>CM042029.1:76478848-77678848 GCA_023525975.1 Smallanthus sonchifolius
CTGAGATAATACATATATAGTTTGATTTCATGTGTTGGAAGGGGTTTTCTTGGCAAAAGACATCCCTACCTACCCTTTTTTTAGGGCATCAAAAGGGACTTTAATCTTATGCAAATATTCTTCCACAACATATGGTGTGGGTCATGTAGAGACGGAGTGGGACCCAATATAATGTGTCATTTGATGGGGATGTTTAATACCTATTTTTTAACCTTAAGTAATATATTACATATATTTAATTTATTTTAATGTTTTCTTTTCTCAAATAGTGTTAGTTAACATATGACAATCGGCGACTTTCTACATACAATCTGCGACTTAGGTTTTGACTTAAGAAGCAAACACCAACAAAATATGAGACTAAAACTATATAAACGAAACATGAAACATTGATCGCTCAATCAGATGGATCTATTTAATTTGATTCAACTAGAATTGGATCTTGATACATAAAACATGGTTTTGAATGTTCGAGCTATCTCAAAAATCGAACCAGGTAACTATTGTAATTTGTTTGTTTTTACAATGCAATTTAAAAATTGATAACCTTCAAACATCAAGATTTGATAAAAAGGCTTTATTTCAAATAACTTGGTTTATTATAAAAATTATAAAACATAGATGCTAATAAACAAAGGTGAAAGAATTACAACAAAACTACTAATTTAGGGTTTAGATGCAAAATGTAATTGTACTGAATTGCATCATTGAGAACAATACATCCTAATAATCTTAGAAACCCTACTGAACTAAATGACTATACTACCCTTAACTATTTTATGCTCTAAACCCCACCCCCTCAAGCTAAACATCGGTGATGACATTTAGCTTTCAATAAAAAAAAAAGCGAAAAAGTAAACCGGGCTTTCATGTTAATCTAATGAACACAAGAAGTTCCAACAAAACCTTTGGCCTAATAGGCAATAGTGGACCCAATACCCAAGCCCGATTCATGTGAAATCAAAGACGGAAAATTAGATTGGCCCTGGTTCAAGTAAAATATCAAAATCCAGATCCAGTGGTAAAAACCAAGTTTGCGTTTACATTAAAATCTTGACCCAAGCCCATATTAGTGGACGAACTAGATCCATGTTGTTGGACCATACTCAAGAACACAAACAGATCCAATGTGAGTACGTAGGTCTAGCTGACCTGGAGTGATATTAGGTCATAGGGTTTGGGCATTAATTCCCAAATTCGATCCAATGTGATTTGGGTTAAACCCTACACCACCTCGGTTAAAGCCGACATCACCAATCGATTCGATTGCCACATTTGTTTGTCGACCATTGTGTGCCTCCGATGGTCATTGATGCAGTGTGAATACAACAAGCAACACCATTGCTCCGCTGGTGAGAATTTTTACAACCACTGTGATTAGAAGGACTACAACTTCGCCATTTGTTTTCGTCGCCAATACAACGTCCTTGAATCAATTGGATGGTAGTGGACTGAGAAATTAAGGGTAGATTATTTTAGCCAATGGATTTGTTCGTGGTAAAGTTGTAACGACAAACATGATGGGAATTTGAGACTGTATCACAGTTAATGATTCACCGGTAAGTAATTCACCGGTAAGTAAATATAGTGTATTATTATTTTACCTTTTCTGTAACCATAATGTTAGTTTATTTAACCAGGTCCGAGGTCGACTTTAAAGTACACATTGATTACTTGTTCGTAAGGAAAGATGTCTAGTAACTAATTAAATGTAAGTAAAGAAGAATATAAACCTATAAAAAACCCTAACGCGGCCATGACAACTAGAAACGCTTAGTGACTTCGCTAAGCATCATGCCATCACTAAGGATCTAGCGACCCTCGCCCAAGACTTCCGATCCAAATTTGACGAGATATCAAAGTCTTTTCTCACAAATGAACAAGAAAAGTAATTTGATATTTTACATCTTTCTCAAACAATATTTTAAAAATAAGAATCTCTAGAAAACACACGGGGTATGACATTAGAAAGTAATGATACGTGTAGGGTCAAATAGTTGTTGTTTGAATGAAATAGTAATAGTAAATAGTTTATAAAAAAACAATGTCTAAAGAGGTAATTTCCACGAGGAACATTGGACCGTACATTATATATTATTTTTCATTTCATACATGGAAATAAACATAGTGCTAAAGATTTCGGCCATTAATGTCCATGAACCTTGAAATTGAAACCCTTCATTCCAATAGACACATATATACACATCCACCTCCCCCCTCACTTTTCACTTTCTTCTGCCGGAATACCAACATGGCTGACGCCGGAGGATTTCACCGCTTTCCGCTTCCTTTAGACCCAACCGCACAAGAATTCAGACCAGTAACGTATGTATACTACTCATTTCATCCGCCGCCGGTGCCGGCTTTTATCATTCCGGCTCTCCCTCCGTCATCACTCGTACCGACACGTGCGCTACTATTGAGCTACGTTCCAACGAACGTGAGCGAATCCACTGTACGGCGAGAGCTAGAGGTGTTTGGCGATGTCAGAGCCGTACAGATGGAAAGACTACGAGACGGAATCGTGACCGTTCATTTTTACGATCTCCGCCAAGCAACGGAGGCTTTGAACAAGATTCAAGAACAACACATGCAACAACAGCGCCGACTTCGCCAACACTTCCACGCTCTTACTCTCGCCGCTCCACCTCCCCTCCCCCAACCGGCGCGTGGACTACTTTGCGGCAGAGTTATTTGGGCACAGTTTGCTTTCCCCCTCGCCGCCGGCCTTCCCGACCGTTACAATCAAGGCACCGTTATAATCACTTCGGATTCCAACCTTTCCATTGGCGACGTTAGAGATGCATTTGAAGGTTTAGGTAATAAACATGATTTTTAATTTTCAAAATTAATAAATAAATGTGCAAATATTTGTTTAATGTGATACGTCGCTTTCCTGTCTTTTCGAATACGAAGATCGGACGATGTTGATGTTTTCATAATTGTAATTTTCCACTTTAATACACCGTCAAACTTTTTAGCTTCTCTATCTTCTTCCCCGTAATTATACTAAAATATTTACTTTATTTATTTTTTTTAATTAAATAATACATTTTTATACTTCATCATTATCTTTTCTCTGCTATTCACTCAAAGCTACTTTTAAAAAAATATTAAAAATTTATGTAGGAAACGGTATTTTCCACAAATATATAAAAAAATTATAAATTTTCTGTCTTCTTCACTCACAACCACTTTAAACCATCAATAAATAACAGGGGAATCACTCACATAAATATGCAGGAACAGCTGTGAATGATCTAAGATTAATTATTTTTGCAGGGGTAGTGAAGGAAATCAGGGAAACTCCATTGAAAAGAAACCAAATATTTGTAGAGTTTTACGACACACGAGATGCAACCAAGGCCGTCGCCGCCGTCAATGGCCAAGAAATTAACGGTAAGCAGTTGGTGGTGGAATTCGGTGGGCATAAACTCATTCCCAATAGTCCCCCTCCACTACCGGTAAGAGAAGACGTGGTGAGGAATGGTTCACACTGCGCTGGTGGCTTGAAGAAGAATGTGAAGCATCGGCAGTCACCGGAGCGATGGGTAAGTGGCCGGAATAAGCCATGGAAGGGACACCGGTATAATCGAGAGAAATGTGATCCGAGGTTTTCGATTAAAGGTGACGCCGCTGTTGTTTCAAGTTTTCAAGATTCAAGAACAACTGTGATGATTAAAAACATCCCAAACAAATACAGGTTTGTGTCAAATATATTAATTATAATCAAGCTGAAATATGAAATTTATTTATTAATTAATTAAACACGTGTTTTTTGGCAGCCAAAAACTGTTGCTAAACATGCTGGACAACCACTGCATTCAATGCAACGAGGGGGATAATGATAATCAACCGTTGTCTTCATATGATTTTGTTTATCTACCCATCGATTTTGTGTATGTTGTAATTTTATTTTTTATTAAAATTTGAAATTTAGTTTAATTTAAAGTTTTAGAAATTATTGAAGTTCCATGTATGGATTTTGCAGGAACAAATGCAATGTGGGGTATGGGTTTGTGAACATGACATCGCCAGAGGCAACATGGAGGTTATATAAGGCATTTAACCATCAAAACTGGGAGGTTTTTAATTCCAAGAAAATATGTCAAGTTTCTTATGCTAGATTACAGGTATGTTTACTAACAATAAATACTCCCCTTTCTTGTAAAAAATATAAATTATACGAAAAACCCAGTAATTAAATTTTTAATTTTAATACATGTATTTATGAACATTTAATTTCCCTAAAAAATAATGATTTACTAACTCTTGAATTAATCAAATATGTTATGTGACATTTATTATTTTTGTAAAACGAAATTATACTATTTTATTTTAAAAATTAACAAGTTACTGTGGTTTTATTTTCTGCAAGACGAAGTTTTGTGATTTTAGGAGACTTTAATATATGAGTGTTAGTTTAGTGATTTTTCATGTACTTTTTATATAAGTATTTTAATGTACTAAAAAGGTTAAAAGACTTGAAATAATGTATTGGTGTTTAGATATTAATTAATTAATTAATTAACACTTAAAAATTAAAGCATACATTTGTTGTAAGATAAATAAATATATTATTTATTATTATTATTATTATTATTATTGTGGTGATTTTGAAAATGTGAATAGGGACTGGAGGCGCTAAAGGAGCATTTTAAGAACTCAAAGTTTCCATGTGAGGTGGAGGACTACATGCCAGTAGTGTTTACGCCACCGCGGGATGGCAGAACAGTGACGGAGCCCATTCCGATTGTAGGCGGTATGACGTCATCGGTAGAAGTAGGGTGTCATGATTTGACAGACGGTAGATCTTCTCATAATAACTTGCTTGTAGAAGATACCCGATCTGACGCCACCACTGGAAGCTCATCAATTGCCGGCGGCGAAGACTGATTTCAAGTGTATTAATGGGATGTGCTCTTTTGTACTGTGCATGGATGGAGTCTATAAAGTTTTATCATATTCAATGAATTTCACATGGTTATTAAAAGGGTGAATCTAACCACACATGAAATATTGTTAATTGGACCCGTCGTCACACTATACGCCCTCGTATAGGGCAAAATGAGGGCGTATAAAGTTCAATCACTGACAACAGAACGGCACGTGCCATTCTCTGTCTTGTGGCGGGTCCAATACGTGACGTATTGATCTATACGCAGCGTATGAGGCACATGTTATATTTTTGCTTCAAAAGTTGGAATATTTGAGAGTTTATGAATCTTATACGTGACGTATTGATCTATACGTCACGTATAGATATTTTTTATTTAATTATATATTTTTTATTTTATTTATATTTTGTTTATTTTTATTTTAATTTATATAATTTTAATAATATTAGTTTGTTATCTATTTATAAATTTTATATATTTTATATTTTTTTAAACATTTATTATATTTTTACGACATAACCAAACAAAATATTAAACATTACAAACCAAACAAAATATTAAACATTACAATCAAACAAAATATTAAACGTTACAACCAAACAAATAAACTAAACATTATATACATTATAATAAAAAATTAAATATATAAATCAAAATGTTTTACATACAAAACAACGAAAGAAACAAAATATTAAACATTACAATCAAACAAAATATTAAACGTTACAACCAAACAAATAAACTAAACATTATATACATTATAATAAAAAATTAAATATATAAATCAAAATGTTTTACATATAAAACAACGAAAGAAACAAAATACAAATAAAAGAACTAAACATTACAAACCAAACAAAATATTAAACATTACAATCAAACAAAATATTAAACGTTACAACCAAACAAATAAACTAAACATTATATACATTATAATAAAAAATTAAATATATAAATCAAAATGTTTTACATACAAAACAACGAAAGAAACAAAATACAAATAAAAGAACTAAACCTAACAGGCTTCGTCGTCACCCTGACCCGCCTCGCCCTCATCCTGAACGAAGTCGTCCGGATAATGACGTGGCGGTGGTAGTGGGCGTGGCTCGATGCCGGCGGCTCGTGACAGATCCACGAACTGTCCAACCACCCACATCATCAGGTCCTCCATGCGATCGAGTTGACGACCCTGTCGTCGTGAGTCGGCAACAAGGCCATCAAGCAATGCCTAGGTAGCCCTCTTCAGCCTAACAGACCGGCGTATGTGTCGGGGATGTGACGGATGGTCGTGGATGGGCTCGACGTGCGGCGGCCCGTCCTCCATCGCCACACCCTGTAGCGGATGAGGCATAGGCGGGTCCCCCTGTCCAGGCATCTGCGACACCGGGACCCAAACCTGGTCCTGGAGGGCCCCTACAAAGCGAAGGCCCTGCGAGAATCGGTGCGTGATGCGCATGCCGCTCGCCGTGCGACGGTCTAAACGGACAGGGGGAATGGCCGGTAACATCGCAGGCTCATGCATGATGAAAGCACCGTCATACAAAAGCCCGCGCTTCTTTCGCATATAGGCAGATGCAAAATAAAGCGCCATGCACGTGTATAGGTCGCACCGCCTCCCGGTAAGCAGGCAATAAAGAAAGAAAAGGTCGCTATCAGTGCATCACTCACGGCTTTTCAGACGCGGTGCGATCGACGTCGAAATAATCCAGTGTAGATATCTATACAAAGAGTCTCTAATACCCGAGACCCTCCCCTTGGTACCCAACCAAGGGCTATCTGAAATCAAGCCCCAAAAAACAAGGAGTTCCTATATACATACCTATATACTTAGGTTACACATATATGAAAGAGCGGGAGAATATATGATTTAAGTCTAAATTTTTTTGATAATGTATATGTATATGTATGATGAGAGTTCAAATGTTTCATTCATATATATATATGTTTATTTATAGTAGAATGTTTTCCCATATATATATATATATATATATATATATATATAGGGTGAGTTTCAAATTTTAACCAATATTTTATATGATAACATGATAACCAGTCTCAAACATAGTGTTATGTATATGTATCAATTATCATTATGTTAATATTACATATATGTAAACACTTTGTGTCACGTATATTTAACATTATTTGGTACGTATATGTAATACTCATCATTTCTTTATTTACGTTCAAAATATTCATTCAAGATACTTAAATAATATTTTAACAATTAAAAAAAAATAATTTATAAATTATGTGATTGTTTTATAGTGGTTAGCATTTGAACCCTTCCATATATATATATATATATATATATATATATATATATATATATATATATATATATATATATACAAATGATCCTCACCCTATATATATATATCTTTTATCTCTCTTCTAATAAAAAACTAAATTGTTTTACCAATTGACATCACCATATTCAATCTCACAACTTCCCCCCCCCCCCCCCCAAAATCACATTTATATCCTTCATTTAATATTTTCATATTTAGCCTTTTTTATTTTAAAATTTACATAAATAAACATTTTCATAATTATTACCATTGTTCATACTTTTTTATAAAATTATCATCAAAAGTTAATGTTTAAAAAAAATCACGAATTAAAAAACAACATATTTTAAAAAAAAAGAGTTTTTAAAGTTTTATTATAAAAAACAAGATTTTTTTAATTTTACATATAAATATGAAAATACTACGTTTGTATTTTAAATAAATATGTGTTAGAATAAAGTTTACTAATATTAAATTAGTAGTTTTTTAATTATATTTGATATTTATAAACAAATTTTTTAATTTGACTTATAAATTTTAATACTTAGTTTTCAATAAAATTAAGAAACTTGCAAATATTTATTTTTAAATGTGTATTATATTTGAATTTTTTTTTAAATGACGAGGTCTTTTTTCTTTCAAAAAACATGTCTACAAGTTTCATTTCTAATTTATTAGTTTTAAAATTTTCATATTTAATTTTGAAATTTTCAATTTAATTGTGTCGAAATAGTAATGAGTTAAGTTTTTTAAATTTGGAGTTTTAAATTTAGAATTTAAAAGACGATATATTGTTGAAATTTAAATTTTATTTGTATCTTTTTATTATTTTTTTTAACGAGAGATTTAGTATTAAAAGTTTAGCGAGATTTTCCGCATATAAGTACAAATAGTAACCGTCAATCAGAGCATCTTGATGATGATTTTGAGAAAAGTTTATAATCTCCTGGTTTTCTAAATGAACTTATATTATCAGGTTTGTCAAACCATAAATTAGTTTTAAATGTCGTTGTTTCAGTTATGCTATTAATAAATATTGATGAAAAAAATGGTTTAGTAACAAGTCTTTAGGTCAAATCACAAGATAATCGTGTTATAAAAGCGAAGATTATATTTTAAAGCAACATTGATCATCACAATTTTATCCATATAATTGGATTAACATATTCAGACAAAATAATTTCATTAAAACTTCAAAGAAAAAATATACAATTGTTGTGTTTTTGCAATGACCATAAATAAAAGTTTACGGCAATCACTTTCAAATGTTGGTTAGTATTGAAAGACACAATGCTTATTCATGATTGGTTGAATGTTGCATTATTAAGAGTTAAAAGTAGAGGCGTACTCAATCTATTAATTTTTGGTAAACATGAAAAATTATCAATACCACGTCAAATGTTACATACAATGAATAATTTTCAAATTTTTAAATAATCATTGTAAGGTTTCATTTGACATGTAATTTAATGTATTGTAAAAAAACGCACAACTTATTAAATGAATTTTCATGTATTTTTTTAATGTTTTAATTACTCTCGTCCATAAAATCTTAACATGTAACAAAATGAAAAGGTTACAAATATAATATCAATACTTACTCTTAACACTTGGCAACTTCTCATGAATTCTCAAGGATTTCCCCCCTACAAAAGTGAAATCAACTATTATTATTACTAATTACTAATCAATAATCATTATTCAATTCCTTTTTTTCATGAATTACTAATCAATATTCAATTCCTTTTTTTCATGAATTAACTAGGTTAAAATCCTGTGTATTACACGGGTTGAATAAATATAATATTATATATTAAGTAATAAAAAATTTATTTTTTTAAAACTCGTGTTTTACACAGGTTGAATAAACTCGTGGAATACAATATAATTTGTTAACACATACATTCGTCAAAATATATAAGAAGATTTATTAAAATGTTAATCTATACAGGGAATTAAAGTCTAGGATTGTATATAAAATACTATATCTCCTATTCATAGATTCTTACTTATGCTTCTACATTTTAAAAGTTTTTTTTTCACATACTCTCTTAAGGTTTGTCGGTTCAATTTCTTTACACATGCTCTTCATCCCCATATTCTATCAAATGTGAATCAACCAATTTCATCTAAAATTTATAAATCGATTTTTGGAATTAATCATGTTCTCATTCTGAATAAATTCAAGAAAATAAGAATTAACATCATCTTCTCATCCTGTTTCTTCACACATTTATCTTCATGTAAAATAAATTGGATTGAGTTTTGATAAATCATTTTCTCATGTAATATAAATTCTGTTAAATAAGAAAATTTTAAATGTTTATTGTTTGCTTTACTTTTTAATGATTATTAATTAAAACAATTAGTGAATTACAACAATGCATTCATTATTACTCCATGTTTTATTTATTAATTTATTCACCAATAAATTAATGAACAAGTTTTTTGTTGTTTAATCTATTTAACTTAGGTAAAACATAAAATGCCGAAACTTCCTTTTCTCATCATTATGTTAGAGATATTACCAAAACTTCCAGCAAGGGCTGTTGGTCGTTTGTAGGAAAGTATGTAAAGACCGGGTATCTACCTTACGACGGATATGTTTGCTATGATTCACTGTCGCTACGCCATGAAATCTTCTGATGAGAGAATTCTTACTATTGAAAGGAATTCATCTTTCATAAGTTCCTTTACTTATCGATCACACATTTTATGGTCAAACATGAATGTTCGTATTCCCTTCAAATCACGTCCATGTCATTCATCTATTTTAGCCAGCTTGGACGGCATGCTGTGTATTTGTCTAAAGAACACTTGTGAACTAATTGTGTGGAATCCATTAACCACTTTTTACATAAATATATGCCTCTCTAAATCACATGGCTACTTTAAAATGTAGCATGATTCTATTGGTTTTTATGTTGATGTTTGTAACAACTACAACATTTTACATATAAAACACAGAAGAGGTACATTGGAGGTATACAATTATCCGTTCAGGTTTAACTCATGGAAAAAGGTAAACTTCTTAAAGCGACGTAAGTACCATAGCTACGCCTATGACTAGTCTCATGGGAAAAGGTAAGCTTCTTAGCAAGCGAACAACAAATCTATACTAATAAATAAAGGTTTAAGATGCACACGTGTCACTTCCTCGTGCCTTCTTATATTTGTTTTCCCGCCTCTCTCTCCTAATAAATGCGCCTCTATCTTATTAAATAATAATGATATTATAAATATATTATTAAAGAAGAATACTAATTATATTAAATAAGAATATATAACTGGAAATCAAAATATAACTAATTAAAGAAAAATACTAATTTGTTATATCCACACATTTCCCCTTGATATATCCCGAGACGATCTTAATAGTATGACAAGTTAGGACGTATTTACAAATTTATAAGTTTTATCTTTTATAATATACAATCTCGTGTAATACATGAGATTCTAACATAGTATATATATATATATATATATATATATATATATGTCTATAAACATATCTACATGTGTTATAGAGCAATACTATGTGATGTAAGGTTCAAAATGAACTGAAATGATATATGTATATAAAAAAATAAAATAAAATAAGTAATGTGACATGATGAGTTTGGACAAGTACATGACCTCAAGTGTTTAATATTGTACATAATAAAATGAATAAAGTGAAATTATGGCCTGAAAATCATGGATGTTACAATAAATGTTTTAAAAGTTAAAACTGGTACCATGATTCCCAAGACGTCTATGGTGAGAAGCCGTCTAAAGGGCTAAAACTTATGTCTTGTACTATCACGCAAAAGTACTTATGAAAGAAGTGTGTGGCCTTCTTGGCACACATTGTGGAGTGGAAAGACAAAGGCAAAAGCATCCAAGACACTCCCGTGATCAAAGACTTTCCACAAGTATTTCCCGAAGACTTACCCCGTCTTGCTCCCGCACGTCAAGTTGAATTCCGTATTGATCTGGTGCTAGAAGCAAATCCCGTGGATAAGTCACCCTATCGTCTCGCACTATCATAAATGCAAGAACTTTCAAGCCAGTTTTGAGAACTTTCTAACAAGGGATTCATAAGTCCTAGTATTTCTCCTTCGGGAGCACCCGTCTTATTTGTCAAGAAGAAGGATGGTTCTTTCCGGATGTGTATCGACTACCAGGAACTCAACAAACTTACTGTGAAGAACCGTTATCCACTCCTGATGATTGATGATTTATTTGATTAACTCCAACAAGGCTCGACTAATTTCTCAAAAATTGATCTTTGTTCCGGTTATCCCCAGTTACGAGTCCTTGAATCCGACATCCCAAAACCAGCTTTTCGTACAAGGTACGGTCATTATGAGTTCATGTGCCCTTCGGTTTAACCAATGCACCCGCTGTATTTATTATTCAGTCTTGTATGTATTAGTACTTGTTGTATTTGTCTTTGTTTATCGAGTTGTAATCTTTGAACTTGTAAACTTTGTATGTTTTGGTTGTACTAAGCAAAAACGCATGGAAACTGATTCCTGCGTATTTTTCAGGTACAAAAATGGTCAAGCGTACTTAAAAAAGTACGAATGAAGGATGTTCATGCGTACTTACAAGTACGCATGACCCAGGTTCTATAAATAGTTTGGCTTGTTTCATTTTTCACATCAGATGTAATCACAACCATAAGTACGCACGAGTCAGTCCTGTACCAGTTCAGAAGTCATTTTCTTGTGTCTATACTTGTGTTGGAAACACCTCGTTATAATAGAACGTGTATTTATAGTACGAGCTTGTGTTGTTTGTCATGTTTACATTTGTACGTTGTTCCACCTAGTCACGGGGATTCCGCACCCGGTTACTAGGCTACATACTCACATGATAACGATCCGACACACCCACCCGCAGGGACCTACAACCTCATTTCATTTATTCGATTTATTAATTTGGGATGTTACAAAATCAAATAAATATACTAATCGACATGAAAGACAAATAAAATATACCAAGATATGAAAAAAATGGATATTTTCTGGGCTAGAACATAAATCCATTCCAAAAAATATCACACAAAACTGAAATTGTAAATACATAAATCGATTCCAAAAAATAGAAAATTAAAGGTACCTACCGATTGATATGCAGTCGATAGATCTTCGGCCTTGAAAACAAAATGCGATGAAATAGAGGAGGAGATAATTAGGGTTCCTGAACTTGAGCAAATGAAAGGATGAAATACTGGAAGCGGGTTAAATGGAATATGTATTATCCAGAAGGTTAGATCCGGATCTGTTTTAGGTCCGCGAGATTTTTAGTGAATGGGTATTAAGTTGTTTGGACGGGAAAAATCCTGATGTGAAATGTGGAGGTGACATGTATCTCCTAATTTTACTTGTTTATTATGTAAGATAGATAGATTCATATTTTAAAATCTAAAATTTTTACAATGCAAACTAGTTATTCCTTTGGAATTCTTTGATCCCACCTTAAATTCAAGACCTTGATTTGGCATCTTTTTTTTAACGACGGATGGTCTAGTGATAGGGAGACTTTTGTCATCTTAATTAGGCCCGATGTCCCTTCTCCGTTTCAAACCCGACCTCACACCACCAAGGAGGAAACTCACAACCGGAAAACCCCTGGCTCAAACTGGAACAATTTTTGTACCAAATGAGACTTAAACACATGACCTCTTATTTGAAAAGTCATGGGGCTACTACCCAACCAGAATGCTCGGTGGTTGATTTGGCATCTAATCTACCTTCGAGACCGGTAAGATCAGTTTGATACCAATAATCTGAAGGATATAATCTTGATTAGAAATAATTTAATATTAGTTTATTAATTGTTTCGTTGAGTTCGTATTAGAGTAGAAGTGAGAATGTTTATATATTTGATTATTTAATTGAGTTTGAGTTGGTTTAAGATTAGTATAAGGTTTATTATAAATAGATGGTTAGTGATTAATTGTAAAGTGTGATTTTGGTTTTTGTGTAATAAATATTTGTGTTCTTGTTTAAAAAAAAGAGGTACAAATCAAGATTAAGGAGGAAAATTAAGGATTTAATCTTGTTTAGAAATAACTTAATATTAGTTTATTAATTGTTTGGTTGAGTTCGTATTAGAGTAGAAGTGAGATTGTTTATTTATTTGATTATTTAATTGATTTTGACTTGGTTTAGGATTAATATAAGATTTATTATAAATAGATGGTTAATGATTAATTGTAAAGTGTGATTTTGGTTTTCAATATTAATAAAATAGTCGATTTTGGTTGAGATCAAATTTTTGTGTTCATGTTTTGAGCATAATTTCTAACAATTGGTGTCAGAGTTTGGAGAAAATAAAGCCGGTATGAGAGTCCCTTTTTGAGAAAAAAAGGTAGGAACCCTTGTGGTTGTAGGGTTGCAAACAAAAGAAGGTAGATCAGCTGTGACGATGGGTTTAAGAATGTCACATAATTAAGTTTCTCATGAAGTTCAATGGGTGGCTTTTAGGAATTAAATTGAAGAAGTTACGTACAAAAAATCAAAGTCCAAATTGGAGATATGTTTGGGGACAGAGTGGTAATTTTAAGGCGGTAAATTGTTTCCGGTGATTTCGTGATGGATGATCACCAGGAAGGTTTATGTGTATTTGATTTTTGGATGGTATAATTCTTATCAATGATTTCCTTGAAGAAGATAAAAGTTGTTTGAAAACTTAAAAAAAAAGTTTTACTTAGTTTTTGAAGGTTAGTGTTGGGGAGTAGCGGCTGTGACAGCCAAACAATGAAAGGTTGTGCGAGTCAATCAAGGAAGATATTAATATGAGCAATGAAAGGTTGTGCGAGTCAATCAAGGAAGATATCAATCTGAGCGATTCAGATTGAGTGAATGATCAATCATTTGCGAATGGTTTCGGGATATGGAAAGTGTTTACATGTGCGATTCAGGGTGGTACGACGTGATACCGGTGAAGGAGTATTAGAACCTGTGAGCGGTTCAAACGAAGTGATAAAAATATATCAAATATGTGAAAGATCGTTCAAAAAGCTATGAGAGATGCGTGGAAGAAGATGTGTGATAGATTAAGAACGATTTGTTTGGAAGATTCAGGGCGAAACCTGTGTAGGGTGAGTTCAAAAGTGGCATGGAAGACCCAAGTGATTTAGGAGGTACAAATCAAGATTAAGAGAGAGAATGAAAGATTTAATCTTGATTAGAAATAATTTAATATTAGTTTATTAATTGTTTGGTTGAGTTCATATTAGAGTAAAAGTGACATTGTTTATTTATTTGATTATTGAATTGAGTTTGTGTTGGTTTAGGATTAGGATAAGGTTTATTATAAATAGATGGTTAGTAACTAATTGTAAAGTGTGAAATTGGTTTTCAATATTAATAAAAGAGTCGATCTTGATTGAGATCAAATTTCTGTGTTTGTGTTTTGGGCAAGATTTCCAACATAATCCTTTGACACTCGTAATCTCAATTTGATGTTATATAAACATTTAAGGTATGTAGCCTCAGGCCCTCATTTGAACATATAACTACTCCTTTTAAACTCAGTATCACTTGTCAATTATAACACATATAATCCCTTGACATAATTGTCATATCGCATACAATTCACAATATATACTCATGTATACTTTAAGTAGTATAAGGGATTCAACTTTCATGTACTTGTGCCTTTTAGATTCTCAATCTGAAGTTTTTGTTTCTTCTTTTTGTCAACATATCGATGTAGATTTTATTAAAATTTAAGCTGGTTTTAAAATAAGTATTTTGAAACTTGATTATCACCAAAATTTACATAGGAATGTAAAAAAAAAATGGTGTAATTATTTTTTTTATAAATGAATTATTAGAAAAAACACTAGTACAAAAATAACATCAATTATGGCGGTTTTTTGAGTGTCATAAATGAGAATGCCATAAAAGGATAAATGACCGCCATAAATTGTTTTTCTATCTTTTTTGGAATTAAATAAATCATTTTAACCAAAAACCTTTTATGACGATACTCTAAAATATAAATAAAATATTAACACCAAAAATGGCGGTTACAAAATAAACTATTTGTGTTCTTTTATTTTTTTCATTATTTGTTTTGTAATTTAATTATAATTTAATTTTGATTATATGTTTTTATTCCGGCTAGATACGACAGACCTGGATATATACAAGAAATTGCATTTATACAGAACTCTACAGGCACTACTATTAATATAAAGAAACTGCATTTATAAAATAGATAGTATTATAACAAAAATTTCTACATCGTTAAATTCCCGTTTCTTTTCAACAAAATCATACACTAGCTCCTCACTTCCGTTAAGCTTCTATCACAACCAAACTTGAGTTCCATTATCTTTCGTCGCCACCAACATGTTTTCGGCTCATCCCTAACCACCACCTGTGTAAAATGAACAAATCAAATACTTAGAAAAGCAATATGTCACATAGAAAAAAAAGTCTAATATACATGAAAACATAGATACTAAACTAAATAACTGTTGACTATTGTTCAAAACTTCAAAATTGTAACTATACAAATTTTAACCAAAATTCCAAATGAAAAGGTAGTATTACCCTTTTGAAAATGTTTATACAAAATAAACAATCTAATCTAAGTTATATATCTTGTATATACTTACCTTTATTCATCTTCATAGTCCACACAAGTTGATACAAACACCTTTAATACACGTTCTACAAATTCATCGATTTCCATTTGACGAACAAGGCTAGGATCGGGAAGTAACTAAAACAGTAAAATAGAAAAAAAATGTAGATTACAATTCAATATACATTTTAGTTAAACTTATATTAATGTAAATATACTTACAAGATGCTCTCTGTTAGTAATCACAAAATCATAAATAAGCATCATCACACAATAACCGCATTCTCATGTGCTAGCTTGTTGACGGCACTAAATAAAGTAAATTAACAATTATTTAATCAAAATATAAAAACAAACAAACGAATAGAGAACTTACATCAACAATTTTCCACGATATTTTCTTTTTTGTGGCCTTTTGGAATAAGTCCGTAATCAAGTAATATTCAGAATTCCGTGTACCTTTCCGTGAATCAAATATGTGACCCGTCCAAGTTTTAGTTATTGGATTATGTTGAAGTAAAATTAATATCCAATGACCCCTGCGTAAATGAATTTTTTGAATAAAATAAACAATTATGTAATATAATAAATAAAGCATTATAAGTATGAGAAAATAATATAATACTCGAGACAATGAGGTGCCAAAAACCATTGTTTGTCCTTGTGAAATGATATGACACTTCTGATATGCTTGATCACGAACTCCCTCTCACTTGAGACAAGCCTACCTTCAATATGACGGGATTAAAATATGCTGTCCGATGTAAACCATCATGTCTCCAAGATGCATATGTATACCTAAAATAATATAAAATATCTGTTGTAGTTTTTCTTGATCATTGTCGCTAGTATTAGCTTCCATGCCATTGAACATGTCATTTAAATGATCATTGCCCTCATTTAAGTTATCATTATCATCACTAATATACGGGGCATTGTTCTCATCATTATTACCATCTATTGTAATCGACGTTGTGCTGCGATTATCAAGTGATTCTCCGTGTTTTGACCAACAAGTTTAATTAAACATAAATCCATTCTTAAACAAATGATACTCTATTTCTGATATTTGTTTAAATTCTAAAAAGTTTTTGCATTCCATATAAGGACACGGAATGGATTCGTTTCCTTTTTTCACACGATCCTCTTCAGCGGTCTTAAAAAAACTTTGCAGGCCGATCACAAATCTTGGGTTAGTACGTCTAATCTCGTACATCCAGTGGTTACGATCTATCTGAAATAAATAAACAAACAAAAAACATGTATAACTGAATAAATTTGATGTGAATGAATAAACCAAAATTAATCTATTGTGGTGAATCCTAACCACTTTTTGATTATTCCATCCCATATATATACGCTATAACGGGTTGATTTAAAAAAAAAAACCGACAGCATTTCCCCTTACCTCCTCAAGTTTGCTTATATATAGCAAGCTTGATGGAGTAAAGAGAAATTGGTCGATTTTTTTAAATAATCAACTCGTTTAAACGTATATATATATATATATATCCTAATGAGATAAAACAATCAAAAAGCAGTACCAAAAGGGACCATCCGAAATTAATCTCTAATATATTAATTTCGGACGGGTATAATCTAAAGGGTTTCTAGATCTAAATGAATACATGTGAATATATAACAAATAGTTTAAGTTATGTTAAAAAGAAATGATTATGATAAAAAGAAATGATTATGATAAGTGTTACCATTCTTTTGTTAGAGATCTTGAGAAGAAGAAATCAGGAGCAAGCAATTGAATGATGAAGAAACTATGAATGAAATTTGAATGTTGATTAAAGTATGATTGATAATAACGGCATGTTTAGGGTTAAGAATTAATACCCAATAATTTCTTATAATTATTATTATAATTTAACAGGATTTAAAATATTTTATATTTTTTTAATGTATAAAAGTGAAATAAATAATATATTTGTAACAGACGGTTATTAATCAGAGTTATCTAATTAATTTAAGAGGGTTAACAAATAATTATCTACAATTTATGGCGGTTTTTCAGCATCTTTAACCATTTATTGTGGTTATTTAAATTGTTTTATCATTTATGGCGGTATTTATTAAATTTACAGAATTTATGGCGGTGATTGTAAAATTTAAGGAGGTCCAAAAATAAAGAAAAAAGAATTTAATTAATCTTGTTACATTTATGGCGGTGAGTGGGAAACCGTCATAAAAGGTTATTTTCATCTGCCATAAATGATGTTTTTTGTACTAGTGAAAAATTTCGCATATGTTGAATTCACTATATGTATAAGCAGGGGCGGACCTACCCTAGGGAATTTTTACGCGCAGTGCAAAAATTTTTTTTTACGGTTTTATGTATCATGTTACCCCTTACGTTACCACTTAGCAAAATTTATGTTACCCTTCAAATTTTTTAAAAGCTCTAACACTTCTTAAAAAGTCCAAGACTTTATAAAAAACCTAATACTTTATAAAAAGTCCCTACATTTTATTAAAGGTTTTGAGGTATTAGGTTTTAATAAAACATTTATGCTTTAGTTAAACCAAATGGTTTATTAAAACTCAATACCTTAAAATCTTAATTCTCAAACCCAACTTAAACAAGCGTCCGGCCAAGAAGAAAGACAGAGAGCGGGAACTGTGAATGTGAGAGTCAAAGACCGACCACTCGACCAGTCGCTCGACCTGACCTGAGACCACCGTTCGGCGCCGCCTCCGCCAAACCCCAGTCCTCCACCTCTGCAGTCCGCCTCGCCAATCGCATGTTACCTAATGGTGGAGGATAGTGAGGGCCCAGTGAGGCCCCGACCCTCCCCCGATTTTTCGCTCAGTAATGTTAATATATACTTATTCAGCCGATTTTTTCGCTCAATAGTGTTAATTTATATGTATTCGGGCGAAAGTTTTATAGTTCCGGCCCCCATGGCACGGAAAAAAAATTTCGGCCCTCTACGGTTTTTTTCAATCTCCACCACTGATGTTACTGAAAAAAAAAGTTTACATGGTAAAAAAAAATTGTTTCATTTACATGAAAGTACGGTGAAAAAAAAAAATTCGTTACCTCTGAACTCTAGATCCGCCACTCTGTATAAGCAAACTTGCAAACTTTGATGAGATGAAAGACCAGTGATATAAATCATTGTCACCATTTTTACATGATTAAGAGTGTTTTCTTTAATCTAACTAAGAAATAAATAAAAAAATTGTTATTGGTTTAAATCATTGTCATTGTTTTTACATGATTAAGAATTTAATATGGAAAGTTGAAAGACTAGTGGCACTTTTGGATTAAAAATGAACTATTAAATGTGAAAGAGTTTCGATCATATTAATAAGATAAAATACATAATTAATTTTAACCGATATTTTTTTTGTAAGGTTATGTTCTTGTCGTTTAATCGTTCATCAATTTAGTAGAAACACTAGTTAATTCAAGACGGCTTTGACTGGCCAAAATATAGGACTAATTTATATATGCCCACAAACATGCTTAATTTATCCTTGAAAAGAACCTTCAAATATTTGAAAGAGTAAACTTTCTTTTTGGTTCATGTGGTTCGATTAAAATAACAGTTTTAGTCCAATAGTTTTAATTTGATTTTTTTGGCCCCTATGGTATGTAATTTGTCTCATTTAAGCCCAACTCAATAAGAGCATTCCTATCAGTTTCTCTATCCCCATCTATATAATTACACTAAAAATCACTACTGTTTCTCTCTCCTTTTCAATTAAATAATATTTTTTATACATTTATCATTACCTTTTCTCTCTCCTCCACTCACAACACTTTAAAAAAATATTAAAAAATTTATGCAGGTGAACAGTGTTTTCCCCAAATATACAAAAAATTTAGAGTAAATTACACAGATTGTCCTTTAATTATACTCTAAATTACATTCTGTGTCCTTTGACTTCAATAAGTACACCACAGGTCCTTTATTTACATATTTTTATACACTCTATGTCCTTTACACTAACTGGTGTTAAGTTTTTCAGTTAAGTTTTGCCATGTGCCTCTCACATGATGGGTAAAATGGTCTTTTCAGCTGCATATTTAAATTCCCAATTTAATTACTATTGTCATTTCACCACAGGTCTGATATAATTTCCTTAAAAACCACCACCGCCACCACAGCTCCGCCACCAGCCACCGATCAATCTCCGACACCGATTCCCAAATAGACGAGTTCCACTCTCTTCTCCGCGCCGACTCGCCTCTCCGCTCAGACGAAATCTCCTCATCCACTTCCACCGCCATCGTCGCCGTCGACAAGCTCCACACTCCGTTCAGATCTCCTCTTTCTAACAACATCAAATCCTCTCATACAATCAATGTCGCGCCTCTGGCAAAAGCTAAATCGCCTGCCATAACGTATAACCGGCCGGCGAAGGAGGAGGCGGTGACCGGCGTTACTACTAAGGACGGATCCGGCGGCTTTGATAACAGAATCCGCAGCAGGATTAAGAAGCCGAGAGTGCGATTGTGACGGTTGAGAGAGCGGCGCTAGGGTTTAGGGTTTGTGAGATGATATTAAGCTTAATTGCTTTCTCTGTGATGGCTTATGATAAAACTCGAGGTCGCCAGCTCGCCAAAACCCTAGATCGAGCTCCGGATCTGAACCAGATCGAGCTCCGCCAACTCACCAAAACGGCCGGATCTGAACTAGAAGCGACGGAGGATGGATCTGAACCAGAAGCGACAGAGGCGTCGGAGTACGGTGGATGGATCTGAACCAGAAGCGGCGGAGGCGACGGACACGGCGGAGGACGGTGGATGGATCTGAGCCATGACGGTGGATGGATCTAGGAATTGTGTGGTGGTAGAGAGAGAAACATATATTTTTGAGGGAATATTATTAGAAATTACATAAATTGTCCTTTAATGGGTAAAAAGACCATTTTACCCATCATATGAGAGGCACATGGCAAGACTTAACTGAAAAACTTAACACCAGTTAGTGTAAAGGACATAGAGTGTATAAAAATATGTAAATAAAGGACATGTGGTGTACTTATTGAAGTTAAAGGACATAGAGTGTAATTTAGAGTATAATTAAAGGACAATGTGTGTAATTTACTCAAAAATTTATACTTTTTCTCTTTCCTCCACTCACAACCACTTTAAACCACTCCCTAAAATATAGGAAACCTCACTCACAAACATATGGGGACACTGCTGTGAATGCTCTAACACCGTTAATTCTTTCTGTTAAAAATAAGAACATTTTAGTCTTTTCACATATAGTGGTTAATTATGTCATTTTTTTAAAATAAAACAAGGACTATTTGTGTAAATTACTTAAATAAATACTTTAATAACTAAAACACAATATATATATATATATAGATCTATCTATCTACAAACATTTACCACCCACCACCACCTGCACCACCCCACGCCATACCTCCGGCACCACCCACAATTGTTGCTCCCAAAAATTGAAACCGTCGGAGAATGGAGGACCAGAACGATTTGGGATTGGGGAGTCTCATACTTGGGTAGAAACTCCAAATGGGATTGGGGAGTCTCATACTTGGGCAGAAACTCCAAATCGTTTAAAACCCAAAGTAAGGTTGCAATATGAGGTTGGGTTGAAACTCCAAATCGTTTAGGTCTCCAAATCGATTTGGGATTGGTGAATCTCACACCCTGCACTCAGATTTGCAATCATCGCCCTAGTGTGCCATCCCATCATCAAGTACCCGTCATTTTCTTCCGGTCTGTGTCAGATTTTCCCTCCTCTGTTCGAATCGAGATCAAGAAACATGGTTTTTAGGGGTGGTTGTCCTCTGTTCAAATCAAAGGTTGATTTTGACTTTATCCAGTCAAAATTCTTCTTCGTGCCCAATGATTCTTCTTCGTGCCGAAAAAAAGGGAAGACAGTGAGGGTGAGGGCGGGGTGGTCGATGATGGCGATGGTGGTGGTGAGTGTTTACGATTTTGAAAGTGCTGGTGGTGGCTGGTGGTGGCAGGGGGAGGCTGAGGGGGAAGGGAGCAGGGGGAGGCAGGTGGAAGGCTGGATCTAGGTAGGGTTTCGCAGGGGGAGGGGTTGTAGGTGGGTGTGGATGATGATTGGCTGGTGGTGGGAGGGGGAGGGGATTTCAAATTCTAGGGTTTTGTTCGTGGAAGACAAAGATCTGGATTTTGTTTTAAGTAACTTACACAAATAGTCCTTGTTTTATTTTAAAAAAATAACACAATTAACCCCTATATGTGAAAAGACTAAAATGCTTTTATTTTTAACAGAAAAATTAACGGTGTTAGTGAGTTGGGCTTAATTGAGACAAACTACATACCACAGGGGCCAAAAAAGTCAAATTGAAACTAATGGAATAAAATAGTTATTTTGACTAAACCACAGGGCCAAAAACAAAGTTTACTCTATTTGAAATTATGAAGATTGAGTGCCAAAACATAGAATAACAACACAAATTATCTTTATCTTAGGACAAGACGTCGACAAATGGATAATCGAACAAAATAAAGAGGACAAAGAACATGTCAATATATATCGATTCATTTAAAGATTGCTTATTATGAAACATCATGCAACGTCATGTCCCGGTCTAAACTCGTGATGATCTAGGATTAGGATATCTTATATGCGTCTTACAAGTTAATATATAGTTATAGGCATAGGCAACTAAAGAACATATGACATATCTTAATGGTTCATACACATACACTAAAGGTGATACTGTCTGCTTGTTTATTTATAAATTAGATGAGTTGTGCTTTTATTATAAAATACGACGGTTAAGCTAGAAATAAATTTTAAATCTAAAGGATCGAAAGTCATGTAAATTGTAACTAAATAATAGTATGTTAATGTCTTAGTTATACAGAAAGTGGTTCATTTGTTGTTTGAACGTGTCCACGGATTCTACTTGCTTTCTCAATAAGCTCTTCCATTTTGTCCGAATTCACCTTCGCTTTTGCCTTTGCCTTTGACTTCTTTTACCTTTACCGATGGGACGAGTCGGTTTTTGATACTCTTCTTGCTCGTCTTCTAGATTTTCCTCGAAGTCCTCTATCGTGATAGGATTGTCATCAACGATGAGGTCAATCAGGGTTGACTGGCCATTGGAAGTTGAAGTACTATAGTCCCCTAAAGCTGGAGTCTTAGTCTTCTTCAGTTGAAAGGGAACCGGTTCGAGCCATTTAGCCTCTACTTTCAAGATATTCCACACATGCCCATATCTAAACGTAGATCCGATGGCAGCAATGTGCTCTTCTCTAGCAAGAGACATGATTTGATCGCCCGACCAACCGCTTCTCCTTTGGGCTTTGAGCCGGTTGAAAATGCCACCAAACCTTTGAGTTGGTGCTGAAATCATATGCCAATGTGACCTCAATTTATCGGCCGAATGGTCATAACTTGAATTGTCATTGAAATAAGCGTGGACTCGCGCCTAGAAATCGTTGCTTTTTTAGCTATTTCCAATTTTCGAATCCACAGAGATGTGAAGAAAAGTCCGCGTAACAAGCTTCTCCTTGTCTGTTGCCCACTTTCTTTTCCACGACTGTGTTCCTTTTCTTTTTTCTAGCCGACGGGGAAGCTAAGTCACAAACTACAGGTGATGGTGACGATGTGAACGACATTTAAGTGTCGCTAGGAGTTGAGTTGGAGTTGGTGTGAGTGTAGGTGTTTGAAACTATTGGAACCCGGGATATGGTAACTGTTGGGAACCAAGATTTGGTGGATAAGCTTGTTGTTGGAATTGTTGAAATCCAAAGTTTGGATTCGAATAGAGTAAGAAACCGGATTATGGAAACTGTTGAAACTCGAAGGATGGATTCGACATTGGATTGTTAGCATTGTTTAGTAAACGTTGATACGACTGTTATCTTTCACTATAGAGAGAAAAGTAGAAAACATTCGGTTTGGTAAAAATTGAGTAGTGTGGTGTATTTATAGTGATTTTTGAAAATAATAATTTTTTAATTAAAAGGATAAAAAATAATTATTATTTTATTACTTTTTAAAAAACTATCGTTATTTTATAGTCTCCCACCGCGTGGCGCGAGCACCTATCGCCGCGGAGTGCGCGACTCATTTTTTAGTTATTATTTATTTAAAAAGGGTACCGTTGGAAAAAGAAAAAATAAATAAATAAAATTATAAACACCCCAAAGGGCCCACCACCGTACGTCCACTTCCATCCGTAAAAGTGGATGAAGCTCAAACCGGATTCAACCATACATCGCCTCCAACTGGGAGCTCGTCCGCTTTGATGTCGTCCAAACGGTCTATAAAAATAATAACTAAACCTAACCTATACTCCCAAGTAATAAATTGAGTACATTCGAACTAAACCGCACTAAAGGCAAGTGTACCTATCGAGTATAGCACAACTTAATGGTAAACTGAGTTATCGAACCCTAGAGACACTACTATAGTTATACTAGACTCTGACGCGGACTATTGATTGATTAATTGGGGGGGTTTACTACACTACTGATTAAAATAATAATGCAGAAAACAAGATCGACTCAAACTATCAAGATAATGACTAAAGAAATATCACGAATGAGAAGAATACCACCTAGGTCGGAATCCTACTTGCAAAGCTCAACTTCTATCGGTTCTGGAAACAATGATGGATCTAGGTTTCTAAGGATAACAACTCTAGACAACCTAGGGGTTCCCTAATTACTCTTAGGGTGTCACCAACTAAGAAACCTAAAGATATACTGCTCACCAGATGGTCGGATTACCTTTCAGTCTCTCTAACAATGACAATGTACCCAACAGACAGATCACCTCTCGGTCTCACTGTCCACAATACATCTAGGATGCACGGGGTAGTCTCGGGATAACAATTATGACTCGGAATAGCAACAAATACTAAGATAAACTAATGGAAAATTCCTCTTAGACAGATTTCATTCAGGATCCTAATATCGAAGACTAACCGATTATCTCTCACTTTTCGGGTATTGAGATAAGATGCACACTCGGATCTACTTAACAGTCAATCACAATTCCTATGGGTCACTACGTCTAGCAAACCATACAAACAACCACAAACCTAAAGTCTATGAACAAGATATTTTATTCAAACTGGAAGACGTCCACAAACAACATACGGAATTGAAATCAAATATAAATCATACTCAAACATGCAATATTCATCATACTAATTAACTAAAGATTGTTTACAAAATCATTAAACCAGCAATTTAATCCAAACCGAAAAAAGTCTCAAACTTTGACAAGTAATTATCAACAAACCTAGGCAATATCAAAGATCTAGCCAACAAGCATGTTCAAAACATTCAAATCAGAAGTAATAAACAAGAACATGGTTTCAATCAGAACAATCAAGAATAAAGACTCGAACTTGGAAACCTACTACGTAAATCTAACGAACTCAGAGTCCAAACCCTTCACCTTTTGCCTTAAATCGACCTCCAAACTCTCAAAATCGCCCAAAGACTTGTTCGAGACGGTTGAATGATCGATTTCTCTCACAATAGCCTTCTAATTCTCTTTAATTCATCGACTAGGGCTTTTTGCGGAATTACGGGCCTCTCAGGGAACCACGAGATGTGGAAACTAGTCCTTCGCGTATCGCGAAAGACAAAACAGTCAGGCCACTTTATGAAATTCCTCACGTACCGCGAGAACTTGGGTCCCCTTCCTCACGTACCGCGAAGGATATAATTTCCCACTTTTTGACTTTGAATTCTTGGGACTTCCCTCCCGTGCTCGGTTTCTTCGGGATTTGACTTGTTATTCACATGAGCACCTGAAAACATAGTAAAGACTCAAAAGGAACTAAAAACGACTCAAAAACAAATATAAAACTAATCTAAAACACACGAAAACAATGGAATAAAGATGTGTGTTTCGCACTACATCACGCTTCCTCCATCTGCATCAAGCGGATGCCTTCATTGGAGGTGCTCTTTACCCTCTATCTCCCCCTACTCCCCTCTACTTCCTTTCTCTGCTCCCTCTCTCTACTCTTTCTCTATTTCTCTACTCCTCATCTCTGCTCTTCGATGCAATATCCGATCACCAGCACCACCTATCTCCGGCTAGATATCCGACTGCAAGTGAAGACCATCAATGGAAAGAGTAGCTTTAAGTTGGGCTGTAAACGAACCGGACATTTAGCGAACAGTTCATGAACCGGTCGGCGGGAAGTTCGTTTACGTTTGTTCGTTTAATAAATGAACGAACATGAACAAGGAACTCCGTCCGATTAACTAAATGAATGAATATGAACATAGGTCTCGTTCGTTCAATTGTGTTCGTGAACGTTCGCTTATTAACGTTAGTTCGTTTATGTTCGTTTACGTTCGTGTTCGTTCATGTGTCGTTTTTTATGTTTTTCATTAAAGATATTTGTATATTTCTATTTTATTTTATCTAAACTTTTTATATTCTTTAATTTTTATTTTGTTTTTTACCCTAAAATTAACTAAGTAAGTAAGTTCGATACAAGTACCAAAAACTTGATATTAAAATAATCTTATTAAATGTTTATTTTGGAAGACATTAGGGTTGATATCAAAAGTCCCAAAATAGCCTTCGTTTGGTTACGTTCGTGAACCGTTCATGAACGAATCCATTTCCTTAATGAACGAACACGAACATGAAATTTCGTTCGGTTAGTGTTCGTGAACCGTTCATGAACAAGTTAAATGCTTAACGACCGAAGGCTTCGTTCGGTTCGGTTCATTTCGTTTACAGCCCTAGCTTTAAGAGACCATCTGATCGACATAAAAACCCTCACTTCATCTCCTTTATTCTTGATTGCACATCCCACTTCCCCTCCCCGTACCGTAGCAGACCACCACCGGTCTCTTGGTCGTCGGAATCACCTGCTCCTTCTGATTGAACAACCATCTCCACAACCTACTACTATAGTTGTCACTAATCCTCTCCCTCGATCGGTTGTGCATCAAACATCTCCACACCCGCTAAGAAGTTGTCGTTGATGAAGAAGGTGAAGATGTAACCCGAGCCCGAAAACTTTGATCGTCTTTGAGTCTTCTTGGCTGGTGGGAAACTGCAACCATATCATGATCTGAACGAACTTTGATTTGGGGTTATTCCAGTTTCAAAAGGGTTAAATTTCTTCTTTCCTTTAGGTGAATCAACATGTTCTTGAGTTCTTGGTCTATAATGTTAATCAAGTATTTTTGCATCTTCTTGGTGTATAATTCAATCGAGATTATGCTTTAGGCATTTCGGGGTCTAAAAAATGTATCATTTCTTCATTTCCTTCTATGCATTTCAACAAACAAAAAAAACCCAATTACGAATTTTAAGTAATCGGCTTAAAAGTGTTTTTGTTCAAAAAAACAAGTCAGAGCAACAACAGTCAACCATCAAATAATGGGAAAGATAATAATACACCTTTTTTTAAAGGAACCTGTTGGTGGTTTGCCCCTTCAACAGGTTAATAATTCTTCTCAATTGAATTTTAATTCTTTTTCTATTTATGGGTTTTGAATGCGTTCATAGTTCTTTTTCAATTTTGCTTCAACGGTGTTAATGGTCGAACGGAGATTGGATGTCGACGGTGAAACATCTAATCTTACTACTCTAATAAATGAAAATCTCTTCAGGACACGTGTCACTTTCTGGTTACTGCTTATCTTTATTTTCTCGTCTTTCTTTCATATTAAATATTAGATTTTCTATTTCTCTCTCATATGAAATAATAATCTTTATATTAATAAATCTAATTACGAATACTTATTATTTAATTATAAATAGTTATTATATCATCAATCAAATGAACTTAATATTAACTAACATTTATCAATTAAATTAAAAAATTAATACTTAGTTGAAAAAAAATATTTTAAAAGCTAACTTAACAGACCTTATAACTGTCACGACAAATTAAATTTTTTAAAAACATATTTTGACAAATGTGTTTGTTGACAAATGTGTTTGTTAACAAATTACATAATATTTTATTCAACCGATGTAATATACTGATTTATTCAACCCGTGTATTACACGGGTTTTTAAAAATATAATATTTTTATTACTAAATATATAACATTTTATTTATTTAACTCGTGTAATACATGGGATTTTAACCTATTTTACTACTCTAATAAATGAAAATCTCTTCAGGACATGTGTCAATTTCTGGTTATTCTTTATCTTTATTTTCCCGCCTCTCTCATATTAAATATTAGATTTTTTATTTCTCTCTCCTATTAAATAATAATATTTATATTAATAAATCTAATTACAAATACTTATTATTTAATTATAAATAGTTATTATATCATCAATCAAATGAACTTAATATGAACTAACATTTATCAATTAAATTAAAAAATTAATACTCAGTTAAAAAAAATGTTTTAAAAACTAACTTAACAGACCTTATAACTGTTATGACAAATTATATTTTTAAAAAACATATTTTGACAAATGTGTTTGTTAACAAATTACATTATATTTTATTCAACCGATGTAATATACCGGTTTATTCAACCCGTGTATTACACGGGTTTTTAAAAATATAAATTTTTTATTAATAAATATATAACATTTTATTTATTTAACTCGTGTAATACACATATTTTTAACCTAGTATATTATAAAGGAATAATACAGAAGGGGTAAACTTTGGTAATCATTTTATTTTCCGACGATGGTGACGAGTTCAGGGTCTGCAGGAATCCATGAGGCGGTGGCGATGGTTCCAGGAGACAAGAGTGGTGTATAGAGTTGGCGTGTGAGAGAGCAAGTGTTTGGGATTCAAAATGACTAAATTGCCTTTATACGTAAGGCACATGACTTGACTTAACAGAAAAAAAAAATAAATCTAGTTAATGGAAATGACTTAATGTGTCTAAAGGTTTTCAAAAAGATGTCGTCCAGTGTATTTTTGAAGCCTAAGGACATAACCTGTAGTTTTTAATAATTGTAATGTGTAATTTACTCAAATTATTACTTATCTTACTACTTTAATAAATGAAAATCTCTTCAGGACACGTATCACTCTCTGGTTACCCTTCTGTTGATTACACTACATAGAATCAAGAAAAGAATACTTTAACATAAGAATCACTTAATTATTTAAAAATACAAGAGAATCAAACAAGAAAAATTTAGATCACGTACTTTCACCATTTCCCATTCAAATGGACCCCCAAATGAAATTTCAATTGCTCGCGAAAGAGGGTAATTGTTGTATGTCTTCTTTGCCATTATTGAGTCTAATATGTATCCTTTTCGTTGTGAAGGGGAAACGATAAACAACACCCAATGACGACTACAAAAAATAAATATACAAAATACTTAAGTTAAATATAGTCATAAATTAAAGGAAAATAATTGAAATAAACTAAAAAGCAATAATTTATATTACCTGATAAAAAATGGTGCCAGAAAATACCGTTTGTCATTGTGGAGTTGGTAAACCGAGAGTAACTGATCTTTAACATTATTAAAATTTTTCAAGCACTCAGAACTAGTGATAGCGCGTGTACTAAAGAAGGCACATTGAGATGCAGAATCACTATTGTTGGAAGACTCGTATAAATACCTTACATCAAAAAAAATATGATAAATTAGTTAAAATCAATTATATTTAATAAATAATATTGTACCATATAAATTAATTACAAAAACTTACATCTCACACCAATGTATAAAGCAAATATCAAGCTCGCCATTGCAGAAGCAGTTTAAAACGCTCTCATAATCTAGATAGTCAGTTTGGATCAACTTTTGGCTCTCGGGATACATACCGAATGGCGATGAAATCTGGATGCTAATTTCATCACTAAAAAAACCTTTTAGTTGTGCAACCATGTCTTGAATTTTTGGAGGCCGATCATTCTGGATCTTGTCCAATGCACGAATTAATTCCTCATTAGGTTGTAAAGGGGTATCTCCAAACTACATTAGTTAACAAATGGTATTTAAATATAATATGTGTGTGTGTGTTTGTGTGTATGGACTTCGGGTTTTTGTTTACCATGTTTGGAAAAATCTTTAAAAAGTTTGAAGTGATTCGAATATCGCCTTCTTCATCGGAATCGTCCATCTAAAACAACAAAACAATTTATTATAATATAAAAACATTAATAAACGGATATAAAACAATACCCGTGGGCGATATACAGAGTCAGGGGTTGTCGTTTGTGACGATGTATGCCTCGGGTTGTTGTGACTCGAGGACTGGTTATGGCAAGATGGCTCTTTGTTCGCAAGCTACAATTTAACAAAAAAAAAATTAGTGAAAATCTTATTACAAGAAAAAAACATAAAATATATATAGTTATATATTTAACAAATATACCTTTATTGCAGATCTTGGCCACTGAATGAACTTACGTAATACTTGTTTAAGTTTAGTCAAGTTCTTGTAGCGTGACAATGTAGGGAGAAGCATGCTCGCGTGTTCATCGTCAAAGCGATCTACTTGGACTTTCACATAGCCCTCGTCCATTTGATGCCCGTGTAACATCCTAATTGTAGAAGGATACACTTGTCCGCTCGCTACAATTACCTCACTATTAATATCATCCGGGAATAATAAATCACACTTGGAAACTTGCTGCAAAACCATATAACATTTTTATTAAACAAATATTATATGTATATAACATTTTTATATAATAACCTTCAAATATGTTACCGTGATTGGTGGATAGTCGATACAATGTCCACCGGACGCAATACTAGAGCTACGAATACTCGTGCCCCCGTCCATACCAGATTCATTCCGAATCTTTTTCCTACCTCTTTTGAACAAACCCCCATGCACCATAGTTGAACCTACAAACAAAATATTTACAAATTGACGTCAAACAAACAAATTTTATTAACTCAAAAAACTAGTATATATAATATAGATGTTACCTATTACATCAGAAACAATTCGTGTTCGCCCATCATGCTCGGGTCCAAAACATCTAGTTATTGGATCTTCTAGCCCAAGAAAATAACTACCATCTTTAATCATTTCTTCCTCACAACAAGCCTATAAAAATATAACTTTTAAAACAATCGAATATATATATATACACTTTTATATAATAAAATAAATATATATTACTTACCAATCCCTTGGCCTTCAATTGCGCATCTTTTGCAATTTCATATTTTTTTGTTTGTGGGTTTTTTATGGATCTACCCACGATCCACTTTTTCGACCTAGAATCTTTCAACTTTTTAAGATCATCATTGTCTGTTAAAAGTTGAGACCATATATCATCAACTTTAGGTAAAATACCAGAATATCCATTGCGTCCTAAGCGAGCAAAGTCTTTGTTCGCTAGTGCACTTGTTTTAGCTTGTTGGCTTCTTTCCTTCAGATAAATGAACAAACTATTAATAATAACTATAAACACATAACAATAATTACTTGATTAATTCACATATACCACAAATGCAGGGCTAGTCTTTTCCGCAACAAAAGCATCTCAATGCTCTCGTTCGAGATATTTATACTTAGCAAACGGAGTAGTACCAGCATTAACATATTTTGTGACAAGTTTGCTTCGCCAATTGGTAGCTATCTTTTTTGCTTTTTTAAAAACAAGATCTTTCGGTCCGTCGTTTTCAAGATGCCACTCGCCCTAATTATTTCCAAAACAACTAGTTAAATATATCATATAACAAATATTTCATATTTTCAATAATTTACAAAAAAAATAAATAGAATACCTTCAAATGGGACCAAAAACCTTCCCAATGTTGCGTTGTCAAATCTTTCGTATCAATTTGATACGGTAAACGTGTTCTTACATACATACCAATACATGAGGAAAAATGAGTTGCGTTAGGACCAATTGGTTGCATATTGTTATCAAATTCAATATGATATGCACTCGCATCCTTCTTCGTCGATAAAGAGGCAGGACCTCGTTCACCTCTACGTCTTTTAGACATTGCTACAAAAAAAAAAACTAAATGTAATGAAAAATCTTCTTTGAACTAATCATACAACTCCTTTTATAAAACAGCTTATTTGAACTATACATGCAAGTTCATTTATAAACCAAAAAATATAAACAACATTGTGCTAATCTAACAACTTCTTTAAACTAATTTTATAACTTCTTTTATAAACTAAAATGTTATCATAAAAATGTGCTAATCAAACAACTTCACTGTACAAAAATGTTATCATAAAAATGTAATCATACAACTTCAATTCACTGTAGTAATTTCAAACATATTAAACTAAATGTAATAAAAAAATGTATATCACTGGACTAATAATACAAAAAACTTCACAATAAGCGACATCTGGGACCACATGGTGCAAACATATATATACAAACAATAGGATGAGATAACCATATAAATTAAACATTACCTTGGAGAGTAGTTTTCGGTGGAGATGACAGGGAGGGCGGCTGCGGAGGAGAGGAAAGGGGGTCGACAGCGTAAGTGGAGTAGAAGGCTGGGGGACACGGCGGCGTAAGTGGAGTTGAAGGCTACGTAGCGGATGAGAGGGAAGGGACACAGTGCAGTTAGTGTAGGAGAAGGAAACCGTATGAAGGCTAGGGTATATTGGGGATTTGGGGGTAATTGCAAATACATAGTGATTTGGGGGTAATTGCAAATACATAGTGCAATCCCTTGTTAGTGGTTAATCATGGTTTTATTTATTTTCTTTACTATTTTACATTTAATTTTTGTTTCTTTTCTTTCTTTGATATTAATATTTTTACCTTTACGTCTAAAATTACTTATTAAATGTTACTCTGGAGACTGCTAATAATTATTACTACAAAAATAAATAAATCATAAAATTATTCAACGTTTGAACATTAATTATTATTCAACATTTGCATCAAAAGTGAAACAATTAATTTAAAACTCTGTAAGCTAATGCATCAACTGATTTTCAAAATCCAAATATGCTCAGCAACCCTAGACCCGTATTCTTGAGCCACATTATCTGCTTTAGTACTTCAACACTCCATTACTCATTGCAAAGTCAATTACAGTCAACTACATTTCAAAACCGTTATAACTTTTCAAACTTTGTAGAAAGTAAATATATATATATATATATATACACACATATCATACCTTGATCATTTAGTTTGCCTTGTTTTATCAACATATATCCCTTCGTTGTGGTCAGATCGTAAGTATATGGTGTTATCAGTTAAATCATCTACCGGTTCAATGCCAATAGAAAATGCTGGTAGGTCGTCAAAATGGTCGTAGTCTTCCTCGTCTACTACATTATCAACACTCAAGATACGTCGTTTACCTTGCAATACGATGTGGTATCTTGGTTTGCTAGGGTCATTGACATAGAATACTTGTGACACTTGTTTTGCGAGAATGAATGGTTCAGATGCATAACCATTTGTTGCAAGGTCGACAAGTGTAAACCCATATTTGTCAACTTGAACACCTGTACGGTTATTCACCCACTTACATTTGAACATAGGTATAGTGAACGATGTGTAATTCAATTCCCAAATTTCCTGAATAACACCATAGTAAGAGTCTTTGGCGATTCTTAACCTTATATCATGATCTGCCCTGTCGTATTCGGTCGTTGATGCTATTACTGTAACTCCACTATTCTGCATTGTACTTTTTTCATCTTGATTTTTTGTGTAAAATGTGTAACCGTTAATGTCATACCATTGGTAAGATTTTACATTAAAATGCGGACCATGCCCTAACCTTTCCACTGTTTTATCAACATTTGGTTGACCATAAGTTTCCATTACCTTACTTTTAATCCATTTACAAAACTCTTGGTTATGCTTAATTTGAAGCCACTTTTCTGTCTTACCACGGTAGGTCGACCAATACTTTTGACACCTTCCAAATAACCTGTGAAAAAATAAATTATTAATATATTGCAAATCATATAAAACACAAGACTGCCTTTCAAGTTATGATATAATTACCTGTGCAAAATTCAATCACCTCCTCGGAAGCATATCCCTCAACAATACTACCCTCAGGTCGATTACGGTTTCTCACATAACCTTTTAAGAAACCCATGTATCTTTTAAAAGGGTACATGTAACGTAGAAATACCGGACCGCAAGCATTGATTTCTTCAACAATATGAATTACCAGGTGAACCATTACATCAAAAAAAGATGGCGGAAAGTACATCTCTAGTTCACAAAGTGTGATGACAATGTCTTCTTGCCATGTATCTAGTAACTCGGGATCTATAACTTTTGAGTGAATCATGTTAAAAAACAAACAAAGTTTTGTTATTGTGTGTCTGATGTTCTCTGGTAACAATCCACGAAGTGCAATAGGAATCATATGTGTCATCAATACATGACAGTCATGAGACTTCATACCAAGCAATTTATAGTCTTTCATTAACACCAACCTTCTAACGTTTGCTGAATAGCTAGATGGGACTTTAATGTTGTGTAAACATGTACAAAACTTTGTTTTTTCTACTCTTGACATAGTATAACATGCAGGCGGCAGATAAATACGACGACCTTCCTCAACAGGGGCAAGCTCTTTGCGAATTCCCAATTCTTCCATGTCTTTACGGACATTAATCCCGTCTTTAGTTTTCCCAGGAATGTTTAACAACAAGCCTAACAAGCTATCACATACATTTTTTTCAATATGCATAACATCTAGACAATGTCTAACTTCTAAATGCTTCCAGTAAGGTAAGTCCCAAAATATTGACCTTTTTTTCCAAACGGATCCTTTCTCAACACGAGTTCTTTTTCCCAAAATAGTTTTTAGATCTTTAACTCGTGAATAGGCATCAAATCGTTTCCTTACCGTTTGATGCTCGGTATTTCCATCAAAGTCCTTCTTATTCTTCCGATAATGGTGATCAATCGTAAGGAATCTTCGATGTCCCATGTATACAGTTTTTTTGCAATTGTTTAACCAAATCGAACTTGTATCATCTTCACAATTAGGACAAGCTTTCTTACCTTTTGTGCTGTATCCTGATAAATTCCCGTATGCTGGAAAATCATTTATTGTGCAAAAAAGTATGGCCCGTAATTCAAAATATTCTTTCTTATAAGCATTATACACATTTACACCTGGACTCCATAGAGTTTTTAGGTACTCAATCAAAGGAGACAAATAAACGTCAATGTCATTACCAGGTTGTTTCGGACCCTGAATCAACAATGACATCATTATGTATTTCCGTTTCATGCATAACCATGGTGGAAGATTGTAAATGCAAAGAAGAACCGGCCACGTACTATGACGACTACTCATGTTTCCAAAAGGATTGATTCCATCTGAACTAAGTCCAAACCGTATATTTCTAATCTCGTTACCAAATTCTGGGTATCTACTATCAATATTTCTCCACTGGGGTGAATCCGCCACATGTCTTAATTTTCCATCATTTATGCGTTCATCTGAATGCCAGCGCAGTAATTTTGCTTCTTTCCCGTTTGAAAATAATCGTTTCAGTCTCGGTATAATGGGAAAATACCACATTAGTTTAGACGGTGGTCCGTTTTTCGTCACATCATCATCATATTCATTCGTTTCATGTTTCCGCTTGTACCTTGATTCACCACAAGTAACACAATTATGACTATTTTCGAACTCATTTGTATATAACATACAATCATTCGGACATGCATGTATTCTTTTAACCTTCAATCCCATCGGACACATCAATTTTTTTGCTTGGTATGTAGAAATTGGTAACTCGTTACCTTCTGGAAGCATGTCATGCAAAACAACTAATAGATTTGTAAAACTTTTATCACTCCATCCGTATTTTGCCTTTAAGTTAAATAACTTCAACACAGCACTAAGCTTCGAAAATTTCTCACAACCGGTATATAATGGTTTTTCTGCATCATCAAATAGATGTTGTAATTTTTCTTGATCATTATCACCAATATTATTCTCTAAATCGGTAAACATGTCATTTAAATTGGTGTCATTTAAATCGGCTTCATTTGAATCGGCTTCATTTGAATCGACGTGATTTAAATCGGCTTCATTTGAATCGACGTCATTTAAATCGGCTTCATTTAAATTGTAGTTTTCGCCAATGTCTACATTCATTGACGACGTGCCACGATTAACAAGTGATTCCCCATGACTTGACCAACAAGTGTATCTAGGCATAAAACCATTTTGAAACAAATGAAACTCTATTTCTTGAATATTGTCAAATCTTTGGTAATTTTTACAAATTACACAAGGACACCAAATATATTGAGTGCCAACATTCATCCGATTATCTTCTGCAACTTTTAGGAAACTTTGTACACCCTTCATATATAATGCATTAGCACGTCCACTTTTGTACATCCAATATTCTCTATGATTCATCTGAAAATTAAAATACACAAATAAATAATATGAAATGTATGTATATGATTTAAATCAGTGCTCTAAGGCGGTGGATCCTAACCCACTTTTTGAATACTCTATCTCATATGTATACATTATAATGGGTTGACATTTAACAAAAAATCGGCAGCATTTCCCCTATCTCCCCAAGAATGCGGATAAATCGCAAACTCGAAGGAGTAAGGAAAAATAGCTACCAAGTTTTTTTCAAATGTCAACTCTTTATAATGTATACACATCCTAAATGAGATATAATATTCAAAAAGGTTATGCTAAACGAATATGAACACAAATATATTATAAATATATTCTAATATATATAAATATCATAATAAGAACTAACAATAAATATCAATTATACACATATAAATAGTTTGAAACCTTAAATGAAGCTTCTTGTATATGGATAGAAAATAAAGGTGGATGTCGAAAACAATTTCTAAAGATCTAAACAAAAAACTAACAATAAATAAAAATTATACACGTTAATCAACTTAATCAACATTAATAAACATATAATAATTAAAATACTGTGAAGATAAAAAATTTAATAACCTTAAATAAAATTTGTGTAGAGCTTCTTGGAGAATAAAGATGGAGTAAGAAATTGGATATGGAGATGGAGGAATTGAAGAAGATTAGGAAAATTGAATTTGAAACGGTGTTGAATAAGAAATTTGAAATAATCTGTTTATATCTTTTGCATCATTTGAAAAGAAATTTGAAAAGGTAACCGAGATTTTTGTTGCTCATAAAAAGGAATTTAAAATTGGTTTGTTGAAAACCAAATTGGTTTATTTATATGAACCGCTTCTTAAAATCCATTTTTAGAAGCACCGCTTCAATTAATCGAAATCCATTTTTAGGAGCGGTGAACCACAAAACCGCTTCTAAAAATCATTTTTTGAGGCAGGCATTTTATTAAAATTACTGTATTGTGTACGATGTGGCATTTTATGGGGGCGGTTTACACTATCACCGCCCTAAAAGAAATAAATGAACCGCCTCTAATATTCATTTTTGTACTAGTGTATGTTTATTTAATTATTTTCTTAACTCATGAATATGTACAAATAAAATTAAAAAAATAGTTTTTACATGTCACTAACGTAGTTTTTTACTTTACACAAATACCTTTATAAACCTAATTTAGATGTTCTAAAATATCTAACTATATAAATATTAATTAATTACATGAAAAAAAAATCATTAAATTTGTCTAAAAAACATGTAGTTGTTAGAAAAAAATTAATAATAAATTGTCACCTTTTAAATTGATAAAATAAAAAAAAGATGAGATATATTCTTTTTAAATATTGAGTGTAAGTTAATTAAACTCTGACGAGTGTTAAATAAATAGATAACAGTGTATCATTAACTTTTTTTACTAGAAAATGTATCCTATGTAAATTTAGTAAATGTCCTATGTAAATTTAGTAAATTCAACAAAATTGAGTTTGGAGACCTTTCCCTATATTTTTAAATAATTTTAAGATTTTAATATATTATAGCACTAGTTTAGGACCCGTGTTTATACATGGGTGAAAAATATCAATACATAAAATTCTTAAATCTTTATTTATATATTTTACATGTGTAAAAATGTATTATATAGACTAAGGATAGAAAACAAAATTCAAAATATGTAAAAATTAATATATAATTGAGTTTTGAAAATACGTTAGTTACTAATTAATGTAAGAGTAAATTACAGAAATCGTCCTTTATTTTTATATCATTTTTCATTGTATGTCCTTTAGCCTAAAAAATATCAGAGATCATTCTTTACGTTTAATTTTTTTGCGGTTTATGTCCTTTAGCCTAACGGACGTTAAGTTTTTCAGTTAACTCTAGTAATGTGTCACTCATATAAGGGCAAAATGGTCTTTTTACCCACAAATATATATATATATATATATATATATAATAAAACCTCTCTCATCTCCTTTTCTCTCTCAAATCTCTCTCTCTGAAATCTGGTGTCCATCACTGCCAAACACCACCACCACCACCAGCTGACCACCGCATAACCCTCTCCTCCGATCTGAGCACCACCACCGCCATAAACCACCCTCCCTTTACCCACTCAGACCCATCATCAACACCACCACCACCATCACCCCACCCCCACCTGCCACCAGCGACAACCACCGCCACACACAGCCACCACCTGCAACTGCCACCACCCTCCACCACCACCTGAACCCGTCACCACCATGGCCGATTGAACCCGTCACCACCATACAGCCCTCAAATTGAAACCCTAAACCCATCAAATTGAAATTTAGAAACCCTAAAATAGGAGATGTAATATGTGGCGCTGAAAAGGCTAGGGTGAAAAGACTTGTTTCTGCCTCCTTCTTCTCCAATCGACCCCATTGGAACCGGTGGCTAATTTTGCAGCCATTTGGAACTGATGATGTCACACCAGCAGGTGGTGGAGGAAGTCGTTCAAGCTCATTATTACAAAATTAAGAACCTATACCTGATGATTTTGCATAACACCACCGTCGTCGCCGCCACGCTTCACAATATTACGAGATTCAGGTAATGAATCAGCCATGCCTCCCATTGAATCAACCATGACTCCGGTGAAAAAAGGCGTGTTTGAAGATGCAAAGTGGTGGTGTTAGTGAGGATGAAGAAACGACGAAGATGGGAGGAGGGTTGAAGAAGATGCAGAGCGATGGTGGTGGACGGCGGCGGTGGCAGGTGGCAGTGATGGTGGTGCTGATGGTCGGTCTGAGTGAATATATGGGGAGGATTTGTGGTTAAACATAAAATTAGGGTTTTATATTTTAATTTGTGGGTAAAAATACCAAAACACCCTTGGATTTAACTGAAAACTTAACGTCAGTTAGGCTAAAGGACATGAACCGCAACAAATTTAAATGTAAAGGATGATCTCTGACATTTTTTGGGCTAAATAACACATAGTGAAAAATGATATAAACATAAAGGGCAATTTCTATAATTTACTCTTAATGTAATTTGAATTTCATTTACTATTTAATTGAAAAGAAAAGTTACATATTATATTTCAATGTTTCTTATAATAAGGGATAATTTAAAATAAATATGTTTTATTTGTATAATTATTCTCTTTAAAAGTATATAAAAAAGTATATTATTAATAAAAAAAATAGAAGTGTATTTAATAAGAGAGAGAGGTGAAAAAAATACGATGAGAATAAATATAGAGACAACACGTGCCATGAAAAAATATTTATTTATTAGAGCATTCACATCAGTTTCTGCATATTTGTGTGAGTGTTTTGCATATTTTAGGGAGTGATTTAAAGTGGCTGTGAGTAAAAGAAAGAGAAAATGTATAATTTTTTGTATTATTGGGGAAAACAATGTTCACCCGCATAATTTTTTTAAAGTGACTGTGAGTGGAGGAAATATAAAATGTAATGATAAAAATATTAAAAAGTTTTATTTGATTAAAAGGAAAGAGAAAAATTAGTAATTTTTAGTGTAATTATAGAGATAATGATAAAAAAACTGATAATAATGCTCTTATATAGTATAGATTTACAATAGTGTCCTTGTCTCCATTCCTACACCCAAATTACAAGGAAAAATATGATATTTTATTTAATTTCATTTATACATTGAAGTCTTCATTCTCATTCTTCAAATTACGGGAAAAACTAAAGTAAACCCCATATTTAAGGGGAATTCATCTTCTATCCTATATTTTTGAGTAAAAAAAATATAATAAAAAAGTATTATTTATGGAATTGAATGCGGGGGGTTTTTACAAAATAAATAGATTTTATGAATAAATGTGAATTTTAGCCAAATTATCTATACTACTATATAATACATAATAGGTTAAAATCTCGTGTATTACACGGTTGAATAAATAAAATGTTATATACTTAATTATAAAAATTTTATATTTTTAAAAACCTATGTACTACACGGGTTGAATAAACCGATATATTACATCTTGAACTATTTATAATTAAATAATAAGTATCTGTAATTAGATTACACTAAAAATCTAAAAATACATTATTTTAATATTATTATTCAATATGAGAGACAGAGGCGGAAAAAATTGATATAAATGAACCAAAATTGACACGTGTTCATAGAATTTTATTTATTAATATAAAGATTGTTATTTGATATTATACTTATTCTAATAAATGATTCCACATAATGTCATGTGTCATACCATATTTTTTCAAATTATCTATACTACTATATAATACATACTAGCTTAGTACCCCGTGTCTACACACGAAATGAAAAATATCAATACATAAAACTCTTAATTTTTTATGTATATATTTTACATGTATAAAAATGTATTACATATACGAATGATAGATGACAAAATTCAAAATATGTAATAATTAATATATAAGTGAGTTTCGAAAATACGTTAATTACTATTTAATGCAATTTAACTTTCATTACTATTTGATTCAAAATAAAAATTACATAATTTTATTTCAAAGTTTCTTATAATAAGGAATACTTTAAAATAAAGATTTTTTTTACATATTTTCCCCTCTTAACCTCCTTAATAACATATATACCCAACCATAAAAATCAATTACATATTTACCCAATGCTTACACAATTACTTATTTACCCTTATATGTAAATTGATATATTTAGGAAGGGGATATATGTAAATAGTAATTTAATTGGTTCATTAAGGATAAAATAGTAATTCAATAAGTTATTCTAAATTAATTTGGTAAATATGTAATATATAAGCTTTAGGAAGGGGAAATATGTAATTAAAATTAGGGGTTAGGTAATTATGTAATAAATGAACTTAAGAAGTGGATATATGTAAATGACCCTAAAATAAATGTGTTTTATTATTAAAACTAGTGTTAAAACCCGTGTATTACACGGAGGCTAATTAAATGATACAATGTGAAATGAAAAAAATATGTTGATTGTAATTCATAAATCTGTAAATATTTATTTGTATACAATGTTGGATGTTCTATTTGTAATTTTTCCATCCATATCTAAGATTAAAAGTTTTAACTCGTATATACTTTTAACTCTAGAAAGTGCCACTTACAGTTGCCCATGTGTGAAAACCGGTTACCTCAAGAACAAAACAACCCTTGATAGTGACTGTCCGTGACTCTTAATTATTGTCATGACAAAACAAACAGAGAGTGAAAACTGTATTATTTGAAACTTGAATAGAATTAGTTTGTCTAAAGGGGTCAAATTAATTATTGGAATAAAGGTGTAGAAAAAATATTACCCGTATATTACATGGTTAAATAAATGAAATATTAAATAGTTAGTAATGAGCGAAAAAATAAAATAAATAGTTAAGAGAGGAAATAATAAATAAATAAAATATTAATAAAGATAATATTAAACAATTGAGAAAAAAATAAGTGGAAAAAATAATCATGTGCTCACAGAATGTGACAAGTGACGTTAGTTACTTATTTATTAGGTATAGCTAAATGTATTAAATAGCAACTGTAAATAAAATTTTGCATTAATTTTAAACTTATGGCGACTTTAAACCGGCTTGCCTTCACATTTTAGACTACTTTTATTAAATTTTAACCGTTTGACCCACTAAAGATAAAACATAATTCAAATCGACCCGTTCAAAAGAAGATTGGTCGAATTTGCCACATTTACAAATCATATATAAGCATATGCAAAGATCTAAAATAAGTCATGATATAAGGAACGAATCAAGTGCCACTAAGGTGTATATATATCCGTCGGCATAATATTTAAAAACCTAGCAAGTCATTTCCAACTCTCTTCAATTCAATGCAGATTTCGGATACTATTAATTTAAGTCTCAAAAATTTAATTAAAAAATATATTTTATTAATTTAGCAGTCAGTATAAATAAATTTGTATTTATAATAAAAATGATCAACTGTTATAGAGAAAATCTGAATTAGAGTCTCGTGCAGTTTCATATGTTGCGTTAATCTTGCTACATAATCATCAGTACTATCAACCTTTTCATTTTCTTCTTGGTAACAAATGACTCTCAAGTAAGTATCTCTTGATTCAAATGCCGCCCGGAGAAACAACTTTTTTATTCATTTGATAAATTTTCTAGTATTATCCTTTTGACTTGTTAATAATGAAACATAACCCAAATTGACACATTTTCATATAATGTGTCAAAAATGACCCTCTAGTTTTCATACATAGAGAAGGAGGATTTTCGGTTTTACCCTTTTGACCTGTTACTATAAGAACATAAACCAAATTAACACATTTTCACATAATAGGTCAAAATTGACCCCTTAATTAGGAGGATAATTTTATGTATTACCTCTTTGACATGTTAGTAATAGAACATAACCAAAATTGAAATATTTTCACATGATGGGTAAAAAATAACCCTTTAATTGTCCTATACGATGAAAGAGAATTTAAGATGTAATTGAGTTCCGTTTACTTGAAGTGATGATAGGGTCATGACTCACAAAATGTAAATGAAGAGTACGGTATGTTGTAATGATGAAAGCGATTCGCCAATTCAATAGAGGGTTTCTGTTACAACCCATTCGGCGGCGGAATCACCGAACGTGACGTGTAGGATTGTTCAAAGGCATCGTGTCACTATTGTTGAAATATAAATTTAACCGATTTCATTAAACTAAGAATTTCAAATACAATTGTTTCAATTAAAGGAAATACATTGATAAACAAAAGACAAAAATATTTAAATTTGATATCTAAGGCAAAGTCCCTAGATTCCATTTCCATGGTAGCATCAAACATCTCCTGAAAACATGTAAAATAATATTTGATCAACAATAAAGTTGGTGAGTTCATACAAGTTTCATACATATAATAATCATGTTTAAAGCAACAATTCACATGCATAGACATACTTTACTAATGTTCATACAATTTGTAATGATATAGTTCAAACCTATTGTTGACATAGCATACCTAGCATCCAAAGAATACTAGTCGAATAAATAACACAACAAGATCGGGGGCTCCATAAAGGTAACGAAAAGCCGACGGTGTCAATCCTATAGCGCTACACTTGTTAAGTGCGGTTTTGCAAGAATCAATGAACTATTGTATTAACAAGTTGTATTTAATCATGTAGTCAAGTTGTTGTCACATGAGCATGTTAATGAATTGTGTTTGAATAAAGTGTGAATCTTGTAGTGTATGTGTTTTGAATATGTACATGTTTTCAAGTCCCAAAGTGCAAAAATGTAAAAGGGGCAAGTATGAAACTCACGGTTTGGCGTGGTAACGAAAGGATGAAAGGGAAGGTGAAGAGTCGGGAATGCCGGTTAACCTAAAAGGTAACGTAGGCATAAGTTCGGTGGAGAAGAAATAATAAATAATATATATGTATAATAGTATCAAGTTGGTCATGCATCGCCGACGGCGGACCGAAACACAAACCCCTAACTTAGTTAGGAATTCGGATGGTCAAAAGTTAGTATAGTTAGTAATATACCACTTGAAGTGGCCAAGAGAAAGGTTGGGAAATCCACAAATCTTGTTAGATTTATTTATAATATTTATGTATAGGATTTGAACACCTTGTGGCTATTGGATGTCTTATGGTAGATGAACCTATGTTCATCTACTTCATCCAAATACCTTAGCACAAGGCTTCCATCATAGAATTTTGATGGAGGCTTGGTTTGGTTTTACCACAACTAGATGTAAAATATCCAAACAAGAACATGAAGAAGAAGAAATGTTAGTTGAAAGACCACAACTTGGACCTCAAATGGTGACTTATCTTAGATGTTTACCAAGGTAAACAAATGATAAGATCCTAGAGGTTTATCCAAGAGGGTGAAGGAAGAATTGTTAAAAAAAAAGGAAGAAATTTGAAGAAAAATAAGGTTTTTACCTTATAAAATCCTGCCAAAAATCTTGGAAGAAATGGAGCACTTGGAGAGATTTGTGAGAGAATTTGGAGGGTGTAAGGGTGGAGGAGTGAAAGGGAGTGGGTATTTATAAGTGTGGATTAGGGTTTGGGGTATTAAATGAGTTAGTTGGGAGTTGGTGGTTGAAAGGGAGGTGATTCTTTTTTAAAAGAAAAAAATGAAATAATAATAATAATAGTACTAATGATAATAATGATAATAATACTACTACTACTAATAATAATAATAATAAACCGAGCGTGTATGGACGTGAAACGAGAATATAAATGTAAAAAAAAAGTGAAACGCGTGTTTGTAATATATAATTTTGTAATATTGCACGTATGATGTTGTCTTGCATATGTATAAATGTAATGTATGTTGTAAACATGTAATTGAATAAATCTAATAAATTCATTGATCATAAGTCTTGGGTTACAATGGATTCAAAAATGAAAGTACAAGGGTACAAAATGTAAATAAACGATGATGTGAAAAGTACGGATATTACAGTCTCCCCGACTTTAGAAAATTTCGTCCCGGAATTTCTTTCATGAGGAAGACTCTGAAAAAAGATGCGGGTACTTGGCTTTCATTTGGTCTTCACGTTCCCAAGTGAATTCTGCACCACGTTTTCCTTCCCAACGTACCTTAATGATTGGAATACGACTACGCTTGAGTTGTTTGACTTCACGATCCATTATCTCAACAGGTTTCTCGACAAAGTGCATTGTTGGGTCGATCTGAACGTCTTCAAGTGGAACTTGGAGATCTTCATTTGATAAGCACTTTCTCAAGTTAGAAACGTGGAAGGTGGGGTGGATGTTGCTAAGCTCGGTAGGGAGAACAAGTTTGTATGCAACAGAACCGACTTTCTCAAAAATCTTGAAAGGACCAACATAACGTGGGGATAGTTTTCCTCGCTTCCCGAAGCGAAAGACTCCTTTCCAAGGTGAAACCTTAAGGAAAACAAAATCTCCAACTTTGAAAGTAACCGCGTTGCGCTTTCGGTCGGCGTAACTCTTTTGTCGACTCCGAGCGGTACGTAGGTTGTCGCGAATTTTGAGGATCTTGTCTGTGGTCTCTTGGATTAACTCGGGTCCGGTAATTTGTGTTTCGCCGATCTCGGTCCAACAAACGGGTGACCGACATTTTCGACCATAAAGTGCCTCAAATGAAGCCATGCCGATGCTGGTATGGTAACTATTGTTGTAAGAGAACTCGATCAAAGGCAAGTGCACGTCCCAATTACCACCGAAATCAATGACACACGATCGAAGCATATCCTCGAGAGTTTGGATAGTACGTTCAGTATGACTATCCGTCTGAGGGTGGTAAGCCGTACTAAGATTGAGTTGAGTACTCATGGCTTCATTGAAGGATTCCCAAAAACGGGTGGTGAAACGACTGTCACTATCGGATATGATGTCCAAAGGAACACCATGACGACTAACGATTTCCGCGATGTAGATTTGAGCTAGCCTTGCAACGGGGTAGCTCTCGCGGATGGGAATGAAGTGAGCAGATTTGGTGAGACGATCGATGATAACCCAAACGGAATCATGACGAGAGGATGTCAATGGGAGTTTGGTAATGAAATCCATAGCAATGCTCTCCCATTTCCAAACTGGAATCTCCGGTTGCACGAGCAAACCGGATGGATGTTGGTGCTCGGCTTTCACTCTAGCGCAAGTATTACACTTCGACACATAGAGCGCGATATCCTTTTTCATACCGGGCCACCAGTAGATAGAACGCAGATCCCTGTACATTTTGTCTGTACCAGGGTGGATCGAATACCGAGACTTGTGAGCCTCATGCATGATGGAAGAATGAAGATCGGAACGATTGGGAACCCAAACACGATTCATGAAATAAAGTAAACCGTTGGGTTTGGTCTCGAGTTGGAGTTCGGCACCACAAGACATTTCGTTGTACATGTCGCCTTCGGTGACCGAAAGATGTTGGGCTTCACAAATACGGACATGGATGTCGGGTTGCATATGAGCTCAAAGGAACTTCACATGGTGCTTTCGGCTGAGGGCATCGGCAACGACGTTCGCTTTACCGGGATGGTAGCGAATTTCGCATTCGTAATCTTTGATTGTTTCAATCCCTCGGCGTTGGCGCATGTTTAGATCCTTTTGGTTATGAAGATGTTGGAGACTCTTGTGATCTGTGAAGACCACGCATTTGGTACCGTAAAGGTAGTGTCTCCAAAGCTTGAGAGCAAAGACGACGACGGTGAGTTCAAGATCATGAGTCGTGTAATTCTTCTCATGGATCTTGAGTTGACGGGATGCGTAAGCGATGACCTTGCCTCGTTGCATGAGAACACAACCGAGACCAATGTTAGAGGCGTCGCAATACACCACGAAGTCATCGTTTCCATCGGGAAGAGTAAGGATCGGAGCATTGCAAAGCTTATCCTTAAGTGTTTGGAAAGCTTCCTCTTCATTAGGGCCCCACTCGTAGGGTTTCCCTTTTTGAGTTAATGCGGTGAGAGGAACGGAGATCTTGGAAAAGTTGGCGATGAAACGACGGTAATAGCCCGCAAGACCAAAGAATGAGCGGACTTCGGTAGCAGATTTCGGAGCAATCCAGTTCTTGACTGCTTCGATTTTGGCTGGATCCACATGGATACCCTTATCACTAATAATGTGTCCCAAAAATTAGACTTCCTTAAGCCAAAATTCACACTTGGAGAATTTGGCGTAAAGTTGTTCTTTTCTTAGTAACTCCAATATTAAGCGAAGGTGTTCCTCGTGGGCGGATCGGGATTTGGAATAGATGAGAATGCCATCAATGAAGACGATTACGCATTTGTCCAAATACGGTTTGCACACTCGGTTCATGAGATCCATGAAAACCGCGGGTACATTGGTTAGCCCGAAAGGCATCACCATAAATTCGTAGTGTCCGTATCGGGTTCGAAATGCGTTTTTGGGAATGTCGTCCTCATGAACACGAAGTTGATGATATCCCGAACGGAGATCGATCTTGGAAAAACAAGACGCACCTTGGAGTTGGTCGAAAAGATCGTCGATGCGAGGCAAAGGATACCGATTCTTGATAGTGATTTTGTTAAGCTCACGATAATCGATGCATATGCGGAACGATCCGTCTTTCTTTTTAACGAATAAAACGGGAGCGCCCCATGGGGATGAACTCGGACGAATGAAACCTTTGTCGGCTAACTCTTGAAGTTGACCGGCAAGTTCTTGCATCTCGGAGGGTGCAAGGCGGTAAGGTGCTTTGGCAATCGGAGTCGTACCGGGCATGAGATCAATTCGGAATTCGACCTCACGGGATGGAGGAAAACCGGGTAGGTCCTCGGGAAAGACTTCGGGGAAATCGCAAATGATGGGAATGCTTTTACACCTTTGCCCTTTTCTTTCTTTTTCACTACTTGGGCCAAAAAGGCCACGTAGTTCTTTAGTAAATATTTTTAGGCTTTGGTGCAGGACATGAGTTTGAGTCCACCGGATGGCCTTTCGCCATGGATTTGCAAAACTTGACCGGATGGAAGGGGAAAACGGATGAATTTCTCAAAGCAAACGACTTCGGCTTGGTTCTTGGCAAGCCGGTCCATGCCTACTATGACATCAAAACTCCCCAATTTCATGGGTATGAGATCGATCGAGAAGGGATGACCATTAAGGTCGAGAGTACAATCGAGGATAATCGTGTCACAAAAGGTGGATTTTCCTTCCGCGATTTCGACAGTGAAGGAGTTCTCTAACTTAGATCGGGTCTTAGCTAACATAAGTTCAAATTCTAGCGATACGAAACTTTTATCCGCACCGGTATCAAATAAAACAGAAGCATACCGACCATTGATAGGAAACATACCGTTCACCACGTCGTTATCAGTTTGTGCCTGCGCCGCATTGATGTTATAAGCACGGCCTCTTGGGTTTGTGGGTTGGTTTTGGTTGGATGGTTGGTTGCGGTTGTTGTTGTTGTTGTGGTGGTGTTGGTTTTGGTTTTGTGGGCGTTGTGGGCTCATGTGGTTTGGATCACCACAACGGTAGCAAGCCCGACCATTTGTGATGGCCGGTGGGTTTCGGTTTGGTGGGGGAGCTTGGGGTTTTTGGGGTTGTTGTGGGTTGCGGCATAGGTTGGCAAGGTGTCCGAATTTGCCACACGAGGTGCATTTTCGGCATGGGAGGTTGTTTGGGTGGTGGTATTGGCAAGTGTTGCATAATGGGTAAGATCCACCATACGGTTTCTTTTGGGGTGTCGGGTCTTGGTTCATCGGCACTTGGTTAACGGGGGTGACAACCACATAGTTCCGGGCTTGGGACTTGCGCTTTTTGTTGTTTTGGTGAGTAGGGGTTTTGGCGGGTTTTGGTTCGGTGACTTTGGGTTCGGTGAGCTCAACGGTGGCTTGGGTGGCGTGCTTCTTGGTGCCCCGAATGGTTAAGGTACCATCCTGAACACGGTTTCGGGAGAAAGCGGCCGCAAGGCGCATGGCCTTGGCGAGGTTGGTGGTTTCGGCGGCGGCGACCGTGTCCTTGATGACGGACGGGAGGCCTTGTATGTACTTGGCCACGGATCGCTCTATGGTGTCAACTTAGCGAGGCGCAAGGACGGAGAGTTGTTGGAAGCGGAGGTTGTAGGCAGCATTGTCACCGCTGTCCTGTTTTAGGGTGAAAACTCCTTCTCGAGTGCTTGCAACTCCTGGGGAGAGCAGTACTCCTCGCGCATAAACGCTTTGAGTTCCTTCCAAGACAGGGTGAAGATCTCCTCGTCGAGCTCCTTCTCGCTATCCCACCAAGAGAGAGCTTGCTCTTTGAAGAGGCTAGCGGCGTAGCGAGTCCGGAGGTGGTCCGGGGTCTCGCTTACCGAGAAGGTGTTTTCCATGCTCGCAAACCAGCTAAGTAGCCTGGTTGCACCTTCGAGTCCCGTGAAAGATTCGGGACGACAAACAAGGAAGGTTCGGTAGTGTTGGGCGTGGGAGTTGGGAGTTTCGGTGTTGGATTCGACCGATCCGTTGGGGGTGAGGTTCTGGATGAGGCCAGGGATGACTTGGGCCATTTGCTTGGCCACGAGTGTGGCCAAACGCTTGTCCCTCTTGTTGTTCCTGGCGGTAGCAAAGTGGCGAGATGAAGACATCTACAAAAGGGGATTGTGAGACTTAGGTCAATGGTTTTGCATAAAAAATTGTTGTCATATGAGTATGTAAATTTCACGTATGGCACAAGTAATCAAGTAATTTCATGTAATAGCACGTTTGGTCATGTGAATCATGTATGGAAATAGTGTATATAACAAACATGTGACGATGAAAGAGCATAAATTTAATTGGTTCTCGAATGTATTAGCGTTTTGAAGTTAGTAAGGCGAGTAGCGAAAAGCGAGCGTCTACGAGATCGAACCAAGTTAGTATAATAATAGTAGTGAAAATAGTTTATATATAAAAGAGAGGCTTGTTTGTAAAAAGTTGGAGTGTCTCGTTAGCTCGGCTCTTGAACTAACGAAAACGTCGACTAACCCAAGTGGTCAAACCTTCTATTGAGTTCGGGAAACACGTTTTGGCCTAATAGATAAAATACTCTCGTCGGTAATTCGGTTAACGGTATTTTACCCTTTCGGTTACTACGTGTCCCTAGTCAATAGCAAAGCCGAGACTTTAGCGAGATTGAAAATTTTAAGAGTGGAACTAATCACCAAATTGTGGATTTCACTCCTAGTTTGGTGGTGTCGTTCCGTTTTGTATAGGGTTGGTGCCTTAACCGTTTGAGATAGGAAATCACTCCTAACTTTAACGGTAAGGTTTCCCAAGAGCGTTTGTGAATGGAATTCTTTTACCGTCAAGGTGAGGTTTTCACACCTAACTTGATGGTAAATTTCTAAGTCTTAGGCGGAGTGAAACTTATCACCGAATGAGGAATTACCCTCTTTTGGTGAGTTCGTTTCTTTGGTGAAATATGAGTGTCTTGATGTCTTGAAATCCATGACGGTGTATTTAGTCCAAAGAATAAGTAAGAAGCAAAGGTGGTAGAACAAGCGTATTAAGAGTCATAAGGAATGGTTTAAAACGGGTCCTTAGTTATAGGCTAGGTCAAATAAGCAATTTTCCTAATTCCCTATAACCACGGCTCTGATACCAATCTGTCACAACCCATTCGGCGGCGGAATCACCGAACGTGACGTGTAGGATTGTTCAAAGGCATCGTGTCACTATTGTTGAAATATAAATTTAACCGATTTCATTAAACTAAGAATTTCAAATACAATTGTTTCAATTAAAGGAAATACATTGATAAACAAAAGACAAAAATATTTAAATTTGATATCTAAGGCAAAGTCCCTAGATTCCATTTCCATGGTAGCATCAAACATCTCCTGAAAACATGTAAAATAATATTTGATCAACAATAAAGTTGGTGAGTTCATACAAGTTTCATACATATAATAATCATGTTTAAAGCAACAATTCACATGCATAGACATACTTTACTAATGTTCATACAATTTGTAATGATATAGTTCAAACCTATTGTTGACATAGCATACCTAGCATCCAAAGAATACTAGTCGAATAAATAACACAACAAGATCGGGGGCTCCATAAAGGTAACGAAAAGCCGACGGTGTCAATCCTATAGCGCTACACTTGTTAAGTGCGGTTTTGCAAGAATCAATGAACTATTGTATTAACAAGTTGTATTTAATCATGTAGTCAAGTTGTTGTCACATGAGCATGTTAATGAATTGTGTTTGAATAAAGTGTGAATCTTGTAGTGTATGTGTTTTGAATATGTACATGTTTTCAAGTCCCAAAGTGCAAAAATGTAAAAGGGGCAAGTATGAAACTCACGGTTTGGCGTGGTAACGAAAGGATGAAAGGGAAGGTGAAGAGTCGGGAATACCGGTTAACCTAAAAGGTAACGTAGGCATAAGTTCGGTGGAGAAGAAATAATAAATAATATATATGTATAATAGTATCAAGTTGGTCATGCATCGCCGACGGCGGACCGAAACACAAACCCCTAACTTAGTTAGGAATTCGGATGGTCAAAAGTTAGTATAGTTAGTAATATACCACTTGAAGTGGCCAAGAGAAAGGTTGGGAAATCCACAAATCTTGTTAGATTTATTTATAATATTTATGTATAGGATTTGAACACCTTGTGGCTATTGGATGTCTTATGGTAGATGAACCTATGTTCATCTACTTCATCCAAATACCTTAGCACAAGGCTTCCATCATAGAATTTTGATGGAGGCTTGGTTTGGTTTTACCACAACTAGATGTAAAATATCCAAACAAGAACATGAAGAAGAAGAAATGTTAGTTGAAAGACCACAACTTGGACCTCAAATGGTGACTTATCTTAGATGTTTACCAAGGTAAACAAATGATAAGATCCTAGAGGTTTATCCAAGAGGGTGAAGGAAGAATTGTTAAAAAAAAAAGGAAGAAATTTGAAGAAAAATAAGGTTTTTACCTTATAAAATCCTGCCAAAAATCTTGGAAGAAATGGAGCACTTGGAGAGATTTGTGAGAGAATTTGGAGGGTGTAAGGGTGGAGGAGTGAAAGGGAGTGGGTATTTATAAGTGTGGATTAGGGTTTGGGGTATTAAATGAGTTAGTTGGGAGTTGGTGGTTGAAAGGGAGGTGATTCTTTTTTAAAAGAAAAAAATGAAATAATAATAATAATAGTACTAATGATAATAATACTACTACTACTAATAATAATAATAATAAACCGAGCGTGTATGGACGTGAAATGAGAATATAAATGTAAAAAAAAAGTGAAACGCGTGTTTGTAATATATAATTTTGTAATATTGCACGTATGATGTTGTCTTGCATATGTATAAATGTAATGTATGTTGTAAACATGTAATTGAATAAATCCAATAAATTCATTGATCATAAGTCTTGGGTTACGATGGATTCAAAAATGAAAGTACAAGGGTACAAAATGTAAATAAACGATGATGTGGAAAGTACGGATATTACAGTTTCGTGTGTTGATAACAACTTGTCTGAGCCACAACTTATAACGGAATCAATTCTTAAATCACCAACAGAAATCTTGGGGAGGTTGTTATCGAAGGAAGGCTAATTTGGAAAGAAATAGCATAAGCTTTTTAAAAAATAAATAATAAAAATTTTGATTTCTTTTTAATGGTCTATTTCATTTATTTATTTTAAAACCACTTAATTGATTCATTAAAATTTATATCTTTCTATATTTGGTATGGTTTCAAATTTTAAATCTTAAATCACAAATAACAATTGTTGGATAAAATATGTATCATCTTTAATAGAATTAGGGCAAAAATATAATTATACTTTAGAACACTTTTTCTAAAACTTAATTTAATTAATCAATCAAAATGGGAATAAAAGAAAATAATTTACTTGAATAATTTCAACTATAATGATATGACAAAATATAATGTGAGATTCAACAAAATTATAACAAATGTTAGACCTTTGAATAAGTAAATATATGATTGAAGAATTTTTTAATTGAATACTTCCTAGTTATAAAATTGTTTTCAGTTTGTAGAATTAATAAGAATATGATTGAACAATTTAATTGTTATAAACAAAACTTTGAATTAAAAAATTTATAGATAAAAATTTAAAACTTAAAATAAATTATTAATTTAGTTGACTAAAATAATGAAGTTGGTTATTAATATGAGAGAAATGCGGAAAAACCAAATCTCTAAGGGTCTAAAAAGATGACATATGTCCCTCCAATTTACTTGTTTATTATATAGTATATGCATTAAATAGTAATCAACGTATTCTCGAAACCCAATTATATATTAATTTTTACATATATATTAATTTTTACATGTAAATAAATACATAAAAAATTAAGAATTTTATTTATTGATATTTTTCACCCCGTGAGTAAACGAGTTACATAAAAAATCTTAAGATATCAATCCATTAAGATAGTTTTGAAACGAGTTACGTCCAATAATTATTCTCTAATAATTATCTGTGAATATGGTTTCCAACTTCTTGGTCTTTCATTCATAATGAACCAACCATCCGATTCACAATAGTCTTGCGTTCAGATTGATTCCCATGAATCTGATCGACTACGGACTTTTAGAATAATCTACATATTCAAAGATTTCTAAAACGTACAAACTATCAAACACAATAACATCTAATTATAATGCATTTAACCATTAAATCAATCATAAAATTAATGTAACTGATTTGTTGGAAAGCACCAAATACTATATACATATCAAACCCATTGTCTATAAAATCTAAGACATATCTTGTCAGCATGCTCCTTATGTTTAGATTGAGGCATAGACTTAGTGAACGGGTCGGCTAGATTATGATATGTGTGAACTTTGCTTAACACGATGTCTCCCCATTCTAATATATCCCGGACATAATGAAATCTTCTGAGTATGTGATTCGTGCTGTGGTGTGACCTTGGCTCCTTAGCCTGAGCAATAGCGCCAATATTGTCACATAGTATCACATAGATATTACTTCGAGATCAGCAATAAACTTCTTCATCCAAACAGACTCCTTTGCAGCTTCTGAAACCGTGATATATTCTTAATCGGTGGTGGATTGTACAACAACACTTTGCTTAATGCTTTTCCAGTTGATCGCACCACCCTTTGAATGTTATCTCCAGGTTGGTTTATGACATCGAACTTAAATGCTTTATATTATAGTTATATAGGTGATTATATTTTGCTCACGGGGAGGCGGTGTAACAATGGGACCGAGTATAAAGACGTACCGTTCCCAACATGAGTTCACCAATTTGTAACACCCAAAAAATTCAAACCGATTTAAAGTTTTTAAACACTACGCCGAAGTGGTCCCAATTACAACATTTAACCTATCCATATGTTTTAGTTTTACCAGGATGCATTAAGCTACAATATTTCCCACAAAAGTAGTTTAAACAAAAGTTAACAAAAACAAGTTGTCCACAACTTGTAACGACTCCAAATAATTTGTAAAACATCAAAAACCAACTTTGAGAATCCAATATCCACCTTAGGTGAGACCCAAAATCATTTCGGGGCTTTCCTACGTTCAAAACAACAAATTGAACATGGTTAGTAAAGATAAGTAGTCTTAGCTACCCGTCCATAAGTCCCCTCATGGGTAAAACCCAAGAAAAAGTCATATTTTAAATTTAAAAATTTCTATCATGGTTGTGTTTAGAATGAACAGAACCATGTTCCCTGAGGCCTGAACACCACCATGTTCTCCTTCAGCGCCAGAAAAAGCAAGGTTGTTGACATGGTTGTGCTCCATATTCCCTGATGGTGCTTCCATTCTCACCATTTCTACAATTTTTTCGAGCAATTATTATCCTAAATATTTATATCACAACCACAAAAATAAATATAGAATCGAGCAATTAGGAAAAATTGTCCTCCACCTCTCAACCTAGTTCCAGAGTTCCACCTACAAATGAAGACAATTCTTTTATTTATACGAGAAGGAACACTACCTGCGTACTTAGTAAGTACGCAGGTGATTAGTCCTGCGTACTTTACAAGTGCGCAGGGCAAAAGCCTTGCGTACTTACTAAGTACGCGACGCGGGACCAATCTAGTGTACAAGCTAAGTACTCAGGAACACCCTCCTACGTACTAGCTACGTACACCGATACATAGAATTTTATCTATATTTACTAAAACATGCTTCTACACGGAGATGGGGCACCAGACATGCCAACTCATTGTTCTTTGAAGTATACTGCTAGTGAGTCATGAGTCTGGCTTGTGGAGTTAAGAATTCCCTTTCCACCTTGTGGACTTCGTTCTTAGGAAAAAAACTTCGGTTACCAATGTTTTAAGGTCATTACATCCATCAATCCGACCGCTTGGTCACCCTTAGCCTGTTTCACAGTTTCCCACCAGTGTGCTGCTTCTCCCTTTAATAACATTGCAACGAACATGACCGCTGTCGACATTCACTAAGATGAATGTTCGACTCCATGCCGTTAATCCAGTCTAAAGTATCTACTGCTTCTTTCTCCATAGTAATCACAGATGGATCACAACCTCGAAACGCTTTGTAGTCGCAGCCGCGAGCAGGCGGTGCAACATTCTCTACGAGAATTGGCCCTCCCATAGCTGGAAGCACCACATGCCTTTCAATGGCTGGGATTGTGTTGGGGGTTCTCTTTGGCTTTCCTCAAGGCTTCGTCTAGTATGACTGGTAAGGTTTCCTTCAGCATCCTAGTGAATTCCCGGCCGAGAGCTGCCTGCATGGCTGGCTCGAATTCAAAGGTTCGGTCATCTCCTTTCGCATGTTCAACATTATGCTGACTGACCAAAATCTTAGTATGGGTAGTGTGAACACTTCCTTCAATATCTTGGTTCGCATGTGGCCCACCACGGCGGTTGGTCCGTCCACCACGTCTTCCTCCTCCACCTCTTTTAGTTCCTCCACATCTAGCCATTTCTAACTGAAAGATAACGAACCAAGGGTTTTAATTTCATCATGCTAGGGAATAGATAGAACACAATAAATAAGGTAAGATGTTAATATACACCGGCCATCTGCAATTAACCATTACATCACTTTTCGTTTTTTAATTATTCACTTTCATGATTTCACTAAAGCCTCTATTCTCATCTTGACTCTCTAAAAGGGAAACTTACTTACAATATGCTTCTGATGCTTTGGCATGAGTTACCCGCTAGTTGGTCCCATTCTAGTTTAAGTCTGGACATTAAGTATCAATTGCAATGTTATTATTTAATTAGTACCATAATATGGGGATTATTATGTATGCAAAACATGTATAAATGATGGCATATCATTACCTTTTTGATAAAAATAAACAATTTAATTATCTCGTCATTTTAATTTGTGTCAAAAGTTTTATTAAAAATTCTGCGATTCAATTATTATCCTAAATAATTATATCACAATCACAAAAATAATTTTTTATTAAAAATTTTATGGTTTAATTATTATCCTAAATAATTATATCACAACCACAAAAATAAATAAAACACAGAATCAAGCAATTAGGAAAAAATGTCTGGTTTCGTTCGAGCCATCAAACGAAAAACCGGACTGGTCTAAGGTATAACAAAATTAACAAATCTGTTATCTTTCACTTAGTCCAAGATCTTCATCTTTAATCTTGTCATTTTCCATCTTGGTCTTCTAGTATTCGTCTCTTTAGGATTACAATATTTATTTACAAATACACTAAAAATAAATAAATAAAAATAAATTTAACTATTATATCGGGGTTCCATATAACCCATAATAATACAAAGAGAAACAACCAATCAACAAACAATACAATCACATGTCTCTAGTGCTCGATTCATTCAACATAATCACAACAACGATAAAACGCTCAATCTTTTGTCAAACAATATTTTTGACAAATAAAACAATAGATCGATATATAAAAAATATGTCTAAACGCGCGTAAAAGTGGCTATGATACCGCTATTGGGAACAGTTTCGTGTAAAAAATTGTCAGCCCTAATGACAATGGGTATTTATTAATATTAATAATATAAATATAGCAAAAGTAAAACGGTTAAATAAAATTAAAGAGAAAGAAAGAATATATCCACGTTTGCGGGGTTTTCAATGCTCTATATATTCGTTTGCTTCGTTTCGCTCTCCATCTCCATTTCGAACAATAAAATATACCCTCAGGCCGCCGGCGAAATGAAACTCCGTTCATTTATATCGACATGCTCCGCCACCATCTGCACCGCTACTGACGACGCAACCACCATACAACATCCACAAAAATCTCGAACACCGACGACACCTAAACTCGCCTTCTCCGACACAATCAGCAGCATCTCCGACACCGACACCAGTTACAGTCTCCACAGCAACCTCTCTCTTCAAACTCTACCTTCCATTCCCTCCCTCCAAAAACTCTCACTGGAAACTCTCAACCTCGCCGTTTCCCATGGCTACCTCACCTCCCTCAAACCCTCCCCCGCCGCACACGTCAACTTCCTCGCCGTCAATAACAACCTCCTCTACGCCGCCTCTGGCAATCTCATTCATGTATTCGACACGACATCGTTTACGTTAGTAGATATATTCAGCGTCAACGAGTCGTCATCAGGTACTGTTAAATCTGTTACGTTTCATAACGGAAGAATATTTACATCTCATCAGGACAGTAAGATCCGAGTCTGGAAATTAACAGAAAACAAACGGCATAAACAGACCGGAACGCTGCCGACGCTAGAAGATCGAATGCTCCGATCGATTTTCAAAAGAAATTACGTGAATGTCCGGCGTCATAGACGGCGGTTATGGATCGAACACCACGACGCCGTTTCTGGACTAGCGGTGATCGACGATCTGTTATTGTGTTCGATTTCATGGGATAAGTACTTGAAAATCTGGAGAACTTCAAATCTCCGATGTGCGGAGAGTATCAAAGCACACGACGATGCGATTAACGCCGTCGTGGTTGCGGAGGACGGGACTATTTACACGGGATCCGCAGACCGCCGGATTAAGGTTTGGGGGAAACCAAATGGAGAAAATGAACACCTACTCATTGCGACGTTGGAAAAGCACAAATCAGCTGTGAACGCCCTTGCTCTAAACGACGTCGGATCAGTATTATTTTCCGGCGCTTGTGACCGTTCAATTTTAGTGTGGGAGAAAGAAGACAGCGCCAATCATATGGCAGTTACTGGCGCATTGCGGGGCCACTCAAAGGCGATATTGTGTTTGATCAACGTCTCGGGTTTACTGTTCAGCGGCTCAGCTGATCGGACGGTTAGAATCTGGCAACGTGCGGTTGCAGGAAAGTTTTGTTGTTTGGCTGTATTAGACGGGCATAAACAACCAGTCCGGTCACTGGTGGCAGAATCTGGAACTACGATTAAAGTTTTCAGTGGGAGCTTTGGAGGAGAAATTAAGATATGGAAGGTCCAGGTTTTGAAATTAACAAATACAATAAAAGTTTAAAAATTAACATAATTCTCATAACAGGTGACTATTATTTATTTTACGAATTATTATTAGATTGTCAAATTTGTGTTCTAGATTTTGTTTCGAATAATTAACTAGTGATTTTGTTATTAGTGACTTAGTTTACCTCTTAAGTCGTATAGTTTATTTTCGAAGAAATTAGTCAAATTTTGGCTCACTCGAAGCATGCCTAGTAATATCTCATTATTAACAAAGCTATAGGTAAAGTATGAAAAGGGTTGGAAGACCATTATCTCCAAAAACTCTTTTTGAACAAGAAAGGTATGGCTCACTCGAGATAAATATATAAAAAGGCCAACTACAATGTCTGTAATTCAGCCCAAATTTCAACATTTTAGAGTTGGCTCGAGTTGTGAACGAGCCAGGTTTCGCGTCCAAACTTCAACTAGGTAGAGTAAAACTGAGTTGGTTCGTTTATTTTGAAGCTCAAGCTAAAGTTGAATCTGGCTCGTCTCGAACTCGGCTGGTGTACTTTTCTTTTTGTTAATTATTAAACTATCATGAAATTCATATCTTAAGGGGGGTGGGGGTGGGGGTGGGGGTGGGAGTGAAGCGGGTTCGAGTTCGGGTAGCCAGCAGGTAGGCTGGAACACCGCCGCAACCTACGCGGGTTCGATGGAGGGTAGTTCTAGTGGTTAGGGGTGTTCAAAACCGGATATCCGCGAAATTTCGGATATCCGAAAATTTCGGATAGTGGATTTCACTATCCGAATCCGTATCCGAATTTTCGGATATCCGAAATTTCGGATATCCATTCGGATAGTAAACCGGATATCAAAAATCTGGAAAAAAAAATTTGACAGAGTTTTGTTTGAATTTTTGTAAGACATCCATATCAATATGGTTTTCCTTTTTAATTTTTCCTTTTCTCTAGCAAGATTTTGTATGGATTACTCAATATCTATGAAACTACTATAAATATGAAATCTAAATACTTGGAGTCTGGTTAAAATATATATACTTTCCATTCATATTATTAGCACATGAATAAACTGTTACATGAGTATTTTTATCTATGAAACTAGCACAAATATGAAATCTAAATATAGAACTTTTGCCTCCAGTATTAACAACTTTCCACAGCCATAGCAAATCAAACATTATTAACTTCCAAATTGAAAAGGAAATTCCGTAAATCTAAGAAATTCGGAAAAAAATCTTATATTACCTTGTTTCAATCGCTGGAACACTCGAAAAAACCTTGAACCGGCCGAAAGAGACGCGTCGATGGCGGAAGAGGCGAGGGCTGAGGCCGATGGCGGAAGAGGCGAGGGCTGAGGCCGATGGCGGAAGAGGCGGCGACTGAGGCCGATGGCGGAAGAGGCGGCGACTGAGGAGGTCGATGGCTGAGGTTGTTTGTGTCGGACTCGTAGAAGAAGGGGGCGACGATGTGTGGTGTGGCTGCTGAAAGAATATGAAAGAATATATAGTTAGGGTTTTAATTAAATAATAAAAATAATTAGAAAATATATTTCGGATATCGGATATCTGAACTATCCGAAAATTTTCAAAATCAATATCCGAACCCGAAAATTCGGACATCCGAATTTTTGGATAGTTCGGATTCGGATTTTCGGATAATTCGGGTTCGGTTTCGGATTCGAATATTTTTGAACACCCCTACTAGCGGGTATATGTACCCGTTGAAGTGGTATCTTTTACCCGTTGAAAATAAATAAAAAAAGACCATTTGAATTGTACCGTTGAACGGCTATATGCTGTTTAAAATTAAAAAAAAACTTAAAAAAAACCCGGCATTTAAAATTTGAGAGAGCTTTCGGTGTGTTAAAAGGGAAATGGGGTTCGACCAAACCGGCATTTAAAATTTCCGAAAATTAGGAACGAGGTATATACGTGCATGATATTGCACAGTATGATTTTAAAGGATGACGGGAACGCAATATCACCTGTCTACATACGGGATCCTCCAGTCGAACCAGTTATTCACGATAACTTTCGGAGTTGCACGATGTAGCTACACATATTAGTCTATGATTTGATCTCGTGGAACATATTACGAGAAAAACCCGGATTTGGACGAAGACGAAGAGTAGATAAATTTTTATTTGTTGTTATGTATTTTTATTTATTGTCTTTTAATTTATTATGTATTTTTAATTAATTAATTAAAGTTTTAGTTTATTAATTTTATTTGTTTTAATTTTTTTTAAAAAAAATAAAAGGGTTGGAGGATACCACTCCTACCATAAAGAGTAGTTTGAGAGGGTAGTTTATCAAAATAATGTGTCATCTTGTAATTGGTGAGTTTAGAAAGGTACTTGAAGTAGAAGGATACCACTACCATAAGTAGTATACTATAAAATTAGACAGGATGAACTGATTGGAAGGGAGGATAGAAGAAACATGGGGTTATATTGTCATCATGCATGCATTTCAAAGCATTATTTTATAAGTTACATCTCCTTAAAAATAACTATCAAGCTTTTGTTTATATTGTTCATTACAATAACCATTGTTCTTGTCAAGTACAACTAATTAAGCTTCACATTTAATATATAATGGTATATCCGATGAATGCATAAAATGTTACAGTAAATCTGTTTTACTTTAAAATATAACCGGAGATGATTTACATTTTACACCGTTGTCATGTAAAAAATAGTGTATTTGTATGTTTGTGAGTGAGCTTGATATATTTTAAGGAGTGGTTTAAAATGGTTGTGAGTCGAGTATAGAGAAAAAATATATATGTTTTTTTTATATTTGTGAAAACATTGTATAGTTCTTCAAAAAGTGTATAAATTTTTTAATGTTTTTTTAAACTGGTTGTGAGTGGGGAAGACAAAAAAGATAATCATAAATGCATAAAAAGTATTATTTAATTATAAAATAAAGAGAAAAAATAGTAATTTTAATGTAATTATAAGGAAACGAATCCTCTAAAGAAGAGATTTTTCTAACCTTCTTTCTAAGGTTAGAACATATGGTAAAACACTCCGTGATATTAGAAAGATAATTAAAATTTTTTTTACATTTCTTTGGGATTTAAACCCTTTCATCCTGTCTTTTGGGCTACTAATTATAAATATTAATAGACGATGTTAGGAAAAAGAATAATCAAAAACTATATTATATATTAGAAGACATGTTCTATATATGACAATTATGACTAGTTTGTTTTGAAACTCAACGTTTTTTTTTCCAGCAAATGTTACCCATACTCTACTTTTACATCAATAATCCTAAATTACACCGCTGTCCAGGTTTGAACATGAGACCTCCCCTATATGCCTCTACCAAGTGGGCTAGCCCACATTGGCTGAAACTCAACGTGTTTGATCCAACTTTATTGAAAGCAGAACTATTTGAATGAATGTAACACGTTAAAAGTTATCCCAAATGTATTCAAATACTACATTTTACTTTAATCAGAAGGTATAGGATATAAATTGTTATATAATTTATGCAATGTAAAGTAACATTAAAGATTTATACCTTCAAAATACTTATCAGGGTGAAGGGGACACTCAACCCATTTACTCATCAAAACTGTCCAATAAAATTCTGTCATATCAAAATTACTCATTTTACTCATTTACTCAGATAACTAAAAATAAAAAAATACAAAAAAAAGTTGCAAATTAAAAAAAAAACCCGACAAATTAAACATAATTTTAGATTACATTTTGTTAAAAAAAATTGGAGTTTTACACTTATATAAATGAGATAAAAATTATCTTTGTAGAATATGAGTATACACAGAAAAAAATTAGTTTTTTTTAAAACGCCCAACCCCCCAGCCCAACGGCTCTCTCTCTCTCTCCCCCATGTTTGAGTAAATTTACTCGAACCCACAACTCGATTAAACCTACTCGACCAACTCGATTTAAAGAAGGCGGTGTTCCCCATCAACCCGGCCTACCCGGCCAACTTCAATCTCACCCGAGTTGATGCCCCTTTCACCCTCAGTGATCATCCAACATTTGACCTATATTATATTTTTTATTTTAAAGTGTAATCTAACCCGCTTAACTTTGTCAATCCATTAAATATGAATTCAGATATATTATTTTTAGTGTTTTAGGGAAAATCATAAAGAATAAGACAAAAGGGGCAACTTAGATATATAAAATAGGATGAAAAGCCACAAAAATTGAAATTAAGAAAAGATGCACACAAACATCAATACAATTATCAAATATGTGACTGTCACTCAAAAAAAAATAAAAGTCATCGTTAAAAAAAACACCAGTATCGAACTAGTTGTCATGTGCCAACAATTCATAGGTCAACAAACCTTAAATATTTGCAATTTGCATTTTGGGAATTCTATTTTTAAATCATGGATTTCAAGAATTACATGTAAACGTATTATTTAAATAATACTTGTTTTTGAAGAATGGGATGTTGGACCAATCACCAATCATCTGACATGTGTGATATAAGCTGTACCATTTTTACACAGGGTGATTCTATTGGAACACGAAATATTGCTAACCGGATTTGTCGTGGTTTTATACGATCTCGTATAGGTCAATACGAGACGTATAGGGTTCAGTCTCTTACAACAGAATGCCACGTGTCATTCCCTGTCTGACGGCTGAGTACCGTACGTGACGTATTGAGCTATACGCTGCGTATGGGCTCCGGGTTATATTTTTACCTCAAAACTTGACAGATTTTTGTGTATAAGGAAGCTATACGTGACATATTGGGCTATACGCTACGTATAGTAATTATTTTTTTAATATTATATTTATCTTTTTTAATTTATATAACTTTGTTATATTTATAACTTATATATTACATCAAAAATAACTAAACGTGTCGGAGACGCTGTGACGGATGGTCGTGGACGGAAAATATTTTCTATATTTGATAGTGATAGATCATAACTTATAGTTTGCTTCACAAAGCTATGTAGTTGTAAAAAATTGTAAGGTGAGACTAGAGTTACTGGCTAGGGCAAGATTGTCCACCTCCACCTCCACGTTCTCCATATTCATATCGTCCTCGTATATAATTTATATAATTTTTTAAGGTGAGACTAGAGTTATCTTTTTTAATTTATATAACTTTTTATCTATTTTAGAATTTATATAATTTTTATTTTTTTTAAACATTTATTATATTTTTATATTTATAATTTATCATTACAAACAAACAAAATATTAAACATTACAACCAAACAAATAAACATAACATTATATACATTACATCAAAAAATTAAATGTATACATCAAAATGTTTTACATACATAACAACGAAACAAACTAAATACAAATAAAACAACTAAACCTGACCGGCTCCGCTATCATCCTGACCTGCCGTCATCCTGAACGGGGTCGTCCGGATAATGACATGGCGGTGGTGGCTCGATGCCGGCGGCTCGTGACAGATCCACGAGGCGGCCAACCGCCCACATCATCAGGTCCTCCATGTGATCGATTTGACGACCATGTCGCCGTGAGTCGACAACAAGTCCATCAAGCAATGCCTAAGTAGCCCTGTCCAACCTAACAGACCGACGTACGTGCCGGGGATGCTGTGGCGGCTGGACGTGGATGGGCTCGACGTACAGCGGCCCGTCCTCCATCGCCACACCCTGTAGCGGATCCGGCATAGGCGGGTCCTCCTGTCTCGGCATCTGCGGCAAAGGCACCGAGACCCAAACCTGGTCCAGGACGGCCCCGACTAACCGAAGACCGATCCCCGGGAATCGGTGCATAATGTGCATGCCGCTCGCCTTGCGACGGTCTAATCGGAAAGGGGGAATGGCCGGAAACTTCTCAGGATCATGCGCATGCCATGGTGTAAGCGTACGCATAATCTGATTGATAAAAGCGCCGCCATACAAAAGCCTGCGCTTCTGCCGCATATAGGCATGTAACGAACCAAAATCCGGGTTTCGTTATAAATAAATAAATATTTCTAATAAAAATTATGGTGAAAATAATATTTTAGAAATAAGTTGAAACAAATGGGTTTCAAGTTAGTAATAGGGTTATACTAGTTTTTAACAAGTTTTGGAATAAAATAGGTGAAATGAAAGTTGAGGGGCTAAATGTGTAACATGGCAAAATATGCCATTTTGACTAGTTAAAGTCAAAATTTTCTTCATTTTGAGAGAAGAGGTCGTTCATTGCAAGAGAGAAAAGGATAAAAGTGGTGTCGGAGCAAAATCGTGCATTTTGAGTTTGAATTTGTGAAGGTTTTGGCTTGCACATCATCCTTATAACATCAAGTAAGTGATTATCTTCCTTTGATTTCACTTTTGAATGTGTTAGTTGGAGGGTTATGTAGAAATCCAGAAATTATGAATGCATGTGGTTAATTTGTGTTAGATTGTTAATAATCTAGCTAAACTAAAGGTAAAGAATTGTGATTAACATCCTAGAACCCTTTGATTTTGATTATGAGAAGTTAGGTTTCATATGTAGAAAACTAGGGGTGTTTGGATTGTGACAATCTGGACTTTTCTAGTTAACTCCGTTAACAAAATCCAGTTAAAGTTAACTTAAATTAACTTAACTCAAACTTCAAGGACTAATTCTGTCAATAATCTCAAACCTTAACTACAAGGACTAATTATGTAATTAGTCTAAACCTAATCCTATTTGAGTTGGTAAAGTCAAAATCCAATCTTTAAGTCATGTTGACTTTTGCAAGTCAACTAACTTGTTCTTAACCTAATTCAAACCTCAAGGACTATTTCTGTCAATTTCTAATCTTAAGAACATAAAACAATAGGGACTAAACCTGCAATTAACCCGAACTCGATTTATGTTTGACTCTAAAAAGTCAAACCGGCTGATTCGACCAAATTTGCATGCCTCGATGGCTTTCCGTTGGAATTGTAACTGTTATTGCTCGATTAATGGCATTAACGGTCATAAAACATCTAATTAATCATCATCATTTACGAATTAAACAGATTAATAGCCATACTTGGCATAACCGTCGACCACGATCATGGCGGACATCGAATTCGTTATATGCCTATGTTAATCCCACAAATTGATACCATGCACAAACAAATATTGGCAATTCTCGTGTCTCGTTAGTAGTCCCCTTTCTACATATTGCTATTATCTTTATTTCTCTAACCAAATAAAGTACTTAACAACGAATAAAATAATAGATAAACAAACAAATACACGATTAGTGATTTTATGGATCATGTATTTGATCCTATTAAAAATATTAAAAAATAAAACAAGAATTTTGTATGAACCTATGTATTTACCCTTTTCATTTTAGCAATATATATACAAAATAGCCAAGAGTTTATATGTGATTGATGAACAGAACAATCGTAGTTAATCAGGTTGTTAAGTGGCTACATCTGATTGGTCTTCTATTAGATAAATGTGATTTTTTTTTCTGGGACATATAATTATACATTTGAAAAATGGCCCTACAATTTAGAATACCTATAATATTTTTCTAAATTTCTTTTAAAACTTTTGATTCTTAAATAAAAGCCTATAAAATTTTAAACTTATTTGGAAATATAAAAATAAAAATACATTTTAGATTTTGCGACGATAAGGTATTTCAAAACTAAAAAAAGTATATACCAGTCAACTTTTAAATCTGTGTAAGAATACAATAGCAAGTAAAAAAAACCATAACGCACCGTTATATTATGCCATTAAAATTTACATATGAAAAATTATAGAAAACTCAAAATTACTTTTCCAAAACATGAAATTTAAATATTAAATATTATTAAACAAAAATCTGCCCCCATGCGGGATCGAACTATAGACCCCTAGTTTACAAGACTGGCGCTCTACCACTGAGCTATAGGGGCTAGTTGCTAAATTTTTTTAATAAAGTTTACAAATTAATAAGCAAGAAACAACTTCAAATCACAAGAGTGAATAAAAGTCCGTAAAATATCATTAATCACAATCACAATACTAAATTATAAGAAATCATACTCAGGAATCTCAATCCAACTAATTTGTAATTGAAGATGCATAAATAATTACGTAATTAGTCAGTGCAGCATCGGTACAAGAAAAACTTCTCCATTGACCGCCCACATTCAGCGCAAACCACTCTCTCCGGCACACCCCCGGAGGTTCCCGGCAAGATTAAACGGTTGCAATGATGTGGTGGCTGGTTTGCCTCAAGATGCTCATTTAAAGCCGGCAGAAAACCCCTGTCCCGTGCCACATCCTCCCACTCCTTGTAGTTGGTCAAACTCGTTAAAACCGTGTCACCGTTAGCCCTTCTCATCCAGTCATTTGACCCACGGCATATCACAGCCCAACCCTGATCATTTCCATCATACGTAAGCATCACGTTAATCTCTCTTAGAATCGGGTCGTGATCAAATGATTTCTCGTGTTGCAACTTTGAGTGCAGCATGCTCTCGAGTCGAACCCAAAAGAACCATATTACCGTTGAGTCTGGGAGCACGTGGCTAAGATTCTCGGCTCGGATTATATCGTTGTTTTTTCTCACTTTTTCCCTCGGGTTGCTTTTCCCGACATATAACATCTCGAGCTGGATTCCAGCGCTACGGGCCACTGTTTGCGCGGTTTTAGTAAATTTTCTAATCCATTCCAAATCCTCCCCTCCGTATAAACAAATGTATTTTCCATCCGCAATCTGTCAAACAGTATTTTTTTTCATATAAAACAAAACCTTAAACCCTAAACCTTAAACTTATAAAACAAAATTGTACTTTCTGTTTTTTCTTTTAATTGGTAAGATGAAGATAAAATGTAGGTTATGCGAACGCACCCAATTGAAAATCATTGGCTCGATGGAATCGGCGAGTAACTCAATCCTCCATGTTTCCTCACGCCATAGTGCTTCTTCCCTCATGCTAGTGAACGGGAAAGCCACGCTTCCCCATATCCATATCATGTGAAACGCGTTGGTGTTGACTATCTTCCCTTGAGGATCCATCACCACGAGCAACGGTTTTTTGTTGAAGTGCCACACCTCCTTGATGTACTTGATCGCGGCTGGATCAAGTAAAGAGGGGTGAAACATTGAATACCATGGCATCATGTTTCTTATCCCCTCAAATTTACTTTGGTTCTCGTGGCTCCATGGTATTGCCCTATGATTGGGTACCACCAGGAGCCATACCACCTCATACTGGCTCTCGTCTCTTGTAGGGTTTTGCCTTGCCTCCTGATACATCTGGTCAAGAACGGTTAACTCATCTGGAGCCAAGTCGAGGTCCGATATGAGAAGCAACACAATCTTCTTCTTTAGTATATCAATGCTAACCTAATCTTGCACCATTATATATTATTAGTTGTTACATCTAGTAAGCTTTAATTAATGAAAACACCCACGTACCCGATTCTTTGTAGAGCTCTCGTACAGTGGTAGTTGATCATCCTTCAAGTAAATCAAATGCTTGAGAGGCTTTGTGTTATCGAGATGCGGAGTCTCCATGACGCGAAAAATCAGTAAGTATGCTTCAGTCTGCTTCTTCTCATCTGATTAATTATCATTAATTTTGATTAATTAATTAGTACGTGATCATATTTAACATTATAATTATATAGAACAGGAAAAGTTAACTTTCATTTGTGTTTATTGAAATTAAATATCAGCCCTTTAAAATACACATAACCACGGTATAATTTAATCTCAACCACTCTAATTCCAAAATTTTGACCGTTACGTTTTTGATGCCAATCACACGGATCGATAATGGAATCTCACACAGATCAGCTTCATCAAAATTTGTAGGTTTTTAACCTCTTTTGCGGTTACCGGAGTGGTTTCAGTACGCCAACCCCAATCCCATGTCTTCACTCCTTCCCTGTATCACCACTTCCCTTTTTTCTCAGAAAGATGGATGTCGGTGTGTTTTAGATCCCTGAATCCTTAATTCTCTCAATTTAATATCCAGATCAAATCCGTCTCCAAGCATGACTTCTTCCAAATTTCTTCTTCTGACGTCAACCAGGACGATCACTGCCTTCTTCAGCCCTAATCCACCACCGACAACCACTCTCATCTACTCTGTTCCAAAGCTAATATGTGATTGTAAGAAAAGGAAAGGAAGAATTGGGTGAAAGTGATGGTACTTGCAGGTGGTTAGAAGACAACAAACTGAAGTAGAGGTAACCCTAAACCTTTTAATTTCATAAGAATTCAATTGAGTGTTGTGGCAATATTGATGAATTATAATTGCAGGAATCATCGCCTATCATCATCGCCACTTGTAGAGAGTTAGGTCAGAAAATTTGGAACTGAATCCACAACCCAGTCTCGAGAGTTGAAATGGAGGTAGTATCCATGACTTGTACAGAAGTTGATTGTACTTGCTTTTCTTAGCAAATCTTTGTTTCAATAGATACTATGGTGGAAATGGGTAAGCAAACAACTCGTATTTTAATCTAATTTAAAATTTGATTTTGATGGTTTGGTCTGATTCAAGTTTATACATCTTTTGTGCATTTTGATTTAATGAGTCGTGTATCTGCATAAAGAAGAGGAGAGAATTGAGGCATCTAATGTGATGGCTGGATGACATAGACAAATGACACAACATCATCAATTTACTGGTAAAATTAGGTGAGGTTGGTTGATAAAATCAGCAATAAATAGCATTTTGTGCATAATTTAAATTTGTTTGCTAAAATTGGTTAAAAAAAATGCAAATCTTGTATCTGTTTCATGCAGTTTGTCATATTTTATATCATGTTGTTTTTTATTTTTGCTTATCTCCTCATACTACACTTCTCTTGATTTCTTGAAAGGAAACTAGACGACAGGCTGGTGAATTAGGTTTCTCATATGAGGCAAATGTCCAGAAATGGTCTACTCAATACTTCTATTTTTCTTTCTCTGTAAGGCTCATATCTTTCGGCTCTATCAAAAGTAGTAAATATGTTTTAACTAATAACTAGCATTTGTGCATAGGTCTATGAAGATGATATCTTTGCTGGTATGATTTACAGTTTTGGTCTTTAGGCATGCAACTGATCCAATTGACCCTTATGGGTGACCCACTAAACTCCATGTCAACGTCAACGACTGTCCTTTGACTTTGAAACTGTATGTTCATCAATTGGTCTTATTAATGTTAATAATTATTAGTCAATATTTCAATGAATTTGAAAGATGAAAAGTTATCTAAGAAACCCCAGTAGTGCATAATGAAAAAATGAAAAGTTTTTCTTTTTTTTTTTTTGAAATTTCAAACTTAGAGATGCATAAGTATTTACTGTTGATCTGTAACCATTATTCACCAACATTGAAATGAAGTTAGATGGGGAGTATTTAGGTGATTGCTCTCCTGATTCGTTCGTATGTAGATGAATATGCTAATTTTTTTTCGTTTTCCAATTTGCAGGTGAGCTGGTCAAGCTATTTGATGGAAAATATTCTATTGGTCAGGCGTTCTCTATAACACTTTTTGGTGAGTGGGGAGACAAAAGCCAGGTGAACAACAATCTTGAACTACCATAGACCTGAATTTAATCAATTTGGTCATTCGATTCAGCGTTGACTTTGACTTTTAATGTTATTTTTTAATTGGCTACAATTGGTCTGGCTGCAGTTGAGAACCCTATGGGTGTTGTTGGAGGGATTATGTAAGCTCTTTCGTTTATATCATAATATGTATGACTTTAACTTTGACCTTCTACATATATTGTTAACAAAATTGTGTCCTTTTAATCAGAGGCCAAGCTTTGTGTCCGAGTGCGACTGTTTTTGGAGGGAAGAGCTTGGCAACACAAATATCCGAGAGATTTGTAAGTGAAGTTTATTATTTTATTGATCATGTCTCCATATTAAATTTTTTTTTTGAATAAAATGTTTACAAATTTGTTACAGATTGCATTATCGGGCATAATTCCTTTTATTATCTTTGGAGTTCAGTCAGTCTTTTTGACAATTGAATCATGATTTTTAGGTGCTAGCAACGGTTTGTACTTGACACATTTCTCCTTTAGAAAAGTAGTAATCTGATTGTTACAGTTTTGACTTTTGAGGTCAAATTCATTACCTAACCATAGTAATTTGATTGGCTTCTGTACCATGAAGGAACAAGAGCCGGTTTACCTTCACCTTAACTGTTATGTCACTAAATGATGTTTCTACTAACGATAGCATAGGCTCTACTTGAGATATGAGTTGGGTTGAATACCATGAAAGAAAGAAGTCACCATAAGAAGTCTCCCATGACCCTCTTTCTTTAAAGGTGTTAAACGGTGAAGTTACAGGCATACTTTTATGTGCTAAACAGTTTCGGTTCCGGTTTCGGTTCTGACCCGGTTAAATCCGTCAGAACCGAACCGACCATTAGTACATGGTTCATTTGTCGGCTTATCATATTCCCTTAACCCTTTTTTATCTTTGTTTATGTTTTTGTTTAACTCTTAACCCTTTTTTTATTTTTTGAAGTAGTCGGGTTTGTTTTTATAGAGATGTAACTACGTTAGTTTTTTATTACTCCATGTATCTGGCTTTTATTTTGTTAGTTTTTTTTAATTGTTATATTAAATGTACTGTAATGTTTAGGTAATTAACATTTTGTTAATTAAAATTATGTCCTTATATAGTAATTCAACTTTGTAGTGTGATTTGGATTGTTGTGGAACAACTCTTTTGTAATGTTGTTTATATATAAGTTTTTGATGAAGAGATGATATCGTTTGATTGTTCACGTGATATTTTATTTAAAAATGTTGTTTAGAATATGAAGGTAGTAAAGAAAAAGAAAGAAATATTGCTTTTAATAGTTTTTATATAAACCCAAATATTATCATAATAAAGTTTATATTTAATAATTAAATATAAACTTTATTAAGATAATATTTAGGTTTAAGAAGCTTTAATTTGAGGATTTTCTACTTTTCTCAGGGTTTGTTTGTCTGAGACGCTTTGATAGGAAGGAGTGATCACTGCGCTCGCTTAGGGCTAGGCTACACTTTCCTGCTAGCAGGTTAAAAACATCAAAGTCAAAGACTAATGAAAAAGAGAAGTTAATGATGCATTAACAAAAGACAATGATACATTTCCATGTAGTTTGTGAATTTTTATGTTATTGTGTATGTTTTGTTGGTATAAAATTTGGCTTGGTTGGTTTTGTTATTATTAAAGTTTTAATTAACTGAATCACTAAAATGAAAGTTTGAATGTTAAAAATTTTGAAACCCGGACTGGGATGAGTATATCACTGGTTATTCTTGGTCTTACTAATATGGTGATTGCAAAGATCCAACTGATTCTTGAGGTGATCATGAATATTGCTGATCTTGTGAGCGAAACTTGATAGCTCCCAAGCTTCTGTGGTGGTCGTGATATGCCTATGTTAAAAAAAAAAGAAAATGTCAATATGTGTTATATAGTTGTTGAGAATGTACAAGGTGAGATGAAAACGTACTCATGTCCCATTCCGATTAGGTTAATGAGTATGGATGCACAAGCGACAATGCTTCGAATGAGCCAATAAACAGCGGTAGGAATATGAGCGGTGGCTGCCACCAGTTCTGGAGTCTCACGGCTAATGTATTGCTCTGGCAGATCCTTAAATCTGACGATGCAACGAGTCAAGTCGATCATGGCCCTGATGAGGTTGGTGACGGCCTCAAAACTTGGTTTGAGAGCCTCACCCCGCTCAAGTACATCATGCATCTGCTTGAGTTGGGCTAGAGATTTAGCGAGCGGATTGGAAGTGCAAAGATGAACCACCAGCCAAAACTCCCCATAGTTCACCATGAATGCTGCTAGTGTAATGATAGCTTTTACGTCCCACCCGTAGTGGGAAAGCATGTTGAAAATCCCTGTGGTTGTTGCATGTGCGTCCCCACCTCCATTGCATTTGCAAGAAATCTACATTTTATTTTAGATGTTAAAAGTATATATAAATACAACTAGGCTAAGAATCGCATGATACCCTTGTACGAACATAGTGTTTTGTTGATTTAATGCGACGGAGAAAAAGATACTTCGTACACGAATTTTTTCTTAAAATAGTATATTTTTAAAAAACAAAGTGGTAAATGGTAAAACCGTGATTCACAATCACGGTTTCAGTTCAAATTGATATTATCGAGAGATGTGTCTGCAATAAAGTTATTGGTTTACAATAAAATAACTGAAACAGTTCTTACGAATCACGTTTTCAGTTAAAATGGTTACACTGAAATCATTGTTTTAGTTAAAATGGTAATCTTTGGCAAGTTTCTGAGAGCATTCGCAGCCGGTTCCATATCATTATCCTTATAATTACACTAAAATCACTACATTTTCTTTCTCATTTTCAATTAAATAATACTTTTTATACCTTTATCATTACATTTTCTCTCTCATTTACTCACAACCATTTTAAATCATTCCTTAAAATATATTAAACCCACTCACAAACATATACCAAACCGGCTATGAATGCTCTGACACTCAATCATTAGGTGTTTGTAAAAATGAACTGAAACCGTGATTGAGAATCACAGTTTTACCATTTATCACTTTTTTTGTTCAACCATACCATTTACCATTTTGTTTTTTTAATAATATACCATTTTAAAAAAAAATTCCTTAGAACACACTTTGAGTCAAAATAAAAACATAAGTGTTTATGTGGTTGTAGTAGTTGTCTACTTAACGAGTAACTCATATATTAACACTCTATGTAATTATATATAACCTTTGATCTTAATTATAAACATATTTGACAAAAGGTAAACTTTTACCTCACATGAAACCTTATTAATTGTGAGTGCCAAAACTTCAAGCATTTCATTGATGTCGTTATAAATCACACTCTCCACTATCGCGTCTATTTCAGGTTGAGTACCCTACAAATCAAAAATCAAAATTGAATATTCAGATGGAAAAACTGAAGACGGAAAAGATCTATGTATACATACATGATGGCTTGTGTCTGGATTGGCCCAATGCATGATGTCCTCGATGATTTTGAGAAGTGGCATGACATCAAAATAGGTGCCATCGGGAGCATGTGTGGCAAGTATGTTTTTCATCATGGCATTCTCGTCGGAAGACGAGAACATGTGTCGGTCACCTCTTGCATGGCGGGTCCGCGTAGTAGGCATTGAAGGGGATCAATGAACAACGAGTTTTTGGATCATGATTTTGTGAAGAACCGGAAGATGTTATATAAACTAGATTTTTTTGGAATAAAGAGGGAATGAATCTTGTACCTTGCTTGTAAACCTTCATCAAAACTCACTTTGGATTTTTGGAACCATTCAGCTTTACCTTTCCACTTTTTCCATTATTTATTATATCTTCACTTTATTATCACATTTTGTATATACTAATCATAGTTAAATACTTAAGTTTTTATTTAACACATGTATATAATACGCTTAATTAAATGGTGGGTTCATATATTACTTTTAAATGGTTGTGGATGTTTCTTGCTTGCATGCTTTTTCTTTTGTTAATTCTCCTTTCCTTCTTGTACTCAAGCTTTAATGTGTTTAATGGGCCAACCTTATCCATCCCAAGAACCTTCACAATCAAGACATGTTGATAATTAGTCACCATAAGTTTACTACGTAAAACATATTTACGTTAATTTGGGAACAATGTAAACTAGTTTGATACTCGTCCGGTGGCTGGGTATAATGAAACTATTTTTTTCTTACATTCTAAACAAAAAAAAAGTGAAAAAAAATGTTTGTTAAGATGAAGGTACAACGTACTCGTTTAGCACATGGCTCTAAAAAATATATAACATTGGTTGTATGTTTGCAAAATGGGATAACAGTTTATTATTTAATACCCAAATAATGTCATAAAGAAAGCACAACCTAGCATAATGATCGATACGTGAGCCACAAAACCCAAATTCAATTATTTTAAAACATCATTGCTTGAATGCAATTTGTCAAATATTTCAAGATACCCTTCAACTTCAACAAATTTACCTTGAGATTAGATACATGCACAATCTGAAGTAATGTAAGTATCAGTGAAAATCTATTTAAGTAAATAACAAAAAAAAAAAAGATTAGTTAAACTGCAATAAGTTTTATAAGAAGCTAGATGAATATTTGATAATTTTAGTATGTAAAGTTGACTTACAAGTATATCTTAAGCAATCCATGCAAAACTTGGATTCTCGATTTCAAATCACATTATACCTGTATTTATTTGTCAATGAAATGAATAGTATCAAGTCCAAGTTGTAATGCATCATTTACAAGTCCTGCGTTTTTGTTCCTGATGCGTGTTTGAGAATCCACCATATAGGTATGGTCGCTTACCTTTCCTCCACTCTTCTCCATGTTTCTGCATCAAAGAAGCAGCCTTTGAGATCTTCATTTGCTACGTCGGTTTTCTATGCCGATGACTTTGGTCGGCCGGTTTTCTGCACGGATCGGTGAGCTGTCCTCTCTCTCTCTCTCTCTTGCCTTTATCGATCGCTGTTGTTGGGATCAGTGGAACCCTAGGTGACGGTGGTGTGGTGGTGGTCGTGATTTTTGGTTTTTTAGTGAGATTATATGAGCAAATGTTTGATATTGCAGATTGTATTTTGTTAGATTGCGTCTTACATATACACAACTTGGATTTTGTTTGTAAGAAGTCAGATTTCAGGTAGCATTTTGTTGTGGTAACGGGTTAGGCCGCAGACTCTACGGTAACATGTCGTTTAGTTTTTTAGAAGCTTATAATATACATAATGTTTTATCGAAGAATTTTAAGATAATAACCTCATTGTTGCTTTTTGTTCATCTTTGAAGATTGTATAGCTGCTATGGAGGCTGCTGGTATGTATTACATTGTACATCGTTAACGGGTCAGCTTCTTTTTCCTATTTCCCCCCTAATTTATGTATTTTTTTTTGGTTTTTTTAGTTTGTTTTCTTTTTAAAAATATAAAATTTCTTTTATGTATAACGGGGAGGGTTCCAGAGAAAACCACAAGTTAGGCGAAAACCGAGAAAACCACTAAAATAACTAATTTTACTCGATCATATAATAATTTTTATTTTTTGTTTTGTTTTATTTTTATTTATTTATAAGAGTATCAATGTAATATTAAACATTTTTACACATAGAGTTACGTATACGTAAACATAAAACAAAAAAATTACGGTTACGTATACGTAAATCAAAAAAATTGATTTTGGATACGTATACGTAAATAAAAAAATTGCCTAAAATGATGTGGTTTTCTTGGTTTTCGCCTAACTTTGTGGTTTTCTCTTGATCCTTCCCCTATGTATAACATAGCTCGCGTTAATAACCAGCGAATGGATACGTAAAGGTCGTGGGGCGCATCTCTTCCGTAGCATCAAACACGGTACAAAACATTGCAACAACCACTCATCCCTTTCCCATATTTTTTATAGCTTTCTTGGCAGCGTGTTTTTTTAATTCACATTTTCTTCTTTAGCGTATAACTTGCGTTAATAACTCGCAAATGACCAGGTTAATGTCGTGGTGCGCCTCTTCTCCCTAGCATCAACCACGGCCCGAAACACTGCAACACCCCCTCCTCCAGATTCTCAACCTCTTTTCCAATTTATTTACTTTTGTTTTTTTTAAACAGATTTTCCATGGGCCACTTTAGAAAACTTCAAAGTTACAATTTCTGTTTTGAGAATAAGATTGGTTCAAGAAATTAAAGAAGTTTATATGAAAGTATGCACTAATTTGCAAACATGTTAGTCTAATACTATATGCATGTGTCTTTGTGTGTGAATCTGAACTAACATGTGCATCAAAGACTGATCACTCTTATGTGTCCTTTTTTTTTCTTTGGGGTTTCAATTTTTAGGATTTTAAGAAAATGGAGGAATTTGATTAAATGTTAATTTGATTTGTTTGAGTCGGTGGTCTAGGAACAAAGGGTGGTAGGTTTTTTTTTATTTGTTGGTAAATCTAACAAATGGTTAGGTTTATAACTTTTAAAAAGGTAAAATAGTCATTTCACTTGACTTTAAAAGTTAGGACCCCATTAATCACCAAGGGACCGTATCAATAAATATGGGTGTTAATAAACCGTTGAAGCCAACCGTCTTACTGAGTTTATGGTTAAAAAAAGGGAAAAAATACACTAAAGATATAATATGATCGCTATAGTTGTTTTGCTAGGATTTTGGATTGGACTACTGATAATAAACTTTATATCGAATTGGATTGGATCACTACCAATGGCCTTCACAAACAAATCAGGAACTGTCCTATATTCGATCAAAGACACCTTTTTTTTACTTCCTGCTTCAATATAACCACATACTACTTGAAACATTAATTTAGGTTGTCAATGATAGTTATGCTTTATTTGTAACAGCGGACAAGCTCAGGGCAACTCTATGGGAAAGAAGTTATTCCAAGCCTTGATAGAGAGGCAATTGCACCCGCCAAGCAACAACAACTGTTTTCGTGTTAACGTCTCTATGGGTTGGAACATATCAAGGTAAAAACATGTTAAAAAGCTACATTTACTAAACCTTAAAATTTTGGCCTTTTTTTAATGGTTTTTAAATGGCAAGGTAAGAGTCTATTATTTTAAATGCCCACGACTTGTCTTAGGTAAGGAGGAAAGAATTGCTTCAATTTACTTAAATTTCAATTAGTGTAACTACTGACATGGTAAGGTAAGAGTCTATTATTGTTTGCAAGTGCTTTCATAGGACTTCTACATGATAATTTTCTATAAAGTTGCAAAACTGGGATTTCTGCACTCGAAATGAGTATTAATGTAACACCCTTAATTAGAAAACCAATTATTAAAACATTAAACACACGCGGAAGCATTTATTCCAAATTTTTTTTTTAAAAAACGAAACCCGAATTTTGGTTCGTTACAATTAAAGATTGTGCTGCTTTTATTTACGTTAAAAATTTTGATAGTTTAGCGTGCCGCAACGTGCGTGTGGGTTTAATACTAGTAAGATCTAAAACATATTATATTCATATTTGATTTGTAGCTCACAGTTTGCATGTAAGTAAGCTTGAAAATTCTGCAATTTAAACAACAGTGTGCATTAGTGAAAACGCTGCTATTAGAGGAAAACGCAGCAGCCCCATTTGCCATAATTGCATTGTAACCGCGAGAGTTAAATTCCCAATTTGAACCCAACTGACCCGTTGAATGAAGTACTAACTCTTCATGATGCCCACATTCTAGGTTGTGGTTTGCGAAAAGGATCCACCTGTTGGCCTTTACTTACACCACAAGCAATCAGGGTCGTCTCCGAGACCTTAAAGACGACCCTACACACAATAAAAACTTGCTAGAAATACCAAGGCAACAACTATAGTACTCTTCATCTCATCATCATCATCATCATCATGAAAACCACATTATATACACATATCACTAGTACAAAATCGAGCAAAAGATACGTTTGAGAAAATACCAAAAAGTGCGGTTCTCAAACCCAACCGCACCATTTAGTATGTTTGCCAGCATCCGCACCATTTGATAAATTGAACGCACCTTGTGCCCCTTATTTCCCCTCAACATTTTGGCTAGGTTTTCTTCTTCCCTCCATCATTTTCGTCAAACCCCCGAAAAATTTTCGAAGGTTTTCTTCTCCCCCCCATCATTTCCATCAAACCCCCACAAAATTTTTGCTAGGTTTTCTTCTCACCTCCAAAAAGCTCCTAATCGGACGACGAGCGAAGAAGAAGACGACGAGAGCTGGTTCTACTTCTCTCGTCTCTAAACCCCCTAATCTGATACGATATTAATTTTAATATTTTCTATTTATTTTATGTAAGGGGGTTAGTGGCTATTATTGTTAGTTGGGGGTGTCTTTAGTATTTTGTTTGATTGTGTATTTGGTATCGTATCATGAATGAAATTATCAGATTGTTTGAGTTATTCTCTTCTCCTAATTTTTAGTTTCTTCTTCTCCAATTCTGGTTTAACCCTATCAGAGCTAATCCAGGCGATTCCCGTCGGATTCGTTTCCGTTACCATGACGAACACACACAATCAAGAGGTTGACAAGGTTATCTAAGACCATGGCAAGGCAATCTCAGAGCTCCAGGTAACATTGCGGCTGTTATGAAACAGCAAGAAAAATCCTTGAAGCTACAAAAGCAGATCCTACAAGTTGTTAAAAACCAATCAGTTTTCAGCAAGGCATCCGGTTCGTTTTCAGCCGGTGAAGCTAATGCCCGGGGCGGTACTCGGCCCATGCGAATCGGGAAGATGGAGTTTTCTAGGTTTTCGGGGGTGGACGTTGAAGGTTGGATCTACCGCTGTGAACATTTCTTCACCATCGACGAGACTCCGGCTAATATGAAACTCATGTATGCGGTTATACATCTCGAGGGGGATGCCATCGAGTGGCATCAAGCGTATATGAAAACTATCGTGGCTGAACTACCATGGGAGGACTATGTACGGGCTACTTCGGCTCGTTTCTCTAACGCCATGTTTGAGGATGCAATGGAAGAAATAACATATCTCATTCAAACTGACGACACCGATGGCCTGCTAGAATATAATTCGGATTTTGATCGCTTGCTTAACAAGGTTATGATTAGCGAACCGTATGCCGTTAGCCTATATTTGAAAGGATTGGAGCCAGGAATAAAAGGGTCTGTAAAGATGTTCAAGCCTCAAACACTACATGAGGCGTACGGGTTAGCAAGAATTCAAAATATCAACAACACGAGCTTGATGAATAGACTCAAGGATGTGGAGGATGGGTCACAACATGCCAAGAGTGGGAGTGAAGAAACTAAAATAACACCACATCTTAATGGTTCAAAGCTTCCTTTGCTGCCAAGTCCAACAACGGCGCCACCGGGGGGCTGAGGGGCTGCGGTGAAAGTGAGATCTGAAGTGAGGAATGAGATTGAGATGCCTTTACATATTTTACGGTTTGAAATTATATATAAATAATTAATAATTAGAAAAAATATATTTCCGAAAATTTCCAATATTAATATCCGAATCCGAAAATTCGGATATCCGAATTTTCGGATAGTTCGGATTTGGAATTTCGGATAATTCGGGTTCGGTTTCGGATTCAGATATTTTTGAACACCCCTACTTTTGAGGACAAAAAGTGGGTTAAGGGGGAAGTATTGATACGATATTAATTTTAATATTTTCTATTTTATTTTATGTAAGGGGGTTAGTGGCTATTATTTTTAGTTGGGGGTGTCTTTAGTATTTTGTTTGAGTATATATTTGGTATCGTATCATGAATGAAATTATCAGATTATTTGAGTTATTCTCTTCTCCTAATTTTTAGTTTCTTCTTCTCCAATTCTAGTTTAACCCTATCATAATCGGATGACATGCGAAAACGACGGCTATCTCCCTAATCGGTTCATCTTCTTTGTGAAGAGAAGGGTTGAGGTAAGAAGTTCATAACCTAGGTATGCAAGTTTAATGGACTTTGTATGTGTTCTTGATGAAATGCGAATTTTAACCTCCCTTGAAGTGGTATCGGAGAGGTAGGAGTGAGATACCCTGAATAATAGATTAGTTGACTAATAATAAGTGTGGCGTTTATGTGTAGTATATGGATGGTTCTGCTGTTCGAGACATGCTTGATCAAATACATGGAGTCGTTGGGATGCACCATTACATTTGTACTTCTTCACCTTAAGGGATGTATCCGGAACCGGTTGAAAATCCAATCCCATATTCGGAGTTAATGGGGTATTGGATTAAGAAGGTGTTTGGTGTTTGAGGGCCGGATATGAACTTCGTAAAGGCTACTCAAGGTTAGACCAAAATTTTCCATTTAATGTTCATTTATATCTAACGTGTCAACTAAAAACTCTCTTATATCCGAGTATGTAGTATAATTATATGTAGACCTGGTAGAACTTGCGGGTCGGGCCGGACCGGGTCAGAATGGGTTGTTTGGGTTTTGATGGGTTCGGGTCAGGATGGGTTGAATTAAAAAATGGTCATTTTAATTAGTTCGGGTCAGAAAGAGTTCGGATTATAATGAGTTGATTCAAAAAAGACCATTTTAGACTTGAAAGTACAAACAATAACTAAAAATTAGGTTTTGCCCGGCCTAATTATATGTGGAGGGCCCCTCTTTAGGCCTCCTTGTCAACATAAAAAAAACTGAAGTTTTTTGGCCTACATGCGACGGGGTGAAGACTTGAGAGAGCTTATTTCCGCGGGAAATTGGTAGGCCGGTGCATGGGGTGAAACTCTTAGGTGGTGCTGTCAGCAGAGATGAGGAGTTTATTAGTGGTTTGGCCCTCAAAAGAGCCAAACGTGCGGTTAACCTGATGGGATGCCTCAAACGCCTTCGGAACCCTCAGAGCGAACTCCTGCTGCTTCGTTCGTGCATGGGGGTTGCTAAACTGCTGTTTGGGCTCAGGACTTGTCAGCCTTCTTATGTCGGGGAAGCCGTCTCTGTTTTTGACACAGGTCTTCGGAAAACGATTGAGGACATTGTTGTTTGTGGGGGTGCCTTTTTTGGGGACCTCCAATGGAGGTTAGCTTCCCTCCCGACCCGCTTTGGGGGTCTTAGGATTTGCTCGGCTGGGGACGCCTCTTCCTACGCTTTTGTGGCTTCAAGGGCCCAATCTTGGGTTCTTCAAGACCACATTCTTCGAAAATGTGGTGGTGGGTTGTTTGACTCTGATTACAGGGGGGACACTCTGCATAGTTCTCTTCCCGATCTTGATATTGACGGTTTCTATATTAAAGACACCGCCCCCCTTAAAGCCCATAAAATTTTGGCGAATGCTTTATATAGTGAAATTGTCAAGACATTTGAAGAGAAGTTCGCTTTGTCCCCGCGGCAGCGAGCCGTGCTCGAGTGTTTGCGAGCCCCCCATGCTCAGGATTTCCTGTCAGTTGTTCCCATCGAAGGTTTAGGGCATTGTATGTCGCCAGTGGAATATCGGGCTATCCTCAAATACCGGCTGATGGTACCCCTTTTCCCGGTGGATGACCCGTGTCCCGTTTGTCGGAAGGCTTGCTTGGATTCTTTTGGGGAGCATGCTGTCGATTGCAGAGAATTACCGGGCTTCAAATACCGACATGACCTAGTTCGAGATGTGCTTTTTGATGTCCTTAAGCGGGCAGGGATCTCGGCTAAAAAGGAAGCCCCGGTGAACTTCTTGACCGACCCATTAGATGGGAGATCAACCCTTCGGCCCGCTGACATTCTTGTTTTTGGATGGGAAGGAGGGAAACACGCATGTGTTGATTTGACATGTGTGTCCCCCCTAGTTGGGATAAGAGACCATGGGTTTAAGGCGGGTCAGGCGATAAACAAGGCAGAGGCGGGTAAAGTAGCTAAGCACGAAAAAGCTTGCCTCGTGAATCAGCACGTGTTCGTACCGTTTGCCTTTGACACCTTTGGCGCTCTCGCCCCTGATGCGGTGCGGTTCCTTAAGCGGGTTCAACGGGTGGTCAGCAGTAACACCGCATATATTTATGGGGGGAACTTTGTGTTTAGTAGAGTAGGATTTGCTATTCAGAAGGGGGTAGCAGCGCAGCTTGTTGCCCGTCTACCTGCCATTAGTTTGTAATTGTGACGGTCATCTCGTTATTTTTTAATATGAAGGATGTTTTGATTATATGTGTATATATATGTGTATAAAATACATATAATTATGTGTATATGTATATTGGTCAAAAGTTTATACATATATATACACATGCATATATTAAAAGTTTATACATATATACATTTGCATTTACTTTTTAAGCTTCATTTTATTAATGTAACGTTATTTAGGCAATTTCTACGGTTCGGGTTGCATGAATGAAGACATTGGTTCGGGTTGCATGAATGAAGACATTGGTTCGGGTTGCAAGTATGAAGATGTTAGTTCTGGTTGTAGCTACTTTTATTTTTAAACATATATATATTTGTGTTACTATGAAACTTCTGTAATTTTAAACTTTTTTTTGTATATATTGGGAAATTTTAAATTTTAATAAAATTTCCTGCAATTGAAAAATTATGATGCGAATTATCAAATGTAAAAGGTTCAAATCTTGGGTTGCCAAAAGGTGCGAACTATCAAATAGCAAAATGGTGCGGTCTGGAGAAAAAACCCGCATCTTCTGGTATCTTCTGTACTAGTGTATCACATTTAGTACCTTTATGGCAGGCATGGTAACAGAGATGTGAAGGTCTTTTCCACCATTTTAACACCCTTCAAACCAATTCACAGCAACCGGTTTTTTATAAGAGCAAAAGTTTCCTATGCAATAAGAAACACATGTCACAACAATATTTTGTCACCTGATTGATGACTATGGCCTTCCAACAAGAGAATATACCAGTTCTTGAATTTAAATCCTTGAAAATAGAAGCTAAAAGGAATTTTGGGTGGCTCACCACATATACCAATCGCCTCCGTATCTGGAAATTCAATGTGAAGAAAATCAATTTGATTAGTAATATAAGGTATTTCTGTAACTAAAATTAGTGATTACAAACATAAGATCAGTTCTGGGTATGTAAAGCATCATGCCATTTTTGGATTTACAAATGAGTTTCACCAACGATGAATAATCGTGGATTCATATGATATACTTTAAGAAATGGGTGTTTAACGATCAATCTCAAAAGCTCAAAATAATCGATCCCAATTTTATGTCTTTGTAATCTCATGTATTCCATCTCAAGTCGTCAACTACATACGTTTCTTTTATCTACTTAACGACTTTTCTTTTCATGTTTAGCTGTGTTAATGTCACCGTCTCAACCGTTTAAGGTCCGTCTCCTTTCGCGGATATAATTGTCTTTTATTTATGTTTCGATCTCCACAACCGAGTCGCCGTAACTTCATACATTTCTTTTATGTACTTAAAGGTGCTTCTTTTCATGCTTAGCCATGTTAATGTCACCGCCTCAACCGTTTAAGTCGCTGCGAAGCGTAGGCACAATTTTCTCGTTTCTAATTAATTTGAACCACGTATAATATTTTAGTTATAAGTACATTTTTAATATTTTAGCTATAGGTACCATTCTGTTTACGCTTCTATTTAAATTGTATTAAAAATTGGTCTGTTCGTCGCAAAATGCGGAGAGGATTCATAAACTAACAGAAAATGAGTACTGGTTGTAAATTGTCGTCGCTGTCGCATCACACGAGTTTCACACACATACACACACATATATATATATATGTTTATAGGGGAAGGTTCCACTAAAAAGTGGTTTTACGTTAAGAAACGCTAAGAAGTGGATCAAACGAACTCCGATTGAGCTCATTCTAGCGGAATTGGAACCGTCTCATCGAACCCTAACCCGGACCCAAAAACCTAAAACCCCCCTCCACCCGCACCCCCAAAAACCTAAACCCCCCCTCCACCCGCACCCCCAAAAACCTAAACCCCCCTCCAATCACACCCCGAAAAGCCTAAAACCACCACCCCCACCCCCCAAAAATCTAAAACCGCCCACCCCACCAAAAACTTAAACCCACCCCCACCCACCACCAAAAACCTAAATCCCCACCCGCACCTCCCAAAAAACCATAAACCCTAAAATCTAAACCCTAAAAGCTAAACTCTAAGGCTAAGCCCTAACGCTAAAATCTTAAAATTCAACGCTAAAATCTAAACCCTAAAGGCTAAGATGGTAGAGTTCGACGGTACGATTCCAACGCCGCTGGAATGAGCTCAATCGGAGTTCGTTTGATATCGTTTATTAGCGTTTTTGTCATTTTTTACATTTATTAGCGAAAAACAACTTATTATTTGAAACTCCCCATATATGTAACACTAAACAAGACGATCATGAACAAATCATGAAACTTCGGTTATTTGCATACAACATACATACATAGATATTTATTTTTTAAGATATATTTATCTTCAAAAATATATATTTATACACATGATTCTCTAAAGACATTCCCTTACGACTCATTTAGCAAAGTCCGACAATTTTAACCCTCAAGTTTGTTGTAACTACCATCTAGACTCTCAACTTTTTAAAATTTTGGATTGACGCATGTACTATATATAATATATGCTTTTAACTATATTAAATTTTTTACTAAATTTTCTTTTCTCCAATAACTTTCGTTTGTTAATTTTTTTAAATCGTTAAATATATTTTTTAGGTATCGTTAGTTATATCAACTAGTGGTAAAATGCCGGTACCTACAAAAATGAGATCTACCGAATAAAATCGGTACCGTTGTATAATTGTTTTTTTTACTAAGTGTTTTAACGAGTTTGTTGTTGCAATGTTAAGTAATATTTACGTCGCAACGTTAATTTTATACGTTTTTTGTGCTTAATCACGTTAATATGACACCTGGTTTAGTAATAACCCCTCGGCTTTCTCCATTTTCATACACTACCCTTTAACTTTCTAAATTTTAAACATATCTCTCAAGTTTCTAAAGTTTCAATTTTACCCTGTACAACGTCGGTGGTACTTATCACTGACGGTTTTAAACCTTTAAATTTGTTATTACTACCGTTTATACCTTTAACTTTGTAAAACTTTTATTTAACCCCCTCAACTATATATAATAAATTATTATATACTTTTAACCCCCATTAATTTTTTAACTAAATTTTATTTCTCCAACAACGTTCGTCTGTTCTTTTAAATCGTTAATTATATTATTTAGGCATCGTTAGTTATATCGACTTGCGGTAACGTGTTGGTATCCATTTTCATATACTACCCATCAACTTTCTAAATTTTAAACATCTCCCTCAAGTTTCTTAACTTTCAAGTTTACTCCTATACAAAATTCTAAACTCTACTTTTCAAAATTTTAAACTCTAAAGTTTACCCTCAAATTTCTTTTCTTTTCATTCATTTGTAAAAGTTAGTTTTTTCTGTTTTTAATCTGTTTTTTCTTTAACGAATTTGTCGTATCAATGTAAACTTGTATTCGCATAACAATTTATCTATTTTTCGATCTCCAGAACCGAGTGGTGGCAACTTCATACGTTTCGTTTATGTCCTTATTCACGTTATTGTCGTCGCCACAACAAGTGTAACGACAAATCCGTTGCATCGCGTGGACTTTAATTATGTACTTAAACACGTTAATATCACCGTACGACCCCACCACAACGCGCGGGGTCGTATTTTCTAGTTATTTATAAATCTTCAATGACTTGATTACGTGTTTTCTACGTACAATATACTTAGGTGTTATTATTATATTTATATTTAAAGATTTAACACAAGTTAAAGAACATATACATGAAATATTAATTTAAAAATATTAAACACACAAAAAGAATTGGAGCAACTTATTTTTGGTTTAGTGATATATTTTTACCAAGTATTTTATTTGTTAAGCCATTGCAACTTTCTACGTTTTTCTTTACGTGCTTAACAACGTAAATGTCATGGTTGCAATATATGACAACGTTCAACGTGAGTTTTTTTTACGGTTTCGTTTTTTAGTATAAATAATTATAAAGTTTCGAATATTATTAACGCCATGACGTAACGGGCGGATTTACATCATTGTTTCAATTTTTTATAAAGTTTGGAATTTAATCAAATTACTCATCGTAAGGTTAATCAATTTTCCAACGGTATTTTTAACATAGTGCAATTACATGTTTGCCCCTTATCTTGGTGCCTTATTTTAGTCGGTGCTTTGTGAGGTCCTGTTACCGGTATGAATGGAGCACGGTGGCCTAGTGCTAAAAGCTTGTGTCTTATTATTATTACTATTTTCACCGTCTGTGAATGCCAATAACCCATGTGATTTTCCGGTGGTTTTCAACTTCGGTGACTCAAACTCCGATACTGGTGGCTTGGCGGCGGCGTTTGGGCAGGCTCCTCCGCCCAATGGAGAGACATTTTTTCACCGGCCGGCTGGTAGGTACTCCGATGGTCGTCTTGTCATCGACTTTATGGGTATGCAACTTGTTTCCAACAATCTAGAATCGATCAATATGAATTCAGCTATTAACTTGAAACAAGTACAATAATTGGCTACACTTTCATTAGTTTAGTTTTGGAAGTCAAAATAATTTCAATTCCAATGTTGACAGTGCAAAGTTTGGGCTTCCCGTACCTTAGTGCATACCTAGATGCTTTGGGCTCAAACTTCACCCATGGATCCAACTTTGCCACCGGTGGTTCAACCATTAGACCCCAAAATACGACTCGCCGTCAAAGTGGTTTGAGCCCCATTTCCTTAAACGTTCAATCATATCAATTCAATGATTTCTATGTCAGGACTCAAATTATTCGCAAAGGTAACACCTCTTACATTTCTTTATTTTCATCGGGTCACTATTCGAATACTTGTATGATATAATCATCTAACATGTAAATCTTGAAACAGTCCAAGGATTGTTTAAAGATATAGTTCCAAAACCACAAGCTTTTACGCGTGGTTTATACACATTTGATATCGGCCAAAATGACTTGACGGGTGGTTTGTTCCTAAACTTGACTGTGGATCAAGTGAAAGCGTCCATTCCCGACATCCTAGGTCAATTCAAAACCGTTGTAAAGGTGATGATTCTGAATGTGTTTGAGAAAACAATACATAAGCAGCTGTTATATTCCAGCAGTAGGTGCATTTGTTATATTCCAGATTTGTTTCTTAACAGGATGTACACGACAAAGGAGGGAGATTCTTTTGGATACACAATACCGGCCCGATTGGGTGTTTACCATACGTATTGGAACATCTGCGAATCAATGAAGGACGAATGGACAAGAATGGATGTGCTAATCCGTTTAACGAACTAGCTCAATTTTTTAACCACAAGTTAAAAGATCTTGTGAACCAACTATGTAAAGAACTTCCTGAGGCAGTGATCACCTATGTTGATATCTATAAAGCAAGATACTCGCTCATTAGTCAAGCACGCAAGCATGGTAATTTATGTACATTGTTATAACAAACATTGAATTCATGTTTAGGCTAACGGCTGTATATGTGTTGAAATGTAGGATTTGAGCATCCTCTTAGAGTCTGTTGTGGGTACGGACGAAAGTACAACTATAACATACATGTTGGATGTGGAGGAAGAGTAAGTGACAATGGGAAAGAGATCTTTGTGGGATCTTGTTAAGATCCTTCAGTTATGATTATGTGGGATGGAATACATTACACCGAAGCAGCAAATAAATGGGTTTTTGACCATATTGTAAACGGGTCATATTCTGACCCGCCAGTCCCATTACTTATGGCTTGTCATAGGAAATGAGACTAATAACTTTGTACGAGCACAATTTGAATATGCGCCAAAAAATGAAGAACAACAATTGATTTTACTCGATGCTCCAATTAGATCATATTTGATGCTTGCTCTGGCCTTAGAAAAGGCATCTTTTATTGACACATTATGGCCTTTTAAAAGCATTATCATTATACAAATGAACTTGTAGAGTAGCTGATTTTGATTATAGTGATGATTTATCAACCTTGACCATCTTTATTGATCCTTATCCAGCATCAGTGATCACAGCACCGAAAAGGCTTGATAAAGAGGTTCCAAACCTAAACCCGCAGCTGCAATATGATATCACCATGGAAAATGGAGCCAGTTGTAGCAGATAGGGATGAAATTACGACATAGATGGAGGCTGATGTTATGACAATGGACGTGGAAACAACTGAGAAACAATCAGAATCAAGTCCCATGATAAGAGGTGATTCTTAAGTCTTTCTTTTTTATTTATTTTTTGAAACCATCAAATTTCAGGTAAAAGCTAATTCGTGCCTGTGCCCGTTTGAGATTATACGTTTGGAGCATGTGATGGCCCGAACCCGTTGTGGTATGAGAGAAGTGTCTTAATGCATATACTTTCTCCTCCAGATGCTCTAAGAGCTTTAAGGAGTTTTATAAAATGTATTTATGTTTAAGATTAGTTGGCAGCAGCGGTGTGCTGGTCCAACTCACCGGCCTGTCGGAACTGTGAGAACCCGTCGTATCAGACCTACATTAACAACTTAGTTTATAAAATTATGTGTTCGGATTTAAGGGTGGTTCATGATCCCAACCCAACCCAACCCACCTTAACTATCAATACAGATAAGTTTCTTCTTTTATAAATAGGGCTTGACACCATTAAATTTGTGGTGGAACTCATTGTTGTGAACTATCAGTGTAGTGAATAAACTCTTTTTGTAGGCTAACATGTCATTTTGGTTGAGTTAGCAGATAACCCATCTATGAATGGTGCTGATTGGTGTACCAAGTGACATTTTTATAGAAAAAAGGTTTGCTAAAACTTTGTAAATATTTCTATATAAAAATTTGAATATAAAGAAATTATTTCAGTTTTTCATTATATTTAAAATTTAGCTAGTTTTATATGAGTTTATTAGCTATTAGAATTCGTATGAATTTTAGTTCTAATTTATTTCTCTGCTATTACTGTCTTAATTTGTTCATGTAATTGGTCAAATGATGAGTCACCTAATCAAGTCATCACTAATTCAAAGATCCAACTGGTCAAATGATGAGTCACCTAACTAATTCAAAGATCCAACTGGTCAAATGATGAGTCACCTAATCAAGTCATCACTAACGAGCAACCTAATCATGGACAAGCTCAAATTGATGCACGTCTATTCTAGAAGGGGCAAGGGGAGTAATATTAAAAGTGGCTAAGGGGTATAATGAGGAGAGAGAGTATAAGTAGTAGGGAATAAAAGTTGTTAGACAGTTTTCAATTTGTTAAGTTGTTATTGGGCTCCTGCTGGTGCATAGAGAGAGGGAGCATTCCTCGGGATTTTCCTTTGAGTTTTCATTCTCTTCTTGTTCATTGTTTAGTTATCAATAAACAAGTCCTTTAATCATTTCTCAAATTGTGTGAGATTCAAATACCTATCATCAAATTACACACACATCTCAAAAGGCATGGGCTATTACATTAGCTAAATAGACTAGAATTAACTAAATTATTTTAAATTATTATAACCCCCTATTGATTTATCAAATTTTGTTTCAGCGTTGTATTGTTCTTGACATTATAGGGACTGTCAAAGAATGGTAATCAAGGTAATCAAATACCCAAACCAATCGTGTTAAACCCAACAAAATGATTCATACAAACCGGAAAGAAAGAAACAGACTATGATAACACGCCTCACAAAGAGAAAACACAAAGACTTAGACCTGGACTATAGACTACAAATGATTTGGATTTCTTATCATGATGAAACCTAAGTTAGAGAAGATGGACGAGAGAAAAATCTGGATAAAAGAATGTGTAACGTGTTGAATTAGTCTTCTTTACTCTCTCTCCTCATCTTATATGCTCCATAACTATCCATGGCCCATACTCAACCTGCGTGTGTTTTAGAGACAAAACGAGTTGAGCGGTAATCTTGAAAAGATCCAAATGCTCCATCCAGCTGCTCCATTCAGCTAGCCCAACCCATCCATTCTTCAACAAATCTACAAGCCCAGCTAGCCCAACATAATTCCAATAGCCCAGCTCAATTCCATTATGCAAATACACAAAAACAAGTTGTCATTATTTATACACAAAAAAACAATACAAACACTTAGAGGTGCACAAAACGGTTTTTTAACCCGAACCGGTTCGAACCTGATCCGAACCGGTTTGGTCAACGGAAAGTCAAAACCGGTTTGGCCCTAAACCGGTTCGGGTTAACCCGGTTTGGTGGCAAGGAAATCCCTAACCTATTAAACCGGTTAGGGTTGGGTTGAAACCGGTTTGTGTGTTAAACCGGTTTTAATTAAAAAAATTGAATAAATTCAAATAAATTCGATATTTTTAATAAAAAATAAAAAATATATATAACAAATATAAAACATAAAGTGCAACGTTTATTAATATTTGGAAAGTTCGAAAATTAAAAAACATGACAAGATAAAATTATAAAATTGTAAAACATTAGAAATGACAATATATATTTTTATTTTTTGGAATATTGATTGATTAATCTTGTGCGTTGTCTTCGGAACTGGATCTTCGTAGCCTTGCATCTTCGGCTAGTTCTTCATCGGTGACTGGTTCGGATATTCCAAGATCAACCTCGTTGTTATGTATGATTTCTTCAGCTTGAATTTCGTCTTCGAGAGAAGTTTGGTTTTGTATCCTATCCATCGCATCCAAATGGTCCTTCAAGCAAATGCACATTTCCATCGCTAGGGGGGGTGAGTCTAGTCCTTCTTATCGATAAGACCCTGTCACTAAAAGAAAACGCAGATTCCAAAGCTACCGTGGAAGCTTGGACGGTTAGTACATCATGGGCCATGGCGGAAAGAATCAGAAACGAAGCTTCGTTTGTTTGAAACACTACACTTATATATATTTGCCATTTACGGAATTGCATATATTTGAACACCCCCCACAATTCAAATGGCAAACATTTCCATCATGCATATACTCTTACACAAAAAAACAATATTAATCAAAAGACTAACCTTTTTAAAGATGTATGCAGGTGAATATTCAATTGCAATTGAGAGGGTGTTAACATGAGTAACTCAAGCTGAATCATTGCAGAGTGTAACTTGACTAGAAGGAGCCCACTTTGCTGGATGCATGGGGCAATAAACCCAAACGACAATCCAACTCACCAAGGAAGACCAAAACTCCAAAATTGAATATCGACCACAGCTTCAACAGACCAAAAAACCTCAACATACAATAACACTAGATTTAACTTGACTATGTCCAACCAGAAACTAATTTTTTTTCATGAGATTTAATATGTATATTTTTTTATTTACTAAAAACCACAAAAAACAAAAACAACCCTTTTTTTCACAAAACATTTACCACCATAAAACAGGGTTAACCTTTCTTTAATTTTGGATTTTTTTTTAAAACTACACCATAATACCAAAAACCCCAATTTTAATTTTGATTTTTTTTTTTAAAAACCACAACCAAAGAAAATCTATATGCCAACAAGACAAAATAAGAATTTTTCCACCTTTTTAAACTTCAGAATGATACGGTTGTATAACAGAAATCAGACACACATCTGATGAAACATAAAGTCACTCGACTTTCAAGACAAAAACATATCACAAGACATATACCAACCTTTTGTAACACCACAAAAGAAAGAAATCAAAACATATTCCGAATAAGACAGAAAAAAATCATATGATTCTCTGTCGGACTATCGGAAACATTTGATAAGAAGAGAAATTGTACCACACAATTTCAAGAACTTAGAACGTCTGAATACAAGACAAGTGAAGAACTTATAGACAAGAATAACCTTGATAATATGGTGAACCACATAGTTCAATCAACCAAAGCAAACATTCAATCATCAATGAAAAACAAGACCCTACAGCCATAAAGATTTTTATTGAAGACAATTTCATGACACCACTTACATAAGAGACAAACATACATGGCTGTCAAAAACTCAAGAATAATCTTGAACAAGTATAACTAGGAACGACACGGATAAAAAACCTGAATACTAACTTTCAGTCTTCAAAACTTGTTACTGAAAACAACAATATATTCTACCATTAGAATACTACTTGCCGACCGAAACGACATTCCTATAGATCACTCACAAAAGGATTAAGAAAACAACAAAAAACCTGTTAGATCACAAATCCAGATAATGTTATTTAAAAAGATTTAGAACTAGCTCTAAACTGAACAATAAAAGACAATCTTGAACAACAAAAGGGTTACAACACATAACTGCATTGGATTAGTTGCCAGATAAACCTAACCCTTTATCAAAAAATTTGACTGACAAACCATAGTAACAACAAAGAAGTCTGAAATACTGAAAAACTTTGTTACTTGAAAACCCTTTGAACAATTTTTTTTAACCTGAACCAAAACTGTTTCATACAAACAACTGTTCCATCACAACAAATAGTTCATAGTAAAACACTTTTATATGAATCATGTTAACATGTTGACACTTTGCACATAGAAATAGACCCTTTTTTTTCTTTCATAGAACATAATAGAACAAGAATAACTTTATATAACAGAAAACTCAGGTCCATAAGAATCTTAGGAGTAATAGGAAACACGTCATTTTCCGCAACAACTAAATTAACAAAACCTTGAAATCTAAACATATTTCTATGTAAAGTAATAGAACACATATTCGTATGAAACTAAGAAACTTGTAAGTTCTTGAATTAATCATGAAACGTCAGTGCATCACTCCAGTTACTACCAAACTTAACAGTATACAATAGTTTTACAACTAAAATAGATCTTATAGACAAATTAGAATACTTCTATATTCAGATTTCAAAACCAGAAATGACCCAAACATTTTCAAATAGTCATAACAAAAACAACCAATAATACCAAGTCGGAGAAAGAAGGTCTTTTTTTTAGTAAATGTTTACACTACTCCTTCATTGAACAAATGTAACTGTCAGGTCATTAGTTGACTTGAAAAAAAATAAACCAACTACAAAAAAATTGATACATTGACAATGGAAATTGATAACAATTTTTTTTATTTATTTTTTTTGTTAAGACACAGAACCTTTCACATTACAAACGATATACAGAATCATAACACAGCTGGAAAGTCATGGCACCTATTTGTTGACATAAAACTATTGCAAATGTAGTTCTTGGATAAAAAGAATTAACATGATTTCAAGATTCGAACAAAAAAAAAGATACAGAAAATGTTCAATGTTTCTTTCCCTTTTAATAGAAGATCATTAGTCTAAATTTTAAGACATGTGTACTTTAATATGTGACACCCAAGATTAACAAAGTATATAGAGAAATTCAAACCAATAAGAATCAAGATAGCACATAAGCAACACAATTCAAGGAAATCTTAATCAACAACAGGATTCAGGCCACTCAAGATGACAAGTCAAGTTCAATTAAGAGGCCACACACAACATAATTAGGAAAAAAAATTCCTTTAGTTGATTGGCTTACCAAGAGGGAGAGATGATTTAAGACTTGAATCACATAGTTGCAAAGGCTGCATGTGAGGGCAACGTTCGATTAGGGTTAGGGATTTTAGGCAGAGATGATTTGAGACTTGAATTGATGAGCGGACTCTCATGATGGAGTAGTGAAGTAACATAATTACTAAAAAAAGTTTTTTTTAGATTTTAATTTGTGCTACTCTTAACTCACTATAGAAAGTTTCATGTTGGATTGGGACAAAAGAGTTATTTATAAATGTATAAAATATTAATTTATTATATATATATTAAAAATTAATTCGAGCCAAACCGAACGAGCAACGAGCGAGCGTACCTTTGCTCGTGCTTGGTTCGTTTACAAACCGAACCGAGACGACCGACTCGTTTACAAACCGAGCAGAATCCGAACGAGCATTTTTCGAGCGAGTTTCGAGCGTCGAGCATTTTGGACAGCCCTAGTCCCAACTGAGGTTTCTTAATATTTTCTTTTGTGGGTTTTATTTTTTAGGTGTTTCAAGTTCGAGTTAAGTCCATATGATCTGACATGGGTGGCTTGTTTCTCAAGGTTGACTTTTGATTAAAGATTTTAAATCTTTATACTCTTTTTGTATGAAATGGGTAGTTGGTAAGTTTTTAGGAAAACCTAAGTAATTTTAAATTTTGACCGTGTTGGTCCCACTACATATAACCCGAAACATAGCGATGGGAAAAGAACTTGTTTGACCCGACCCGAATTGAATCGCCGACCCGAACATGTAACCCGAAACATAGCGATAGGAAAAACTTTTTTAGGTCTCGTGACTTTCGGCCCCGTCTACTTATTTTTTCAAGCTCCGCCACTGCGTGTGATACCCAACAGACTTTGAACAAATATGACTTCAAATAAGACAAAGACAAGATTGACAAAACACTTAACCGGATGAAATACTAACTCATATCAGACAAAACAGACAAGTACACACCGCAAACCTTTTCAAGAACCAGATACCTGATCAATATAATGATTGGCCAGGTGTGAAAAGAGGAAGCATACCCTAGAATCGAACATACTAGCATCACGAATCCAGATTTGGGTTTTGAAAAACCCTAAACCAAGCATGAATAAATATGCGAAAGAAAGAACCCCAAGAATCGAAGAGGCCAGAGCTCAACCGAGCTCTGATACCATGTCAAAGAATGGTAATCGAGATAATCAAAAAACCCAAACCAATCGTGTTAAACCCAACAAAATGATTCATACAAACCGGAAAGAAAGAAACAGACTATGATAACACACCTCACAAAGAGAACACAAAGACTTAGACCTGGACTATAGACTACAAATGATTTGGATTTCTTATCATGATGAAACCCTAAGTTAGAGAAGATGGACGAGAGAAAAATCTGGATAAAAGAATGTGTAATGTGCTGAATTAATCTTCTTTACTCTCTCTCCTCATCTTATATGCTCCATCATTAAACGAACTATCCATGACCCATACTCAACCCGCGTGTGTTTTACAGACAAAACGGTTGAGTGGTACTTTTGAAACAATCCAAAATTCAGCTAGCCCAACCCATCCATTCTTCAACAAGCCCAGCTAGTCCAACATAATTCCAATAGCCCAGCTCAATTCCATTATGCACAAATACACAAAACAAGTTGTCATTATTTATACACAAAAAAACAATACAAACACTACACTTATATATTTGCCGTTTACGGAACTGTATATATTTTAACAGGGACAACTACACTGATATCGTTTGTGACATGTGTTCTTTTTTCACATGCCTAGAGCAATGTTCAAAGACACTCGGAAGAAACATATGATAGTGAGTTCCCTCAAGATGATATTAGGTTGTTGCAATCTCTAGTAAGAGTCATTAATTGTTATTATTGTAATAATGTTTTTAGTTTATTGTGTATAAATTTGGTTGTGATTATGTTTTATGTTTTTGCAGGTAGCAGATGATTTATAACAAGGGTTGTGGATGGATGCTCCGGTTCTGTCTGATGAGGCAGGAAAACAGGTGGTGATAGCTGCTTGGGTTATAAAATTTAAGGAATGATCAAATCCGATAGGAAAATTACTTTCGAGTTGCATTGGTTGCAAGTAAGCAAATTAAACACGCCCCCTTCATCTATTAGACCATTTGTAATGGTTTCACGTCCCGCCATATCATCACATGAGCGATCACTGTCCAGAATCACTAAGCTCCGTGGTGGTTTCACGCCCCATATTTAATTTTTAATCATTAACTAATAATTAACTAAGTATAAATAAATTAAAATAAAACTATAAATAATTGAAATAAAATTAAAAAAACTACATTCATCAAAATAAAATAAAAAAACTACATTCATAATAATTGAAATAAAATAAAAGAAAAACTACATTCATAAAAAAATAAGCATAAAACTACTCGTCGTCATTGTTTATGTTGTTTCGGTCGTATATTTATTTTCTTCGCCTCTCCGCTGGTTTACGAGCACCTCCGGTAAGGTTGTCGAAGTTCATAGATGGAAACCTGATATCTTGTTGTTCTTTATCCTTTCTAAAAGAGCGTAGTTTATCAAGCTTCGAGTCTATTTTTTCAAATCGGATGTCCGATGTGGACGAAGAAGTAGCCCGTTAACTTTGTTGTTACGGGTATTTGAGGATTTTGAAACCGGGCATTTGGGTTGTTACGGATGTTTGCAAAATATGGATTATTTGGGTTTCAAGGATTCATTGTTGAGTAAAATGGGTGAAAGATAATTTGATATTTAGAGAAGAAAATGAAAAGATGGTTTGATGAATTATTTAGTAAAATAGGTTGTTATTTATAAAAGAATTATGTTTTTGGTCAAATGTAACGACTATATTACCGTTTGGGTTTGAGAAGTGTGCCAACTTCAGCGTGATTGCCCCCCCTCCCCCCCTCACGCCACAATAACGCCAGGAGGCGGTGTGACGGGGCGTTTTTTGATGATGTGGATCACGCCCTTCTCTTCACGGGCTCCACTACACATACCCTTAGGAAAACTATTGAGGGCACATAGGTTATGCATGATTATGTAGATGCTATGTGCAGGGTATAGGTCTTTACAAGTGATGGTTGATGTTATAAATAATTGGTTTAAGCCAGGTGATGGGTCTGTGCATCTGATTCAAAATAGTAGCACCATCTAAGAGTTGACGAATAACCAATTATATGCTGCAATAAACGGCGGTTATTTTCCAGTTGTGATCCGTTTACAAATGGATTATAGGCTACAATGATTTTTTTTAATTCATAGAAAGCATAACCTTTTTCGATTTTCTTGAATCCCTGATTCCTTTTTTTTTAAAATTTAATCACCCTTCTAATTTCTGGTATTTGATGGTGACATCTTCTTTGAGATCTCTGTATACTTTGTTCTTCAAATTCTCGTCACAACCTGTTAGTTACCAAAAGAATATAGAAAATGGGAAACTTTACACGGTTCATATAGCTAAAATGGTTTACAAGCCCTAATTCCCTATTTAAGAGACTCTAACTAACCAGTAGTTACAATATGACAATATAATCCCTATCTCTATCAAGTTTACAATTCTAATCCTTATCATTTACATAATGTTCAATTCCAATCCCTGTACTATTTAGAATCTAACAAAACTTCCCTCCCCAAAAGCATTCTTGACTTTAAGAATCAACTCTGAAAATCTCAGTTGAAAGTCGTCCAATAGCTCTCAAGTTGCTTCAGAAATGAGTAAACCATGCCAATGGACTAACACTTGAGTGACTTGCGTTTTTCCTTTGTGAATGAGACTACGGTCCACAATTGATCGTGGCTTAAATCCTTTAACAGAACTCTCACGATGGATTCTTTTTCTTGATGTGCATTTGCAGCATGCGCATTTTTTTTAAAGGCGAACATTGAATGTTGTGACGTCGCACCCCTCGTCATATGGGAGAGCCTCGTCTAACTCCGGCCAATATGTTGTCTTAACCGGGCCCACTAGGCGTCAAAGTTGAAGAGTTTTCAAGGAAAAACCCCAACCAATACAGCCCCTTCCGGGCTTGAGGGGGAGCCGAGGTTTAAACCCTGGATCGGCGTGGGTAAAACCTAGATGCATCAGCCTAACAATATAGTTACCTTACCTTAATTACATAATACACCCAATTATGAATTTACTATTAATTCATTGTAATTAACTGTTTTAATTACTTTGAACCCTCATTATTTTACTAACTATAAAAAGTCAGTAAAACTGTAATAATGTTTAACCGTTAAACATAAATAACCATCAATAATCATTTCTCTAAATAATTAGTCACCGAATTAAAAATTAATTACTGCTCTGAATAATTAATTTCCGAACTAACCATATAAATATTTATCTTAAATATTTATTCACCCGTCACATAATACCATGTCATGTGTAACGAACCAAAATTCGGGTTTCGTTATAAATAAATAAATATTCTAATAAATATTATGGTGAAAATAATATATTAGAAATAAGTTGAAACAAGTGGGTTTCAAGTTAGTAATGTGGTTATATTAGTTTTTAACTAATTTTAGAATGAAAGTGGGTGAAATGAAAGTTGAGGGACCAAAGGTGTAACATGGCAAATCTGCCATTTTGACTAAGTGGAAGTCAAGATTGAGCTCATTCTTGAGCTTGGGTCGTTCATTCCAAAGAGAGAAAAAGAGAAAACGGGTTTGAAGCTTGGATCAAGCATTTGAAGCTCGATTTGTGGAGGTTTTGGCTCACATATCACTCTCCTAACATCAAGTAAGTGATTCCATTCATTTGAATTCACTTTGAATGTGTTAGATGATGGGTTTTGTAAAAATCCGAAAAAAATTGAGTATGCATGTGGTGAATTAGTGTTAGATTGTGGATAATCTAGCTAAACTAAATGAAAAGAGAGGTGATTAACATCTTAGAACCCTTTGATTTTGATTTTGAAAAGTTAGGGTTCATATGGTGAAAATTGGGGGTGTTTGGATCATGAAGCTAGAATGATGAATTAGTGATGATTAAATGTTTAGGTGGTAATAGACACTTGAACAAACACCAAATTGACCTAATAAAAGCTATTGAATGAGAAATTAGTGTCAAGGTATTGGAAAGAAAACTCAAGTAGATGACTTTGTAATGAAAGAGGGTGTTTGGTTATGGGGACAACCCAAACTACCCAAACGGGTCAGTTTGGGTTGAAAATGAAAATTGAGTTGTGGACTCAATTGTATTGTGATTTTGATGAATGTTAGATTACTAAACTAGGTGTATATGTTTAGGTAATCATTTTGCGAAGCTAGAAGGTGGTGCGGGATCTTCTAAATCTAAAGGTAAGTGTCTATGCACTTACTTAGTAATGTAGATAAATATGTGGTGTATGTGTTATGAATGCATACTATAGTTAATATGAATGATTATGCCCACTGCTTGAATGTAATATGTATGAATTGTATAAATTGACTTTAGTGGTAGAAGCTCAAACTATATGATGGAAATATGTGTAAATAGGCTATGTGGTTAATAGCCAAAATGTAAATGTGCAATGTGGTGTAAATGATGTAATTGACTTATGTGGTTAATAGTCAAAATGTAAATGTGCAAGGTGGTGTAAATGGTGAAATTGACTTATGTGGTTAATAGTCAAAATGTAAATGTGCAAATGTGGTGATAATGGTGTAATTGAATTATGTGGTAAATAGTCAAACAAAATCGTGCAATGTGGAGTATTTTGGTGAAATTGATATATGTGGAATATAGTCAATCATAATGTGATGTTTTGGTGTAATGGTGGATAGAAGTGTGGAATACTTCAAAAGGTGGACTTGGATTCAAATACTCCATGTGTGGGTAAGACGAGTTGTGGCACTCGCTCCAAGAGGTTGTAAACCAAAAGAAGTGTGGAATACTTCAAAAAGGGTGGACTTGGAGTCAAATACTCCAAGTGTGGGTAAGACGAGTTGTGGTACTCGCACCAAGAGGTTGTAAAACCATTAAGAAGTGTGGAATACTTCAAATGGGTGATGACACAAGAATGACAAATGAAATTTGTAGTGGAAATGCAAGTGTATGAACCTTAAATGACCAAATGGGTGTTAACGGGTCAAATTGGTCAAATGGGTGAATGGATGGAAACAAGTGGAAATACTTGTTGAATGTGTTTATCGACATTACTAACGGTGATTTATATATGTTGTTATGTAGGGAAAGCTCCGATGTAGGTGTCACACCCTGAAATTGGTTGTGACTGTCAAGGATCATCAGTCCCGGTCATTTCGAACGACCTCTAACTGGTTTTCGAAAAGACATTCCGTTTGAACATCATACAAAATTAAATAGAAATACAGAGTTTGAAAATGCGGAATGTAAAGTGCGGAAGCAAAAGTAATGTTGCAAAATACAGAAGCATGACAAATTAGGTTCCCATAAACCTAAGCTTCTAAATGAAAACATGCTGTGGGACTCTTGGAGTGCAATCCTAGTCCGTGCATGAATGCTTAGCGACCTGAGATAAACATGCTTAAAGTGTCAACACAGGGTTGGTGAGTTCACAGGTTTAAGTAACAGAAACAGAAATGAAAACAGTGTAACAGTACGCATGTATGCTATTGATTCGATTGTTGATCAGACAAGAAACATTAACTATATAAGCAACACCGAAACCGAAGCTCAACGAAGGAATGCAGAAACTAGCATTTTGCCTCTTACGTGCCCAGCACGCAATGGATTAGGTCAATTATGCACCCGTTTGACTCCTAGTCAGAGTTAGCGCGACTAACCCGGGTGGGGGTTGTTAAACCCAATAGTACTATTCATGAATCACCTCGCTTTGTGTAATAATTAACGGTTCGAATATGAGAGGACTTTATGTGCGGGAAATGCACCCACTTATATAAATTAAAGCGAAATCAAAGTAATTGTCATACGACTAAGTAAGAAAATGGTTTAGCATGTATCTCCCCCAAATGGAAAAGTAAGTAAAATGGGGCCGTGAAAACTCACCTAGAAATGCGGTGAATGAGAAATGGGAGTAACGAGAGGAATCGAGTAACTCCGGGTAACCGACCTAACCGAGCCCTAAGAATTAATAAGGCTATAAGGTCTATGAAAGTAAACATGGTTTATGTAACCACATTCATCCAAACGACTCAACGTTGAAAGGTTACATTGACGTTTTGAAAAGGTTTGACCAAAGTTGACCGAGGTTTGACCGAGGTTTGACCAACTTTGACCAAGGTTTGACCAACTTTGACCAAGTTTGACTAATGTTGACTAATATTGACCAATGTTGACCAAGTTTGACCAATGTTGACTAATGTTGACCAAGTTTGACCAATGTTGACTAGTGTTGAAGTCATGTATAAACAACACACAAGTAACATATGAGTTGTAAACATGTAACACATAAGCATCATACAAGTTATACATGTGTAGCACTCAAGTAGCATATAAGTTGTACATGTGTGACACGTAAAGAACATATAAGTTGTACCTAAGTAATGTATAAGTAACCCCTTGTGACATAACATACAAGCTTCAACTAGTTGTATAAGAAACTAACATGTGATAAGTGACATAGCATTTGCACATCTTTATGGCACATTTCATACACATAATTCATGTCATCATATTAATAACCTATTAGTATTATTTCAACACTTTCAAACAAGTAGCATAATATGTCATTGCAAAATTCCATAACTCTTAACATAACAATGTTTCCATTTTTGACAATTTGGGTTTTAGTGCAATTGAGGTGCCATAGCCCAAACAAACAAGTTATACATGAAATTATAATAGTAACATATTAGTAACATGATTCTATGCATTTACTTTCTATTTCAAGCAATTATGAAGTTTCTCAACAAATAAAGTTTCCTTATTTAGCAAGGTTCACCAAAACATGTCATAACACAACTTCAAATTACATTATCTTGCATAAGTCATCTATTCATATGATAATGAAGCTATATAATCCATTTTAAACATTTATAACCTACACATGCCAAATATGAACAATTAAAGTTTTCTTTTTAGGAAAGTGGTCCAAACGACCCTATTGCATATGTGTAACCTCAAATAACTCTTTTTACTACTTTAATATATATTATAGAACAATAATATCAAGTTTTTAGCCATGAAAAACTCATAACACAAAATATGCAAAATTAAAGTTTCCTTAAATAGTAAGTTGTCCATAACCGAGTGTAAAACAATATTTCAACCAAGAAATTTATATTTCCTATCTATTCCACTATTATGTGTACCATTTAAACTAACAAACATATCACACATCAAGTTTTACAAAAATGCATCCAACAAAGTTTCTATAAATAGAAACGAGCAAATAACCATCTAAACAAGTATTTCAAACCATAAAATGTGCATATATGTGTCAACAACCTTATTTTATGAAAACTTTTAGTTAGAAACATGCATTATAACACTTGAATCAACAAAAATCGTTTGGATAGAGGTGTTTCCCATTTTTGCCGAAAATAATAAGAAAAAGTATGAATGGGATGCTTACAAAACCAAGGTATGGTGTAGATATGGTCTTGCACTAGCTTGAATCCTCCTTGTATCACCTTGAAACACCTTGAATGGAGCTTGAAATGGATGAACAAATTTGAGAGGGGTGGTGGCTAGGAGGTGGTGGTGGCGGCCGAAAATGAGAGGAGAGGGAGGGAAGAGTGTTTTTAGGTTTAGGGTAGAAATGAGGGATGTGGGAGTGATTAAGGAGTTTAATTAAAATGGGTTGGGCTTTCTTAACTCTTTTAAGGCTTCTTAACTAATATGGGCTTCTAATATGGATTACCCATTTTAATTTGCTGAATTATTTAGTCCAAATAATAAATCCATCATTTTTATAAAATCTAAAGTAGTGTTGTTGGCACATATCGCGTATCCGCTTAAAATGCGTTAAAACAAAAGTTGCTCTAAAAATTCCGGAAAATTTCACATAAGCATGAAATATTAAATCACAGTATTACATATAATTTTTACACACCGATTATATGTCTAAGTATTATTTCTAAAATTCACAAATGTTCGTGTGACTAGACGCGTGCGTGACCCGGTAATCCGCCCAATTACCGATGCATGTAATGAAATGAAACGAATGGACTTGCTATATGAAATATGTACTTAATTACTCTATAATTAAGTATGATGCAAGTGTAATCATGTGAATTCAAGTAATAGTCGGGTATGGATATTAACCTGAATTTGCTGGGTATCACATACTCTCCCTGTTAAAAGGAATTTCGTCCCGAAATTCAGTTCGCGTCACTGGTAGACGGTGTAGTTTTGAACAAGTGAGGGTATTTACGCTTGAATTGATCCTCGCGCTCCCAAGTGAACTCTGGTCCACGTCTAGAATTCCAACGAACCTTAACTATGGGAATGCGGCTTTGTTTTAAATGTTTGACCTCGCGGTCCATGATCTCGACTGGTTCTTCGACGAAGTGAAGCTGATCGTCTATTTGAATCTCCTCCAATGGTATGACTAGTGTCTCGTCTGACAAGCACTTCTTCAGATTTGACACGTGAAATACGTCATGAACGCCACTGAGGGTTTCTGGTAGGTTGAGTTTGTAAGCAACAGGACCAATCCTTTTCAGAATCTCGAAAGGTCCAATGTAACGAGGATTAAGCTTTCCACGCTTGCCGAAACGTATCACTCCTTTCCATGGCGAGACTTTCAGTAGTACCTTGTCTCCCACTTGAAATTCTAATGGTTTGCGTCTCACGTCAGCGTAACTCTTTTGACGATCACGCGCGGCCTTGATACGTTCGCGTATCTGTACAATCTTCTCTGTAGTTTCATGAATAACTTCTGGACCTGTGAGTTGGCTATCTCCCACTTCTGTCCAGCAAATCGGCGATCTACACTTTCGTCCGTAAAGTGCTTCGAATGGTGCGGCCTTAATGCTAGTGTGGTAGCTGTTGTTGTATGAAAATTCGACCAACGGTAGATGGGCATCCCATCCGTTCCCAAAGTCAACCACACAAGCTCTGAGCATGTCCTCCAGGGTCTGGATGGTCCTTTCACTTTGGCCGTCCGTCTGGGGGTGGTATGCAGTACTCATATCTAGCCGAGTACCCAAGGCTTTCTGTAAGGATTGCCAGAATCGGGATGTGAATCGACTATCCCTATCTGAAATGATGGAGATTGGCACTCCATGTCTTGTGACTACTTCCTTTAAGTAAGTTCTGGTTAGTTTCTCCATTTTGTCCGTTTCTTTAATGGGAAGGAAGTGCGCAGATTTGGTTAGTCTGTCGACAATTACCCAGATTGTGTCACAGCCATTAGAGGCCCTGGGCAATTTCGTGATGAAGTCCATTGAAATTTGTTCCCACTTCCACTGTGGGATCTCTGGTTGTTGGAGTAACCCTGATGGTTTCTGATACTCTACCTTGACCTTAGCACAGGTCAAGCATTTACTGACGTAGGTAGCAATTTCGGCTTTCATGTTAGGCCACCAATAATGTTCCTTGAGGTCATGGTACATCTTGTCAGCACCGGGGTGGATCGAGTACCTGGACTTGTGTGCCTCGTCCATCACCAGATCCCTTAGATCCCCAAAGCTTGGTACCCAAATCCGATCCATGAAATAACGGATGTCATCGGATTTGACCTCAAATTGCTTGTCTATACCACGTAAGGACTCATGGCATAGGTTTACTTCCTTGATTGCTTCGAGTTGGGCGTCGCGGATTTGCATGGGTAAGTTCGTGTGGATGGTCAACTGTAACGCCCGCACTCGTCGCGGTTTGGGTTGATCCTTCCTGCTCAAGGCATCAGCCACGACGTTTGCCTTTCCAGGATGGTAACGGATAGCGCAGTCGTAGTCGTTTAGCAATTCGACCCATCGACGTTGCCTCATGTTAAGTTCCTTCTGATCGAAGATGTGTTGAAGGCTTTTGTGATCGGTGAAAATTGTGCACTTCGTGCCATACAAGTAGTGCCTCTAGATCTTGAGTGCAAATACTACCGCTCCCAGCTCCAAATCGTGGGTAGTGTAGTTTTTCTCGTGCACTTTCAGTTGTCGAGAAGCATAGGCTATGACCTTCTCTCTTTGCATTAACACGCACCCGAGCCCTTGATGTAACGCATCGCAGTACACCACGAAATCGTCTGTTCCTTCTGGTAACGATAGGATCGGCGCGCTGCAAAGTTTCTGTTTGAGTAATTGAAAAGCGGTTTCTGCCTTGTCATTCCATTCGTATTTCTTATCCTTGTGTGTCAGTGTGGTGAGAGGTTGGGCTATCTTAGAGAAATTTTCGATGAATCGTCGATAGTAGCCCGCAAGGCCTAAGAACTGTCGTACCTCAGTCGGAGTCTTAGGTGCTTCCCAATTCTTAATCGCCTCGATTTTGGATGGGTCAACATGTATGCCTTTCTCGTTGACCACGTGTCCAAGGAACTGTACTTCGCGAATCCAGAAGTCGCATTTCGAGAACTTGGCGTACAATTTCTCGGCTTTCAGCAACTCCATAATTAACTTCAAATGCTCGGCATGTTCCTCTTTGTTCTGTGAGTATATCAGGATATCGTCTATGAACACAATCACAAACTTGTCCAAGTAGGGCTTGCACACTCGGTTCATGAGGTCCATGAATACCGCCGGTGCATTGGTTAACCCAAATGGCATGACCATGAACTCGTAGTGACCGTAACGAGTTCGGAAGGCGGTCTTTGGAATATCGTCTTCCTGAATCCTTAGCTGGTGGTATCCCGACCGTAGATCGATCTTTGAGTAATAGCTCGACCCTTGCAATTGGTCGAACAGGTCATCGATCCTTGGTAGTGGATATCGGTTCTTGATAGTTACCTTGTTCAGTTCTCTGTAGTCGATACACATACGGAACGATCCGTCTTTCTTCTTAACGAACAAGACTGGTGCTCCCCAAGGCGAGAAGCTTGGTCTGATGAAGCCTTTGTCTAACAGTTCCTGTAATTGGTTAGACAATTCCTGCATTTCCGATGGCGCCAGTCGGTAAGGTGACCTTGCTATCGGAGCAGCTCCGGGTGTGAGATCAATCCGGAACTCGACTTGTCGATGCGGTGGAAGTCCGGGCAAGTCGTCGGGAAATACTTCCGGATAGTCTCGGACGATCGGTATGTCTTTAATCTTATTTTCTTCTTCTTTCTTTTCCGTCACGTGTGCTAGGATCGCGTGATAACCCTTCCGCAAGTACTTTCGGGCTTTCATGCAGGTAATGATCCTTAACGTAGCACCACTCTGTTCTCCTTGAATGGTCAGTGTTTCTCCGTCCGACAGTGGAATGCGGACTATCTTCTCGTGACAGACGATTTCGGCTCGGTTCTTGGACAACCAGTCCATACCGACTACTATGTCGAAGCTTCCCAATGTTATTGGCAATAGGTCTATAGTGAAAGGATGATCGGCTAGTGTTAAGACACAACCTGGAATTACTTGTTCTGTCTCTATTAGCTTACCATCTGCTAGCTCTACCGTGTATAAGTAATCTAAGGCGATGGGAGTAATCCCAAGTAATGAGCTAAACTCAGTGGATACAAAACTCTTATCGGCACCCGTGTCAAATAAGATAGAAGCATAGCAGTTGTTTACGAGAAACGTACCAGTAACAATGTTGGGATCCTGCCTAGCCTCGCCGGCTCCAATGACAAATGCTCTGCCCCGAGTGTTTGTATTTCCAGGTTTCCGGTTCTTTGGGCAGTCTCTGCGGAAATGTCCGGGATCACCGCACCCGAAACATCCGCGGTTTCCCCCTCCAGCCGGGGCTTGTTCAACTGATCGGCAGCTCTGGGCAGTGTGTCCAAAACGTTTACACTTCTGGCACCGAGAATCTTCACAAGTACCATTGTGGTGAAACTGGCACTTGTTGCACTTAGGTAGGGTTCCAGTGTATGTCCCTCTTGGCCTTTTATCCGGTTGGTTAGCCACAAACACCCGGGCCGGTTCCTGCTTCTTCTGGTTACTCGGCACATAGGATTTGGCAGGAGTATTTTCCCACTTTCTCTTGTTGTCAAAGGTTTTCACAAAACTTTCTTTCTTGTTGAACAGTCCCTGACGGACTGCCTGATCCGTAAGATTATGAGCCAGCCTCACTGTGTTGTGGATAATTGTGGGTTCTGCAGAAGTAACCATGCTTTGTATTTGAGGTACCAAACCCCAAATGTACCGCTCAATTCGTTTGTACTCCGGTGTAACCATGTGCGGTAGTAGTCTTGCTAAATCGTGGAATCTTGCGGTATATCCCGCGATGTCAGCACCCTCCATCCTTAGGTTCCAAAACTCCTGTTCCAACTTTTGGAGTTCGTTACGAGGACAGTACTCCTCTTTCAACATTTCCTTGAATTCCTCCCAAGGAATGGCGTTCGCATTATCCAGGCCCAGAGTCTGGATATAAGAGTTCCACCAGGAGAGGGCTTGGCCCTCGAGAGTCCCAGCTCCGTACATGACTCTGTTCTCCATTGTGCATTGGCTCATACTGAAGAACGATTCGATCTTTTCTATCCATCGTAGCAGTCCCACTGCTCCTTCCGTCCCGGTAAATGTATGCGGCTTGCAATCCATAAAGGATTTGTAGGTGCAAGCCTTTGTTCCATGCCCAGTTCCTGTGTGTCAATGATAGAGCGTAATTAGGTTAAATTTTCCCGAGGTAGGGCTATGTTACTTGCAGTATATACTATTTCCGGTTTGTACTATACCTCTGCTCTCGCCGTGGCCTCTCGATCCTCCACTGGATCGATTGGCTTCGTGGTTAGCGAGTGCATCTGCCACGCGTTGGGCGATAAGGGCTTCAATTTGGGCAGTGGTCATGGAACTGGTGCCTTCTCCTGAGTTGCGGGGTGTCTTCCTTGGCGGCATGTTTCTTTATAATCATAATGATAACAAAGGTTAGATATTGCGTAATAAATAACAATCAACACACGTGCATAAGACAACACACAACAATCAACAATAAATCAACCATGCAATATAATCTAAAGACAACCACTTGATAAATAAGTTGTACCAAATACAAAGTATTTTTCAGGAGTAAACACTCCTCCAAAACAAGTAATATCTCAAAAATATTGCGTGAGCACAGCCCGCTCACGATAGGCTAATCAACTGGGTGGTGTAACAGTACCACTCTGCAAGAAGGTAAAAAGTAACAAGGCACAGAGAATCATCAGAACCCTGGCGGGTTCCAACTCTTCTCTGACCGTGTTAGCCGTAAGCTCTGCTGCTAAGGCTGTAGAGTCAGCAAGTGAGGCTCGATGCTCGGCTACTGCTGCTCGCTGGTGTGCCATCCCCAACTGCTCCTCAGTCTGCTGGAGGCGGCTGGATAGTGCAGTGATCCTATCCGTCTCTCTCTGGCGATCCTCAAGTAGTCCTGCTACCTGCCCCTGTAATGCCTGTAGTGCAGTCTCAGTAGCTGTGGCCCTCTGTTCTGTCTCCCGAGCCTTTTCCTCCGCGGCCTCGATCCGGTCTCGTACTAGCAGTAGTGCCTGGTCTGTCAGTGCCAACTCATCCTGGAGGGATGATATGTCAGCGTCATGTAACCTGCTGCGCGTTGCAAGTATCGGTAGTACCTCCCGGGTAGGCCGGAGCCAATAGGGTGGTGGATAGGATGGTCCAGTTGACTCTCCTGTAGATGAAGTGTCCGATGATGCAATCCGGGCCCTTTTGGCCGATGGTCCAGCAATGTCAGGGGAGTGGGCTGGTCGCTTTCCTCTGCGAATGTTCTTCTTCCGAGCTGTGAGTTTGGTCTTTGCTCCCACCGGTGCAAGTAATGGTGATGGCGGCGTCGGGTCCGCCAGACGAGGTGGTGAAGGTAGTATGGAGCCGTCGTCGGACGATGAGTCCCCGTGTAGTACGGAGTAGGGCACCGTCTCGCCCGAGTCGCTCCCCTCGCCGGCGTCTCCGTCACCTCCGGGGGCTGGTGCGTCGTCTTCCTCCTCCTCTAGATCCTCCTCAGGATCCTCCTCCGGGTCCTCCTCAGGATCCTCCTCAGGATCCTCCTCAGGATCCTCCTCAGGATCCTCTTCAGAATCCAACTCTACAAAATCCACTGAGTCATGTGTCTGCTCCTCATCCGTGGATGAGTGGGGTGATGAAGATGGGGTGAGTGGCTCCACTGATGATGATGGGGTAACCGGTGTGTACTCCTCAGAGTCCGAGATCACAATGGGGTCCGATGAGGTCGACATCCTGTAACAAGTCAATATCGAGTAATCCATTGTATTCATGTATGAAAATGCATGTATGATGTGATGTGAACTATGTGAGCCTACAGTTATAGTCTAAGTATACTAAATGCAACTTAGTTCTCTATAACCAGGGCTCTTATACCAATCTGTCACACCCTGAAATTCCACAGCGGGTTACCCGCGGGTTGTGACTGTCAAGGATCATCAGTCCCGGTCATTTCGAACGACCTCTAACTGGTTTTCGAAAAGACATTCCGTTTGAACATCATACAAAATTAAATAGAAATACAGACTTTGAAAATGCGGAATGTAAAGTGCGGAAGCAAAAGTAATGTTGCAAAATACAGAAGCATGACAAATTAGGTTCCCATAAACCTAAGCTTCTAAATGAAAACATGCTGTGGGACTCTTGGAGTGCAATCCTAGTCCGTGCATGAATGCTTAGCGACCTGAGATAAACATGCTTAAAGTGTCAACACAGGGTTGGTGAGTTCACAGGTTTAAGTAACAGAAACAGAAATGAAAACAGTGTAACAGTACGCATGTATGCTATTGATTCGATTGTTGATCAGACAAGAAACATTAACTATATAAGCAACACCGAAACCGAAGCTCAACGAAGGAATGCAGAAACTAGCATTTTGCCTCTTACGTGCCCAGCACGCAATGGATTAGGTCAATTATGCACCCGTTTGACTCCTAGTCAGAGTTAGCGCGACTAACCCGGGTGGGGGTTGTTAAACCCAATAGTACTATTCATGAATCACCTCGCTTTGTGTAATAATTAACGGTTCGAATATGAGAGGAATTTATGTGCGGGAAATGCACCCACTTATATAAATTAAAGCGAAATCAAAGTAATTGTCATACGACTAAGTAAGAAAATGGTTTAGCATGTATCTCCCCCAAATGGAAAAGTAAGTAAAATGGGGCCGTGAAAACTCACCTGGAAATGCGGTGAATGAGAAATGGGAGTAACGAGAGGAATCGAGTAACTCCGGGTAACCGACCTAACCGAGCCCTAAGAATTAATAAGGCTATAAGTTCTATGAAAGTAAACATGGTTTATGTAACCACATTCATCCAAACGACTCAACGTTGAAAGGTTACATTGACGCTTTGAAAAGGTTTGACCAAAGTTGACCGAGGTTTGACCGAGGTTTGACCAACTTTGACCAAGGTTTGACCAACTTTGACCAAGTTTGACTAATGTTGACTAATATTGACCAAGTTTGACCAATGTTGACTAATGTTGACCAATGTTGACCAAGTTTGACCAATGTTGACTAGTGTTGAAGTCATGTATAAACAACACACAAGTAACATATGAGTTGTAAACATGTAACACATAAGCATCATACAAGTTATACATGTATAGCACTCAAGTAGCATATAAGTTGTACATGTGTGACACGTAAAGAACATATAAGTTGTACCTAAGTAATGTATAAGTAACCCCTTGTGACATAACATACAAGCTTCAACTAGTTGTATAAGAAACTAACATGTGATAAGTGACATAGCATTTGCACATCTTTATGGCACATTTCATACACATAATTCATGTCATCATATTAATAACCTATTAGTATCATTTCAACACTTTCAAACAAGTAGCATAATATGTCATTGCAAAATTCCATAACTCTTAACATAACAATGTTTCCATTTTTGACAATTTGGGTTTTAGTGCAATTGAGGTGCCATAGCCCAAACAAACAAGTTATACATGAAATTATAATAGTAACATATTAGTAACATGATTCTATGCATTACTTTCTATTTCAAGCAATTATGAAGTTTCTCAACAAATAAAGTTTCCTTATTTAGCAAGGTTCACCAAAACATGTCATAACACAACTTCAAATTACATATTCTTGCATAAGTCATCTCTATTCATATGATAATGAAGCTATATAATCCATTTTAAACATTTATAACCTACACATGCCAAATATGAACAATTAAAGTTTCCTTTTTAGGAAAGTGGTCCAAACGACCCTATTGCACATGTGTAACCTCAAATAACTCTTTTTACTACTTTAATATATATTATAGAACAATAATATCAAGTTTTTACCCATGAAAAACTCATAACACAAAATATGCAAAATTAAAGTTTCCTTAAATAGTAAGTTGTCCATAACCGACTGTAAAACAATATTTCAACCAAGAAATTTATATTTCCTATCTATTCCACTATTATGTGTACCATTTAAACTAACAAACATATCACACATCAAGTTTTGCAAAAATGCATCCAACAAAGTTTCTATAAATAGAAACGAGCAAATAACCATCTAAACAAGTATTTCAAACCATAAAATGTGCATATATGTGTCAACAACCTTATTTTATGAAAACTTTTAGTTAGAAAATGCATTATAACACTTGAATCAACAAAAATCGTTTGGATAGAGGTGTTTCCCATTTTGGCCGAAAATAATAAGAAAAAGTATGAATGGGATGCTTACAAAACCAAGGTATGGTGTAGATATGGTCTTGCACTAGCTTGAATCCTCCTTGTATCACCTTGAAACACCTTGAATGGAGCTTGAAATGGATGAACAAATTTGAGAGGGGTGGTGGCTAGGAGGTGGTGGTGGCGGCCAAAAATGAGAGGAGAGGGAGGGAAGAGTGTTTTTAGGTTTAGGGTAGAAATGAGGGATGTGGGAGTGATTAAGGAGTTTAATTAAAATGGGTTGGGCTTTCTTAACTCTTTTAAGGCTTCTTAACTAATATGGGCTTCTAATATGGATTACCCATTTTAATTTGCTGAATTATTTAGTCCAAATAATAAATCCATCATTTTTATAAAATCTAAAGTAGTGTTGTTGGCACATATCGCGTATCCGCTTAAAATGCGTTAAAACAAAAGTTGCTCTAAAAATTCCGGAAAATTTCACATAAGCATGAAATATTAAATCACAGTATTACATATAATTTTTACACACCGATTATATGTCTAAGTATTATTTATAAAATTCACAAATGTTCGTGTGACTAGACGCGTGCGTGACCCGGTAATCCGCCCAATTACCGATGCATGTAATGAAATGAAACGAATGGACTTGCTATATGAAATATGTACTTAATTACTCTATAATTAAGTATGATGCAAGTGTAATTATGTGAATTCAAGTAATAGTCGGGTATGGATATTAACCTGAATTTGCCGGGTATCACAGTAGGTCCAAGTCAAATCCAAGGCGTGGAGGGTTCTCGTATGCATTTTGGGTGTTATTGGGATTTTAAAAGAAAACCATAAATGTTGTATAATTTGACACTTGAATTATGTTTTTGGTGAATATATTTGTGGTATATATGTTTTGAAACCAAAACCCAAGTGTAGGAAAATTTTAGTGTCAAGTTGAATTGAAAAATGGAGGAAATTTGGCTAAGTGTTGGAACTGGGCAAACTGAGTAAACTTTTTATTTACTCAGGTCCCTTGCGGTACGCGAGGGAGGGGATGAAGTCTCTCGCGCCACGCGAGAGATCTTCCTGCGGATAGGCTAAATCGGGGACTCTCGCGGTACGCGAGGATGGGCAGCAGGGCCTTCGCGGTACGCAAAGAACCCTTCCTGCAGATGGTGTAATTGGGAATCCCTCGCGGTACGCGAAGGGAGTTCCCAAGTCCTTCGCGGTACGCGAAGGTGTAAAAAATAAAAAATTTCTGGGACAAAAGCTTTCGTGTGCGTATAAATGTTTTATTAATTGGTTTTCCAATTAAGGGTGTTACAACTTGGTATCAGAGCAATGGTTTGAGGGATTTGGTGTGGTGGCACCAAACTCAAACCGGATGCTATTGATATGGGGGAAAATAATACGAGAATCCATGAAGGACTTGACTAAGACTCGGAGCTTGCGAAAATGAAAGGTTAGTAATGATTTGATAAATGGTTATATATATATATATATGTGGTGAATATGTATATGTATTAATGAATGAAAAAGTGTTATGTGTGCCGAAACTTGATGTGTGACTTGTTATATGGAAATGGTAATTACAATTGGGCATGGCGTGTTATTAAACATGTCTGGCCAATATGTTTAATAAAACGAAATATGCAAGGGACTTTATGATAACCATATAACAATGAATATTTGCAAGGATTAGGTGAAGGTGGTTATATATGTATATATGTATATAGGTAGATATATATATATATAATTAATACATATAATAGTGAATGTGTAATGGATACCTAGGGTATTGAAAGTGAAAGGGTATTAAGGTGTTTGTGGTTCATTTTTCTCAGTTTAGAGATGGCAGAAGATGCAAGTAATGAACCCTTGGATCCAAGAATCCAAGATATGATAAAGGAGGAAGTGGCTAAGGCCTTCGAGCAAGCCACAACCTTGCTAATGGAGGAAATGAGAGGGGCTATCAAGCTCACTCTAGAGGAGGTGTTGAAAGACAATGAAAGGGTACCACAAGGGTGTACTCTAAAAGAGTTCATAGTGGTTAAGCCTAAGGAGTATGATGGGCAGGTGGACCCGATCCTCAGCCATAGTTGGCGATGGCTGGTGGATATGGAATCAAATTTTGAAACAACTAGGTGCAAGCCCGAGGATAGGGTGATGTTTAGTGTGCCCTTGTTGACTGGATGGGCTAAGGAGTGGTTGTTGAATCTCCGAAAGGAAAGGGGTGAGCTAGGGGTGACCTCCATGTCTTGGGAGGAATTCAAAGTGGCTTTTCTGAAGTAACATTGCCCTCAAACCGCTATTGATAGAATGGCTAATGAGTTCCTCCTCATGAGGCAAACTAATGAGTCAATTGATGAATTGGCTGGGGCCTTCTTTGATCGTGCCAAGTTCTTTCCGGACGTGGTATCGACCGAAAATGCGAAGATTGATAGATTCTATGCTATGCTGACAATGGAGTTCAGAGATATCATATCTCCATCCTCTTTCACAACACTAATGGATTTGATAAATAGGTGTCGGGAAAGAGAGGTGGAGTTAAGGAGGTAAGAGGCGAAAAGAGGAAGCGGGAAATTGTTGAGCAAGTGGTGAAGAAAATAAAGGGCGGAAGCCTAAGCAAGAAACCGTTTAATAGGTTTATTCCCCGTGGGTGTAAAATTTGTGGAAAAGAGCATTCAGGGGAATGTAAAAAGGGGACTATGAGCTGTTACATGTGTGGGAAGCCGGGGCACATGGCTAATCAATGTTCAAGCCAAATTCAATTGTGCTATAACTGTTACAAGCCCGGGCACAATAGGGCTGATTGTCCCGAGCTAAAGCAAAGTGGGGGTGAAAAGAAGAAAGTGGAGATGCCAAGGCCTAAGGGGAGAGCTTTCCACATCTCGGCGGAAGAGGCCAAGACGAATTCGGAAGTTGTGTCAGGTACATTCAAGATTAACTCTTTACCTGCACTAGTTCTTTTTGATTCGGGGCTAGTCGTTCATTTGTGTCCTTCAAATTTGTTAAGCATTCTTCGTTTCTAAGTAGCAAGTTAGATGAAACCTTAGAAATCGAGGCGACTAATGATAAGAGTTTCCTAGTATTTGATGTATATAGGAATTGCAAGTTAAGGGCGGGCTGAAACGTTCCTTATAGACTTAATTCCTATGTCCATGGGAGACTTTGATGTGATAGTGGGAATGGATTGGTTGTCTTAGAACAAAGCGAATATTCTATGTGGACCTAAGGTGGTACAACTCGATTCCTAATTGGGTGAGTCCATTTACATAGAAGGTGATAAGAAATGTAATGTAAAGATGTGTTCTTATGTGAAAGCAACGAAGTACATGGTGCGTGGGTGCAAGGCATTCATGGCTTGTGTTGCGAATGTGGTGGAAAAGGGTGAAATATATCCGCGATGTTCCGGTTGTAAACCAATTTGTGGATGTGTTTCCGGATGTGTTTTCGGATGAGTTACCGGGGGTACCACCGGAAAGGAAAGTGGAGTTTGGGATTGACTTAATCCCGGGTGCAAAGCCTGTAACCAAAGCACCTTATAGGTTGGCACTGCCGGAAATGAAGGAGTTAATGGAGCAATTGCAAGAGATTCTAGATAAAGGTTTCATACACCCAAGTGTCTCGCCTTGGGGTGCACCCGTTCTCTTCGTTAAAAAGAAGGACAGAAGCATGAGGATGTGTATGGATTATCGGGAGTTGAACAAGTTGACAGTGAAGAATAGGTACCCTTTACCTCGGATTGACGACCTCTTCGATCAATTGCAAGGGGCGTCATGGTTCTCAAAGATTGATTTGAGGTCCGGGTACCATCAGTTGAAAGTGAAGGAAGAAGACGTCCATAATACAGCTTTTCGCACTCGATACGGTCACTATGAGTTCACGGTTATGCCATTCGGTTTGACCAACGCACTCGCGGTTTTCATGGATCTTATGAACGGGGTGTGTAGGTCGTTCCTCTGCCGTTCAGTTATTGTATTCATTGATGACCTTCTCATCTATTCACGGAGTGAAAGTGATCATGCCTTTCATCTTCGTGAAATTCTTGAAGTGTTGCAAAGGGAGAAGCTTTATGCTAAATTCTCAAAGTGTGCATTTTGATTGCGTGAGATCTAGTTCTTGGGTCATGTGGTGAATGATAAGGGGATTACAGTCGACCCATCCAAGATAGTGGAGGTAGAATATTGGTCATCACCGAAGACGCCTTCGGAGATTAGAAGTTTCTTAGGGTTGGCGGGATATTATCGACGGTTTATTGCGAACTTCTCTCGGATTGCCTTGCCGATGACGAAATTAGCGCGTAAGGAGACAAATTTGTATGGGTTCCCGAGCAAGAATCTGCCTTTCAACTCTTGAAAGAAAAGTTGACTAAGGCGCCTATCTTATCCTTGCCGGACGGGACCGAAGATTTTGTGGTGTATTCGGATGCCTCGCATTCGGGGTTGGGTTGTGTTCTGATGCAAAGGGGGAAAGTGATTGCCTATGCATCTAGGCAATTGAAGACTCATGAGGTGAATTACCCTACCCATGATTTAGGGCTTGCGGCTGTGGGTTATGCACTCAAGATTTGGAGGCATTATTTGTATGGGGCTAAGTGTACGATATACACGGATCACAAGAGTCTCAAGTACTTCTTTGACCAAAAAGACCTTAACATGAGGCAAAGGCGGTGGCTTCAATTGGTCAAGGATTATGATTATGAGATACTTTACCATCCGGGTAAAGCGAATGTGGTGGCGGATGCGCTTAGTCGGAAGACGAGCCATACACCTATCAAGGTGAAGCATTTAAAATGACAATTTCATCATCTCTTATTGATGAAATCCAGCAGGCACAAGTGTTAACACTTGGTGGTGATTTGAAAAAGGAAAGGATGGTTGCCTATGTTGATAAGCTTGGGGAAAATAGCTCGGGGTTAAAGACATGCTTCGACAGAATTTGGATTCCTAGATTGTCAAGTGTGTTGGCAACTATTTTAGATGAGGCACATAAATCCAAATATTCTATCCATCCGGGGGCCGCTAAGATGTTTTATGTCTTGAGGTGTCATTTTTGGTGTGAGGCGTGATATAGTTAAGTATGTGGAGAGGTGTCTCACATGCTTAAGAGTAAAGGCGGAGCATCAAAAGCCGTATGGAAAGCTTCAACCGCTTGAAATACCGCTTTGGAAATGAGATGACATCACCATGGATTTGATTAGTAAACTACCAAAGACTCGAAAGGGTTATGATGCGATATGGGTAGTAGTGGATCGGTTGATAAAGAGTGCACATTTCCTTCTAATAAAGGAAACGTATTCTTCGGATAGATTGGAGAAAATCTATGTGAAGGAAATTGTGTCACGACATGGTGTGCCAGTGTCGATTATATCTGACCGCGATACGAGATTTACTTCTCGTTTTTGGAAGAAGTTCCATGAGGATATGAGGACTAGATTGAACCTTAGCATCGCTTATCATCCACAAATGGATGGTCAAAGCGAGCCTACGATTCAAACGCTTGAGGATATGTTGCGGGCGTGTGCTTTGGATTTTGGTGGTAGTTGGGACGACCATCTACCGTTGGCGGAATTTTCATACAACAATAGCTACCATTCTAGTATTGGTATGCCGCCTTTTGAGGCATTGTATGGTAGGAAATGTAGAACACCCGTGTGTTGGGGTGAAATTGGTCAATGGGAGCTTGGTAGCAAAGAGGTGGTCAATGAAACCATTAGTAGTATTGACCAAATTAGAGCACGCTTGAAGGCGGCTCAAGATCGCCAAAAGTCCTATGCGGATAATAGGATGCGGACGATTGAGTTTCAACTGGGGGAGTTTGTGCTTTTGAAAGTCTCTCCTTGGAAAAGGGTGATACGGTTTAAGAAGCGGGGGAAGTTAAGTCCACGTTTCATCAGACCGTTTAAAGTGTTGGCAAGGGTAGGTGCGGTAGCCTACCAGTTGGAGCTAAACCGGAGGGACTAAGTAGACTTCATAACACATTCCATGTGTCTCATTTGCGGAAATGTTTAGCGGATGAATCTACTTTTGTTCCTTTGGATGATATTGAATTGGATGAAAAATTAAATTATGTTGAGGAACCGGTGGCAATCTTGAATAGAAAGGTGAAGAAATTACGGAATAAAGAGATTAGCCAAGTTTTGGTGAGGTGGAAACATAAGAAGGGAGCGGATATGATTTGGGAAACCAAGGAAGAAATGCTCAAATATTATCCTAACCTTTTTATGTGAAGTCGGGTTTCGGGGACGAAACCCAAATAAGAGGAGGTGATTTGTAACGAACCAAAATTCGGGTTTCGTTAAAAATAAATAAATATTCTAATAAATATTATGGTGAAAATAATATATTAGAAATAAGTTGAAATAAGTGGGTTTCAAGTTAGTAATGTGGTTATATTAGTTTTTAACTAATTTTAGAATGAAAGTGGGTGAAATGAAAGTTGAGGGACCAAAGGTGTAACATGGCAAATCTGCCATTTTGACTAAGTGGAAGTCAAGATTGAGCTCATTCTTGAGCTTGGGTCGTTCATTCCAAAGAGAGAGAAAGAGAAAACGGGATTGAAGCTTGGATCAAGCATTTGAAGCTCGATTTGTGGAGGTTTTGGCTCACACATCACTCTCCTAACATCAAATAAGTGATTCCCTTCCTTTGAATTCACTTTGAATGTGTTAGATGATGGGTTTTGTAGAAATCCGAAAAAATTAGTATTAGATTGTGGATAATCTAGCTAAACTAAATGTACAGAGAGGTGATTAACATCTTAGAACCACTTGATTTTGATTTTGAAAAGTCAAGGTTCATATGGTGAAAATTGGGGGTGTTTGGATCATGAAGCTAGAATGATGAATTAGTGATGATTAAGTGTTTAGGTGGTAGTAGACATTTGAACAAATACCAAATTGACCTAATAAAAGCTATTGAATGAGAAATTAGTGTCAAGGTATTGGAAATGAAACTCAAGTAGATGACTTTGTAATGAAAGAGGGTGTTTGGTTATGGGGATGACTCAAACGGGTCAGTTTGGATTGGAAATGAAAATTGAGTTGTGGACTCAATTGTATTGTGATTTTGATGAAGGTTAGATTACTAAACTAGGTGTATATGTTTAGGTAATCATTTTGCGAAGCTAGAAGGTGGTGCGGGATCTTCTAAATCTAAAGGTAAGTGCCTATGCACTTACTTAGTATTGTAGATAAATGTGTGGTGTATGTGTTATGAATGCATACTATAGTTGATATGAATGATTATGCCCACTGCTTGAATGTAATATGTATAAATTGTATAAATTGACTTTAGTGGTAGAAGGTCAAACTATATGATGGAAATATATGTAAATAGGCTATGTGGTTAATAGCCAAAATGTAAATGTGCAATGTGGTGTAAATGATGTAATTGACTTATGTGGTTAATAGTTAAAATGTAAATGTGCAAGGTAGTGTAAATGGTGAAATTGACTTATGTGGTTAATAGTCAAAATGTAAATGTGCAAATGTGGTGATAATGGTGTAATTGACTTATGTGGTAAATAGTCAAACAAAATCGTTCAATGTGGAGTATTTTGGTGAAATTGATATATGTGAAATATAGTCAATCATAATGTGATGTTTTGGTGTAATGGTGGATAGAAGTGTGGAATACTTCAAAAGGTGGACTTGGAGTCAAATATTCCAAGTGTGGGTAGGACGAGTTGTGGTACTCGCTCTAAGAGGTTGTAAACCAAAAGAAGTGTGGAATACTTCAAAAAGGGTGGACTTGGAGTCAAATACTCCAAGTGTGGGTAAGACGAGTTGTGGTTCTCGCACCAAGAGGTTGTAAAACCATTAAGAAGTGTGGAATACTTCAAATGGGTGAATAGGTGATGACACAAGAATGACAAATGAAACTTGTAGTGGAAATGTAAGTGTTATGAACCTTAAATGACCAAATGAGTGTAAACGGGTCAAATGGGTGAATGGGTGGAAACAAGTGGAAATACTTGTTGAATGTGTTTATAATCATTACTAACGGTGATTTATATATGTGGTTATGTAGGGAAAACTCCGATATAGTTCCAAGTCAAGTCCAAGGCGTGGAGGGTTCTTGTATGCATTTTGGGTGTTGTTGGGATTTTAAAAGAAAATCCGTAAATGTTGTATAATTTGACACTTGAATTATGTTTTTGGTGAATATATTTGTGGTATATATGTTTTGAAACCAAAACCCAAGTGTAGGAAAATTTTAGTGTCAAGTTGAATTGAAAAATGGTGGAAATTTGGCTAAGTGTTGGAACTGGGCAAACTGGCTAAACTTTCTGTTTACTCAGGTCCCTCGCGGTACGCGAGGAAGGGGATGAAGTCTCTCGCGCCACGCGAGAGATCTTCATTCAGATAGGCTAAATTGGGGTCTCCCGCGGTACGCGAGGATGGGCAGGAGGGCCTTCGCGGTACGCGAAGAACCCTTCCTGCGAATGGTGTAATTGGGAATCTCTCGCGGTACGTGAAGGGAGTTCCCAAGTCCTTCGCGGTACGCGAAGGTGTGACAAAAGCTTACGTGTGCGTATAAATGTTTTATTAATTGGTTTTCTAATTAAGGGTGCTACATCATGTGAACTATAATGTTTACGATTTAACATTATTAATTCTTCATTTTTCAAAGTGTAACTATTTGGATCGTACCTCGATAGCAACATTGATATTAACGATGATCGGACATCTAATATTCCACAAAATGTTTTAGTTACCGGAGACAATATAAACACAAGATCGAAATAGGTTGTGTTTGATACCTGATTGACGAACCGAGGAGACAACCGGTACCGTAGATGGTCGAATCGTAACAAAGGTTTTTCGAATGCCTCTAGTAGATTCACACAGTTGGGCAGCGATGAACTTCGGTGAATGCCGACATTGAAGGGAGATGAGTGTTGTGCTCCGCCGCAGTTATGATTGTTGGAATACTACTTATGCGAGAAAACTAAGTATAAGGAGTTTTGTGAGAAAACTAAGTATAAGAAGGAATACTACTTATGCGAGAAAACTAAGTATCATGATGGTTGGATATGTGGTCAAAGGAAAGTAAATCCCAAATTAATTTTTGAAAGACTTGATTAACGCGTTTTCACATAAAGAAAATAAGTAATTCAAGCGTTTTCATAGATAAAATAATGTGAAAATAACAGGTGTTATTTTATTTTATAAATAAAATAATATGGACATCGAAAGCCAATTTCACATCATTTCTTGCAGATCCATGTGCTGATTTTAAACTTTACCCTTTTGACACCTTTTGGGCACGTAAACTAATTGACGAAAACATAGTACTCGGGATATATACCATCAGTGAGATAGTACATGTACCTATATCGTGTTCCTCTAAGCTCAAATTAAGAGCCGGATGCAACTACATTTATTATGTCGTTGAATACCTTCAACGGATATTGATCAAGTAAGTTGATGTCGTTGTCTGAACCGATAAGTCCAAAGAAGGAATGCCATACCATTGATCATGCAAGGCAACATCTTAGAGCATTATTGTTGGATGTGGATGATCACCTTGCTTGTATTATCCTTGCCATGCATTCAGAAAATTTCTCCACTCCATATGCATACAATCTCGACTACCGAGCATGTTGGGAAAGCCTGAATCGATTCATGCCAATCGTACAATTGTTGAGGCATGTCAGGCGTGGTTGGATTCCCACGTAGGACTAGGGATGAGCTTTTGGTATCCAGTACCTGTACCGGTACCCGTACCCGTACCGAACCGTTGCCGAAAAATCAAAACGGGTACCGGTACCGGGACTTGATTTTCTCTGATTTCGGTACCGGTACCTGTACTTTACCGAAAAATACCTTTTTAGTCCCGAAAATACGAGGGGTCCTTTTTATGGGAATTTGTTATTTTGTAATACAATAATTTCACAATATCTGTCACCTTTCCAATTTCCAAAACCCCACTCGCTAACCAGAACGAACCGTCATCCCCAACCCCACTCAAAATTCTGGATCGATTATTTTTGTTTGATAGAATCGTAGAAAATATGGTTTGTGTATGAAACCAACAATAGGTTTGATCAAAAGTACGAGCGGTCGTAAATTAGATGACTACAAAATAAGTTATATAACTACACAACAAGGTTGTCATCTAATATTGTTAAAGCTTTGATTTGTACTCACGATTGAGTGAGAAAGTCGAGAAAACCAATTGTGGATGGGATAGACAATTTTTTTAAAAGATGATGATATTGCCAAAGGTAGCATTAGTTCTTATCTTATTATAAAAACCAATAATTTATGAAAATTTGTATTCGGGTACCAAACTGGTACAAGGTACCGAAATACCGGTACCGTACCGGTACAGGTACCGATTCTATATTTTTGGTACCGGTATCAGTGTCCTTTTTTAACAAAATTCGGGACCGGTACCGGTTCGGTACGGGTACGGTACCGACCTCATCCCTACATAGGACCATGGCATGAGCCGGAATATGCTCGTCAGCCTGTCTTAGTAACATATTTTAATGACTTCAAAGTTAAAATTGATCAAACATAAATATGATTATTGAGTGCCTCGGATTGCTAAGGACTTATGTCCACAAGTGAAGGTAGCGTTCACTGTATGGGGTTTGTTCAAGAAAAAAAGAGTAATAGTTTGATGTTTTATACAATACCCTAAAAAGACCAACGTTTTTGTATTTACATTATCCTAAACTTTCTAGAAGATAGTATACTAACAATGAAATCCTCGTAATATATTTTGCATTATTGATAAACTATTTATAAATATAAAATAAAATTAATTATAAACGAAAGCTAATTAAATCATATATCCTAGTTATGCTAAAAATTATTAAAATAAACCATAACTAATATATTCTCTATAATACTCCCGCAGTCAGAGTGGAAGGAAATCGGGCGAGCTAACTCGAGCGAAAAATAATGATTAAGTTGGTATTAGAAAAACATGATCTAGAAAAGTAAGTAAAAAACCAATAAATTTTACACAGTAAGAAGGCTACGGGGCGGCAAATGGCAAAGACAGAGCTAAGGCCATAGCAATGGTGGCAATAGGCATGATGGTAGTTTATGGTGACATGCTATATGACTGTGGCGAACGACGACTGTGGTGGCACGGCGACTAGGACAAGAGAAAAGTACATAAAACCTAATTTATATATAATGAATCCACGGGGCTGGACGAGAGAGTAAAGAAAATAAATGAAGTTACCACATAAGGGGAAGATGCTAGGAAAAGGATCGACAACCAACTAATATCTGAGAGCAAAAAGTAGTAGAGAGGGATATGAGGGAGAGAAAAGAAAAAGATATGAACCCGAATGTTATGATACCATATACAATAATGAAAACTCCGTAAGGTATTGTATATTATTTGATTAACTATTTATAAGAATGGAATAAAGTTAATTGCAAAAGAAAGCTAATCAAATCATATATCCTAATTATAGAAAAAAATATTAGAATAAACCGTAACTAAAATATTATCTATAATAAATCTTAACTCATCATGTACAAAACCAGAAGTTTTACAATCACCCGGATGTGTAATACATTCTTAATCTTATCATTAGGTCAGAATGCTTCCATGTCTTTGTCGAGTACATACTAGTCTATTACAGGGCCGACCCATTAGAATATTTGGACCAAGCAAGGGTTTGGGGCCACCCAAAAACTAGGGCCCACAATTAAAAAAAATAAAATTATATAACTAAATATGTGCTTAGACCCTTCTTCGGCTAGCCTTTTGGGCCTCTGGCCTTCTTTAAGCTGCATTGAGACCAGCGCAAAGATATCATCGGTATTTAATATAGTAGCGATTTTGGGGGGAGTGAATTTGGGCGATTATCACGAGTTAGGGTTCATGATTTTTTCATTCAAAAGGTTGTTTTCCTAAACTAGTATCATTATTCATCCACAAAGGTAATTTGGTTGTTTGCTGGTTTGGATGTTTGCCTGAATTGGTTTACGGGTATCATCATTCAGATTCATCCACATGTTAGCATAATAAGTCTATTATGGGCTCTAGCCCATTTAGCTTGTAAGTCTACCTATTTAATGTTGCTTTCTTCTCATTTGTATGTTAATCTTCACTTGAATAATATAGAGCCTCCATCTTTTCTCGGTACATGTTTATTTGTTAATATGGTATCAGTGCCAACTCGATTCATGCTTGATTGAAGTTCTTTGTTGTCGCTTCAGCTCCGTTGTTGATTTGTTAGTTGTTTGGTTTGTTCGTTGTTGAAGGGTAGACCTTAGCACTTATTCGGTGAAGCTTACAACGGATTTCTTTGACTCGTAAGCTATCAAAGTTACGGATTTCATTTTATTTGAACTGACTTGTGTGTTTGGAAGAAGTTCTGGATAGATTGACAGGTTTGGACCTTGTTTCTGTCACGTTTTTTGAAGTTTGCGGTTACCTCAAGTTTGCGGTATTTTGAAGTTTGCGGTTACCTCAAGCTTGTGGTATTTTGAAGTTTGCGGTTACCTCAAGCTTGTGGTATTTTGAAGTTTGCGGTATTCTAAGTTTGCGGTATTTCGAAGTTTGCGGTATTCAAAGTTTACGGTATTCGAAGTTTGCGGTATTTGAAGTTTGCGGCTATTCTGCTGTCGTTATGTTTTGATAATATGGCTGGAAAAGATGACTCTCTTCAGTCTATTAGTACTCGTCTGGATGGTAAAAACTACGCCTACTGGTGTTACGTATTGAAAAACTTTCTTCGAGGGAAAAATATGTGGGGTTATGTCACAGGTACTAAGGGAAAGCCTACTGATAAGTCTAAAGCTGCTGAATATGCCTTAGCTCTCGATACATGGGAAACGGATAACTATAAAGTTATCACTTGGATCAACAACTCTGTAGGTCAGTCCATTGGTATTCAGTTGGCTAAGTATGATACAGCTAAGGAGGTTTGGGATCATTTGGAAAGGCTGTATACTCAGTCTAATTTTGTCAAGCAGCACCAGTTGGAGTTTGATATCCGTGCTCTTCAACATAATGAGATGAGCATTCAAGACTTCTATGGAGCTATGTCGGATTTATAGGATCAATTGGCACTTATGGAATCTGCAACACTAAGGGTGTTTAAACCTTATATTGATCGAAGGGAGGAAAAAAGTTTGGTACAATTCTTGATGGCATTACGTTCAGATTTTGAAGGCCTGCGTGGAACGATTCTTCATCGCTCCCCTCTTCCAACAAGTGATTCAGTTGTTCACGAGTTGATGATGTCATCCAGACGGTCTATGAAATAACTATAAAAACCTAACTTAGACTCCTAAGTAATAAATGGAAAACCTATGAACTAAACCGCACTGACAGGCAAGTGGACCTATCGAGTGTAGCATAGCTTAATGGTAAACCGGATTATCGACCCCTAGAGTCACTAGGAAACAAAACTAGACTCTGATTAGGACTAAGATTGATTGGTTTGGGAGTTTACTACACTACTGATTATCACTAATGAATGCAATAAACTAAGGTCGACTTAACTATCAAGAGACAACACAAAGGTGAAACCAAGATTAGGAAGAACGCTACCTAGGTCGGAATCCTACTTGCAAAGAACAACTTCTACCGGTTCTGAAAACTATGATGGATCTGGGTTTCTAAGGATAACTGCTAAAGACAACCTAGTGGATCCCTAATCACTATCAGGGTGTCACCAACTAAGCTACCAAAAGTGTACTAAACTCAGCAGATTGTTGGATCACCTCTCGGGTATTTCCAACTATGATAAAGTACCCTAATGGATGGATTACCTCTCAGTCTCACCGTCCACAATACACTCGAATAATGCATGAGGTAATCCTAGAAAAACATCTATGATTCAGAATAGCAACAGATCACTAGACACCTAAACCAACTTCCTCTCAAACAGTTGACACTCGGATTCATAATGACGATGACTAAACGACTAATTCTAACATCTCGAGTATTGAACTAGGACACACACTTAATTCAAATCAGTAATCAACAATAATTCCTATGGCTACTACGTCTAGAAAACCACCGAAATAACAAACCCCTAAGATCTATGACCTAGATACACTAATCGAACTGGCAGACAACCACAATCAACGCAAGGAATTAAAATCAATCACAAGACCAGAATTATAACATGCTTATACATCATAATTATTAACTAAGACCGTTTACAAAATCATAAATCCATTCAACACAACCAAAACCGATAAAAACTGAAACTTTACGAAGTATTTATCATTAGTCCTAGGCAGTATTATAGTTTTAGCCTAGGATCATACTTAGAACATCCAAACAGAAGTAATAAACACAAACCATGGTTTCAAACAGCACAATTAACGATAAATATTCAAGCTTTAAAACCTAGAACGCTATTACAACGAACCCGGAATCCAAAGCTATGATCTTTAGCCTTCAATCGACCTTCTTGCTCCCAAAATCGCCTTAGAATGTCCCTTAGACGGCTGGTAATCGAAATCCCTTGATAATAGGTATCAAAATCTATTTAATTCAAAGTTAGGGTTTTTTTCACGGAAATTGGGGCCCTCGTGTACCGCGAGGGACAAAATAGTCGCGTCCGTGATTTAAGTTCTTCGCGTACAGCGAAAGAACTGGTACGCGAAAACCTGAAATTTCCCATTTTTAACTTTTGATTCCTGGGACTTCATTCTCGTGCTCGGTTTCTTCAGGTTTTCACTTGTAATCACCTCGAGCACCTGTAAACACAAAGTAGACTCAATACAAACAAAAAACGACTTAAAACGAATACAAAACTTGTTAAAACGACTCGAAAACATAGGAATAAAGATGTGTGCTTTGCACTACATCAAACATCCTCACACTTAACCTTTATCTGCAATCGAATCATAACTGAGATCTCACTTTAATAATCAATTAATAATTAGTTAAACATACTCACGCGTTAAAAAGCAATAATCAGTATTACTATCCGATTAAACCCAAGCACCGACTATCTAGACCCCGTAATGTGTTCTAATTCCAATTTATACAACAATCAATCCATCTATGTGACTCACACTTAGAAGCTACAGCTCTACCTAATCCTTTCTCATGGTCATGTCTAGGCATAGGTTAAACCTTATAAATTTGCCCACCACGTAAACTAAGATTCACAGATTTTTAGAAATCAATGAATTATGGAACGAATGAAATGAGTAGTATTATTTATATATGAATCAACCTCACCTAGGGGTGCGTCTCCCAAGTCACTATCCCAGAAGGTAGCACATAGGTTGCAGTCTATCAATTAAGCACATAAGAATAAACCCATAGGCATATCCATAGAGTCACTATCCCCATGGGAAACACGTAGGTTAAGACTTAAGCTTTTAGTTTATTAATTATACTCATTATTAGATGGAGTTATGGATGCGGGCGCCACCGAAACTCGGATTTATTCTCATAAAAAGAGAGTGGTGTGCCATGAACATTTTCAAAAACCTCTAAATTTTAACTTAACGTGGTACATATCACCCTATGTTGACAGTTTCAGTATTACCGACACCCTAAGATGAGTACCCATAAGATTTCATGATATATTATGTGATTAATCCTAAGTAACACTCACAGGCTATATAAGCTATTCAAGCTGGCTGGATCTACCAAAACATCACTAATTAGACGCGTTTTCTATTATTTATTCCATTTAAACAAACAAGTAGTTCTAGTTGTACTATCATTTCCCATTTATTATGCAGAAACTTTTGATTTCAAAGGACATTTTTTTCAAATTTTTCAATTTTTTTTGTATTTTTGGATGTTTATTATAAAGACACAAACTAAGACCTAGACACTCACATCCCCACACTTGAAAGACACATTGTCCTCAATATGAATCAAGACACAACTGAAAATAAAAATGCAAAAATAAACAGGAAGCGACTTAGCTGGATATGTGATAAACACTCAGATGTGCTGTGATGTGTTTGTTTTAATATAAGTAAATATATTTTTAGATTGATTTCACAAAATTAGGTTTTAAATTTATAAATTAAAATGATAATTACGTTAACTTAAAACACACACAATATGCAAGTGTACCTATCGCAGCGTAATATAGTTAGGTAAAAACCAAGTATCGAACCAATGGACACGGTCGAGTTCCAATACTCAACTTTTTTTTATCGTTTAGCCGGATTAATTAGTGAGTGAGTTTTGTGTGCTTGTGAAGCAGAAAAGTAACTAGTAGAATAGTAAATAGCAGAAAACTAAATAAAGCGAAAATGATCAGATTACGAAATGTATTGCTTCGGGATTCGAATCAGCTTGGTACGTGATAATGTTAAGTTAACTAATTCAGTGGTATGACTACTACAAACTTGTGACCCGGGGCACCGCTAGTGCCTCGTCCTCGCTACATTTGATTCGCAAATTATATTCTTTAAAAAGTGGTAGTGTCTCCTGTTAGGGACAACATTTACCCTCGACCCATCGAATGGTTATCTCCGGGTTGGTTTAAGACATCGGACTCAAAATGCTTTATATTTAAGACTCCAAGTGAGTTCACCAATTCTTGGTCGCATAATAATCTCGTATAAAGACGTACGGTCTTAGAAGTATAGACCAAGTCTTGGCTTATCAATCTCTGCTCATATAAAGATGTATGAGTTTCAAAGGAAGTTTGACTAAAAAGGGTTTTACACAAATACAAAGATGGATTTAGACAATAATAAAAGCCCATCAAAAGATGGTTTTTGAAAACGAATTAGTTAAAGACATAAACATACCACTTCATTAATAGGTTAAACATTAACATGCACCAAACATCATCTTCACCCTAGTGATGTGTTTGTTTCAATATATAAAAATATAAATAAATATATTTTCAAGATGATTTCACATGATCAGGTTTTAAATTTATAAAATGATAATTACTTTAACTTAAAACACACACAATAGGCAAGTGTACCTATCGCAGCGTAATATAGTCTGGGTAAGAACCAAGTATCGAACCATGGATACGGATCCCGTACTCAACCCTCTCTATTGTCTGAGTAGAATAATAAGTTGGAAAATGTGTTTTGTTTAAAAGGAAAATAAAAGTTAAGAAATGTAATTAGAACTATTATTCTGTTTAAGGTGTTACTCTAGTTGTTATTCCTTGTTAATTAATGATATATTTAAAGTAAGGTTGATCATAGTTACTAGTACTAACCCTTTCGATAGGGAAGTTAGTATGTGGTAACGAAACAGTGGATACGGTCGGCCAACTGTTTCTTAATGAGTATAACGGACCCTAAACGGGGCGTGAAGTCCGTCGATATCATCACAACTCATTATTCGGACTTATTATCCCTTTGAATGATGTACGTCTGGTTTTGTAACTTCTTCCGGTAAGTCGAAACTCAGGTAATCAGGGGTACCAACATGGGGCATAACCAAACCATTGTGTAACCAACTACTTAAAGATGTCCCTTTTGTTTTTTATAAAGAACGCTTAGATTCATTTGAATTAATTAAACAAAAATTGGTGGAGGCCCCTATTTTAAAATCATCGGATTGGTCGTTACCCTTTGAAATTATGTGTGATGCAAGTGACTATGCCATGGGGGCAGTATTGGGACAACGGGTAGATAAGAAACTCGTGGTGATATACTATGCAAGTCAGACTCTTTTTGATGCTCAGCTTAATAACACCACAACTGAGAAGTGTAACATTCCTGACTTTCCGACCCCATTTTAATTTATTTTAATTAATAAAATAACGACGCGACATTAAACCCTACAAGGACTAGTTGTGTAATTAGTCAAAAATCTAATTATAATTAACTTTGAAAGTCAAGGAAAAATTGAGGAAATATGCTCTCGTTGACTTTTAATAAATAAATCTAACGAATCCTTAACCAACTTAACTCAACTCAAACCCTAGGGACCAGTTTCGCCAGATTCAGAATTTTTGAACATGAAACTGCAGGGACCAATCTGTAATTAACTCATTTTTGATTTAGTTTGACTTCAGAAAGTCAAACTGCCGTTTTTGCTCGAATTCAAACCCCACACCCGGAATCAGTTGAAATTCGTAACTGTTATTCACGTTAGTGTCATTATCAATCATTATAGAAGCAATTACCAGCTCATCATTTCACGATTTAACCCGATTTATGGCTAATCAACCGTAACCGTCGACCTCCCTCGTATTACTCTCCAATTCGCAAACTATCGATCATTTACACAGAAATCGATCACCTGCAAATCTCTAAAAAATCCCCTCAAACCTGCTACATAATCCAATTTCATCGAAGAAGGACGCAGAGTCGCCGGAAAGCCAATCCCGCCATAGTCGGCATCCGTTTAGTCGATCACAGTCAATTCGATCATCGTTCTGGTAATTAAACCTATCAATAGCTTCGTTTTTATCTATATATTAAAAGCCCTATGCTTATTAGGGCTTACATTACAGAATCAAGCATGATATGATTCTAGGGTTCTTAACAATATTGGATTTAATCGAACCCTACCCCCGACTCTGTTTAAATCAAATTAATTCATACCAGTAGATTCGAAATACATTTTTAATCGATAACCCTATGCCAATTCAGTTTCATATCATCGGCTTAATCAAGAACCCGTAACTAGGGTTCGTTCATAAAATGATTTGGGGGTTTCGACCCTAGACTTAATCCTAATCCAATTAAACCATACCGACAGATTCGCAAGACCCTAATTAGTAAAAGCCCCATGTTTCTATCACATTCCATTATCAGAATCATCCAAATCAATTTTGAGTTCAAACTTAGGGTTTCAGCTATTGAATCTGTAATTAAACATCCTAAACCCGTTGTTTTTGCAATTAAAACCTACCATAGGCTCGTTTGAGGTTAACGAACAAAACCCCTAAGATCTTACAGTCGGTCACTGCCAGTTTTGGTGAAATTGGGACTGGGTTCGATCGGCTCGAGGAAAGGGGAAGAACACTCTCGGGTTTTATGTTAAAACAATTTCTGACCGGGTTTGTGTGCGATACCCTAGCGGGCGGAGTTGGTTAAGAGAGTGTGCTGGTGTGGGAGAAACCCGGGTTCGAGTCCCTCCACACACATTCATTTTTAAAACATTTTATTTGTATTATTTTATTATAAAAACAATACCCTATATTATTATATTAATATATTAATGTGTTCTAGGTTAAGAGAGTTCACCACATTATTCATACACATTTAGACTCCCATACATGATACCATCACCTTTATGAGCAAAGATTTAAATTATTGGGCCTAATGTCCACCAATAATAAACCAAGAAGCCCATCTATCCTTCAAGAAGAAGAAGCCCACTTAAATGTATAAATCTTACCTTGGGCCTCAAAGCCCAGTCCACAACAATTCTCATCTTAACCATGAGCCCAACAATAGTATTATTAATACATGATGGCTGGAAGAGTGTGTAAGCCCACGAGGAATTCTGGCTAAGGAAAGATAGGGTACTTAAGCGTGTCTTAGTGACCCACCCCTCTTTCCTGGGAATTCTCCTTAGGGATACATTACTTATAGGTCAAGTGTATTTCCAAAATACTATCGTGAAGGTTCGGCGTTACGACTAGTCAAACTCTAAAACCCATAAGAACTTCTATATTTGACACTTCATATTTCATTATCACTTACAACTTTTTCATTGTTTTTCTGTTAGACATGGACTCCTACGCTCCTCCCTCCCCGGTTTACCGTCCTGGATCAGAATCTGATTGGGAAGAAGACACGGAGACACCCGTTTATCGATCACCAACACCCCCAGCCGCTAGGCCAAGGTTCGATGTAAGGGCGTACGGGATTGGGAACACCGACCCGAGACTTCGAACACCTGGATCACCCGTACCCATAAACCCGTATCATACACCTCACCCCCGTAATCAATTACCACCCCACTAAGAGACCCATACCTAATGCCCGACCCATACCATCCTAACCCTTGGGTAAGACAAACCATGGCACCCACTAGTGTCAAGGGGATTCCAACCCATGACCTCCATCAATATGTAAGAACCTCAGAATTCGAGAGGCATAGGATAGAGCAGGGAGTGATACACGAATTGCAAAGACAAAGAATGGATAGCCTAGCAAACCAATTAGGGTACCAAAAGGAGTTGATCTCCATCCTCGAAAAGGAAGTTCAAGAGCATCGCACGGAGAACGCCAAGGCTGAAGCCAGATCTACTACTAGAGTGACCATAGCGGTGTTCATCTTGGCGATTATTTTCTTCCTAGTGGAAAGCTACCTGAGGCGTTAGAAGAAGCTTCTACTATTCTCCTTTAAAATTTTTGATTTGAGAACCATTTTCTTATGTTTTTGAATAATGTTTAACATTTCAGTATTCAGTCAATTCCATATATTTCAGCTCTACAGTTAGTGTTCATTGATTTGACGCGTGGAACGTAAATTACACCTGTTATATTTTCATCAAACTTTCTCAAATATTACTTCTTTCATTCAACATGATTTAGTACATTACCAACAATCTCTTTCATTAAATAAATCATCCTATTTTTATGATTTAAACAAAACCTCGTTATCATGTTTAAACAAAATGTTTAACGAAATTTTAGATAATACCAAAAAAAAAACATAAATTTTCCATAAAAACTTTTTACCTAATAGGGAAGGTTAATGCAACCATTTTTATAAAAATATTAATTTCTCTCTACTGATAAATAATTATGATTTTTCTTCATTAAAGTAAATATTTCTAAAGTTGGCTAAATTAATATACTACTACTTATTTAGCCCATAGTTGAAAATTTAAGTTAAAAATATTTTCTCATAAACTGCATATTCATTTAAAATATGCGATTAAATGATTTCACTACTTTATATATCTTCAACCAAAGACATTTTCCCACTTTCTATGTTCAAACAAAGGCCCGTATTGGTAAACACAATTCCCGAATAATTCCAAAACCTCCTCGCTACCTTTCACTTGACGCTTCAAGAGATGATCCATACCGCGTAAACGTTAACTTTTCCCACCAACATCAATGAGATATGAGGACTTGAACCTAACTACCACATGATACAAGAACACCAAACAACACGTTTTTCCGCAGCACTCGATCACATGCAAAACCCGTTAGTACACATCGCACGCGACGTTCAATACTCACGTATACACGTTTACAATATATCCAACGCAACCACATGATACATGAAACTCAAAGAACCTCAATATACCCAATGCTGCACAAATTGCATAATACATGAAACTAGTTGCCTACAAATTACAATTTGCTCGATTGATCACGTAATGCACGAAACATGTTTATTTGCAATACATACGCTATTGGATTGAGCACAGGATACACGAAACTTAGATTGTTTGCAATATACGTGATACATAAGAATTGCTTCATTGATACATAATTCTAGATTGACCACACTGTACATGAAACTCATTTGATTACAAAGTACTTTATACTAAACGGTGTACACTATAAAAGATACATGATGCTACGTTGCTAACACTATACATGAGGTCCACTTCCTTCGATACACATAATACTATGTTGTTTACATTACACGTTATGGTTTACCGATTACAAAATACAAGATGCTAAATTGTTTACTTTATATATATGAGACTTATTTGATTTCGAACTACGTGACACTGGATCATACATGAGACTTGTGTGCTTACTATATACTCGAAACGAAATTTGCTTACAATTATTACAATGGATCGATTTCATTATACACAAGACATGGTCATGCACTTTGTACACCAAAGTTGAAGACCATGATACATTGAGACGCCTCGGGGTTTGACGTATTCTAGTTCAAACACGAGCAAGCTAAGAAACTTTAAGTGTTACTACTTTACTACTCTTTGGTTGCAAACTTATCTGATTTGATGCATAATTAATTGTTAGCGACTTTTATGTGTAAATAATAGTTGTGATAATAGTGAAATTGTGCCCTTTCCCACACACAACGAAACTATCTATACGGACCATACGATGATTTGAATAATTACGGGTGCACACGGAATTATAAAAATCAGCGTATGGAAACTATAGGGAAATTTTGTCGTGTGTTGTGACCTAAAACTTATCATGATATGTAACAACGAAACTGAAGTAATATGATAAGGGCATGGTGGATACGACGATGGTACTTCCTATACATAAGTGTCCTCTCATATTATCATAAGTAGCGTTTTTCGTGTCACGTGAAGTTTTGACCCAAACCAAGGTTTTAGGAAATCTCGTACCCACTAACAATGTTGAGCATATTAGACTATATTTACACAAACTCTAAATGTCAAAATCCCATCAACTTCATTCCAAGTAATACGTTTCATATTTAGAATTCAAATTCTTATTCGACAATCTTCAATTCAAAACAAAATTTTTATCACTCTTCGCATTCAAAGTATCAGGCTTAAGTCATGTCAAACGGTTACACACCCCAGAATCCAACACTCAAAGCTACCTGAGAACCCAAAACTCCCTCCTCCATAAATTAAATTTCGGGACGAAATTCCCTTAACAGGGGGAGATTGTAACATTCCTGATTTTCCGACCCCATTTTAATTTATTTTAATTAATAAAATAACGACGCGACATTAAACCCTACAAGGACTAGTTGTGTAATTAGTCAAAAATCTAATTATAATTAACTTTGAAAGTCAAGGAAAAATTGAGGAAATATGCTCTCGTTGACTTTTAATAAATAAATCTAACGAATCCTTAACCAACTTAACTCAACTCAAACCCGAGGGACCAGTTTCACCAGATTCAGAATTTTTGAACATGAAACTGCAGGGACCAATCTGTAATTAACTCATTTTCGATTTAGTTTGACTTCAGAAAGTCAAACTGCCGTTTTTGCTCGAATTCAAACCCCACACCCGGAATCAGTTGAAATTCGTAACTGTTATTCACGTTAGTGTCATTATCAATCATTATAGAAGCAATTACCAGCTCATCATTTCACGATTTAACCCGATTTATGGCTAATCAACCGTAACCGTCGACCTCCCTCGTATTACTCTCCAATTCGCAAACTATCGATCATTTACACAGAAATCGATCACCTGCAAATCTCTAAAAAATCCCCTCAAACCTGCTACATAATCCAATTTCATCGAAGAAGGACGCAGAGTCGCCGGAAAGCCAATCCCGCCATAGTCGGCATCCGTTTAGTCGATCACAGTCAATTCGATCATCGTTCTGGTAATTAAACCTATCAATAGCTTCGTTTTTATCTATATATTAAAAGCCCTATGCTTATTAGGGCTTACATTACAGAATCAAGCATGATATGATTCTAGGGTTCTTAACAATATTGGATTTAATCGAACCCTACCCCCGACTCTGTTTAAATCAAATTAATTCATACCAGTAGATTCGAAATACATTTTTAATCGATAACCCTATGCCAATTCAGTTTCATATCATCGGCTTAATCAAGAACCCGTAACTAGGGTTCGTTCATAAAATGATTTGGGGGTTTCGACCCTAGACTTAATCCTAATCCAATTAAACCATACCAACAGATTCGCAAGACCCTAATTAGTAAAAGCCCCATGTTTCTATCACATTCCATTATCAGAATCATCCAAATCAATTTTGAGTTCAAACTTAGGGTTTCAGCTATTGAATCTGTAATTAAACATCCTAAACCCGTTGTTTTTGCAATTAAAACCTACCATAGGCTCGTTTGAGGTTAACGAACAAAACCCCTAAGATCTTACAGTCGGTCACTGCCAGTTTTGGTGAAATTGGGACTGGGTTCGATCGGCTCGAGGAAAGGGGAAGAACACTCTCGGGTTTTATGTTAAAACAATTTCTGACCGGGTTTGTGTGCGATACCCTAGCGGGCGGAGTTGGTTAAGAGAGTGTGCTGGTGTGGGAGAGACCCGGGTTCGAGTCCCTCCACACACATTCATTTTTAAAACATTTTATTTGTATTATTTTATTATAAAAACAATACCCTATATTATTATATTAATATATTAATGTGTTCTAGCCTCGTAAAACCACCCGTAGGCTCGGGTTTGGTTTATAACCTTTTCTTATTTAAAAATACTAACTTTTATAATAATATAGTTATATTATTTTCAAACCCCGCCTTGGAATAAATAAAATAATTATACCTTCACCTCGTTATTAAACTTCTGGTAACGTTTCAAACTTATAAATAATATAAATACTTATATTAGTTACCCACGTTTATATCTCCGAATAAAAATAGATATATTTATTATTCATATGAATTGTAATTTCAACTCGCTTAGTGTTAGATGGTATGTAACACTAATTTTTCTCTTTTATAAGCTAATATATATTTACCCAAATTTGACGTATTTTCATGACTAAATAACTAAATGAGTATAGACTTAATTATTTTGTTTATATTTAAAGCAAGGTAATTTCATACTACGCTTCAAATAAATAAATCTAATTTATTTAGTTAATTACCCAAGCTCTAAATCATTATTTTAAGGACACTATATCCCAACATTAATAATTATAAAACAATTTTCCAAAAATAAAACGCAATCACCTATACAACCCTTTCATATAATTCGACACGAACTCATTACACAACTCCCTAAACTCACATCCTTTGAAGCCCTAGACTTCGATTTAAATATTTTATTAATTTATCTTCATACGCAATACACTCTAGGTTAACGTTGTGCGTTACAATGATCACTTTGCTACTTAGAGTCTCGTGTTAGCTACGCCTTCGAATCATGTGAGTATTCACAACCCCTTTTACTCTTTTACACTTTTGGGGTGAAACATGAACTATATACAAATTACATGTTTACAATTACAAATCCTATAACATTCATGTGTGCAATTTGAGCTTTATGCCCGAGGACTATTTGTGCTAACTTTTGCATGCTATTATGTACAATCATTAACTATTCAAGCCGACGGTTTTCAATGATAGATCTATTGAGTCTGACAAACCCACCCAAGTGGAGGTGATTGATACCGACAACACAATTTGCATACTAGTTACTAAGGTTTGATTGTACTTGGTTACACAATAGCGGCTCCCCATAAATGCCTTATTTATCATGTTATGTAAAGGATTTGGTTTTTACAAACTATATGCTAGCTATGTACAAACTTGTGTTTATACTCACCAACTTTTTAGTTGACCCTATTTTATTCATGTTTCAGGTGCTTTCATTTGAGTTTGATCAAGACATGCTACACATAGGCTTTGGACCTAGTTAATATTAAATCAAAGACAAATTGTATTTCATTATGTACTTTGAACTTGTTTCGTGTTTGTTTGAATGGGAATGGATTTAATATATTACAATCTAGTCAACCTTGTGCTCATGAACAGTCTTACATGTCCCGCCCCGATGATTCCGCCATCGGTCGGGGTGTGACAAGAAGGAGCTACTTGCAGTATTATATGCACTATATAAGTTTAGGTCATATATCTGGGGCAGTAAAGTTATTGTTTACTCTGATCATAGTGCAGTCAGGTACCTCATGGCAAAGAAGGATGCCAAGGCCAGGTTTATCCGTTGGATCTTGTTATTGCAGGAGTTTAACTTGGAGATCCGTGACAAGAAGGGGAGTGAGAATGTCGTGGCAGATCATTTATCACGCATTGTGCAGAATGTAAGTGAATTTGAGGGGGAGATTAATGAAACATTTCCTGATGAACAATTATTATCAGTTTCTACTACTCCTTGGTTTGCTAACATTGTTAACTATTTGGCTACAAGTGAAATTCCGAAACATTGGTCTAAGAAGAAAAGGCACCAGTTCATCGCACAGGCGCGCTAGTACATCTGGGATGAACCAGAATTATTTAAAGTGGGTGCGGATCAACTAGTTAGAAGGTGCATACCAGAGTCAGAGATTCAATGCGTGTTGGGTTTGGTACATGCATCTGCTTGTGGAGGTCATTTCAGTGGGCAGAAGACAAGTCGGAAGGTATTTGAAGCAAGCCTATTTTGGCCATCCATCTTTCGGGATGCTTTTGAGTTCGCCAAGAACTGTGTGAACTGTCAGAAGATGGTAAGTATTTCAAAGAGAAACGAGATGCCATTGCAGCCAATCCTGGTTGTGGATTTGTTTGATGTATGGGGCATAGATTTTATGTGGCCATTTCCAAACTCTTGCGGGTATCTTTATATTCTGGTGGCTGTGGATTACGTATCCAAGTGGGTGGAGGCTATAGCAACAAAGACAAACGACCATGCAGTGGTGTGCAAATTTGTGCAAACCAACATCTTTTCCCGATTTGGAATCCCTCATGCAATCATAAGCGATGGCGGATCACATTTCAAGAACTTCCAATTCGGGAGATTGCTTAAACGTTATGGAGCTACCCCATATCACCCACAGACTAGCGGGCAGGTCAAAGTGTCCAACCGACATATCAAAGAGATTCTCCAGAAAACAGTGTGGGCTGACAGAAAATATTGGTCAGGAAAACTTGATGATGCCTTGTGGGCTTACCACACCGCCTATAAAACTCCAATCAGCACCACACCGTACAGATTGGTGTATGGCAAGGGATGCCACTTGCCGGTTAAGATTGCACATCGGGCACTGTGGGCGGTCAAAGAGGTTAACCTCGACTACGATGTTGCGGGTATGGAACGTAAGTTACAACTAAATGAGCCGGAAGAGTTACGGGATGCAGCGTATGAGTGTGCTTCTGCTCATAAAGATCGGATGAAGAAAGTACATGATGCTAAGTTGAAGAAGATGACATTTGAATTGGGGCAGAAAGTTTGGCTCTACAACTCTAGGCTCAATTTGTTTCCACGAAATTTGAAGAGCAAGTGGATGGGTCCGTATCTGATTACACGGGTAGGTAACTAAGGGGATATTAAGATTGAAGACTTCGATGATCATCTAAGGCAAGTGGTGAATGGCCACCGGTTGAAACCATATCTGGAAACAGCGGACATCAATTTCATTGAAGAGTCATGGAGTGTCTTGAAGAATCCTTAACCAAAATGAGGTACACCGCGTCCGGTTGAAGACGTTAAACTTAGCGCTACTAGCAGGCAACCTAAGGTTAGTTAACTTTATCTTCATGTCTAGTTAAATAAACATTGTGGGTGTGTTCTCTAGAAACTCTCACGAGACTAAACTCGTCCACTCAGGCTACCGAGGGGTTTAAAAGGCTTGTTGCATATGCTAAATGCAATCGTGATTCCTACGAAAGTGAGTTAGGTTGTTATATCTTTATTTTAGTTAGTTGTATGCATTTGGCCAAGTGTGGGGAGGTCTCTAGGGAGATTATGGTTGGATAGAGTGTGATTGAGGGCAATACAAACACCCGTGGGGGGTAGGATGCCGTTGTAGAGTCTGCTAAAAAGTTTGAGTTTTTTGGGTATAGTTTTGCGTCTTTTCTAAGTTTTTGCAGGGTTTCGTGGCAAATTGAGTGATATAAATCATCAGGAAAGACATTCCAGGTATGTGGGCATATAATCTAAGTGTTGGAATGAGTTTTTGAAAATTTTGAAAAATTTGAGTTTAAGAGGTGAAAAAAATTCTAAGGCAAAAAGTTGATTTTTCATCTAATCTTTCTGTGAAGGAGGTGTCTTCGCGCCACGCGAACTTCCACAGAAAGTTCTTCGCGACATGCGAAGAACAAAAGTTATAACACGGATGAGTATTGGTTCTTCGCGACATGCGAAGACTTGGCCCCAAGTCTTCGCGACACGCGAAGACCCTGAAACCCTAATTTTTTTATTATTATTTAAGTCGTTCGAGTCCGTCGGGTCTTTTATTTTAATTGAGTCTTTATATTGAGTCGATATGATGCTTGTGGGTTTGTTTGGAGTTTATTTTTGCAGATTTGGATTTGAATTTCCCGTACTCAATCTCCATTCGGGGGACGATAGTCTTACTTTTGTTTGATTCTTTTGTATAAGGCAACCCGCTTGTATCCATGGGGCATGATCGCGAATGAAATGCTATACGATCATCTTTCCAGCTAAGTTTTACTTTTTGTATTTTGTGTCGTTTTAGTGTCGCTCTTCCTACATTAAGGACAATGCAGAGTTTAAGAGTAGGGAGGGTGATCGATGTCGTTATGTCGGTCAAAAACAATCCTTAAACACTTAACTAGTAAGGGTAAGAAGAGTATCGTATCCACGAGGAATCAGTGGTTAGTGGAATTGCTTAGTTTGATAATTAGAATGAAAACACACAGATCAAATAAAGATGTAACCTCCTCCAAACTTCAGATTCTAGGTTTATGCAACACTCAATTATTTAATTGCACACCACATAGACATAGTGTTGGAAAATCAGTTAAACTAGTAATTGAAGACATGTTGTTGTCAGCAACCTATACAACCAGTTCCGTCACAACCAGTATAATTCAATCACCCAATTTATGAATGCCAAGTTGCCCCCTTTTAGTCACCCAACCCTGCTACTAGGTTTTGTCATCAACCGAACAAGATCGTAAAACAAGCAAACTCAAAGCACTCAAATAAACTGTTTAAAATAACTAATACATCAATCTACTCAGTTATTGTCAGAAACTAAATAGATCCAAAAACATAAATAAACTGAATCAAAACATGAAACCTATATGAACCGTCCGCCTGGAGGAAGCCACAAGTGAATCACCCGCTCATGGTGATGGGGATCATCTTCAATCTTCAAGTGGATGTTAGAATCCTCCCAAAATCGCCCTAGGAGTGTGTAGCAAAAGATGGATTCGAATTTTGGGGAAGAAAAACCTAAATAACCTTTGAAATTCGACTGTTTCGCCCAAACCCCGTGTTTGAAACGCACCCAGCGTAGGCTTACGCCGGGCCTCTGATGCTGCTGTGAAGGAAATCTTTAGGCGTAGGCCTACGCTGGGAGGGCGTAAGCTTACGACGGGCCTCTGATGCTGCTGTGAAGGAAATCTTTAGGCGTAGGCCTATGCTGGGAGGGCGTAAGCTTACGCTGTGCCTGCAGTTTTGCCCCGTTTTCTCCGTGTCTCTTCCGACTCTCTCGTAATATCTTCAAAGATCACATTTTAAGCTTCCAACACCTGCACATGCATAACTACACAAAACCTTTGTATTCCACATATCAAATTGCATAAATATAACATATTACACCTTTTAATACATGAAACTTTGGCCACTTATCATATCCCCACACTTACTCTTTTGCGTCCCGAAAAGAATTATGCAATGGAATCATAATTGAAACCTGCTCTCATAATCTCATACAATTAAAACATAATCACGCATTGACTATAACAATTGGTATTTCTATCCGACTAAACCCAACCACCGATCTATTGAGCCCCCGATTCTGTGATCTACTATCCTATTTATTACCAAGCAACAGTTTCTCTATGGGTCTCACATTCAGGAAGCTACAACTTAGTCTAATCCCATCTCAAAGTCATGTTTAGGCACGGGTTAAACCTTATAGATTTCCCACCACTATAAACACTAATTTACGATTTTTTGAAAATTATGGGATTATGGATCGATGGATGCATGTTTTTGAGCTTTTATTATTATTTTATGAATGAACCTAACCCAGTGGTGTTTCAATCACGCTGGAACACGATATATGACACGTAGGCTGCAGTTCTTAAGCCATGAAGTACATAAGCTTCGGAGCATGGGTGTATCCTTCAAGCCACTATCCCGAAGGGAAACACGTAGGCTGAACTCAAGCTCTCAATTTTGTTTAATTAAGCTCATGCAAGATGGATTATGGATTGCGGGCGTCACCAATTTTCGGATTTATTTTCATAAAAAGAAAGTGGTGTGCCAAGTAATTTTAAAAACTTATAAATTTTTGCTTATAGTGGTACCTATCACCCTATGATGACAGTTTCAACCTTGCCGAAACCCCTAAGATAAGAACCCACAAGACATCCTGAATTAATTGTTAATTAACCCTAGATACAATATCAGGATATTTAAGCTCTTTAGATCGGTTGGGCCTACCAAAACATTACAAATCAAACGCGTTTTCTATTTATTATTCAATTTGATCACACAAGCATAGTTTCCAATTATATCTATCATTTTCCATTTAGTTACAAAAATTCTGATCCAATGACATTTTTGAAACTTTTTAAAATTTTTATGGATTTTTCAATTTATATATATATATTTTTTTTCTATACAAACTCAGTCTCCCATCCCTACACTTAAACTCTACATTGCCCCCAATGTAGGATGAAAGACGATGAAAATAAATATGCAAAAATAAAACTATATAAAGAATTGGAAAGTACTTAGCTAGTTACAAGCTGTAACTGTCTTCAATCCAAACTCATACGATCGTATAGCATTTTCTTCGCGATCGCCATCAAAATCTGCTATTGGGTTGCCTTTTACATGAAAATCAAACTCGAACCATCACCACCCGAATAGAGACTGAGTACAGGTGGATCAATCCAAACCTGGAAAAATTAAACTCGAAACAAACCCAAAACATCAAACTGACTCAATGTATAGCAACATAAAACTGACTCGATATAAACCAAAAAACACACACCTCTAAAATTCTACAAACGGACTAGCATTCATTTGAAAACACGCACACTCACTTGACAACCCATGAAAATTCCCCACACTTGGCCGGCTCACACACAAAACAAAGAAAACAAAGAAATAATTTCCTAACTCACTTTCGTAGGAATCACGGATGCATTTAGCATATGCATCAAGCCTTTTAAACCCCTCGGTAGCCCGAGTGGACGAGTTGAGTCTCGTGAGGGTTTCTATTGAACACACCCGCAAAGTTCATTTAACTAGACATGAATGTAAAACATACCTTAGGCTACCTCCTAAGAGTGCTAAGTTTAACGTCCTCAGCCCGACGCAGTGTACCTTACTTCGGTCATGGTGGTCGGGTAGGATGCTTGCAGTCCTCTTTCCCCATACTTAAATTCCTCTCATCATCCACTTTTCTCCAAGCCTTCATAAACAGAGAAAAGAGTTCTTGATCTACATCATGAACTCGCGGTTTCTTCCCTTTCCGCTTTCTCTTTCTAACCCTTTTTCTTCCCATTGTCTGGATTCTCACCATTCTTTATCTCAGCTGACCTGTCAAACACAACACAAGCATTCTCGACTGTGTGATTCACCTTTTCAGGTGATCCACATTTGTTAGCTTTCGGGGTTGGCAAGTTTGAAAATATTTTAAGACTCATTTTCTGAGCCCCAAACCTCATCCTTACCGTTCCCTCAGCACAGTTAATATTTGCCTGAGCAGTGGCCAAGAACGGTCTACCCAAAATAATAGTTGGCTCTGTGTTCTTGACACAATCCAACACCAAGAAATCCACTGGGTAATAAAACTCTCCTACCTTCACAATCACATCCTTTACAATCCCCCGAGGATGTGCGGGAGTCTGATCAGCCAACACCACGGTGGTGTTAACTCTCTGTAATGGACCAAAATCGTGCTGATCATACAGACTCCCTGGAACTATACTCACAGATGCTCCAAGATCCAGCAATGCTCTATCCATTTTAATTTCACCTATATGTATAGAAATAATAGGTGTCCCTGGATCTTGGAGTTTTGGGGGAAAGATAACCGTAAACACAGCATTCACATTAGCACTTAGCTTTACCTGTTCGGGACATTTGTGCCGTCGTTTACGGGTACTCAAACCTTTCAAGCACTCAACACTATCAGAATTTTCTTAAGTTCTTTCAAAAATGGTAGATTAATTTTATGATTTTCAAATTTCTCCCATCTTTCATCTTGTGTTGGATCCCGTTCACTTAACACCGGTGGGAACACTGGTGGTAACAAAGCCGAAGGGAATGGAATTTTCAGAGATTTATTCACATTTTTATTTTTCAGATTATTTTGTGAAATTAAATCCTGATTATGATCAGATTCAGACTCACTATACTCCACCACTCTCTCTACTACCAGTGGTGGAGTATGTTCAACATCAGAAAAATCAGATGAGGGTTAAAGACTTACATCATTTAGGTGTGCGCTGTTTATGGTTTGGGAACTTGAGGACTGATGTGCACTGCAAGGCTTACCTACTTCTTTGATGATGCTTGCAACAACCCCAGTTAGGTTGGCAACTAGATTTACCAAAGCTTGATGAGCTTTGTCCTGGCTCTCCTGTTTCTGCACCACTGCTTGAACCACTTTGGCCATCTCCTTCATATCTGATCGGATGACATCCAGTTCAGATTGATAGTTGTCTTGTTCAGGTGGTCCGCTCGGGTGGTAGTCTTGATTATAATTTTCCTGATAGCTTTGATGCTCAGGACCACCACCATGTGAGTTGTATCTTGGACAATCTTGAGCCCAATGGCCAGTGATGCCACAGTTACTGCATGGCTCATAGTAATACTGGTCATCATGATAATTCCTGTCCATGCCGACCTGCACAAGTGGCACACCCAAGTAGTTCTGATCGAAGAAATAAACAAAATAAACAAAAAATAAAAACAGAAGTAAAGAAAATCTTTTTGGGGTTTTGATAAGAATTAAAATCAACTAAAGACAATAAACTAAAGCAATAGAACTAAGCGCACCGATTCCCCGGCAGCGGTGCCATTTTGATCGATGTCGTTATGTCGGTCAAAAACAATCCTTAAACACTTAACTAGTAAGGGTAAGAAGAGTATCGTATCCACGAGGAATCAGTGGTTAGTGGAATTGCTTAGTTTGATAATTAGAATGAAAACACACAGATCAAATAAAGATGTAACCTCCTCCAAACTTCAGATTCTATGTTTATGCAACACTCAATTATTTAATTGGACACCACATAGACATAGTGTTGGAAAATCAGTTAAACTAGTAATTGAAGACATGTTGTTGTCAGCAACCTATACAACTAGTTCCGTCACAACCAGTATAATTCAATCACCCAATTTATGAATGCCAAGTTGCCCCCTTTTAGTCACCCAACCCTGCTACTAGGTTTTGTCATCAACCGAACAAGATCGTAAAACAAGCAAACTCAAAGCACTCAAATAAACTGTTTAAAATAACTAATACATCAATCTACTCAGTTATTGTCAGAAACTAAATAGATCCAAAAACATAAATAAACTGAATCAAAACATGAAACCTATATGAACCGTCCGCCTGGAGGAAGCCACAAGTGAATCACCCGCTCATGGTGATGGGGATCATCTTCAATCTTCAAGTGGATGTTAGAATCCTCCCAAAATCGCCCTAGGAGTGTGTAGCAAAAGATGGATTCGAATTTTGGGGAAGAAAAACCTAAATAACCTTTGAAATTCGACTGTTTCGCCCAAACCCCGTGTCTGAAACGCACCCAGCGTAGGCTTACGCCGGGCCTCTGATGCTGCTGTGAAGGAAATCTTTAGGCGTAGGCCTACGCTGGGAGGGCGTAAGCTTACGACGGGCCTCTGATGCTGCTGTGAAGGAAATCTTTAGGCGTAGGCCTACGCTGGGAGGGCGTAAGCTTACGCTGTGCCTGCAGTTTTGCCCCGTTTTCTCCGTGTCTCTTCCGACTCTCTCGTAATATCTTCAAAGATCACATTTTAAGCTTCCAACACCTGCACATGCATGACTACACAAAACCTTTGTATTCCACATATCAAATTGCATAAATATAACATATTACACCTTTTAATACATGAAACTTTGGCCACTTATCAGAGGGGAGACCTAGTCCAGGTCCGAGTTTTGAGTCTTTTATTTCGAGTGAGTTTTGAGTCGTAAAAAGCCATAAAAATTTTAACATTTTTGAAAACATTGTCCCAAGATTAGAATTTTGCACTTAAATGGAAAATGATAGTATAATCAGGAATTTGCGTGTAAAATTTAAATAAATAACAATGATAATCAAACATGTCTAATTTGTAACGTTTTGATAGGCACAACCAATTCAAAAGCTTAAATATCCTAATAGTGTAACTAATTGTAAATGAATAATTAATTTAGGATATCTCGTGGGTTCTCATCTTAGGGGTGTCGGTAAGGTCGAAACTGTAAATATAGGGTGATAGGTACCTTTATAAACAAGAATTTATAGGTTTTTAAAAATTAGTTGGCACATCACTTTCTTTTTATGAAAATAAATCCGAAAGTTGGTGGCGCCCGCAATCCATAATCCATCAATTGAATGTGCTTAATTAATTAATTTGAGATCTTAGGTCTTGCCTACGTGTTACCCTCCGGGATAGTGACTTGGTTGATACACCCATGGGCGGGACTCAAGTGATCAATATTGGATGACTAAGTTAGGTTCACGTTTTTCCTTGGGATGGTGACTTGAAGGATACACCTATGTTCCGAAGCTTATGTACTTCATTGCATAAAAACTGCAGCCTACGTGTCATATATCGTGTTCCAGCGTGATTGAAACACCACTGGGTTAGGTTTATTCATAAGTGTTAATAAAAGCTCATATCATTCATTCATCGATCCATTATCCATTTTAATTTTTTAAAACTTATAGATTAGTGTTTATAATGGTGGGAAATCTATATGGTTTAACCCGTGCCTAAACATGACCTTGGGATGGGATTAGGCTGAGCTGTAACTTCCTGAGTGTGATACCCATAGATAACTTGACTGTTTGGTAATGCTGAATATATCAGATCACATGGTTGGGGGCTCGAGAGTCGGTGGTTGGGTTTAATCGGACAGAAATACCGATTGTTATGATTAACATGTTATGAAAATATGTACTGTGTAAACTGAAAGTATAAGTTGCAAGTTTCCCGGTTATGATTCCATTGCATTATTCTTTTTTCGGGACGAAAAAGGTCAAGTGTTGGGATGTGATGTATGGTTAAATAACCCATGTATAAGTGTCAGTTTTTGTATGTTTTAATAGTTTAATTGTGTTTACCGAGTCAGTTTTATGTGTGTCTTGGAGTTTGATGTGTTACATGTTTAATGTGCTTAAAGAGTGGTAGTTTACGAGTGATGTATACGAAGGCACGAAGCCCGAGAGGTCAAAGAAAAGGAGTCAAAGATTGAAAGTCAATTTTCTAGATTTTTGGATCTTCACGCCACGCAAACATCAGATGAGCAAGGTTCGCGGACGCGAGGGATTTGAAAAGGGTCGCGACTATTTTGGCCTTCGTGACACGCGAAGATTTGGTCTGGGAAGTTCGCGACACGCGAAGAAAGGGATTACGACAATTTTAAACCTAGTTGTAATTATAAACCCATTATGATCCTAGTTTCGATTATCATTCTTTCCAGCCGTCCCAGAGGAGTTTTAGGCGATTTTGAGCATAGTTTGGTCAATTGTTCTTGTTTTCTAATGCTTGTAAGTTCTAGTTTAACTACTTTGCGATAGGTACACTTGCCTATTGTGTGTGTTTTAAATTAACTTAAATTTAAAACCTGATCTTGTGAAATCAATCTAAAAATATATTTACTTATTTTTTTATATTAAAACAAACACATCAACTGCCTAGGAGACATGGAATCGTGAAACGACCTGAATTTCCCAGTTTTTCTAGCAGCTTGTTCTGCACCACTGTAGAACATTGCTCACTAAGTGAGACTTTAGAGACCTCCTCGAGCTTCTTATTGTTGGAAAGAAGATCTTTTAGGAACTTTCCATATTTTGGCATACTCTGGAGGGTCTCTATGAATGGGAGATTGACCTTGAGAAGTTTGAACATGTTAAGGAAGTGACTGTGCTCCCTAGCTTGCTGAAATGGCAGCAAACGTGCTGGGTAGGGAACACGAGCCAAGTCAATCTCAGGGGTCTTCATCTCCGTCCCCTTCTTCTTCTCTTCTGCCTTTGAGGCATGCACCTCAACTATTTCCTCCTCGTCAACCTTTTCCTTGGCCATCTTGGCATCGATCTCAGTAAATTGACCTCTCCAGTCTATCTTTTTGACCTCCTCTGGTGATAGAATATTGTACAAACTGGAGTGGGAGTCATCATCTACAACTTCTTTCTCCTCCCCACTCCTAACCGACACGGCCATCACTGAAGCGTTGGAGCTTGACGGTGGACCTCCCTGTCGATCTTTCAAGCTCTTTGCGATGTCCTCAATCATGCGTTGTAAATCATGGAATGCCGACTGTTGATTCTTCAGTAGAGTGTCATGGCTACCCAATCTCTGCCTAGCTTCCCTATCTCTCTGGGCCAGTCTGTGTCTGATTCTCGATCATCTCCTTTATCGCACTCGTGTCGACACTGCTTCCCGAGCTAGCTCTTGTGTCTCCTCTTTCATTCTGCTGATACTGTTGGCGACCATTAAACCCCGATAGGTTGTTTCCAGATATCCATTCAGAGCCAAATGAATATTGATTGTTATACCCTCGGTTCTGGTACTGGTTACCAGCATAGCTCACCTGCTCTGGATTATTTACTGGGCAGTCCCTGGTGTCGTGTCCTCCCCTTCACACTTCACAACGCTGAGCACTGAGCTTCAACTCCTTTATCTCGTTGGTCATTGAGGCAGGTGCATCAGCCACGCTAGAATCAAGGGTGACCTGATGCACATCTCTGAAAGATGAGGTGGATGATCTAGCATTAGGAATGGAAGTCCTAGTAGATGGATACTACTGTTCGGCTTGAGCGAAGCTCTCGAACATTTCCTCACGCTCAGCAGGCTCGAATCTATCCTTGATATAGCCTCCCGCAGCTATGTTAAACATTTGCTGCTTCTCGAAGGTGAGGCCATTATAGAACTTGTCCACTATCGCCAAGTCAGACAGACCATGCTGGGGACATCGGCTCAACAGCGCATTGAACCGTTCCCAGGCCATGTGATAAGGCTTGTCGGGGTCCATCCGGAAGCAGTGGATTTGGTCCCAAAGATGAGCGGCCCTGGAAGGTGGATAGTTGTAGAACTTGGCTTGCAGATCCTCCCAAGTGGTGATGGAATTGTCGGGGAGGGTGTCAAGCCAAACAGAAACACAACCAGAGAGCGAGAATGGAAAGAGATGCAAGTAGATTGCGTCCTTAGATACACACATGATGTTAAAGGTATCAGATATGTGCGTGAAGCGAGACACATGTCCGGGTGCATCCTCATCCTCGAGGACATGAAACTGGGATACATGAGTGATCATACTCATGACATGTATTGTTATTAGGGGTGGCGGGATTAGTGATCGAAGATCTCACTCCTGTAACCCTAGCACTGGCTCTCTGGTGCATGGTACGTCTCGCTGGTGAATCAACGTCGCCCATTTTTGGATATGGAATCGGGCTAGTAGAACGTACCTGAGATTTGCACAGCTCTTTCAAACGCTCCCGGAAGTCGCGGGTGCGCTAGTGAAGCTCTCGTTCGGGCTCTAAGAAAGCAGAATATGGTGGTGATCCCTGCGAACGAGTATTGTGCATAAAAAGAAAGACTCTATAGGAAAAAGAAACAGAGACTCAAGAACAGGAAGACTCGATTTTAAGTTAAACACACAAGAAAACACGTAGGATAATCACACAAGACAGACTCAAATAGAACAAAATAAACCAAAAATCAAACAAAGAACTAATCAGAGTTAATATTGCTATCGCCAAGTATCCCCGGCAATGGCGCCAAAAACTTGATGTCGTCTAGACGGTCTATAAAATAACTATAAAAACCTAACCTAGACTCCTAAGTAATAAATGGAAAACCTATGAACTAAACCAGACTGGCAGGCAAGTGGACCTATTAAGTGTAGCACAGCTTAATGGTAAACCGGATTATCGAACCCTAGAGACACTACGAAACAATACTAGACTTTGACTCGGACTAAGATTGATTGGTTTGGGGGTTTACTACACTACTGATTATCACTAATGAATGCAATAAACTAAGGTCGACTTAACTATCAACAGACAAGACAAAGGTGAAACCAAGATTAGGAAGAACACTACCTAAGTCGGAATCCTACTTGCAAAGAACAACTTCTATCGGTTCTGGAAACTATGATGGATCTGGGTTTCTAAGGATAACTGCTAAAGACAACCTAGTGGATCCCTAAACACTCTCAGGGTGTCACCAACTAAGCTACCTAAAGTGTACTAAACTCAGCAGATTGTTGGATCACCTCTCGGGTATTTCCAACTATGATAAAGTACCCTAATGGATGGATTACCTCTCAGTCTCACCGTTTACAATACACTCGAATAATGCACGGGGTAATCCTAGAAAAACAACTATGTTTCAGAATAGCAACAGATCACTAGACACCTAAACCAAATTCCTCTCAAATAGTTGACACTCGGATTCATAATGACGATGACTAAACGACTAATTCTAACATCTCGAGTATTGAACTAGGACACACACTTAATTCAAATCAGTAATCAACAAGAATTCCTATGGCTACTACGTCTAGAAAACCACCGAAATCACAAACCCCTAAGATCTATGACCTAGATACGCTAATCGAACTGGCAGACAACCACAATCAAAGCAAGGAATTAAAATCAATCACAAGACCAGAATTATAGCATGCATATACATCATAATTATTAACTAAGATCGTTTACAAAATCATAAATCCATTCAACACAACCAAAACCGATAAAAACTGAAACTTTACGAAGTATTCATCATTAGACCTAAGAAACATTATAGTTTAAGCCTAAGATCATACTTAGAACATCCAAAAAGAAGTAATAAACACAAACCATGGTTTCAAACAGCACAATTAACGATAAAGAGTCAAGCTTTAAAACCTAAAACGCTATTACAACGAACTTGGAATCCAAAGTTGTGATCTTTAGCCTTCAATCGACCTTCTTGCTCCCAAAATCGCCCTAGAATGTCCCTTAGACGGCTCGTAATCAAACTCCCTTGATAATGGGCATCAAAATCTATTTAATTCAAAGTTAGGGTTTTTTTCACGGAAATTGGGGCCCTCGCGTACCGCGAGAAAAGGTGGCCAGTCCCTCGCGTACATCGAGGGACAAAATAGTCACGCCCGTATTTTAAGTTCTTCACGTACCGCGAAAGAATTCCTTCTGGTTTTCGCGTACCGCGAAGACCTGAAATTTCCCATTTTTAACTTTTGATTCCTGGGACTTCATTCTCGTGCTCGGTTTCTTCGGGTTTTCACTTGTAATCACCTCAAGCACCTGTAAACACAAAGTAGACCCAATACAAACAAAAAAAGACTTAAAACGAATACAAAACTAGTTAAAACGAATCAAAAACATAGGAATAAAGATGTGTGCTTTGCAGTACATCAGTTGATTACAGAGGAAACTCGGTTAAAATCTCAGGTTGATAAAGGTCCTAAAGTAAGTACTACTCCAGCTGTGTTTGCCGTTCCCCCTAATCAGTCTATACAAGGTGTTAAAGTTGCTTTTGATGAATGTGCTTTCTGCAAAGGGAAAATCATTGAAAGTCTCAATGTCCATTACTACTTAGAAGAATGAATTATAACTTGAAGAAGCCCCCACAATAGAACAGATTAGGTGGACATTTAAATCACCTCAGTTTACTACTGCTGCTACACCACCATGTGTAGAAACTTCTAAACCACCATCTGCTCTGGATCCGCAGTTATTTGAACAGTTCAGACAGTTTCTTGCCGCCAACCCTACCGCCATGTCTGCTGCGAGACTGTTTTCATCTGGTACCTCAGGTATTTTGTCATCATTATGGATTTTGGATTCTGGTGCCTCACGTCATATGTCTCCCTATCTGTTCTTTTCCTTTTTTGTCTCATATCTCTCCCGTTTCTGTAATGTCTGCTAGTGCTACATCTATGTCGGTAGAGGATGTTGGCTTTGTGTCTACCCATCATGTGTCTCTCAATGATGTGTATTATATTCCGAAGCTTGCTTTAAATCTTGCTTTAGTTAGTCAGTTGTATAAGTCTGGAATTTGGGTTTTCTTTTGTGACTGGGATCGGCCGTAGGGTGGGAGATTTATATGTCCTAGAAGAACCGAAAGTGTTTGCACCTGGTGTTGCTGCCTCCGGTGTTGATTTATCTTCATTTCGTTTAAGTCCTTTGTCGTCTGAATTTTATATTTGACATTCTCGTTTGGGACATGTGCCCGCATCTCGTTTAAATTTTTTTGTTTCCACATGTGTTTTGGGTCAATTGCAAACTTGTGATATTTCTGATTGTTGTGGTTGTATTTGGCAAGTTTACAACCACAACAATCATAAATAAAAGCGAAATGAAAAATCCAAGCCCCTTAAAAGGTTGAGCCGACCCTTGTTTGTTAGTACATACTACTCTTTTTTTGGACTCCATAGTGTTCCTTAGTTCTTTTTCACATCCTCGCTACAGGCTTTCGAACATCATGGTTTCAAACATGGTTCTAGATATGGCTTTAAAAAACTATTTGAACAATATCTGCTTGAGTTTAAAAGTTTTTGGCTTAGCTTATTTTTGTGAAAAGTTTATTGTAGGGTAAAGGGTGGGTAAATTGGTAATTTTATATTCAAAAAGTAATAAGGAGTTTTAAAAAGCTAGATTTGTAACTTTTGAAAACAATTTTTTAATACTTATCAAAAACAAAAATCAAAAGGACTTTTATCAATACCAAATACTTTTTTGACTTATTGCTTTTTGTAAAAGTCAATAATTCATTTTCAAACTCAATCTCAAACACCCGCTAAGTAACTATATCTCTTAGTTTTTTTTAAACCTAAAAATCTTTAACTCTTTCACTAAGATATCTAGTAAGTTATTACTGTATTCTAAGTCACCATCTCATAGGGTTGGCTTAACCTTTTTAGGGGCTCAAAGCAAATTATAAAATCGGGACCCTTTTCATAAACAAAATATTTTTTTCTTACAATCTCAATACATGGGAATATGATAGATGCATTTATTTTTTATATAATTTTTTAAAGGTATACAATCACACATATTAAAATTGAAGTGAGTTTTATTACGTATAAAAAAACTCTTTCAAGTATACTGATTTTTTGTTTTTCTTGTCAAAACCTGGAAATCAATCGAAGTTAAATACAAAAATTGGGGCCCCTTAAATATGGGGCCTTAAACGGCAACTTATTTTTTTTATAGTGAGTTACCCCTGCTATCATAATTGTATTTTTGTCACCTACGCTACAAACAACTCTTTTATCGTAAAGGAAAAATTGAAACAACATACGGTTAAGAAAATAGAATTAGTTGATAATAGTGTTTGGTCTGTTTTACATTTTACAATAACAGAAAGACAAAAGTAAGGGTGTTGGTCACGAAATGAGACAAAACACAAAGTTAATTGTGTATGTGTTTGTTTGGAACATATCGAATTTTTACGAGATTTGGTGTCATTTAATTTAGAACATCGGTTGGTGCCACTTCACACCATGTGCTCCTTAATGACCCCTCTCCTCTCGTGTGTTGTGTTTTGGTCTTTTCTTTTTCTACATTTTTACAGCCAAAAAAACATGAAACTTAAATATATTTATAAACTATATTAATTAAATTTTAACAGCTAATTCACACACACTCGAACTCCTACCATTTGAATACACATTGATACGATAAAATCAAATACTCTTTGACGAATAATAATTTTTTATAATAAAAAAATGTGATAAGTTATAACCAAGGGCGAAGCTATGAAGTGGCCAGGGAGGGCCCCGGCCCCTGCCGTTTTTTCCGTTAGTAGTGTTAATTTTTCCGTTTTCGTTTGAAATTTTTTTTATGTATAGAGCCGGCCCCTGCTTATTTTTTTCGGCCCCCGCTTCTTAGATTTTCAAGCTCCGCCACTGGTTATAACTAAACTACATCTTTAAGGGTGGTGGGGATGACCATTGACCACGGCTTGCCCCTGCGGCGCCATGCAGCTCCCACCGCAACACCGCCGCCGTCACCACTAAGTCCTCCAACGGTTCCATTTGCGGTTTCCTAGCGTCGTGCTTCGTGGTCAAAGGTGAACTTGTTTTTACCGTTGGGAGCCCAACAGCTATTTTGGGGTTTTAAAAAAAACCTACAAATACAACAATTTAATAAACAAATTTCACACAACCCAAATTATACTCTCAAACTCTACTCAAATACACTCTCATTCTACTTCTCAAAAATACTTTCATTTGAAGCCACATATTTTAGGTTTAGATTTGATCTTATGGAACATGTTGCAACAAATTTGGACATCACGGTTTCGGATGACGACGAGTAGTTATTATTTTATTTTTTCGGTAATTTAAGTACTTTTTTTATGACTTAAACGAATTAGTTAATTAAACCGTGTTTTTTAATTTTTTTAATTAAAAAAATTAAGCTTGTGGCTTAATGGCTTGGGTGCCCCTACCTTTAAAAAAATTAAGCTTGTGGCTTAATGGCTTGGGTGCCCCTACCTTCGAGGCTTCTTATGGTTTCAAATGACATGTTACAGTCTTATTAGTGGGTATATGGCTTCTTATGGCTTAATGACTTGGGTATCCTCTCCACCCTGACAAATCTTTTATGACCTGTTGATGATAAAAATATAACATCTACAAACATATCAATCTGTGTTTGATGAGTTGAAATTCACCGATACTTTACTTGTATGTTAATTTATTTGATGGGCTATTGTTGTTAGTAGGGTAATTAACAATGGCTATCAGTTTTTATAAAAGAATGTAAAAAGGTATTAAAACAAACTTAGTTGTAAATAGAGTGTGTTTGCGGACAATTGGGCATGTAAAACTATAAATTAAATTTTTTAAAAGTTACATTTTTCTTAGTAGTATGTAGCATGTTACAGAATTAGAGAAAATTATGATGACAAGCTTTAAGCATGAGGAAAGATGTACCTTAACGTAATCGAAGACATGAATGATGCAAATGCAATTGCAGGCCTCCTAATCAAACATTATGAATCATAACGTAAAGAGCTTCACATGTAATACATTGCTCTCTTGTGTCAGTCAAAAAGTTCATTAACAAAAGTTACATCGGGATTATCTTGTCCCCCAATCCTCCATTTTCATGAAGAAAAATGGTAAAAAACATCAAATTATTATAAATGGAGCATTAAACCACACATTCTATTCTTTACGTTTTATGTTTAACTCTTGTATTTTAAGATTTAATTTTGATATTTATTAATATTAGTTTATTAATTGTTTGGTTGAGTTAGTATTATAGTAGGATTTGTTTGTTTATTTGATTATTTAATTGAGTTTGGTTAGGATTAGTATGTGTTTATTATAAATAGATGGTTAATAGTAATTGGTGTGATCTTTGATATTAATAAAAAGCGTCGATCTTTATGATCAATATTGTCGGTGTTTATCGTTTGAGTTTGATCCAGTTTATCCAACAGTATTACCCGCGTGATACGATGGGGAACACAACGCGCTAACACAAATACTCAATGTTTTAAAAATCGGTTTTTAAACTGTACCGAATTGGGCTCAGAAATGGTTCAACTGGTTATACCGGGTTGTACCAGACTGTTCAACCGGGTTAACTAATTAACCTTATAATTCCATAAAAATACAACTTCAACTCAAAAAATAATCCAAAACTACATAATTCCATAATAAAAAATAATCTAAAAGTTAATCCATAATCAAAAAATAATTCAAAAGCACTTAATTTTCAACAAAACTTTTTTAAATAAAAGTGCACAATTGTTTTTTGTCATTTGAGTGTTGAATGCATCAAGTTTACGATCGCTTAGATGAAATTCACTATTATCGTCATCCTCATCAATAAGAGTATAACTATTTTAGTTTCCTATAATATTAAATAAGAAGTTTTATCGCTTAAAAGTTTTTAACGACAAGCAAAAGGATGATGGTTAAACATAGTTTTTACATTGACCGCTACTTTTTGAAGAGTAACATATCAATTTCTTTCTAAACTGGGCCGTAAGTAAGGTAATTGATCAACAAAAGTAGTGACTTTGTATATCCAGGAAAACATTTTTGTAAGTTTAAACATAAAAATTTACTTGTAACTAAAACCGATACAACGGTATAACCCGGAATTACCGGCGGTTCAACTACCATATCGGGCTAGTGGCCGAGACCTTGTTCAACCGGTATTACCGTGTCATACCCCGACCGATGGCGGAATCATCGAGGCGGACAATGAAATGATTGTTCAAAAGCACATGATAACTAAAATGTTGCATAATTCATTAATTAAATTTAAAGACAACAAAGATCCAAATATAATACATTTCAAATAACCTAGTCTAGTTCAAAACATTGATTTATTTAACTAGGTCCATAGTTCTTAAGTGGAGGAATCTTCAGCAAACAATCACATATCCAAACCTGAAACATTATTTAAATCAAGTGTCAACTAAAAAGTTGGTGAGTACATAGGTTTTGTAGTTCCGATAAAAAAAAAAACGTTATGCAACTCATTGTTTATCTTGTTAAACATAACATATATGGTGTATCATTTGTCTAATCACAATTCAAACCTTGATTGACGCGCTTGAACATAGCACAACAGCTAAATCCGGTATGTTTGAATATAGTTACCCACTATATCCGATATGTTTGAATATAACACGCGGCTATATCCGAGTATGCAGTAATAAACACCCTAACCGGGTAGGCTGGTCAGGCACAATAGATCTATTAATATTACTGTTGGTTTTCTTGTGTTTAAAGTAAATGTATGTATACCCAAAATAATAAGCATATAGTCCACATGTATAACACGTATAAAAAAAGTGAGTAGCATGTATAATGTTTCACCCCAAAATGCGTAAAAATGTAAAATAGGGGCTATGTAACTCACTTGGCTAGCGGATATGATAATCCACGAGTGCGGGTGATAAGGACGTTGAAACCTAAGCGTGTTGGAACCTTGTGTGGATAAATAGGTATTATTGTATGTTTGTATGTGCGTATTCGTATTTAAGTGCATATAGGTTTTATAATAATATTCCTTAGTATTTATTTGTATAAAATATGGTAGGAAAATGATAATGGTTTTGTAAAACTTTAACTTATAAATATATATATATATATATATATAAATTGTTAAAATATTACATTTTTAAATAAGTAGTTATTATGTATTTATAAAAGTTTCTATTTATTTATTTATTTTTTTATCATTATCTATATATATTATTTGTAAGTTAAAACTATTTTAACAAATTTATAAAAATATAGTGTTTATTATTTTATAAAAATTTGGGTAGATTAAATATGTATAAAAGAATTTTAATGGTTTCCGAAATAAACGAACGAGTAAACCGACTTGTTTTAGTCTTTATTGTATAAAAAGAATATTAAAACAAGTTAAAATAAATAAATAAAATAAAAACAGAAGCAAAAAGTTTGGGCCGAAGGCCAACCGGAATCGAACCCGCGACCTCTGCCTTAAACACACACACGCATAACAAGCCGGGCTACTGCCCATCGCTGGTTATGTGTGTATCAGTTTATTTAAATACACAAAGGCAAAACAGGTCGCTGGTCCTCGGCAACCGGCAAACCGTGTCCGAGGACACTTGGTTTGCCCGGTAACTCACGGGCGATGGTCGTGTTTTCGATTGGAATTGCTTACCAGGTGATAACAGAAGGTAATGAAATCGATTTGAGGCTCGAACCTAGTCGCGAAAAGTCTGGTCGGCAGTATTCTTTTTCCAAAAAATGTCCAGAATGGGAATCAAACTTTTGGATGAAATTTGCCTCTGAAACCTTGGTCACAGCTTCACTCAGGGACGACGAATGTGATGTTGTCTTCAATTTGAGGTGAGAGTGGGTGGAAGAGGGGTAGCGAGCTCGTGCAGGTCCGACTATGGCTATTTATAGTCGAGCTCGTTTCTTATGACAAAACGTGCAATTGGGCACGTCCCGACACTCGTCTGGACGAGACGAAGCTAACAAGCTATCAAACACGCGTGGAGGTTGACTGTCGGGCTTGAATTCGGGCGTGGGTTCTCGGCCACCAACAGGATCAGACGATCCGTATGTTGGGGAGACCAATTGGTCGGGGCCTTTTGTTCGCGTGGGAGAGACGAGGCCAGAGCTGCCTTTAGCAGCTGTCGAGGTGTAGGGAACAGCCCTGTCGAGGTGTCGCCGGAAAATGCCTCGGACCGCCGGACAAACGTAGGGGATAACCGGAATTGCGAATTGAGTTTTGGCAGATTTAGTCCCTGTAGTTTGGTTTTGGTTTAATCTAGTCCTTGGAATAAATACGGATGAAACCTTATGATTTGATTTGTACAGAAATAGTCCCTTGACTGATTTTTGTTTAAAACCCTTTAGTTTGATAAATTCCAAAACAACCCCTCAACTTTTATAAAAATTAATTTCTTTAATTTCTTTTAATTTCAAATATATTTTATAAACTTATTTTATTATTATTATTATAAATAATTTTTTTATAAAAGTTATTTATCTTATTTAAACATGTTATTTTATTAAATATGCAACTTTTAAATTTACATTTTTATATAAAATTTTATATAAGTTTTAAAACTTATAAAATTTTAATTAATTTAAATCCGTAAAATAAAAATACCTATTTGTATAAAACTAAATAAAACACTTGTATTTTATTTAATTTGAGAATGATTACACGATAATTATATTGCGAATGAAAAATCCGAAACGTCACAGTCTCCCTATGTTAAAGGAATTTCGCCCCGAAATTCAACTAGTGGAGGCTATGAAAAGAGATGTGGATACCTGGTCTTCATTTGGTCTTCACGTTCCCAAGTGAACTCGGGTCCACGTTTAGACTCCCAACGGACCTTGACAATGGGGATGCGGCTACGCTTGAGTTTCTTGACTTCTCGGTCCATGATTTCCACGGGTTTCTCAAAAAAGTGCATTTTCTCGTCAATACGCACTTCGTCAAGATGGATGTGGAGATTCTCGTCGGCTAGACACTCTTTCAAATTAGATACATGAAAGGTCGGATGAACGTTGTTGAGTTCTGAAGGAAGATCGAGTTTGTAGGCCACTTTTCCTACCCTCTCGAGTATCTTGAATGGACCTACATATCGAGGTGCAAGTTTTCCTTTCTTTCCAAATCGGACTATGCCCTTCCAAGGTGATACCTTTAGGAGAACCATATCTCCAACTTGAAATTCCAAGGGTTTTCGTCGCTTATCAGCATAGCTCTTTTGCCGACTCCTTGCCACCCGAATGTTGTCACGGATAGGAGAGATTTTATCGGTGGTCTCTTGGATAAGCTCGGGACCGGTGATTTGTGCTTCACCAATTTCGTTCCAACAAATCGGTGAACGACATTTCCGTCCATAAAGAGCTTCAAACGGTGCCATGTTAATACTTGTGTGGTAGCTGTTGTTGTAGGAAAATTCGATCAGTGGTAGGTGAGAATCTCAATTGCCACCAAAGTCAATGACACAAGCTCTAAGCATATCCTCGAGAGTTTGGATTGTTCGCTCGGTTTGTCCATCAGTTTGAGGATGGTAAGCCGTACTTAAATCCAAATGAGTACCAAGCGCAGATTGTAATGATTGCCAAAATCGGGAAGTAAAACACGAATCAAGATCGGAGATGATGTTCAAAGGGATTCCGTGTCGACTTACGATCTCATCAATGTAAATCCGAGCCAATTTCTCGACTCGATAGTCCTCACGAATAGGCAAGAAATGAGCAGGCTTTGTAAGTCGGTCGATAATAACCCAGATACTATCGTGCCCACTAGAAGTGCGTGGAAGTTTGGTGATGAAGTCCATAGCGAGGTTCTCCCACTTCCACATGGGAATTTCAGGTTGTTCGAGGAGTCCGGAAGGCTTCTGGTGTTCGGCCTTCACTTTAGAACAAGTTAAGCATTTTGCCACAAAGAGGGCAAAATCCTTTTTCATGCCGGGCCACCAATATTGCTGACGAAGACCCATGTACATCTTATCAGCTCCGGGATGTACCGAATATCGAGTTTTGTGGGACTCGTTCATCAAAAATATACGAAGGTCGTCGCGATCGGGAACCCAGATACGGTCCAAGTAATACAATAGACCGTTGGCTTTGGTTTCTAGCAAGAGTTCTACACCACATGCCATCTCTTGATACATGTTTCCCTCGGTAACCGAGGTGTGTTGTGCTTGGAGAATACGGGCTTGGATATCGTTATGAATACAAACACTATGAAGCATGCTACGTTCTTTACGACTCAAGGCGTCGGCTACAACATTTGCTTTGCCGGGGTGGTAGCAAATCTCGCAGTCGTAGTCGTTAAGAAGTTCAACCCATCGTCGTTGCCTCATATTAAGCTCTTTTTGATTGAAAATATGTTGGAGACTTTTGTGGTCGGTGAAAACCACGCATTTGGTGCCATAAAGATAGTGTCTCCAAATTTTCAAGGAGAAATCGACAGCACCAAGCTCGAGATCATGGGTCGTATAGTTCTTCTCATGGATTTTGAGCTGACGTGATGCGTATGCAATTACTTGGCCACGTTGCATTAGAACACAACCAATACCTTGGTTGGATGCATCACAATAAACGACAAAGTCGTCATTACCACTACGAAGAGTTAGAATAGGAGCATTGCAGAGCTTGTGCTTGAGAGTTTGAAAAGCTTCCTCTTGCTTGGGTCCCCACTCGTAAGATTTACCTTTATGAGTCAAGGCAGTGAGTGGAACCGCAATCTTGGAGAAATTTGAGATGAAGCGACGATAGTAACCTGCTAGTCCAAGGAATGAACGAATCTCGGTAGGAGTCTTAGGAGTACTCCAATTCTTTACCGCCTCGATCTTTGTCGGGTTCACATGAATTCCCTTATCGTTGACTATGTGTCCCAAAAATTGAACTTCCTTTAGCCAGAATTCACACTTGGAGAACTTGGCGTATAGTTGTTCTTTCTTCAAGAGTTCCAAAATCAAACGAAGATGTTGCTCATGCTCCGCTTTCGTTTTAGAATAGATGAGAATGTCGTCAATGAAAACGATCACGAATTTGTCCAAATAAGGTTTGCATACACGGTTCATGAGGTCCATGAAGACCGCAGGTGCATTAGTCAAACCGAAGGGCATGACCATGAACTCGTAGTGACCATATCTAGTCCGAAAGGCAGTCTTCGGAATGTCTTCATCGAGAACACGAAGTTGATGGTATCCGGAACGGAGGTCAATCTTGGAGAAACATGCTGAACCTTGAAGCTGATCGAAAATATCGTCGATACGGGGTAAAGGATAACGGTTCTTAATTGTAAGCTTGTTGAGTTCACGATAATCGATGCACATTCGAAACGATCCATCCTTTTTCTTTACGAACAGCACGGGAGCACCCCAAGGTGAATGGCTCGGGCGGATGAATCCTTTGGATGAGAGTTCTTGTAATTGACTTGCGAGCTCTTGCATCTCGGAAGGTGCAAGACGGTAGGGAGCTTTTTCCACGGGAGTTGCTCCGGGCACAAGGTCAATACGAAACTCTACTTGTCTAGGAGGAGGAAGGCCGGGTAAATCCTCGGGGAATACTTCGGGAAAATATCGAATGATCGGAATATCTTGCAATTTCTTATCCTTGTCTTTCGTGTCAACTACGTGGGCCAAGAAGGCAACGTACTTTTTCCGCAAGTACTTTTGTGCCAATGTGCAAGACATGAGTTGAAGACCACGACACGGTTTTTCACCGAACATAACTAACGTGTCGCCCGAAGGGAGAGGTATACGAATGCACTTTTCGTAGCAAATAACCTCGGCATGGTGCTTGGATAGCCAGTCCATGCCAATTATAACATCGAAGCTTCCCAATTGCATTGGAAGGAGATCAACAGAGAATTCATGATTATTAAGCTCGAGATTGCAGTTGCGGATAACAGAATTTATAGTAATAGATTTTCCGTTTGCTATCTCCATGGAATAAGAATTGTCAAGTTTCGTTCTTTGTTTAGCAAGTCGAGATTCAAAGGTAAGAGACACAAAACTCCTATCGGCACCGGTATCAAATAAAATGGACGCATAATGATTGTTTACGAGAAACGTACCGTTTATCACGTCGTTGTTTGCTTGAGCCTCATTAGCGTTTATATTAAACGCTCGTCCTTGAGGACCACCTTGATGATGAAGTTTTGGGCATCGGTCACGGAAATGGTTTGGGTCTCCACATTCGTAATATGCCCTACCATTGAGAGGTGCCGGATAGATTGGACGGTTGGCTGGAGCAGCTTGATGGACGGGAGGACGGGTACGGCAAGTAGTGACCACGTGTCCATATCGTCCGTAGCTTGAGCACAATCGGCATGGTAAGTTGGCAGGATGATGGTACTTGCAGGTCTGGCATTGGGGATTCGGGCCCAGATAAGGTTTCGGGTTTTGACCCAAAGGGGCCACTTGAATAGCAGGTACAGCGGGAGTTACGGCTGCGAAGTTTCGACCCTTTCGTTTCTTGTTGTGGTTAGAAGACTCGGGTTTTACATCTTTGATGGCCGTAAGAGTGGAGACAACCTTCTTGGAACCCTTTCTTGTTAAGGTTCCGGCTTTGACATGGTTGTCGGATAGTGTAGCGGATAGACGGTTAGCAGCTTCAAGTGTAGGAGGATTGCTTCCTAACACAGCATCTTGAATTTGCATAGGCAGCCCGCCTATGTATTTTTCAATTTCACGAGCGGGAGTGATTATATGAGGCACCAATAGGCTCAGCTCTTGAAATCGAGTGGTGTAAGCCAGATTATCCCCGCTGTCTTGGGCAAGATCCCAAAACTCAGTCTCGAGCTTCCTCATTTCATTCCGAGGACAGAATTCATCAGTCATGGCTTTCTTCAGATCATCACATGATAAAGATGTAGCAACCTCAACACCACGAGTGCGTTTCTCACCTTTCCACCAGGTGAGGGCTCTCTTTTGAAGTACACTTGTGGCATAGCGAACCCGAAGATTATCGGGACAGTCACTGTTTAGGAATGTGCTTTCCATGCTTTCAAACCATTGCAGTAGGCCGGTAGCACCTTTTGTCACACCCCAACCGACGGCGGAAAACGTCGGGGCGTGAAGCTGTGCAGACTGTTCGTAGCTCATGGTTGCTAAGTTTGAATAATTAAGCATTCATTTTCATTACACGAAGCAAGTTCATACAATACAGAAATACATGTAGCGAATACAAAAGACAACAGGTTTAGATTAATTGCTAGGTCCAAATCCTATGTGTAGCAAGCTTGTAATTCTTCAAACATTATCACCTGAAACATGGTTAAAAACAATGTCAACTAAAAAGTTGGTGAGAATACATAGGTTTTTGTGTCAAGTAAGAGAATATAGTGTTGTGTGCATACAATTCATACAAACATGGCAATTAAGGCATTTATGGAGAGTTACCATCATGTGACCAGATAGTACAATCAAACCTTTGTAACTAGTATCCAAAAAGCGTGTTGGCAGTAACAGTCACCCTACCTGGGTGGGTTTGTCAGACTCAATAGATCTATCACTGTTTACTGTAGGCTATAAAATAGTTAATGATTGCACGTGAATGGCTAACTGCGCGTTGGTCTACACACCTAGTACTCAAGCACAAAGCTCAAAATTGTAACACATGATTTGTAGGGTGGAATTGTATTGTGTAGTTTGTAAACATTTAGATCGAACTCATGTTCCACCCCAAAAGTTTGTAAATAGTAAAAGAGGGGCTATGAAACTCACTTGTGTTGGATAGTGTTGTTTGCACAAAAATCAACCAAAAATGCCAAGCGTGTTGTAGGTCGCTACGTTTGACCTATTGGATAAATGTAATACGCGTGTTATTGTTTGTGTTGTTTTTTTTTGTCAGAAATGGATTTGTACGTTTAGGGTTTGTTTGAAATAACAGATAAATAAATAATTTTTATTTATTTATTTAGAATATTTGAAATAGTATTGAAATATATATATATATATTTATTTAAATACAAATTTAAATAAATGATTTATACATATTTATTTAAATATAAATTTAAATAAATCATATTTGGTTTGAAATATGTATTTACGTAAATAGTTTATAACAATAATCATATAAACTTTTAATTAGAAATTCATCGGTTTTGAAACTATCGGGAATTAATCAGTTTAAATTTCTAAATCAACGATTCGGTTTATAAATGATTCCCGGGTCTTGGGATTTTTATAACCTAATTTTTTTATAAATAAATAAATTTTGAGATTTTTAATAAAACATATTAAATCAATTTTGAAAATAATAAAATCTAAAGTTTCTGGTCAAGGAGCACGACCGTGCTCGCGAGAGACACGACCGCGCTCGTTGCCGGGCGTGACCGTGGTGGTCTGGAGCGCGCCCGTGGTCAAGTCAGAAGGTGCTACTTAGTTTTTGGACATAGAGCACGACCGTGCTCGTATCTGGCACGACCGCGTCTAGTGTTTGTTTTTGGTCAAGACTTGTTTGCTCGGTAAGCACGACCGGGCCACACCTGGGGCACGACTGTGCTTGGTCAGGCACGACCGCGCTCAACGACGAGCGCGACCGTGTCGAGTCTTTTTCAGACTCAATTCGATCGAGTCTTATATTAAAAGCTTCTGCATTCTTAGGGCTTTCACTTAGTGGATGATTTCGAATGTTTATACATGGTTTAATTGTATTTATATCGTGTCTAAAGTGTAGTTCGAGTAAAAGTTATGTTTCGGCTTTTATGTTCAAAATCGAACCGATTTGAGTGTTTCTACTACGAATTGGCATAGGGCTTTCGTAGTAGAGGTAGATGCGAATCTAAACGCGTAATACTTACTTGTTATAATAGGGCAATTAATGCAGTCGGCTACGGGTTGTGTGGTCGCGTTTCTCGGTGATCGATCGGACTCCAGGGACGATGTGAATGTCGAGCGAGCGTTCTAAGTGGTTGAGTGGGTACAAATGAGGGTGTAGAAAGCATGGAAGTTGCTTTATATCGACGAATTCAGGAGATATGGATAGAGGTAGGTATGAGATTAAACAAATGGCAAATTGGATGACGATGGAAGCGTGTTTCAGTGTGGAATCAGTCGCGCATGGTCGAACGCGTGAAAACCGGTTTTTCTCTATTTTAAATTTCGCGAATTCAGAGGGTATGGTATGGTTTGACTTCTGCAGAGTCAAGTGGGTTCATCAGCGCGACCGTGCCTACTTTAGGTGCGACCGTGCTTAGGTCGGCAGGCGCGACCGTGCCTAGTCCTAGGCGCGACCGTGCTTGACTAGTTTTGTAGTTTTTGAGTTTTGTCAGTTTTGGTCCTCGGGGCTTGTGAGATAATTGCGTTTTTGTTTAATTTGTTATTGTAATAGAATAGTTTGTATATGTAACTGCATCGTAGTTTGTTTGTACACGAATCGAAACTGAAATGTGTTTGTTTATTGAAATCAAACGATTACATGATGAAAATCAGAAATGTTACAGTCTCCCCTTGTTGAGGGGATTTCGTCCCGAAATTCAACTAGTTGAGGTTGCAGAATTGGTGAATAGGTGAGGATACTTGAGTTTCATTTGGTCTTCACGTTCCCAAGTAAACTCAGGACCGCGTTTTGAATCCCAACGGACTTTGACTATAGGGATGCGGCTGCGCTTGAGTTGCTTGATTTCACGATCCATGATTTCCACTGGTTTCTCGACGAAATGCATCGTTTCATCAATGCGCACGTCATCAAGAGGTATGTGGAGGTTCTCATCAGCAAGACATTTCTTCAGGTTGGACACGTGGAAGGTTGGATGAACATTGTTGAGTGCTGGAGGTAGCTCAAGTTTGTAAGCCACTTTCCCGATTCTTTCAAGGATCTTGAACGGGCCTACGTAACGAGGTGCTAGCTTGCCTTTCTTTCCAAAGCGGATCACACCCTTCCAAGGGGATACTTTGAGAAGCACAAGGTCACCCACTTGGAATTCCAAGGGTTTTCGTCGCTTGTCGGCATAGCTCTTTTGCCGACTTCTCGCTACTCGGATGTTGTCACGGATTTGAAGGATTTTGTCGGATGTTTCCTGAATTAACTCGGGACCGGTGATTTGTGCTTCACCAATCTCGTTCCAACAGATGGGAGAACGGCATTTGCGACCATAAAGAGCTTCGAATGGAGCCATGTTGATGCTGGTGTGGTAGCTGTTATTGTAGGAGAATTCAATAAGTGATAAGTGTGAATCCCAATTGCCACCAAAGTCTATGACACAGGCTCTCAGCATGTCTTCGAGGGTTTGGATTGTTCGTTCTGTCTGACCATCAGTTTGGGGATGGTAGGCTGTGCTTAAATCCAATCGTGTGCCAAGTGCCTTTTGCAGAGATTGCCAAAATCTGGAAGTGAAACGAGCATCTCTGTCGGAGATTATGTTCAAAGGTATACCGTGTCGACTCACAATTTCGTTAATATAGATTCGGGCCAATTTCTCAACCCGATAGTCTTCACGGATGGGCAGGAAGTGTGCGGACTTTGTGAGACGGTCAATGATTACCCAAATGCTATCATAGCCGTTTGAAGTACGGGGGAGTTTAGTAATGAAGTCCATGGCTAGATTTTCCCATTTCCACACGGGGATTTCCGGTTGTTCAAGTAAACCGGAAGGACGTTGATGTTCGGCTTTAACTTTAGAGCAGGTTAGACATTTAGCAACATAGAGTGCAATGTCTTTCTTCATACCAGGCCACCAATATTGTGGTCGAAGATTGTGATACATTTTATCCGCACCGGGATGAATAGAATACCGAGACTTGTGTGCTTCAGTCATGAGGAATTCCCGGAGATCACTGCGATTGGGAACCCAAATACGATCCAAGAAATAAAGCAAACCATTGTTTTTAGTCTCTAGTTGGAATTCAGCACCACACGACATTTCCTCATACATATTGCCCTCGGTAATCGAGACGTGTTGAGCTTCTAGAATACGGGTTTGAATGTCGGAATGAATCTTGACACTTTGGAGCATGACGCGTTCTTTACGGCTCAGCGCATCGGCTACAACATTAGCCTTGCTGGGATGATAACGAATCTCGCAATCGTAATCATTGAGGAGTTCAACCCAACGTCGTTGCCTCATGTTGAGTTCTTTTTGATTGAAGATGTGTTGGAGGCTTTTGTGGTCGGTAAATACCACACATTTCGTGCCATATAGATAATGTCTCCAAATCTTCAAGGCAAATATGATTGCACCTAGCTCCAGATCGTGCGTCGTATAGTTCTTTTCATGGATCTTGAGTTGCCTTGATGCATACGCGATTACCTTGCCTCGTTGCATGAGAACACAACCAAGGCCTAGGTTAGAGGCAACACAGTAGACGACTAGATCATCGTTTCCTTCGGGAAGAGTCAGAATAGGAGCATCACATAACTTCTGTTTAAGAGTTTGGAAAGCTTCTTCTTGTTTCGGCCCCCATTCATAAGGTTTACCTTTATGAGTCAAGGCGGTGAGGGGAACAGCAATCTTGGAGAAATTGGAAATGAATCTTCGGTAATAACCCGCTAAACCAAGGAACGAACGAACCTCGGTAGGGGTTTGAGGAGCACCCCAATTCTTGACAGCTTCGATCTTGGCAGGGTCGACATGTATTCCCTTTTTATTGACAACATGACCCAAAAATTGAACCTCCTTTAGCCAGAATTCACATTTGGATAACTTGGCGTATAATTGTTCGGTTCTCAGGAGATCCAAAATCAGTCTAAGGTGCTGTTCATGTTCTTCCTCAGTCTTGGAATAGATCAAGATGTCATCGATGAAAACGATCACGAATTTGTCAAGGTATGGTTTGCACATGCGGTTCATGAGATCCATAAAGACAGCAGGTGCATTGGTCAACCCAAAAGGCATAACCGTGAACTCGTAATAACTATATCTTGTTCGGAAGGCGGTCTTTGGAATATCTTCTTCTCGGACACGCAGTTGGTGATAACCAGATCGAAGATCAATCTTCGAGAAACAAGTAGAACCTTGGAGTTGATCGAAGAGATCGTCAATCCTAGGTAATGGGTAGCGGTTTTTGATTGTAAGCTTGTTGAGCTCTCGATAGTCAATACACATGCGGAATGAACCATCCTTCTTTTTAACAAACAAGACCGGTGCACCCCACGGTGAATGACTTGGCCGTAAGAAACCTTTGTCAGCGAGTTCTTGAAGTTGACTTGCAAGTTCTTGCAATTCGGAAGGTGCAAGCCGGTATGGAGCTTTAGCCACAGGGTTTGCTCCGGGTATAAGATCGATTCGAAACTTTACTTCCCGAACAGGTGGAAGACCGGGTAAGTCGTCGGGAAAGACTTCGGGAAACTCCCGAATGACGGGAATATCTTCTATTCTTCTCTCCTTGTCTTCTTTTTGAATCACATGAGCTAGGAAAACCATGCACTTCTTTCGAATGTATTTCTGGGCAGTTATGCATGACATCAGTTTAAGTCCTTTGCAAGGTTTCTCGCCAAAGACTTTCAATATGTCTCCCGGTGGAAGAGGTACTCGGATGTACTTTTCAAAGCACATGACCTCGGCATGGTTTTTAGATAACCAATCCATGCCGATGATGACGTCAAAGCTTCCCAACGGCATTGGTATAAGGTTGACTGGAAACGTGTGACCATTGAGTTCTAGTGAGCAGTCATGAATAATGGAGTCAATAGTGATGGAGTTTCCATCCGCTACTTCAACGGTGAAGGTTTTCTCGAGTTTGGATCGTGTTTTTGCAAGTAAAGGTTCAAAGTTAAGTGACACAAAACTCTTATCGGCCCCGGTATCAAATAGTATAGATGCAAATTGTTTATTTACAAGAAACGTACCGTTGACCACATGATTGTTGGCTTGAGCTTCATTGGCGTTGATGTTGAAAGCACGTCCACGAGCTCCGCCCTGATTATTGTTCATGAGTTTTGGACATTGGTTTCGGAAGTGGTTCGGGTTGCCACATTCAAAGCAAGCCCGTCCATTTGCATTGATTGGAACCACTTGATTAGCTCCGGGTTGATTAACCGGGTTGGCTTGAGTAGTAAGTGCCTTTTGTCGGCAGATATTGGTCGTATGGCCAAGTTTCCCACAATGATTGCAAATGCGACATGGGATAGTTTGTGGGTGATGATAGTTGCAGTTGTTGCAGAGTGGGTAGGTACCTCCATAAGCTTTCTTGGCTGGATTTTGAGCCAAGGGTACAACTTGATTAATTGGGACGGCCGGAGTGACTACTGCAAAATTTTTCGCCTTTCTCTTCCTGGTGTTTTGATACTGTTCGTTTTGAACTTCTTTGACATGAGTAGGAGGAGTTGTGGTGTCAGAAACTTTCTTGGCCCCCTTTTTGGTAAGAGTACCTGCTTTAACGTGATTATCGGTCAGTGTGGCAGCTAGACGAATAGCATCTTCTAGGTTTGCAGGATTTCTTCCCAGAACAGTGTCCTGGATTTGTCTCGGTAGGCCACCGATATATTTTTCAATACACCTAGACAAAGGTGTAACCATGTGAGGTACCAGCATGCTCAGTTCGTGAAAACGGTTGGTGTACGCCAAGCTTTCACCGCTATCTTGGGTGAGATCCCAAAATTCCGCTTCCAGTTTCTTCATCTCGTTTCGAGGACAGAATTCCTCGGTCATGATCCTTTTCAGCTCATCCCATGGCAGAGCCATTGCTACTTCTACTCCCCTTGTCCTCTTCTCCCCATTCCACCAGGTTAGTGCTCGTTTTTGGAAGACACTAGTGGCATGGCGAACACACAGATTGTCCGGACAGTCACTATTGAGGAAGGTGCCCTCAATATTTTCGAACCATTGAAGGAGTCCCGTGGCTCCTTCGGTACCATAAAATTTCAGGGGATTGCAAGAGTTGAAATGCTTGAAGGTACAATGTGGCGGGTTGGCACCACCGCCACCACCAGTATTAGCACTACCACTGGCGTTTCCATTATTGTTGTTATTGGCTTGAGTTAATTGAGTTACTAGCTGAGTGAGGAGAGCAGCAAGGTCGGTATTATTGTTGTTGGCATTGCTGGTATTGGTGTTGGTGCTATCGTTGGCGTTGTCGGTGTTGTTGCGGTTGATGTTACGACGAGGAGGCATTCTATAAAAAGAGAATGATACAAAAATGTTGTGAGAATTTATAAAAATCTGTTGAAATTTAAGATAGGAGGAAAAATAACATATTTATTTCATAGTTCGGATTGTTTTCAAGTAATCATATTTCTACTTGAACACAATGACATATTAAGGTTAATTAGACTCATATAATTTTCAAGGAGACGTGCTTTAGCCTATAGGTAAACACTCATCCCGGGAATTCCCAGGAAAGCATACGGATCCCTCGGTTGATTGGGATTTATATGAAATGCTTTCCTAGACAGAAAACCCAGAATACAGGTGTCACCCTTCCAGATTGCACATGTCCTTTAATAATTAACAGAGTCTAAAACCTTAACGGGTATATAAAAATATTTTTGATAGACTAATGTCTACGAGTATGAGTTTTTCCACAAGTTATGGCGATGATGACATAGAAGCAGTTAAGGAGGATATGCGGCTTAGGATACGGGTATGGATACGATTTATTTAATTTATTATTTACAAATGCTTATTAAGTCATGTAGTCTAAACATTTTAAGTATCAAATAACTACCACATAAAGCATTAGACATATAGCAAATAGCACGTATCACATAAAACATGTAGCATGACATTGTTGGGTGTCCTAAAGTTATAGTCTAGGTCAATGGTGTCTAATAACCTAATTCCCTATAACCAAGGCACTGATACCAATCTGTCACACCCCAACCGACGGCGGAAAACGTCGGGGCGTGAAGCTGTGCAGACTGTTCGTAGCTCATGGTTGCTAAGTTTGAATAATTAAGCATTCATTTTCATTACACGAAGCAAGTTCATACAATACAGAAATACATGTAGCGAATACAAAAGACAACAGGTTTAGATTAATTGCTAGGTCCAAATCCTATGTGTAGCAAGCTTGTAATTCTTCAAACATTATCACCTGAAACATGGTTAAAAACAATGTCAACTAAAAAGTTGGTGAGAATACATAGGTTTTTGTGTCAAGTAAGAGAATATAGTGTTGTGTGCATACAATTCATACAAACATGGCAATTAAGGCATTTATGGAGAGTTACCATCATGTGACCAGATAGTACAATCAAACCTTTGTAACTAGTATCCAAAAAGCGAGTTGGCAGTAACAGTCACCCTACCTGGGTGGGTTTGTCAGACTCAATAGATCTATCACTGTTTACTGTAGGCTATAAAATAGTTAATGATTGCACGTGAATGGCTAACTGCGCGTTGGTCTACACACCTAGTACTCAAGCACAAAGCTCAAAATTGTAACACATGATTTGTAGGGTGGAATTGTATTGTGTAGTTTGTAAACATTTAGATCGAACTCATGTTCCACCCCCAAAAGTTTGTAAATAGTAAAAGAGGGGCTATGAAACTCACTTGTGTTGGATAGTGTTGTTTGCACAAAAATCAACCAAAAATGCCAAGCGTGTTGTAGGTCGCTACGTTTGACCTATTGGATAAATGTAATACGCGTGTTATTGTTTGTGTTGTTTTTTTTTGTCAGAAATGGATTTGTACGTTTAGGGTTTGTTTGAAATAACAGATAAATAAATCATTTTTATTTATTTATTTAGAATATTTGAAATAGTATTGATATATATATATATATATATATTTATTTAAATACAAATTTAAATAAATGATTTATACATATTTATTTAAATATAAATTTAAATAAATCATATTTGGTTTGAAATATGTATTTGCGTAAATAGTTTATAACAATAATCATATAAACTTTTAATTAGAAATTCATCGGTTTTGAAACTATCGGGAATTAATCAGTTTAAATTTCTAAATCAACGATTCGGTTTATAAATGATTCCCGGGTCTTGGGATTTTTATAACCTAATTTTTTTATAAATAAATAAATTTTGAGATTTTTAATAAAACATATTAAATCAATTTTGAAAATAATAAAATCTAAAGTTTCTGGTCAAGGAGCACGACCGTGCTCGCGAGAGGCACGACCGCGCTCGTTGCCGGGCGTGACCGTGGTGGTCTGGAGCGCGCCCGTGGTCAAGTCAGAAGGTGCTACTTAGTTTTTGGACATAGAGCACGACCGTGCTCGTATCTGGCACGACCGCGTCTAGTGTTTGTTTTTGGTCAAGACTTGTTTGCTCGGTAAGCACGACCGGGCCACACCTGGGGCACGACTGTGCTTGGTCAGGCACGACCGCGCTCAATGACGAGCGCGACCGTGTCGAGTCTTTTTCAGACTCAATTCGATTGAGTCTTATATTAAAAGCTTCTGGATTCTTAGGGCTTTCACTTAGTGGATGATTTCGAATGTTTATACATGGTTTAATTGTATTTATATCGTGTCTAAAGTGTAGTTCGAGTAAAAGTTATGTTTCGGCTTTTATGTTCAAAATCGAACCGATTTGAGTGTTTCTACTACGAATTGGCATAGGGCTTTCGTAGTAGAGGTAGATGCGAATCTAAACGCGTAATACTTACTTGTTATAATAGGGCAATTAATGCAGTCGGCTACGGGTTGTGTGGTCGCGTTTCTCGGTGATCGATCGGACTCCAGGGACGATGTGAATGTCGAGCGAGCGTTCTAAGTGGTTGAGTGGGTACAAATGAGGGTGTAGAAAGCATGGAAGTTGCTTTATATCGACGAATTCAGGAGATATGGATAGAGGTAGGTATGAGATTAAACAAATGGCAAATTGGATGACGATGGAAGCGTGTTTCAGTGTGGAATCAGTCGCGTATGGTCGAACGCGTGAAAACCGGTTTTTCTCTATTTTAAATTTCGCGAATTCAGAGGGTATGGTATGGTTTGACTTCTGCAGAGTCAAATGGGTTCATCAGCGCGACCGTGCCTACTTTAGGCGCGACCGTGCTTAGGTCGGCAGGCGCGACCGTGCCTAGTCCTAGGCGCGACCGTGCTTGACTAGTTTTGTAGTTTTTGAGTTTTGTCAGTTTTGGTCCTCGGGGCTTGTGAGATAATTGCGTTTTTGTTTAATTTGTTATTGTAATAGAATAGTTTGTATATGTAACTGCATCGTAGTTTGTTTGTACACGAATCGAAACTGAAATGTGTTTGTTTATTGAAATCAAACGATTACATGATGAAAATCAGAAATATTACACCTTTAGTCCCGAAGAATTTTGTAGGATTGCACGAGTTAAAGTGCTTAAACGTGCATTGAGGCGGGTTGGTACCACCGTTTCCTTGGATGTTGTGAGACCCGTCACTGTTGTTATTGGCTTGGGTCATTTGCCCCACCAGCTGGGCAAGAAGAGTAGCAAGATCCGGGTTGGAAGTGCTAGAGTTTGCACGTCGAGGACGCATTCTAACACCATAAGAAAAGACAATGATATTTTACATAAGATGGATATATATGAGTCATAGTGGGAAATAATGTAAGCAGAAAAGCGGGTTTCATCATGACGCGTGCCAGTGCATGTGTATTTATTCAAAGTTAATGGGGGAAACTAAGCCATCTATTCCGGGTAGAACGTGATGTTATAGATCATTATTCGCGTAGTAGGAATTGCCGGGACTTGCATGCACTACAAATCGTTATTACGTGTGCACCCGTAATAATGATTTGCTCTGCATGTTCGTCTAGTTCTTCCTATCTTGCTATAATGTCCCCAAAATTTGAGTTTAAGTTCGGATCGTATCCTTGCGAATACATTGACTTATCAACGTTAAATAATTCCTCAAAACTTTCAAGGAGACATGCTTTAGCCTATATGTAAACACTCACTTCAGGAATTCCCAGGAAAGCATACGGGTCCGTTTATTTGGATTTATACGAAATACTTTCCTAGACAGAAAACCCAATGTACAGGTGTCACCCTTCCAGATTGCACGTGTCCTTTACTGGTTTCAAGAAATTAAGTCGTTGACGAGATTTTCAAGATTTTTATAGACTTGGGAGTCTATGAGTATAAAATGTGTAGGAATGTTGCAATTAATATGGATTAGGAAAGAGTATGGATAAGGATGGATAGTGTATTTGTTTGCATAAGTTTGTTTGTCAAATGTGTATGTAAAGTATGTATCATGTATTTAAAGCCTTGTATGTATGTGTATAAGTCTCATGTATTAGACTCGGGAAAAATTCACATAATACCTAACTACAACTAATTCACATAGCAATTAATCATTTAGCACATAACTCATAAAAGGGAGTCCAAGGGTTATAGTCTAGGTCATTGTGTCTAATAACCTAATTCCCTATAACCATGGTTCTGATACCAATCTGTCATACCCCGACCGATAGCGGAATCATCGAGGCGGACAATGAAATGATTGTTCAAAAGCGCATGATAACTAAAATGTTGCATAATTCATTAATTAAATTTAAAGACAACAAATATCCAAATATAATACATTTCAAATAACCTAGTCTAGTTCAAAACATTGATTTATTTAACTAGGTCCATAGTTCTTAAGTGGAGGAATCTTCAGCAATCAATCACATATCCAAACCTGAAACATTATTTAAATCAAGTGTCAACTAAAAAGTTGGTGAGTACATAGGTTTTGTAGTTCCGATAAATAAAAAAAATGTTATGCAACTCATTGTTTATCTTGTTAAACATAACATATATGGTGTATCATTTGTCTAATCACAATTCAAACCTTGATTGACGCGCTTGAACATAGCACAACAGCTAAGTCCGGTATGTTTGAATATAGTTACCCACTATATCCGATATGTTTGAATATAACACGCGGCTATATCCGAGTATGCAGTAATAAACACCCTAACCGGGTGGGCTGGTCAGGCACAATAGATCTATTAATATTACTGTTGGTTTTCTTGTGTTTAAAGTAAATGTATGTACACCCAAGATAATAAGCATATAGTCCACATGTATAACACGTATAAACAAAGTGAGTAGCATGTATAATGTTTCACCCCAAAATGTGTAAAAATGTAAAATAGGGGCTATGTAACTCACTTGGCTAGCGGATATGATAATCCACGAGTGCGGGTGATAAGGACGTTGAAACCTAAGCGTGTTGGAACCCTATGTGGATAAATAGGTATTATTGTATGTTTGTATGTGCGTATTCGTATTTAAGTGTATATAGGTTTTATAATAATATTCCTTAGTATTTATTTGTATAAAATATGGTAGGAAAATGATAATGGTTTTGTAAAATTTAACATATAAATATATATATATATATATATATATATATATATATATATTGTTAAAATATTACATTTTTAAATAAGTTGTTATTATGTATTTATAAAAGTTTCTATTTATTTATTTATTTTTTTATCATTATCTATATATATTATTTGTAAGTTAAAACTATTTTAACAAATTTATAAAAATATAGTGTTTATTATTTTATAAAAATTTGGGTAGGTTAAATATGTATAAAAGAATTTTAATGGTTTCCGAAATAAACGAACGAGTAAACCGACTCGTTTTAGTCTTTATTGTATAAAAAGAATATTAAAACAAGTTAAAATAAATAAATAAAATAAAAACAGAAGCAAAAAGTTTGGGCCGAAGGCCAACCGGAATCGAACCCGCGACCTCTGCCTTAAACACACACACGCATAACCAGCCGGGCTACTGCCCATCGCTGGTTATGTGTGTATCAGTTTATTTAAATACACAAAGGCAAAACAGGTCGCTGGTCCTCGGCAACCGGCAAACTGTGTCCGAGGACACTTGGTTTGCCCGGTAACTCACGGGCGATGGTCGTGTTTTCGATTGGAATTGCTTACCAGGTGATAACAGAAGGTAATGAAATCGATTTAAGGCTCGAACCTAGTCGCGAAAAGTCTGGTCGGCAGTATTCTTTTTCCGAAAAATGTCCAGAATGGGAATCGAACTTCTGGATGAAATTTGCCTCTGAAACCTTGGTCACAGCTTCACTCAGGGACGACGAATGTGATGTTGTCTTCAATTTGAGGTGAGAGTGGGTGGAAGAGGGGTAGCGAGCTCGTGCAGGTCCGACTATGGCTATTTATAGTCGAGCTCGTTTCTTATGACAAAACGTGCAATTGGGCACGTCCCGACACTCGTCTGGACGAGACGAAGCTAACAAGCTATCAAACACGCGTGGAGGTTGACTGTCGGGCTTGAATTCGGGCATGGGTTCTCGGCCACCAACAGGATCAGACGATCCGTATGTTGGGGAGACCAATTGGTCGGGGCCTTTTGTTCGCGTGGGAGAGACGAGGCCAGAGCTGCCTTTAGCAGCTGTCGAGGTGTAGGGAACAGCCCTGTCGAGGTGTCGCCGGAAAATGCCTCGGACCGCCGGACAAACGTAGGGGATAACCGGAATTGCGAATTGGGTTTTGGCAGATTTAGTCCCTGTAGTTTGGTTTTGGTTTAATCTAGTCCTTGGAATAAATACGGATGAAACCTTATGGTTTGATTTGTACAGAAATAGTCCCTTAACTGATTTTTGTTTAAAACCCTTTAGTTTGATAAATTCCAAAACAGCCCCTCAACTTTTATAAAAATTAATTTCTTTAATTTCTTTTAATTTCAAATATATTTTATAAACTTATTTTATTATTATTATTATAAATAATTTTTTTATAAAAGTTATTTATCTTATTTAAACAGGTTATTTTATTAAATATGCAACTTTTAAATTTAGATTTTTATATAAAATTTTATATAAGTTTTAAAACTTATAAAATTTTAATTAATTTAAATCCGTAAAATAAAAATACCTATTTGTATAAAACTAACTAAAACACTTGTATTTTATTTAATTTGAGAATGATTACACGATAATTATATTGCGAATGAAAAATCCGAAACGTCACATACCGGCCGGTTTAAACCGGTTTTTTAAAACATTGCAAATACTGGTAAGCACTTGAACAACTAATTGGTTAAGTATCATATAAATTTGAAGGTTTAATAAAAATTTATAGAATAAAGTAATTATGAAATCACATCAAAATAAAAACGATTTTGAGAAGTTACTTAAACAGATGATTGGTTGTTTACATTATTAGATTTCAGTTACTTTTTTTGTATTGAATCACATAATTCTTAAGAGACAAATTTTCCTTTTAAACTCTTAAAAATTAGTGTAAAAACACAATCTCTTCCTACTCAAGTCTATCTATTATAATAAATAAAAGTTTTAATGTGTCATATGTCATCAATTTAGAGTATCTAGATCTTTGTTTTCCCAGCTAAACGTTTTCCAACAATCTATTTTAGTTTTTTTTAACTCTTAAATTGATTAAATACCATTTAAACGTTTTCATATTTCTTATGATTTTAAATTTTAAACATTAAATGTAAGATAACTTTTTGTTGACTAATACTTAACTCGACTCAATCTTTAGTTCACGTCACGTATTTCCTTTTTTAAATACATTATTTTTAAGGATTATTGTATTTTAATAATCCCACCTTTTACCAATTGGCCGATAATAATCCCAACTGAGAATATTCTTACCACCGGTCCCTACTTTCAAACTATTTTTTTACATTGGACTCCTCGTTAAAAAAACTTAACGCCGTTAGAGTTTATATGACATGGACATCTGCAAACCGCCGGAAAGTCGAGCCAAGCTAGCAATGGTCTCGTGTTGGCTTTTGAAATTGGCTTTGGTGGTGTTTAACTGGTCTCGTTAAACACCACCGTTTTCTCTGTTTGGACTTTCCGGACCCACAAGACCAGTTAAACACCACCAGAGCCAATTTCAAAAGCCACCACGAGACCACTGCTAGCTTGGCTCGACTTTCCGGCGGTTTGCAGATGTCCACGTCATATAAACTCTAACGGCGTTAAGTTTTTTTAACGGGGGGTCCAATGTAAAAAAATAGTTTGAAAGTAGGGACCAGTGGTAAGAATATTCTCAGTTGGGATTATTATCGGCCAATTGGTAAAAGGTAGGATTATTAAAATCCAATAATCCTATTTTTAATTAAACTTAACTAATTCATTATCTTCATAACATTTAGATGTGTTAATTTTTTATTTTTTTAGAATATTATGAATTTTCAATATATAATTGTTTTATGTATGTTAAAAAACAATTATATACGCTTACATAGACACATATCTAACCAATTTATTATAATTGTTACAAAAGTCTAGTTTTCATCGAAAATCAACACGCGTCATATAAAATTAGTTATTTATTATACTATGAATTTATTTATTTTATTAATTTTATGATTCAACCTACACGTGAATCTAATGTGGTGACTTATAATATTGTACAGATAATTAAAAATAGTTCACCTACTCGTTCATATGTTCGGGCTTCACACTATTCTCATGCCGTTGTTGACCTTCAAGCGGCAATCAAATACACATAAACAATATGCATGCTGCTAAAACACATGATTAGGAGATGCCACTTAAATATGCAAATTCAAAGAAAAACCACAAAGCAAATGGAAGAAAAAAAAAATCAACTTAACCTCTCTGAAATCAAAGTAAACGGAACATAAAATGGTGGTTAACTAAGAAAAGAAAAACAGAAATTAACCTAAATAAACGAAATCTGATTGTTAAGGCATTGGAAATCATTGTCGGAAGGTAAAGCGCTAGTGCGATGAGAATGGGAGAACACGAATTGAGAATACAGTGATAATAGGGGAGGGGTGGTGGTGGTTAAGATCTTTACAAGAGTTGGACACGTGGCATACACAAAGGTTAAAAAATTGGCAATTTTATTGAGACACGGAATATTGATATCTAGATACGCCGCAAACCTATAGGCTTCGTATAGGGCAATAAGAGGCGTATAGGGTTTAATTCTACAGACACATAATGGCACGTGTCATTTCTTGTCTGATGGCTAGGCCTATACGCAGCGTATTGAACTGTACGAGGCGTATAGGGTTGCTTGTAATATTTTTGCTTCCAACTTGGTAAATTTTGGGGTGCAAAGTCCCTATCTTTTTTTTTAGTTTATATAATATTTATCTTTTTATCAATTTTTCTAAAATTTTGAATATTATTACTTACACTTTTATAACATATTCATCGTCAGTGGCGGAACTAAGAAAAAAAAATCAAGGCTATCAGGGGTACTGGGAAACATAAAAACGGTAAAAAAATTTCACTACGCATCGAAAGTTGAGGGGTACCGAAAGGTATCCCTGAAAACCCACTTATTAATGGTATGGGTTATTAGGTAACCCGAATCTCTAGTAAATGAATCGATTAGTAAAGGTTTCACATGGAGAATGATACTACAGAAACGAGAGGACACGGTTAGCCGTTAAGGAAACAATTTGTGATCGGAACGTACAAGTTGGAATTAGAAGGGGGCCCGGATGTAAGTCCTCGTGGTATAAACACCACTTATTGTGAAAACCCTAGGTCTTACGACCTAGGTGGGGTGCATGCGGCCGAAGAGAGTGACGGGCAGAGAGAGAGATGGGCGGAAAAGAAAGGTGACGATGACGGAGGAGTGGTCTGACACATACGACATCCATTTCACGTGAGGTAATACTTGTTCCCACTCTTTTTTCTTTTCTTTTCGCTTCGGTAGGCTTGAAAACCTGATTAGGTTTGGGGTTTCTTGGTGACATTCGATTGAGGTGGTGGTTGTGGAACACGAAGGAAATGGTTGCGGATTTTTTTAGGTGAACAACCATGTCTGTTTCGGCGGTGGCATATGACGGCAGCAGGTGGTAGGAAGGGTCACAATGGTGCCCGGTTTGTGGAATGATCGACTGCCAAGAAGGAGAGAGAATACGGGAGGGTGGTGGGTTCGGATGAACGACGGTGGGATCGTAGTGGTGCCCAGCCATTGTAGTGCTGGTTGTGGTGGTGTCTCACAGCGGCTAACGGTGGGAGACGAGGATAGGGTTTTTCGACGTAGGATAAGAGTAGGGTGGAGTCCTTTGGAAAGGTAGCAGTGATGTTATCTGGTTAAGGCCTAGTCACATAGATAAGGTGGAGGACGTGCACGGTGGTGCACAGTGATGAGGATGAAGAAGATGACGCGCACGGTGGTACGCCGTGATGCTTGGACATGCTCGGCTAGATTTTTAGCTGCTTAGGAGTTGCATGGTGGCATGTACGTACTTGCATGAGACAGAACCTCATCCAGGCATTAGGGTTCTAAGCGGAGAAAGAATGACGACTAGAGAAGATGGGTGTCGGTGTCATTTATACTTGTGTGTATTCGACATGTGTTTAGCACCTAACCTCATCATGTGATCATATGTCTGGCAGGTTTGGGTTCGAGCGTGAACGGGCAGATTGCATAGCCAGGAGTTGGGTTGCCTCTCCACCGCTGAGTTTCTAATCCCCTACTCTTTTAAACGTTTTACTGTTTTTGGGAATATCGTACATACTTGTAAGGGGTGTTTGCTATATTAATTAAGTGAAGAGTTTTGGGTATAACATGATGTGTTTTTATAAACTAAACCTTTCACTAATTATTCGGGGAGTCTATGGGGCATTAGTGTAATTGTGGGAGCTAGGGTTAAGAAAGTTATTGATGTGTGTGCGTGTTAAGGGTTAGTCGGGGTATAAGCTAAACACTTATGAATATGTGTATGATACATTATTCTAGTGCTAGGTGTGGGGTCCATGTGTAGATAATGAGTCATGTAAAAAGTACAGACCATATAAAAGTGTTATGACTATTCAATCCTTTTCACAAAAGTAAAATATGTAACAGTTAATTAAATCATCAGCATTAATCTAAACCATATGATCACTAAGAGGAGAGCTCATCATTGAATGTGGTGATGTTCAGGGGTGGACCTACCCTTTGGGGAGGGGTAACCTTTTTACACACAGTGAGATTTTTTTTACAGTTTTATGTATTCTGTTACCCCTGAGCAAAAATTACGCTACCCCTGTCCAAATATTTATAAAAAAAACCCAATACTTTATAAAAATATACCATATTTTATAAATTAAAACATTTAGGCTTTAAAGATTTGGGCTTTAAAATTTTTGAGATTTAAAACAAATGGGCTTTAAAATACTTCACCTCTTGGGTTTATTAGACCATCGACACAAACGCAGCATTGCTGCAGCGTACTCAGCAACGATCCAGGCAGCAGCGAGTGACATCGATCTAGGCAACAGCAAACTCAGCAACGATCCCACTCCACCAGCAACCAGGCCGTCCTCCGCCGCCTCCTGCTTCGTCCTTCGCCGCCTCCTGCTCCGCCACTGGACCAACTGACCAAGAAGAAAAGTAATTTCAATTTGAAATTACTAATTTGTGTAAATTAGGGGTTTAATTTTGTTTTGTTTATTCTAAATATAGGGCTTTGAAAATTAGGGGTTTAATTTTGATTTGTTTGTTATAAAATTAGGGCTTTGAAAATTAGGGGTTTTATTTCAAGAGGATGAAAAAACAAGCTATTTTTGGCAAAATTTTTAAAAGAAAATTTCAAGAGGCTGACATTGATGGAAGCCATGGAACTCAATCAACTCATGAAAGTTCTAATATTGATAAGGATGATAACAATGATATTGATGAAACTCAATCAACTCATGAAAGTGATGATATAATTGATGATGAAATTGATGATATAATTGATGATGAAATTGGTCCAAGTATTCATTCGGCTTCAATTCCTTCAATCCCAAATATAATTGATTTGAATGATCTTCCTTCGGATTCTTTTGATAGGCCACATATTTCTAATTATCACCCTAATCAAATTGATGACATAAGAAGACATTATCTTGTCAAAAATGTCTTTCAACCACGAAGTCATAAATTTCCATTCAAAGACTATTCTCGTGGGAAAAGACGTTTTAATGTAAAATGGTTTGATACATATTCGTGGTTAGAGTATAGTACTAGAGTAGACAAAGCATATTGCTTATGATGTTACTTGTTTAAAGAAACCGTTGGTAATCAAGGTGGAAGAGACACTTTTTCAAGTGAAGGCTTTTGTAATTGGAGTAAATCGGGTGCCTTAAAAGAGCATATTGGGTCAGTTAACAGTCATCATAATAAGGCGATGCAAAAATGTGACGATCTCTTGAAACAAAAGAGAACAATTGAAGTGAAATTAAATAAGGTAAGTGAAGAGGAAAAGGTTGCAAATCGGTTAAGATTAGGTGGTTCTGTTCGTAGTGCTAGATTCTTGCTAGAAAATTCTTTACCATTTCGTGGTCATGGTGAATCGGAGAAATCTCATTCGAATGGTCTTTTTCTTTCAGTTTTGAGGTTGATTAGTTATAAAGGAAGATGATAGATTTGTAAAATTGGATGGAATATGTGACCTTGCTCGTCTAATGGTGGAAACCGAAAAAGATCATTATTATTCTTTGGTTTATCGGGTATTGAAGCTAGCGTTGGTTCTACGTGTTGCAACCGCAACCGTTGAAAGATGTTTTTCTAAATTGAAACTTATCAAGACGGATTTACGCAATAGAATGGGAGACGAGTATTTAAACAATGCTCTAGTTTGTGCGATCAAAAGGGAAATATTTGACAAAGTAATGGATGACGATGTAATGATTCGATTTCAAGCTTTCAAAAACCGAAGAGCAGAGATCTAAGATCATCTATTAGGTATTCGTTTTACTTCATTTATAATCGTGTTTTTTATTTGTGTTCATTTGCATTATAGTACGGTAATAAAAAAAAATCGCTACCCCTGAACTATTTTTCTAGATCCACCACTGATGATGTTTTAGGGTTTTGAAATGTGAAGTGGGTTTTGATATCAACTACACCCTATATATATAATATATAATATGATATATAAATTAATTTATTATATTATATAACATATGATGGTGGAAAATGGAACCCACATGTTTCTCACTATAACCCCTAGGGTAACACGCAGTGGATCCCACACCTTGCTCGTACAAGCATGAGAAAGATCTTCCAATTGCTTAGTGGACTCCACTTCATCACACGGTGCAATCCCCGTTTTGCCATACTTGTCTCACATAATTCCAAGATTGCCACACATGGGTTCATCCGTTGTTGTTAGCCAACCCAAACTGGGTCCTAGTCACACGAGCCGGTGGGGGACAATGACTGAGCCAACACCTCACCTAGTGTCTTTTAACCTGGATATTTTTTTTCTAATGGTGTTCCATCTAGTTGTGGACGTTGATTGAACCATTTCAACGAGAATGGGTCATATTACCCTTCGATGAATGTTACAAAATCCTTCAACATTTAGGTCCACTTCTACTTGTATCATATTTTTTTTCTTTAATTTTGTATTTGATGATTACAGTTGAGCTAGAGGGTTTTTTTATTTCATTCGTAAACTAGTTGATCGAATATCGTAGTCGATTATAAGGGCGTTTGGTACGCCGGAATTCAATAGAATTCAACGGAATTGGAATTTGAATTCCATTCCTTTGGGTGTTTGGTTCGTCAAATTCGTTGGAAATGGAATCCGAATTACATTCTTAACGTGTTTGGTAGAGAAATGAATTGCAATTGGAATTGGAATTAATTTCTTTAAATTCCTTCAAATGAAGGATTTCAAATTCCTTCACAAAAGCAAATGTAATCTCCGACTACCGACCCTTGTCAACGTCGCCAAGATCGTCATCGACCCTTGAGACCACTGCCGCCAACCACGCCGCCACCACCGTCGCCCCGACTCCCGTAGCCGCCGCCCCGACTCCTGTAGCCGCCGCCCCAACCATCCCCCCGTCGCCACTCTCCGCCCTTGGCACCTCCGCCAACCGCCGCATCCGACTCCGACCACCGCTGTCAACCGCAAACGAAAATTCGACTATTTTTTCGAGCTTTTTTTATGAAACGATTCAAATGGTTTTTTTAGTTATTTTTTGTTTTATTATTTTTTTATATTTTTCTTTATCTTTTTTTAGGGGTATTTTTTGCCTTATAAAAATACAATTCCAAATCCAATTCCTTAATAATTGTTTTGTCAATCAAATGGATTAGGAATTCAAATTCCTTTAATAGATTTGTAGAACCAAAGACTGATGGCTACAAAATTCTCTAAGTACAAATGTTGCTGATCTCAGAGTTTGCTGCTGACCAACAACCTGCTGCGGACAAGCTTATCTGCTGCGGATACTTGTTCTCCTGCTGAATAACAAATCTGCTGCGGATAGCCTTATCTGCTGAACACCAAAGTTGCTGCGGATAAGCTTCTCAGCAGCATCAATACTTGATGTTGCTGACAGGCAATTCATCAGCAGCTCTGGATGGTTACATCTTGCTGCTGATCAACATCTTTGCTGCTGACAGCCTTGTGCCTTGACGACAAATCGTTGCAGCTGACTACCCTTACCAAGCGTCACTGACAACTTTCTGCAAAAGCAACTAACACACTCAAAGCAGAAGGAACCTCAATGGCACAACCAATGACGGACAACAATGCTCTTTTCTAAGCATGCAAGTAATGATGCATAAAGAAGACGCTTCAATAAAGTTAACTAGATATAGACAAAACGTGTAATAGTTAGTAAGACACAACAGATCAACGGTCTGTGTTAGATCTGATCCTTAGAATCAAGGGGCTGTCTTGATTCTAAGTGAGTATAAATAATCTGTAAACACTTCATTGTATGTGTGCGTTGTATGTCTTTTGATTGAGTTTTTCAATTGTAATCGTTTATCTGCAAAAGTTTAATACAACAGTGTTCTTAAAAGTATTCTTTCTGTTTACTCGATTACACTTGTGTAGTTGTTATTGTTTCCGCCAATTTCAACTAAGAACAGAACCATCTTGTAATTTCACAATCCTACAAGTGGTATCAGAGCTTTGGCTCAGATTAAACAAACTCACACTTGTTTAATCACTTCTGGTTCTATTCTAAACTCTCTCTCTTTCATCAAGTCACCAAGAACAAAAATGGCACAAAGCAACGGGTTTGAAGACATCGGCAGCATCAACCGACCACCAAGATTGGTGTCTGGAGAAGACTACGACATGTGGAAAAATCGCATGGAAAGTTTTTTCTACTATCAGGAGTACGGAATGTGGAAATCCATCAGGGATGGACCCTACATTCCCATGGTGGCATCTGCTGACTCTGGAGGACCATCAATTCCAAAGGATCCATCCAAGTACTCAGAAGAGGATAAAAAAAGATGGAGGTGGACTTCAAGGCACTAGGAGCTATCCAAATGTGCCTTCCAAATGAAGTTTTTCATAACTTCAGAAGTTACAAAACTGCCAAAGAGCTCTGGGAAGCTCTTGAGAAAATGTTTGCTGGCTCGGAGGAAGTCAAAGAGAACAGAAGAGACATTCTAAAACAGCAGTATGAAAACTTCGTCCGGAAGGAAGGTGAGTCTCTAACTGTTTTATACAACAGTTTTACCTATCTTGTAGGGGAGCTGCAGTGCTCAAAGGTGAAGCTAGAGAATGAAGATATTCTCAAGAAGTTCATCAGGTCTCTACCAAACTGCTGGACACTTTACACAGTGTCAATCAAAAGAACGGAGAATCTGAAGACTCTCCAGATGACTGAGCTCTTTGGAATGCTAAAAACCTATGAGCTAGAGATGATTCAGGCAAAAGAAAGAAGCTCAAGCTACCAAACAGCCTCAACATCCACCACCACCTCCTCTGCCCTCCATTCTGAGCACTTGGGTCCTAGTTCAAGTAACTACTATCCTCCTATCATCACCCATCCTCAAACTCCAATCTCTCAAACAAGCAGCTCACCATTTATCCTAGAAGCTCCTCCTCAAACATCAACCTCTGCTGCTTTTGTTTCTGAAAGCTCAAACAATATGTCCTTTATCAAGGAGGATCTGGAATGCTTTCATCTAGATGATTTAGAAGAAATGGACATACATCACTCATATGCCATGCTCTCTATAAGAGCAAAGAGGTTCTACTCTAGAAACGGAAGACCCATTCCAAGTAACAACTCCAACACCAGAGTTGGCTTGGATAAAAGCAAACTCAGATGTTACAACTGTAACCTACTGGGTCACTTTGCTAGAGAATGCAAGGCACCAAGAGCAAATCCAGTCACTTCTCAGTCAAGACAAGCTCACCAAGCCTAACCCAGACAACAACATCAAGCTACTCCTCCAGTTCAAACTGCAGCCTATGCAACTGTTGGAACTTCTGAGTTCGACTGGAGCTTTCAATATGAAGAACTGCCCGTCAGCAATCAAGCTCTAATGGCAGACACTACAGAGATACCACCTCAGGTATTTGAACATCTTTGCTCTCAAGCCTGTATTGATAAAGTTTTAGGTTATAGAAAGCACAACCAAAACCTTATAGATCAAAATGAAGAGTTTCATCAGATGAAATATGAGTTCAAAAAGGTTGAAAATACTTATAAAGAAAAGATTAATTGCCTTAAGAAAGAGATTTCATCGCTAAAACACGAACAAACTAATCTTGAAACTCAGATTGATGATCTACTTGTCAAACTAAAAGCTACCAGAGCTGAACTGGCAGAACAGAAAGTTCATGTTGAAAAATATGAATTTTCCTCCAAAAAGTTACAAAGACTTTTAGATATTCAAGTCCATGAGAAGGTAAAAACTGGACTTGGGTATAACAATGATTAGTACAATGTTGTTCCTCCTCCTGCTGACTATATTGCCATATACGAATCAAGCTTCAATGTTGAAAATCTTGACACTGCAAACCGAAACCTTGATCCTTCAACGGATGAACCTTTCATCGAAGACTGCACTACCTCATCGGAATCTGAGTCAACTCACTCAGACCTTGATGAAACCAGTGCAGTCCCATCTGAAGTTGTTCTGAATAGAGTTGCAGTTCCTGCTGTTCTTCCAGCTGTTCTAGCCCCTGTACCATTCAAACAGATCAAGATCAGCTATCCTCCAGATGAAAGAAAGCTAGAAAAGGGACAGACATCAGAACCCACAAACCCCAAGCCTCAGTTCAAGCCAATCACTAAGAGAAAGGTATTTGATATATGTCGTAAGCTTGAAGAAAAAGTTCCATATGTTCAAAGGACCCTAGAAGAAGCCACCTTTAAACATAACAAAGCTCATCCATGGAACTTCAAAGATCTGTTCCAAAGAAAAGACTATGTCTACCTTTCAAGAGACAAACTGGCAAAATCATGCTTTGTGTGTGGCAGATATAACCACACTGCCAGCACCTGCTTTCATTACCTGGAATTCCAAAGACATTCAAAGCAGCATGCCTTTGAAAAGACTAACAAAAATAAGAAGGTAAGAAGCTACGAAAACAAAGCAACAAAGTTCAGAAAGTCTCTATCTCCCTCAAGAATGAAGCTGCCTAAATCTCAACAAACATGCATCATTTGTGGTGAATCAGACCACTTTGCTGCAAACTGTAAGTTTAACCCTTTCAACCAGATCCTTCATCAAGCCCCTCAAAGACAAAGGTTAATGAAGGATCAGCATACATCGGTTGTTAGTCCAGTTAAGCCCAAGAAAACAAAGCAAAAGCTTTCAGCAGCAACCAAGTCTGCTGCTGACAAGCTAAAATCCTCCACAGCAAAATCTGCTGCTGATAAGGCAAAGACATCAGCAACAAGAGTGTCCACTGCTGATAAGGCAAAATCCAAGTCAAAGCCTACAGTAGCAAAGAATGATGACACTTCAACAAAGCTATCAGCAGCAGGATCTGCTGTCAACAAGCCAGAAACATCAGTAGCAAAATCTGCTGCTGATAGTGTGAGGAAAACTAGAAAATCACCAACAAGACAATGGAAAGCCAAATCATCTTCAAGCACTGTCATTGGTTCATTGATTGCAAACTTTTGAATACAATTCCAAATCCAATTCCTTAATAATTGTTTTGTCAATTAAATGGATTAGGAATTCAAATTCCTTTAATAGATTTGTAGAACCAAAGATACAAAATTCTCTAAGTACAAATGTTGTTGATCTCAGAGTTTGCTGCTGACCAACAATCTGCTGCGGTCAAGCTTATCTGCTGTGGATACTTGTTCTCCTGCTAAAGAACAAATCTGTTGCGGATAGCCTTATCTGCTGAAGACCAAAGTTGATGCAGATAAGTTTCTCAGCAGCATCAACACTTGATGCTGCTGACAGGCAAATCATCAGAAACTCTAGATGGTTACATCTTGTTGCTGATCAACATCTTTGCTGCTGACAGCCTTGTGCCTTGAAGACAAATCGTTGCAACTGACTATCCATACCAAGCGTCACTGACAACTTTATGCAAAAGCAACTGACACACTCAAAGCAGAAGGAACCTCAATGGCACAACCAATGACGGACAACAATGCTCTTCTCCAAGCATGCAAGTAATGTTGCATAAAGAAGACGCTTCAATAAAGTTAACTAGATATAGACAAAACGTGTAATAGTTAGTAAGACACAACAGATCAACGGTCTGTGTTAGATCTGATCCTTAGAATCAAGGGGCTGTCTTGATTCTAAGTGAGTATAAATAATATGTAAACACTTCATTGTATGTGTGCGTTGTATGTCTTTTGATTGAGTTTTTCAATTGTAATCGTTTATCTGCAAAAGCTTAATACAACAGTGTTCTTAAAAGTATTCTTTCTGTTTACTCGATTACACTTGTGTAGTTGTTATTGTTTCCGTCAATTTCAACTAAGAACAGAACCATCTTGTAATTTCACGATCCTACAAGATTCCAATTCATTAAAATTTCAAATCCTTTAAACAAAATACAATTCTAAATCCAATTCTTTAAAATTCTCATTCCATTTCCAATTCCAACAAATTCCGTGAACCAAACGTCCCCTAAGTGTTTTCAAGAAAACAATTACCGATGCTTTCATAAAAATACAACATATTCTAATACTATTTCAATTTATTTATTTCATTATGAATATTTAAGGAAAAGAAACACATGCTAGAAGGGGTGCAACCCCTTTAACCTAAAATTACCCTATTTCTAAACCAATAGAAATTTGTTATGTTATTTGTATCCTAAACTATCATTCTCACAACGGGTGTAACTCGTGAACCCCAAAATGTTAGATATTTTAATGTAATTAGATTAACTTGTATGACCAATGTGAATCATAATAAATATCAAATAAGTTAGAAGGTGTGGAGTGTACACTTGTTTGAATTTATTGTGATTTTAGAAATCTAATTGACGCTTTGGGGCGTAGCCCCTAGGCAATGGGGGTTCCAAGGGGGCATCGCCTCCAAAAGCAGGGTCCAAGGGGCGGTAGCCTCTGGCTGTGGTCGAGCTGCCAAAGGGCGGTTACTAGCTTGTTGTTGAAAACATTTGAATTCCCCGTTTTTGGTCATAATGTTTTTCTCTAGTTCAGTCAAATTCTCTACAATTTCATACTTCAATTCTCATCTTAACATCTGAGTTTTATCCGATCATTAAATTCAGTAAAACCACTGAATTGTTTTGATCTGAAAGTGAAATCCCGACTTTCAGATCATCCATGCTTAATTCTTAAAATCCCCTACATAAAATACCCCAACGTTCAAATTATAGGGTTTAAACACTCAGATTGTAAAACCCGTGAACTGAACTTGAAACCACTACCAGTAAGGGTTGCGACGGTGTTACCGCTTACCCTTACTTGCGACGGTGTTACCGCTTACCCTTACTTACCCGAACCCCAACCTAAAAACAACCCCTTCACCCACATATTTGTCTACAATTAAGTATATTAATTAGTTATATCATCCATTTTAATTGAAGGTTATGACATCATAATCTTGTAGCTAGGTACATTTAGACAAAAACCTACTTCCAACTTGGGATTAAGAAAACACTTGGTGAACTACCATCAACCACTTATGTCTTAAATTTGACTAATTACCTAACCATCTATCAAATATCTTCCAACCTCTCCCTCTTTACCAGCACTACATTTCACATCATTTTTATCTGAATTTCATATAATCAATCATCTTATCATTCAACATGTCTTTTTAACGTCCGTATTTTTTTCAATCACATTCTTTCAAAATTATATTAACAATAAATTATTTAATTAACAAAAATAAATTTAATTAAATAAAACTTTAACTTTTAACATGAGGTTATGTATAAAGTTTAAGCAATAAGATTGAACCTCATTGACTACATCATTATTAAATGGTACACGCTTTACATGATAACTTTTTGGTATTTCCGTTGCAGAAATATAAAAAGGTAGGTTGTGTGAGTTAATTACATTATAGTTAACTGAATTAAAAATTGATAAAACTGAACCGAAAACCAAATTTGAATTTGGTTCGGTTTCAAACCGTAAAAGCCCCAACATTTAAAAAATCAAAATGTAATTTGGTTTCCGTTTCAATCACAATATGATTAAATTTATGCTAAATGGGATTGGGCTATAGTATTTGGGTTCTTTGGTTTTAATCGAATTGAGTTTTCAAGAACTAAAAAAATGTGTCTAATTCGGTTTGGATTACCAAATGTATAATTTGAGTTTTAAAAAGTTTCGATTCAATTCAGTTTTTTTTTACTTAATAATAGTTTGAATTCGAATATTAATCACTCCTAATTACATAATATCAATGTTTATTGTGGAAACTAGTAGGGGTGTAAATGAGTCGAGTTGATCCGAGTTAGTCTAGGCTCGAGCTTGGCTTCATTTAACTTTAAAAAACTCACTCGAGCTCGGCCCATTTAGAGCTCTATTTCTAAAGTTCGAGTTCACCTCCTGAGTATTTTTTCACGATCGAGCAAGGCACATTTATTATTTATTAATTATTTAAATGTTTTATTTATATATTTTATAATTATTTCTGTATAAATTTATAATTATAGTTTTTATCTATAACATAATATATATTATTTCTAATATTATCATAATTTTATATATAATATAACTATTATATAAATATATACTTGATATATGAAATAAAAATTATACAAATAAAAGTCTTTTTAGGCTCGCGAGCCGGATCGAGTTCAATATGTGAAACTCGGGCTCGAGCTCGTTTATTAGATGAGTCTCAATAAAAACTCTAGCTCGTTTAAACTAGTCGTGATTCAAGTTTTTAGCGAGCCGATATCGAGTAGCTCGCGAGCCGCTCGACTCGTTTACACTCTAAAAATGACCAGTTATCATGTTTTACTAATAAAGGATGTTGGAATATGAAGGGCTAAAGATCAATAAAGAAGAAACTATGTGGGCTCAAGTAAAGAATCGAGAATCTAGAGTGCAGCAATGTTAAATTTACTAAAATTAGATGATTTGCAATGAAAACTAAATAAGAATGAAATTTTATAGACTTCATAACTGTGGGTAGATAAAAACTAAACTTAATATGTAATCTTAAAAATACCTTGTTTCGTAATTTTTATATTATATATAAATACACAGAATATATTTTGTCAATGAGATTGAAGCTTATTGATGATGATGGATTATCTACAAAAACACATTTATCATAAAAACTATAGAAACTAATGGAGGTACTGACACATTTACATTAATGAAGGGCAAAATGAAGAATTGACACCCTCATTTGACTCTTTTCATGAAAATAATAATTTCACATGATTTTTTAAACTCAAATAAATTTTACATACTTTATTATTTTATCATTTTTAATATGAGTATAATATTGTTATATAATTTTTAAACGACATTTTTTTTTCTTAAAAATCTTAAAAAAGTTATCAGCACAATTAAAATGAGATATCAACACATTGTAACCAGGGCCGGCCCGGAGGGGGGGGGAAGTGGGCGACGGCTCCAAGCCCGATAACCTCAGAGGCCTGAAATTTTAAATTTATATATATATATGTGTGTGTGTGTGTGTATATGTGTGTTTTTTAAAAATTAAAAGGCCCAACTCCTTAACTAAAAACTAAATGCACTAACCCAAATATAAAATACCCATTATCTAATCTAGGTCCAATAGTTTAGAAGTGTAAATCAATAAAAAAAATTTCCTAATGCATTGATTGTCTATAGGGTTTTGTTCACTATTCATATAACGGTGGCTTCAGCGGAGATGAGTTTTTTAAAATTGAAGTTGTTAAAGTCATACTTCAGATCAACAATGTCTCAAGAAAAACTTAACGGATTAGCGATGATATCTATTGAAAATGATATATTAGAGACTATGGATTATAAAGACTTGATCGAGAGCTTTGCTACCAAAAACGCTAGCAGAGCTTCACGATTCGCATAAGTAAGTAACTTTAGATTATTTTGGGACAATACTTTTCTTTTTTTTATTGTTAAAAGAATTATCGTCGTATTTTGTATTTTTTTATATATGATTATTAACTTCATATATTAAAGGCGCGGATTTTTTTTACATGTCCCTGGACCAAAATGTTTTGAGAATTCTCAGGACCAGCCCTGATTGTAACAACACTCTTTTCTGTGATGTTATCTCGTTTACAGTGTGTTATCTCATTTTACAATGTGTTGATATGATTTTTTATGTGTTGGTATTTTATTTACATGTGTTGTTAGCAGTTTTACACGACGTTTTAAAAAAATATTTTTTTTCAATATAGTAATACCGTACTCGTATTAAAGAGAATAAAATTCTAGATTTTATTGTACAATTTTTTTAAAAAAATAATGAATTAAATAAAAGTTATTTCATTTTAAAAAAATTAGTGGAACTAATATTCAATTTAAACAGTCAAAAGAGGGTGTCAATTTCCCTCTTTTACCTTTTCTAATGATTTTCATGTCTAGTTTATACCATACATAATCTCTAATTAACCTTAGTCTTTAAATTAGTGTGATCAATGGTTGAGATTGTTTCATACATTTTTTATGTTAAATGTATTTTGTATATGATCCTACATCCCTCGTTGACTATAACATCATTAGATTGTACTCACTTCACATAATAACTTTGTGGTATTTTCGTTACAAAAATATCAAAAGGTAGGATGTAAGAATTGTTTCATATCGGTAAGTTGTACAATTACCTTCCTTTTTAACTCTTGATGAACCTTCACCTCAAGACATACAAACATAGTTAACATAAAACTATGTGAATACATGAGTTTTATCCCACACAAAACATATATAAACTTTAAGGGGTAATTGCATACATCCCCTTCTAAACTTGTAAAATTGCATATTTCCTCAAATCATAGTATTGTATATTATGCATTGAAAACTTGTGTTTTAGAGAAATATGCAATTTTACAAGTTTAGAGGGGGATAAATGCAATTACCCTATTAATTATGAACTGGTTTGGTAATCTTTCATAAAAAAGTGGAATAAAAATGCTTTGATGAAGACCATGTTGATCTACAATGAACCACAAGGTGCCTGTAATTCATAAAACTGTCGTATAAAAATAGAACAACAAAAAAATGGCTATGACCAGCGTAGCTCGATGATCAACCATCATGGACCGATGATGCTTTTTGTTGGAATTATGTATTTGACAAGAAACATCGAGAGAAAGAAAAACGACAAAAAAAAATATCTATTTACAATCAACCTTGATGCATCTGCTAAAAAATCAACATTCTTGAAAACATAAGTTCCTGGGACCCAATCTAACGATAGCATGTTATACAATGTTTATAAGATAATTAATGGAAAAATCAAGATCTGGTTTTTCAAACTTCACCATATAGGGGAGTCGTTCGTATCGGATTGACGGGTAAACATGTTGAATTATACAACCCGAACCTGACTCATATTCATATTTGTGAAAAAATTCCAACCCTAAACTGTATACACTTAAATTTGGGTCAACCCGAACCTGACACGTTTAACCCATTTATCTAAATCAAAATCATAAATTACTAAATCCAAAATCTAATTCATTTAAGGTAAATCAAAAATTAATTGATTAATTATCTATAGAAAGCAAAAAACAAAAAGATTTTGTATAATTTAGTTCATTTATGAAAACACTAAATAAAAAAGTAATTAAAAAATCGTTTCTATAATGTGGAAAAAAAATTGTAACCTAAACGGGTTAACTGGTCAACTCGTTTTAAAATGGGTCAACCCTAACACGGCCCGTTTATTAAACAGGTCAACTCAAACCCGACCCATTTTTTAAAACGGATTGAAATGACCAACCTAAAACCTGGTTACTTTTGTATTAAGTTTCATGTTGTGTCAGGTGTAACATTTATGATTTTACTATCTTTAATTTCAATTCAATGTAACATATTTCAATTCAAAAATCTAGTACATTGGTTTATTCTATTCGTACCAACAATTAAACACTAGGTTCCAATGCAAATTCACGAGTCTTGCACGAGTATACATTATTAAAATCCTATATATATATATATATGGATATATCTATGTAAATATCCAACAGATACATACTCACATATATACTTTTATCCAATTAACAAGGAATTTCTCGTTTGCTTGGACCCCAAACCGATTGAACCCTAAATTAAACCCCACACACTAAATTTTGACTTTTAAAACATTAATTTTGATTTCCTTGAACTCCATTGACTTTCAAAAGTCAAAGCAGCCCAAACCTTGTAAATCCAAGGCTGTCATCGACCGATTCCTTGTTGAGTTGGACTCCTTGTGTATTCACAAATAGAAATCGATCCAGTCCCGGCCCAAACATCAAGCCAATCCAACCGATTACGCGGCCAATTCAAATTCAAAAGAGTTTGACCTTGCATAGTCAAACCCGTGTCAATCTCTAATCAATTCGTGTAATTGATGCGTAATCAATCCCAGAAATCACGCACCAGTCAATCTCGAATGTACCTAGTACCTCAATACGACCCAATTCGTTTAAAAAACATTCGAATTCACGCGTAATTGAAGCTCGTAGCTGTCGAGATTGAACCCGTAATCAAACGACACAATTATATGCAAATTAAACGAATTAAACACGCATACACACTCTTAACACTCAATACAAACTCTCCCGACCCTGGTTGAATCTACATTCCACACCTAGCCGCCGATCGAGCACCACACATCACCGCCCTCGGGTCCCTAACGATCTCCCTCGCCCGCTAACCAAATCAGGTAAAAATGGTGTCATTACATTCGTATCCGAACCCCTGTCAAAAGCCCCATACAAATTCGCAGAGGCAGAACCCATAGAATGAAAACCAAATTAGGGTTCTCGATCTTCTTATGTGAATCAGATTTGGGGATTGACTAGGATTACTTTTCATATATTAATTTTCGGTTTACTAACAAGACCAACGAACCACCTAGTTCAGCCGGTTAAGACACTCGGACCTGAACTAGGCGGTGTGGGTTCGAAACCCACGGCCCGCATCCGACCGGTCTTTTTGCACATGTCCTGAACATAAGCCCGGTTCCCTTTCCCCTTCGTGTTAATATCTAATCGAACCGGACTGGGACACGAGTAGCTCCACTGGTCCAGCGGTACAAGCGAAGAAACCACACAGGAACCACCCGGGTTCGAACCGGGTGGCCTGTTTATATTTTTAAAACAGCTTTCTAAAACTCTAAAATTTTTGTAAAAAATATTTTTATAAACCTTGAGATATTTATAACAGAATAAAACCAGAATTATTAAATTTCAATATAAATCCAGATTTAATACAAATTAAAGTGTTAAATTTGCACATTAAACTTTTAAAACAAAAACCTTAAATATTTAGAATTAGTTTCTAAATAAAAGCAATAAATTTTATAAAAGTTTATAAAATATTAACTCATTTAAAGCAAACTAGTATTTATTTTTAAAGATGATAAATAAATAAAAAAATTTATTTATTATAATACACAAATAAAAATTTCTTTTCTAAATATAAATATGTATTTACATTCTACAAATCTTAACATATTTTTCACAAATAAATAAATAAAAATTATTTATTTATTTATTTTATTTATTTATTTAAATTAAACACTATCTACATAAATCAAAGTTCTTTTTCTAAACATAAATATATATTTACATTCTATATATTTTAGCATATTTTTCACAATTAAATAAATAAAATTATTTATTTATTTTATTCAAATCCAACCCTACGTCAGTGACTATTAAGTTCATACATATATACCTTGAACTCATAATACACATTAAATTCTTATACAAGCATAGTATGCCTTTACATGGAATAACACAAACCTCTTTGTACAAACCCACACACATCAAAACCCGTTGAACCCTAGACTTAGACATAGACCTTTGTACACACTATTAACTCAATATACACTAGGTTAACGTGGTGAGTTACAAGGATCGTTTTGCCATCTAGACACACATGCTAGCTACACCCTTGATTCAGGTGAGTTTACATAGCCCCTTTTTATTTTTGTACTTTTGGGGTGAAACATGATTTACTTTTTGAAACTTTTTGCATAGACTTAAGTACAATTCAATAAAATGATATTATATGTTATGTGCTTTATGCTTGAATGCTATGAGTTAAGACTATATATACATGACATTAGTACAATCATTAACTCCGTACAAGCCAACGGTTAACATTGATGGATCTATTGTGTCTGACAAACCCACCCGGTTAGGGTGTTTGTTACCGACTTTACATTAGGGTAACATGCGTGTTATGCCTCAGTCACAAGGTTTGATTGTACACACTTAGTTTAACTATAGATTCTCCATAAATGCCTTATACACGTGTATCGTATGAATTGTATAAAACACTTTTAACTTGGTTGTGTGTCAAAACCTATGTATGCTCACCAACTTTTTAGTTGACCTTGTTTTCATCATATTTCAGGTACTAATGCTTGAGAATAAGTACAAGCTGCTTCACTTAGGACCGAGGACCTAGAATCTAAATTAATGAAACTATTTATGTATTTATATTTTCCTTGTATTGTTGAATTCATGATTATTTATGATATGAAACTGGTTGTTTAAATATTTAAACTTTAGCAAACCTTGAGCTTTTGAACAGTCTACATGTCCCGTCCCGACGTATTCCGCCGTCGATTGGGGTGTGACATCAGAAATTTACACCCCTGATATAACACCCAAATTCCATGAAACACTTTGACTGCATCTTGTAAAGTTTTGCGCACCAACTTGTTTGAATACACAACAATAAAAATGGTGGATCCGAGCTATACACATAATATAAGTCCTATAAATATGTGGACAAGTCAAGTCCCACCAATAATTCACCGATACAATTATATTTTAACCAATTTGTATTCAGTCTAATATAACTCTAACCAAATTAAATGAGTACATATTCACTACACCAAATAATTCAAACCAAAAAGACCAAATTTTAAACCAATTTCTTCAAAACTAGTTTCCACCATCAAATACTTAAATAAAGTTTCCAAAAAACACTTATAATATGTTATAATTCATTTTCAAGCCTTATTATCTTCTCTTACATCAATGTGTATATAAAATTAGTTCCGGTCAAGTTTTAATCACTTTTTATCAAAATCCTTTCCACATGCATGATCGTCTAATTGCTAGAATACAAAGCATGCAAGTCTAGAAAGTTATATTAAGGGAAAATCGATAAAATGTACATTTTGGCAAAACAATGACTTTTACATCACACCAAAATAAACTTATTCAAAAGTTACCAATAAAAAAATGCCGCGTAAACTAATCAAATCATCATACCAAGCCATCAAAGTTTTAGCCGGTTAAGAAGTAGGCTAGATTTTAGCTGGGTTTGCTTGGATGACGTTTTCAGATTGGTTGATTTTATGGACCCACGTACTTTTTCTCCTTTTTTATGCCTTTTAAAATCTAATTTTTTTAGTTGGGTTTTTAGCTTACGTGACATTTTTAAGTTAGATTACGTGACATTTTTAGATTAGCTTATGTGGCATTTTTTTTATTCTTTGCTTTAGGATATGTTTATGTTTTAGTGAGTTAAAAGTAAATATCTATTTTGATATGTACTTCCTAATTTTTCTTTGCATCCAAAAGACCAAATGCACTTCATGAAATTTACAATTTACCCTCCAACTTTGCATAAATAACCTCTTAATTTATTTATATAAAATTTCCACCACTCTTCCAACACAAAGAGTATTTTCCTACATACCAATTCTTGATATTAAAAATATTATCATAAGAAACTTTATAAAATATTACAATTCAGAATTTAAAATGTAAAAAAAAATCATTGGAGAGGTGTTTTGCTTCCCACAAAAAGTGGTTATCACCTATGCTATACCTTTGTTTATCCTTAAATAGATTAAAAAAGAAAAAAAAGGGAAATTTGATATATCAACATGTATGAAACCACATCAACATACATATCCATCTATAAAGAATGCAATTAACACGTACAACCTCAAAACAACTTAACCATTCAAATTGTCTTTAATAAAAATCAAGAAATGGACCATTTTGTTTAAAGAAAATTTTCCAATTAATTCACAATCGACCCCATTGTCATAAATGCGTGAAAGGGTTACAACCAAAGGCAGTTTCACTTGTGGCTACTATAAATTATCCATTTGTGGCCCTTCTATAGAAAGAAAAGTATAGTTGAAATTATATATTATTATTCCTTTATCTTTCCATCCACCTACACTAATATTCCCATATTCTTTTTGCTAAAAAGTATTTTGTTTTACTTAATAAATTGTTTATTCTCCTTTTGTAGACCCCTTAAACATTTTCTAACTATTTTACTTGAATCTTTATATTTTGTTTGAGAAGAAACTCATGATTAAGGGCAATACAAATCATTGCTAAAAATCATTTTGTGCAAGATGACTCAAGGAAGGCGAGCTATGATGATTTAGATCCTAACCCGATTCAAGACCGACCCGGAAAGGTAACCAACCTAGCAACTTCATCATCATTATTATGATAAAGAGGAAAATAAATATGTGGTGGTGGGCTATGTTTTAAGGGTATCGTTAATATGTATTGTTTATTGTATTTTAACAATTGTTTAAGTCGTTAAAATACAATAAGTTATGCATGTAGTTATCTCTTAATCATAGCATTTAAGACTCTTGTTATCAACTTTTATATTTTAATTTTTATTACTACTAACTCTTTTGTATAACTAGATGGGAGTATCAAATAAAAAGTAATTTTTTGCTAAATATCTAAGAAATGATCAAAACGTTTAAAAACGATGAGCTCATTTCAGCGGCGTTGGAACCGTCTCGTTGAACTCTACCATTTTAGCTTTTAGGGTTTAGTTTTTAAGGTTTACATTTTACATTTGAATTTTAGGGTTTTAGCCTTAGGATTTAGATTTTATGGTTTAGATTTTTTTGAGGGGTGGGGGGTTTAGATTTTTGGGGTGGGGTGGGGGTTTAGGTTTTTTTGGGGGAGGTTTAGGCTTTTGGGGGTGCGGGTGGAGGGGGTTTGGGTTTTTGGGTCCGGATTAGATTTCGATGAGACGGTTCCAACGCCGCTGGAATGAGCTCAATCGGAGTTTGTTTGACCCACTTCTTAGCGAAAAACCACTTATTAGTGGAACATTCCCCTAACTACAGGTTAGAGCATTCATAGCAAGTTCTGTATATGTTTATAAGTGTGTTCTGCATATTTTATAGAATGATGTAAAGTGCTTGTGAGTGAAGGAGAGATAAAATATTAATGTTCATTTATATACTTGTGAAAACACTTTTAGCAACTAGAAATAAAAAAGGGGAAAGGGGGTCACCTTGTCTTACCCCGCGGGAACAAATGAATTCTTTGGAAGGGGAACCATTGATCAATACAGAAGCTTTAGCCGACCCCAAGACACCTTTTATCCAGGACCTCTACTTGGATGGGAAATTCATTTGCATTAACATACCCAAGAGATGGAATCGAAAGCCTTATTGAAGTCCACCTTGAACACTAAACCCTTTTGTTTAGATTTTTTCAACCAAGTCAGGACCTCGTTGACCACCAACGGCCCGTCAAGAATATTCCTCTTAGCGAGGAAAGCTGTTTGGGAATCAGAAATGACAGACCCGATCACTAGTTTGATACGGTTGGCAAGAATTTTAGAGATAACTTTGCTGTTTTTGGTCAAGAATATTCCTCTTAGCAAGAAAAGCTGTTTAATACCATAAATAGAACTAATACTTGTAACTCTGGTAAAACAAAATGTCACGAATTAATGGCTGTATATTTTAAGATTCTATCTCCTTAAGGTTAAAAAATATTTTCTAATTATATGCATTAAATACATATCCAATTGAAGTTCACAACAATCACCTTTCTATATAAACAAAAATAAGCTTCATTTATGTTTGTTTTTGCAACATTTTGTAAATAACAAAAAACAAATTGTGAAAAGAAGAAGAATTTGGTGTGGGCGCAGGATAAGCACGTGGGGGTCGACTTTTTCTCTGAAGCACGCTGGCATTTTCACACAGTTATGTACTGCTCTTGATTGTTTGTTCTCTCTGTGACTGAATCTTCTTCTCCATTCCATTTTTAGGTCCTTCTCCATTCTTTATTATTATTATTATATTAATAACAACCTTGTGTGTTTTTGCTGATTCAAAATGAAAATGAGGTGTCAAGATTCGAATGGGATTTTGTCAGTTTTTTGCAACATTCTTAACCCACATCAAAATCTTCAAGATTTCATATGATTCTTTGACTGCTTTCAAGAATCTGCTTTTAGTTAATATTTTCTCGGATTTTGTTATTTGTTTCAAAACTCTCTTGAAGCTTTCGTGTAAGGAATGAGTTGTGAGGTTATGAATGAATTTTTGATCAAAATCATGAAGATTTCGTATGAAATTTGCAACTTTCTAAATGTGCTCTGTTTTTTGTTCATATGATACAGGTATTGTTTGATGAGAGAGAAAAGATTGATCTTGCTTCATTATATGTGATTATGGAAATAATCATAAATTAAAGAAAAACCCAGCTAATTTCAAGAAGCCATGAAGTTCATGAAACTTGGTTCTCGGCCTGATACGTTCTACAATTCAGAATCAGTAAGGTAGACGCATCAGATTTATATTTATATTATTGTAATTCACTAAATATTCACATAATTTAATGATTATTTCTGTACGGATTCAGGTCAGTTTCCTCTGAGGTTTCTAGTGATCTTGTTGTTCAAGTGAATGGAACAAGATATTTGCTTCACAAGGTAAACACTTTCCAATTGCAATTCATTTCTTTATTTTTTTTGGAAATTTTCAGTTTTTTCTAAAGTAGAATCTCCGTCCATAATTCAACTAAATATCATATTTTTTGTAAATTTATTTTTATATTTTGTTTAACATACCACATCTCATTCTCCGTCTATATCTCTTACTCACAAACGCTTATTTATAATTTTATTTTCTTTTTCAAATACTCACAAACATTTGTAGAGACGATGAATAGTGTATCTCTGTATTTATAGAATATTTTTTCATAAAGCTCTAAATTTTAGAAATATAGATGGAGACAGAGATTCTATTGAAGAAGCAAAATTGAGGAATCTCTGAATTTTAGAAATAAAAATAAAGATAAATATACATACCCAAATATGAATGGTGAACAAAGTTAAATAAAAAGGATCTACTAATTGTAATTCTGTTGTTGCTTTTATCATGCATCCCAGATTAAAACTCTTATACAAAATTGTTGTCATGGTAAATGTAATTATTCAATGTGTGTTAAGATCTAAAATAAATTCTCTGATTTTGAAAACAGTTTCCACTTTTGTCCAAATGCTTGAGGTTACAAAAGCTCTGTTCCGAATCCCCTGAATCCACCCAACACCAAATCATCCAACTCCCAGATTTCCCAGGTGGAACAGAGTCTTTTGAGCTATGTGCAAAATTCTGTTACGGAATCACCATCACACTCAGCGCATACAACATCGTATCCGCCCGTTGCGCAGCCGAATACCTTCAAATGACCGAAGAAGTCGAAAAAGGCAATCTTGTTTACAAACTAGATGTTTTCTTCAACTCTTGCATTCTCAACGGTTGGAAAGATTCGATCATTACACTTCAAACCACAAAATCTTTCCAATTATGGTCGGAAGATTTGGGTATCACCAGCAGGTGTATTGAAGCAATCGCGTCAAAAGTCCTTTCTAACCCTCTTAAGGTGAGTTTATCACATAGCTATTCGAGGCGAGGGAGGGACAGAGATGACATTTCGGTTAATGGGAGTAAAGCCACAAGCAAAGGGTGGTGGGCAGAGGACCTTTCTGAATTGGGGATTGATCTTTATTGGAGGACAATGATTGCGCTGAAATCCGGTGGGAAAGTGCCTTCGAATCTTGTGGGTGATGCATTGAGGATTTATGCATCTAAGTGGTTACCGAATATTTCAAGGAATCTTGAAAATGGTGAGGTGACAACAAATTCAAATTCGAATTCAAAAAGTCGGTTGCTTTTGGAATCGATAATCAGTTTGCTTCCAACCGAACGAACTTCTGTTTCTTGTAGCTTTTTGTTGAAACTGTTAAAAGCAGCTAACATTCTTCGAGCTTCATCGTCTTCAAGATCTGAGTTAGCTAGAAGAATCGGGATTCAATTAGACGAAGCATCAGTTCCTGATTTGTTGATCCCATGCTCGTCCAACGATATGACTTACGATGTTGAAGTAATTTTTACCATTTTGGAGCATTTTATGTTGCAAAGTCAAAGCCCGCCAATGAGCCCGCCACGTGTCAAGGGCAGATTTGAGCGGCATAGGAGGTCAAGGTCTGCGAATAATGGTGATTTTGAGTTGCAAGAAAGTAGGAGGTCGTCTTCATCGTCTCATAGTTCAAAGATTAAAGTGGCGAAACTTGTTGATGGGTATTTGAAAGAAATTGGTAAAGATGTAAATCTGCCATTATCAAAGTTTACTGCTTTAGCTGAAGCTATCCCTGAATTTGCTAGATTGGATCATGATGATCTTTACAGAGCCATTGACATTTATCTCAAGGTAAAAAAACTTCCATAATTTTGACTTTGACTTTGACTATAGTTTCTTCCATTTAACTAGATGTATATTAGAATGCTGGTAGCAATTTTTGGTTCTATAGTTGATCGTGTTATTATGCAGTCACACCCGAACCTCAACAAGAGTGAAAGGAAGCGCCTTTGTCGAACACTTGATTGCAAAAAGTTATCTATGGAGGTGTGCATGCACGCAGCACAAAACGAGCTTCTCCCACTGCGAGTAGTGGTTCAAGTTCTTTTCTTTGAACAGGCCCGGGCAGCCATCGCTGGTGGTCAGCTGACCGACCTGCCCAGCAACATCAAAGCCCTATTAGCTGCCCAGGATGACGCATCAAGGCCACCAGGTTCATTAAGCACCAAAAGACGCATGGTGCAACCCGAAGACCAATGGAGTGTATCGGGCCTCAAGTCACCACATTCTAATCTCTCCACTTTAAGAATGAAGTTAGCAGAAAACGACGATTTGGATGAAAATTTTCATGATGGGATCTCGAAGGCTAATTCATCTAAAGTGAAGCAACTTTGTTCGCTTCCTACTCGCCCCAAACGTATGTTTAGTAAGTTATGGTCGGCCAACAGAAGCACAAGCGAAAAAAGCTAAAAGATGCCTTCACCAGGGGTAAATGTCTATTTTATTTTATTCATCTTTCTTGGAAAAATGTCTTGTAATCTTTAGAGAATTGAAAATGTGAATTGTTGGTGTATTCTATGGTAATAAATAAAAAAAGAAGAGCTTTTTCATGAAATATAATGTAACTTTCAAGAGTGTGACAGAAAGCATCAAACTTTAGAATGCAGTCTATGATGATGGGGGACAAAGTATTGATTTCCTTAGCACTAGTCTTTGGTTACCATCAGTTTGCATCTCAATAATTCAATTCCCTCATTTCATACTCCATTATTGATTTCAATTTCTTTTCATATAGTATAAATTAAAGCAAATTTTGACAATCTTCAAGCTTTTGCAGGTTGACTTTTTGACCAAAGATAGCATCCTATGGAAGTTGGATTATCAACTTGAGATTTGCTTAAATGAATGGTCATAATTACTCTTGTCCAATCAAGAAAGCAGCGTAAGTTGTAAGAATTTAGGAATGAGTGATCTTTTTATAAAGTGTGGTAAGTTTATCTCTTTGTTGACTATACAAATAAGATAATAATACACTTTTTTGAGCAAATACAATCTGAATTTCTCATTTATTTTTCCAACAAAAGAAAAGAAAAACTCATTTTATACATCACACGTTTTGATTTGATTTATGTATCGTAGACACTTTTCTTTTGTATAATGAAAATTAGGTTAAAGCTCATGTTAAACATGGGTTGAATAAATTGAACTTGTTATAAAACAGTATTTTCTATAAAAATTTATATGTTTGATGTTATTAGTCATCTGTGAAAATAAGAAATAATTGAAAATTTCTTATGATTTAATAAATTTTAATAAAATATTACAATATATGTTAGATATTTAATTATTTAACATCCTCATTATTTAACAGGAGAGAAAGCCGAAAAACAAAAAGCTAGATTTAATCAGAAGTCGACATGTAGCAACTATAGTAATTCATTTACTATAATATAGGTTGAAACCCTATATATTATACATGATGAATAAATGCAGTGTTATATATACTTAGTAATAAAGATCTAATATTGCATATTTTTGAAATATTGCATAATTTTTTAATACAAATTTTTGAAATGTTATATAGTTATTTTTTTCAAAAATGTTTTATAAAAAGAATGAAAGAAATGTTCAAATTTTAAAAATGTTTTATGAACAAACCTATTTTTTAATTAAAAAATATTTTATAAAAATAGTTATAAAAATCAGTATTATTTAATAGGAGAGAAAGGCAGTAAACAAAAAATTATAATTTTTTTATAAAAACTTCTATCATTAAATAGGAGAGAGAGGGACGAAAAAAAATATTGAGAATGAACATGGAAATGACATATGTCACCCCAAAACCTTTATTTATTAGTATGTATAGATGATGGGAGTAAAACTAAAATACATATGTTATGTTGTTGATCAGTTCTTGTAACATGATAATGGAAAACAATAATATATAATCATACCTGATAAGCTAACCGTAAAGAGGGAAGATGTTATGATCCGCAAGGAAGATCGGGTTCCTGTTTATGGTGTACGGTTAGGATGGCTAAGGTGGGTTCGTGAGAACTCACGGTTATGAGAGAGAGGGGGGACGATTCTTAGTGGTGATGGTCATTGATTGATTAGTCAATTCCCTCTATGAATCTCTCTATAAATATGTATACCCAAGGGGAAACCCATTAATGGTCCATTAAGAGTAATTAGACTCATCAACTAATTATCAGACATATGTTAATAATAAAACATTTGATCATTTAATAAGAAGATAAATGATTATAAGAGCCACATAAATAAATCGTGTCTTACATTTTCCCACTTGGCTGAGTAATCATTTATTATGAGCATTAGTAAGTCTGCAGATTTAATACTCATTTTAGTTTTAAACAAAAACTGCAACAGAGAAATACAATCGTTGAATTAATATTCAACTCAAGACCCCCCGTTAATCATACTACAATCTCAATTTATGACTTAAGTAAACTTAGGATCAAATTGACAAATAAGCCCTTTAACGTTGATTTGTATAGTTAGTGTCTATACGTTTTTAGGCATGCATAAACATATTTAGAGACAAACAAATTCAAATAAGTGAGGAAATTTTAATAATTAATCATTCATAGTACGATATGCAATTATATATGGTCATTAGTAAAACATGTCTTTATTATAAGCGTTTACAAAAGACTTATGGGTGGTAGACCTTTAGTTATTTGGATCCATTTGCATATCATTAATGTATTCGATACAAAGATTTAGTTTCCTCTACTTGTTCACAAACGAACAATAATTTCGTATCAAAATTTAATGCAGCTCCACTCGAATTGTTACCATTCGAGAAGTAAGGGTAGCTGACTTATCATAGTAAGTCTTCGATATGATATTTATGTGAAGTTACTAGATTATGAGTAGGGATGGCAATGGGTCGGGTTTGGGACGGGTTTAAGTAATCCCAACCTCATACCCGGTTATAAAATCTTATCTCATACCCGGCCCAAAACCCATTGGGTTTCTATCGGGTAAACCCGTTAGTTTCTAAAAAATACCCGTTGGGTATACTTGACATAAACTCGTCGGGTATTTATCAAGTATACATAAAATAAGAAAAGAAAGAAACAAAATTATGTTGGGTATATACATTTAAAATAAATACGGTATATATACTTAAAATAAATACGATATATATACTTAGAATGAATAAAAAAGAAAGAAAAATTATATCGGCTATATAATCGGGTACGTTATCGGGTAATTGGGGCGGGTAAACGGCTAGTCCCAAACCCGTGAAAAATTTTAAAAGTAATCCCAAACCCGATCCCATACCCTACCTAATACCCGTCCCAAATGTTTCAGGTTTTCCCATCTGGTTCGGGTTTCATTACCATCCCTAATTATGAGTCCATTGATAAATTTTCCAACAACATTTTAGTAACAATTATGTTGTGATCAGCAACATATTATGTCATTGAAACTTAGGTTGTTGTTAACAGTTTCTTATGACTCCTCCATGAGATAGGTTTGTCTGCTGACATAAGGGTATACCCCGAAGTTAACATTTTGTTTTTCTTTGAATACAACAAAACAGAATAAGAGTAGTTAACCTTTTTCACTTCTTTTTTAAATTATAGTCTCTCGTTTGTTAAAGATATTAAAATATTTCATTAGATGCTTCACAATAATCTAGACTAGTCTAGTGTTTAGCACTGTGAGCAATATCTAAACGAGTATAGATTTTAACCTTCATAAGGCTTCTAATTAATGAAACATAAGGAAATAATTTTCATTTATCCTATTAGCCTCTAAATGAGAACAATTTTAAATGTTACATATGTAAGGATCTGCTTAGTGTAAAGCTTATGGGATGAAACTAATGTCCCATTAGATCTATCTCGATGTATTTTGATACTTATCACATAAGAAGTATCTTCGAGATCCATCATGTCAGAATATGAGTAATCAATGTTTTGACTTATCTAACATATAGTTGTCAACAGAATGTTATCTATATAAGGACAAGTTTACATTAGTTGCTCCCACTCATCTTTAGATAGGTGTAAGAATTTACATAGTTCTTGATGAAGAGAGTTGCATCATGATTTTAGTCAACCCATACATGGATTTCATTGACTTACAGAATGAGTGTTCTTAACCTTCATTTTAGAACTTTCAGGTTATTTTATGAACATGTAGGTCAATGTTAGGGAAACTTGTTTTAATGTCCATCTAATGTAGCTTTAAGTTATTGTAAGCTACTAGAACAGTAATGATCCTTAAAGAAACCTTTTGTAAAACATGTAAGAAGGTTCTTTAATAATTTATTCCTTCTTGAGTATAACCTTTAGCGATCAATCGTGCATTTTCATTCGGATTTAATGTAGTTATGAACACCCTTTAGGTAATTCAACCAAATCCCAAATGTTATTCTAATTCATGGAATCAGGCTTGCTAATAATAGCTTTATTCCATTTAGAAGACTGATTGATGCTAATGGCTTAATTAGAAGAAGTAGGATCAGTAAACTTTCCAGCATCCATTTCAAATCCAGTCAGGTAGGATACATAATCATCAAAGTTAGTAGGCCTTTTGGACCTAGATGAACTCTTGAGTTGATTATTGGGTTTATTAGGAGTTTCAAGTTTATAGATTAGCTCTTGGTTATGTGATTTCATTTTCAGGTATATTAGGAGCAACATTAGTTTCTAAGTGTGTAGGAGTTGATGCAGAATGTTGTACAAGAGGTGTAATCGGAGTTAAATTTAACGAGTCTCTCCCCCCACCTCTTGTACTCCTGGAAAGTCTTGATAAGGACTTTTACTACTCCCACTGAGTTTAGAAAATTTAAGTAATTCAGCATGCTTAGGGTCAACATTGTATCCAACATTTGAAGACCAATAGATTCTAATAGAGAACCAACTTAATGATGTTTATGTTAGTTTCTCCTATTAATGATTACTTTAATTTTGGTAAGAAATCTAAGTTTGTCAACATATTAGCATCTATGAGACTTTGTTAGGAGTAGTATTAGATTCTAAGGAGACAAGTTATGATGGAGCAGTGTCGTGTACAAGAGGTGTAATTTGAGGTAAGATCAAGATGTTATTCCCCTACCTCTTACAACTTTTACAAGCTATGATTAGGGCACTCGGTGCTCCCACTGATCTTTGAGGTCTCTAGGAGCTACACGTGACAAGTTTCAATGATGCGCGTGACGTGGGAGCATTTCATATATTTTAGACTTGATTTCCTTATCGTCCAAAATTTCATAAGAAACTTTATAAACAAATTTAGAAGGAATTCTATCAAGTGTATATGAATTGATATCTTTAAAGCTGTGGGTCGTAGGAAACAAATTAGATATAAGTAAATATTCTTCTAAATGATAAATAAATTATGTTTGAATATTCCATTTGGGATAACATCTGGTGGACCCTCATTTATTCCTTTAGTCATTTGATATTTAGGGCGTTTAACACATGATTTAAAGTCATTGAGAATGACTTGGTAACACTTCATCCTGCATTGACCTGGTCATGATTTCTCATAAATTTTGGTCTTAATGGATGAAGTGCATAAGTCTCATTTATCTTTTGTTAAATTTTCAAGATAACAAAAGTTGTGAAAGTTTATTGTATCAGCTAGTTCTATGTTATAAAGGTTTCTATCCAGATAATGAAACCAAATAATATGAGGGTTTAAGTTAATGGTGACTTTATTTTGGCCATGCAAACCTTATAACTATCAAAGTGTGGCTTTATTATTGATACTAAATTTTGAGTATTCTTCAAAATATGTGAGGTATCATAAAGCCTAATACAAAGATCAATTATTTCATGGTTCTATGTAGCCTTAACATCTAAATCCACCACTAATTTCTCATCTTAATTATTAGTTGAATTATAGTAAGGAAACGTATAGAACTAAACTCAACTCGTCATGTTTTGATTGGAATATTAATATTAGAGGACTCAAAAATCATTAATTAGTGACTACGTTATCTTAGACAGCTAGTCCCTTGACTTATGGATGGTCTCATTGCTTATGACTAGTATAATGACATAGTTTTGCAGTGAGACTTCTCCTTAGAGTACTTAGAGCTTGAAGTAGTACTTGTATTTTGTTTTCGAACCTTAGAACTATCCTCTTTTTAGGAACCAAGTATAAAAGAGAGGACTTGAACTCTTAGGAACCAAGTCTGATCTTCATCTTCTACTCTCACATTCTCACAGTACCATTCACTACTCTCGATCTTAAATACCTTATCATCTTCAAAGAATAGTTATCTTATTCTCACGATGGAAGCTGATCGCAGGAGACCCCTCCTACGTTGAGACTAACGATGCTTTGATCTTAGTAGGTACCTAAAGCAGCTAATTCAATCGAGAACGTCAATCCCCTCACTCTGAGTTGTATTTGTTGAAGCAGCTAGTATACATAGCCTATTTGTTGTAGCTACATCAACCAACTATCAATTTACAGAAATATGAGAAAAAACTCAATCTAAAATAACTTCAAATTATTTTGTAGAAAAAACTGATTAAGTTTGAACCATCTAAAGGGTTGAATGCAAAGAAATAATACCGTTAATGTTTAAAATATATTACCGTTATTATAAAAAAAATCTATTATAAATACCAACCATTTTTACTCAATAATTCATTAAACCATCTTCTCATTTTCTTCTCTAAACATCGCATTTTTCTTTCACCCATTTTACTTAACAATAAATTATTGGAATTCAAATAATCCATTTTTTGCAAACATTCGTAACAACTCAAATAGCCCTTTCAACCTGAACGACCCGAGCAACCTTTTCAATCCAAATATTCAAGACGTTTATGTTTCGAGTACGTCACCGGAACCAAACAAATTTTTAATGAATGTAGTTTTTTATTTAGTTTTATTTTATTTTATTGATATTTAATTAATTATTAGTTAATAATTAAAATATAAATGCAGGGCGTGAAACCACTACGCACCTTATTGATTCTGAGCAATGAAAAACTCTGTGCTGATGTGGCTGACGTGAAACGCAGTGAAAGTGGGGACGTGAAACCTGGCTTAAGAAGTGACAGATTGCTTAAAAGTTCGGAAATATGGGTAAAAGCAATTGGGCTTTGATTTTCTCTATTTGTCACGTCTTTTGTTTGATTTTTTTTCCTACGGGAGTGTGCCCATAATTAAAAAACCAGAGTAGGTCTTGTGTAAAATTGATAACTATGAATGTCAAATAAGATTAGTCTAGCCAACTTTCTATTTCAACATATAACAGTCAAGGCCCGCTTAGAGGGTGATGCCGCGACATCGGGATATGTTTACGAATATGGTATAAATTTAAAAAAATTATATATATATATTATAAAAAATAAAAAATTAAATAACTTATAAATTCTATAAAATTTTATAAATTTAGGGGTAATTTTTTTTAATTGAAATCCAACTCAATAATATCCAATTTAATAGTTATACCCAACCCAATAATACCAAATGAGCCAATCTTTATACATTTATCCCATGGCCCATCCCAATTACAACAAACGTAATTACATGATGCGTGCGATGAAGGCCTCCGGCTCATTTAGGTATATAACTACTAACTAGATACTTTTCTATGCTATTTTTATTTTCTTTATTATTATAATTACAATTATCGCCTTATTATGAATTTTTTTATATACGTGAATATTGAGGGGGGAATAGGGGCATTTTTTTATATCGAACCGGGTAATTAATTTCTCGAGGACGGCCCTGATTACAGTAAATAACATAACAGAAATATGTAACAAACAGGTTTTCAATATATTGTGATTTGATTAAATAATCTATACTATATAATAAAAAAAAGTTTTTATGTCACGTGTCGCTTACACATTCATTCTTATCATTTTTTTCCCGCTTCTCTCTCCTATTAATTACACCACTATCCAAAAATAATAATATATTTTTAAATAAAATACTAATCTTTATATTAATAAATCTTCTAACATATTTTGACAAGTGTATGTATTAACAGATTATATTTTATTTCACGGGTTTATTCAACATGTGTATAACATGAGTTTTTAAAAAAAATATTTTTTATTACTAAATATATAGTATTATATTTAATTAACTCGTGTAATACACGAGATTTTAACCTAGTAACCAAATATATAGTATAATAGCCGGTTAAATGCAACACGCAAAAAGCAATTTCAAAATAACAACGCTAAGGAATTCTCAGACCTTAGTTATGGGATTGAAAGCAGCATAAACTTATTAAATTCAAACTAAACAAGAATTCAAATTAAATTTAACTTTGGTATTATGAATGTTATGAATGCACCAAATGGAAGGATAAATAGAAAAATAAGGGGAAAAAAGAGCAAAAAACTCTTCTCATCTATGATGAAGAGCCAACACTATTGTAAATGTAAGTCAAGAACCTTGAAGACCTTCCTTAGACTATATTTAGTTTAAAGGGAGAATATTGACGATATAACCTAAATATTAAGTTTAGGGGTCTTAGTGTCAAATTTGAAAGTTAAAGTTTGGAGTGTTAATGTATTTGTGTAGAGTCAAGGGGTCGTTGTGTAAAGTTTATAATTTAGAAACTATATACGGTTTAGGGTTGATGGCGCGTTGGTTCGCAAAAATACACACGCATATATGTGTTTGTATGTGTCTATGTCTCTGCATGAACAAGGTCGAACAATTCACAATAAAAAATCAAGCAAGTTTATCATTCTATCTTTGTATTTGTTCATTAATTCCATTCCTGATTACCAACAATCAAGACGTACGATTGTACTGTTGGAAAAGTTAGTGAAATAAAGGTTTTTAGTAATTTTAGACATAAATAATTATACGTATTGGTTATTAATATAATTACTAATTGATCGGCTCGTGTTCCGTTGATGAGAGCTTCACTATGAACTAACGTGTGTCCAATATGAAGCTAAGATGAACGATATATCGAATATCAAAATGGTGTGATTGAAATGGAAAAAAGGATTGCGGAAATCGTGTCCCGCATAAGGAATACGTGGGGCACCCTTAAACGCACACTTGTGAACTGTGATGTTTTGATGATACACTCTCATCATTGCGAGCTGCTTAAGAGCCGAAGGTTGGTTCCATAGAAACTCAGTTCCTGATATGGCAGCTCCTACTGCTTGGTTCCCACTTAAGGTCTGTGGGATGGTTGTTGCTAATGTAAAGTCACGGAAAATTTATAAACTAATAGTTCGGGTTAGTGGACAACCTGAACCTATATGAATTGTAAAATAGAAGTCAAATTTGTCACGCACGAAGCGTGTTATCAACATTAGGTGACACCGTTGGTCGTTTAGGGAAGGTTCGAGATCGAAACGTATAAAATGGAAACGCAAGGACCCAAAACGAAACTAGTGGTCATTTATAAACCACATTATGAAAAATCTAGGTCATTAGAGACCTAGGGGATGCGATGGCTGGATAGAGGCACAAGGGAAGAGAAGTGATCTTGGTGCTTGATTGAGGTCCAGAGGTGAAATGCAGATAGATTGAGGGTTGAGAGAGTTCGTAATGGGTTATGCGAAGGTGAGGGAATGATTTTGATTACACAATTTCATCATAAACGCCCGAATTGATTCGGTCTTGCAGATGACAACTGTCGGCATGATATACTCATGAATTCATTCGATTGCTGATGAATTGGGTCACGTTTAAAGTCTGGGTTCACGCGAGGCCAATCAAGGCGTGATTTACTGGCTTTAAACACGTTCAATTTCATGATTGTAGATTGAATTCGACTCGGTTTGACTCTGGGAAGTCAAACAGTTTGAAATTAGAATTAAGCCGCGCATTAAGTTAAATTGGTATGTTAATTGGGTCTGGATATGGTCGATAATCGATTACGCACACATGGAAAGTCCATAACAATCGGGATTGATCGATTTCGGTGTTGAATTGTAAGGACAAAGGGGCTGTTTGCTTTTAAAAGTCAAACTGGGTCAAATGCTTGAATTGGGTCAAAATTGGAAATTAGAGGGTTCAATTCCAAAGGTGTTCAAGGTTGGGAGTCCAAGTGCCCAAGGGTTCAAGACCCAATTTTTTTAAATCATTTAGTTGTGTATTCATATATAAATTTTCTTAAAAACATAATATATTATAAAATCTTATAAATTTCTTACAATTTTAAATGTAATAATGTATGTATTTTTTATAAAAACTTGTATTTATATACATCTATTTTATATGAAAAACTATATATGTATATAAAGGAGTGAGAAATACAAAATTTATATCTTTTGTACTTAAATTAATAAAATAGAAATATATGTGTGTGTACATGTAAAATCTAAAATTATGGTGTTGTATTGATGAAACCTTGAACTTGAAATGTTTGTATAACACATTGCATTGCAACAGAAATGGAGATTGAGATATTGTTTATTGCTCTAAAACAATTACAAAGAAGAATCAAGGATGTTACAGAAAATTTGTCGCCATTTCAAATGGCAACACCTTTTCTTTGAGGATGACTAGCTAGTACTCTTGATATAAATGGTGTTACAAAATTGCACTACCTACCTAAACCTCTTACCATTTCAAATGGTGACATTATCTACTCTTCTGCCAAGTGTAATGAGGGTAGTTAAGTTGTAAAGTTTCAATGAATTAAAAGCTATCACCTATCCAAATGGCGACAACTTTGGCATGGTACGATTACAGGGGAGTGACTAGACAATTAACAAAGTTGCTGCAATTCCAAAGAGCGAGGGCTTTGACAAGGAGAGTAACTAGGATCTTAAATAGATGAGATGAAGGTATGACTGAATGATGTCGCCATTCCAAAGGGTGACAACTTTGGGCTCACTGATAGGTCTGGAAAAATAAATGATTGGAATGAAACAGGAAGTTGTCGCTATTCCAAAGGACAGCAACCTCATATGTGTTAAACGAGAGAGAAAAGCCCAAATGTAATTACTTTATTTGCCATAGTACATTTTACCAAAAAATTCTAGTTAGAACCCAAAGCTTTTGGATCTTGGCGTAGGGGGCTATAAAATACATATTATTAAAGAATATGAGGTTGAATCTCGATCTAAATGATTTGGCGAAGAAATCCAAAATAAACACAATAATCTCACATTTGATCATCATATATAATTAAAAACATGTCATGGCTTTTTCCCCATTTACATGTACTTTAATATTAAAAAAAGAAAAAGAAAAAAAGACAAAAGATCACGGTGTCATGACGGTTTTCATGGTGTCATTAACGTTATTTCCACTATGATCATCAGCCTTAGAATCTGAATTAATACTTTTAGTGCGTTGAATGCCGCTAGGGGTACGGTGGAGCCTGCAACGGAACGAACCTGCATGGGTGGTCGGAGAACACAAACAGTTGTTTTTGGAGACGCTGCCTTGTCTTGCTAGACCTCCACCTCCCGACGGTGGTGATGTCACGTGCACTTGATCCACCTCCACCTTCAACTCTTCGTTTGCCGCCATCGGGTTAACTGAACCTAACTCGGATCATGGAAACAAGTTATATTCCTTAATACAGTTATATTATAACAAAATTCATGAATGAAATGAAAATAAAATTTTATTATTTAGAATGAATATGAGATGTTGTTACCTTAGTTAAGACTTAAGATGAGAGGCTTTGCAATGGTGAGTATCCAAAAGCTTTAAAGCAAATGGAGATAAGGAAGACAAGAGCAAAAGTAACCCCTATATATTGCACAAGTGTCATATACAAAACAGAAAATTATGGATAATGTTTTGCAATTTTTTTATATTTTTTTGAAAAAAAAAAGATATATACTTTAAATGAAAAGAAATTGTTGGCCAACAAAGTTTTATTTACTATGTAGACTTTTAATTTATAACTATAGTTTGTTTTATGGATCGTTACCTAAGTTTTTTACCCTTATGTTTTGTATAATTTTTTTGGAATTTACTACGTTCTTATTATAAAAAATCAATAATTTTATCTATCACGTGTCAGCTTTTGATAAAATCTAAATTATTGTTTTTCGTATCTTTCTAAAATTAAATGATAATGATCTTAAATAATTAAGTTATAATGAATTTTGTTTGAAACGTATCAAACCAAGTAGTCTCATAGTTGATACAAAACATGATAAAAAATAGTTCTTAAACTGGTAAATTGAAATATCTTTTACATCGGAACTCTTAATCATTCAAATTTCACAAGAAAATAAAACATTTAACACAAGCGGTGTTCATTTATATGAATGTCAGTCTTCACAAATATCAGCCCATCGATCCATGCATTCCTGGCCCTCACGGCTCCTTCCATTCCTTTTCATTCTTCTAACTAGATATGCATACTAAAAGTAAGATATACTGAGTAAGTTATATCTTTATTTTGTTAACTAAGTACTTCTTTTCTTTCTTTTAAAACAACTTAAGCATTTAAATTAAAATAAGCTTTACTTTCAAAACGTTTATATGAATGTCAGTCTTCACAAACACCACCGTCGTTGTTTCTACCTCACTTTCACCACCGTTTCCACCCCCACAAAACAAGTTCTAAACTTTGTTGTGTACATCGCAGATCTGTTTCAGATATGACCCAAAAAGACGTATATTATAGAAAAAAAAACAAAAAAAATGATTTTAAAAAAATTAAAAAACGATTTTAAAGAAGTAAAAAAATTATCAAAAAACTAAAAAAAGTTTTTATTAGACTAAAATGATTAAACTAGTCTTTTAGAAATAAAAGAGTAAACTACGATTTTAGTCCCAGTGTTGTCGCTGAAAATTGGCTAGGAAAAGAGGAAAAAGGCTGGCATGAGGATGATTAAATTAGAGGTTAAATTGGGGATGATTAAAAAGTGAGTAAAAAAATAAACAAATAAAACAAATATGTAAAAGGACTGAAATGCCCCTCATTTAACTGAGAAAAATGGATGGTGTTAACTGACTGGATGAAAATGACAATATTTTCAAACCAAGAGGACCCAGATACAAAAAAATAAACTATGACTAAAGTGGTAATTCTGACCAAACCATAGGAACAAAAATAACAGTTTACTCAAAATAATATTAGTTATATTTTTCTAAATCAAATATTGTTTGTTTAAGTGTATTGTAATTTAAAAATCCACGCGTCCAAAAGTTCCACCCCTACTCACGGGGGAAATAATTAAAATGGCGAGATATGCCACTTGCATAAATCACTTTGTATATAATGCTTCAACAACTCCACGACAGGGACAATTCATAAAAGTACAAAACCACATTTTCTAAATTATTTTTAATGGTTTTTTTTATTGATTTTAATGTATAATTGTCGTACAATAATTCGCTAAATGAAGTTTGAAACATAAGATCATAAGATGGGGTGATGGACAGCTAGAGAAAAACTATATTCAGTTATTAAAAAATAATCACTATTCTTATCCACTTGTATCCCTGTAAAATTTTTCTCATTTTGAAGAGATTGTTAAGCATTTGATCAATTGGTAAAGATATGTTAAACCAAGTATTACATATTTTTAAAATATAAACTTAAATTGCATTTGTTCAAGTCACCGATAAAAGTTATACTATATAATAAATAAAGTTTTTTCAATGATGCATTCTTATAATTTTTTTCTATGTCTCTTATTAAATACATCTCCATCTTTTCAATAATAATATATTTTTAAACAAATTATTAATTATATTAATAAAACGCATTTATTTGAAACACCCTTTGTCGCATGACTTGAACTCTGGGCTAAGAGGGGTTAGCGTCTTCCTAACCGACATGCCGTTCTAAAAAAAATTCAAAGAGTAAATGAAAGTTAAATTACTTTAAATTGTAATTAATTTATTTTCAAAACTCATTTATATATTAACTTTTACATATTTTTGGATTTTGTTTTCTATTGTTAGTATATTTAATTACATTTTTTCACCTATAAGATATATATAAAGAATTAAAAATTTTATTTATTAATATTTTTTCACTTTGTGTAGTACACAGGTTTTAAGCTAGTATATTATATACTAGGTTAAAATCTCGTATACTACACGGGTTAAATAAATAAAATGTTATAATTTACTAATAAAAAATTAATATTTTTAAAAACCCGTGTAATACACGGGTTAAATAAACTAGTATATTATATCGGTTGAATAAAATATAATGTAATTTGTTAGCAAACACATTTGTCAAAATATGTTTTTAAAAAATGTAACTTGTCGTGACAGTTATAAGATCTGTTAAGTTAGTTTTTAAAACATTTTTTTTTTCAACTGAGTATTATTTTTTTAGTTTAATTGATAAATGTTAGTTCATATTAAATTTATTTGATTGATGATATAATAACTATTTATAATTAAATAATAATTATTCGTAATTAGACTTATTAATATAAAGATTATTATTTAATAAAAGAGAGAATTAGAAAATCTAGTATTTAATAAGAGAGAGTGGCGGGAAAATAAAGATGAGGGGTAACCAGAGAGTAACACATGTCATGAAGAGATTTTCATTTATTAGAGTAGTAAGATGTTAAGTTATTTGGATTTATATTTAAAACAAATAAGGGGATGTTTGGTTTACAGAATTATTTAAAAAGAATTAAAATATTTCAAAGGAATTAGATTTTATAGGAATTACAATTAATTTAATCCAAAATTGTAAACGTAATTGGTTGATAAATTTTTAAAAAGATATTGGAATGTTAAAAAACCAAAATAAAAAAATTTACCTTTCGCCACCCCATTTCCCAGTCGTCCAAACTTGTAACGTTAGTTTTCTATTCAGCCGATTGTTCTTTTATTTGATTCATTGGTCGCCACCTTTCACTTTTATGATTCTTTTTAACATCTTATGTTTCTTTGAATCATTTTTTGATTCCCGTCATTTTTCATCTATCTAGGAGTCGTCATCAGTTAATCGATTTTGAAGGTCGAAAATGGAACAAACTTCCAATTTTGGAACTTCATCGATTAACTGATTTTGATCTAGACTGTTTAGGAACGAATTTCGAAGTTTCCCTACATGTGGAACTAATATCACTTTTCGAACTGATTTGAAGTCGCCATGCAAGAAATGATTTGATTTGGAACTTCATCGATCAACTAGTTTCGATCTGGATCTTTTTGGAACTGGTTTCAATGTTACCCTACAGATGGAAATGATTTCGATTTTGGAGGTTGAAGATAAAACTGATTTCAATTTTTGAGGACGAAGATGAAATTGATTTCGATTTTTTAGGTCGAAAATATTTGAGAAGGTGGACTAATGTGGAGGTATTTAAGTCAAATTTGAAAAATTAAAGTGGAATTCAAACATTCCATCCACACATGACTAACGTGGAGGTATTTAAGTCAAATTTGAAAAATTAAAGTGGAATTCAAACATTCCATCCACACATGGAATGAATGTTAGATTCCTTAGTTTGACGAAATGTTTTCGATTCAAATTCTATTTTTAGTCGAACAAACACAAATTTTGAAGGATTATTTTTCAATACCATTAAACTACACTAACTGAACGAGACCTAAGTTTTTACCTCAACAACAATTAAGTACGGAATTATTACGTATCGGGTATATCTATTTTATGTTAAATATATAATTATAAATACTTTCGAATGTACAAAACTAACCAGCCCTATGACATTATTTTTCTTACTTATAGGCGAAACTTTTGTTAAATATCTATTTTAGTTTTTAAAACTGAGTTAGGCTTCTATTGTTGAAGACATTAAAGACCCTATCTAACTATCTAACTAAAAACAACTGATATATCTACAGTATTCATTTTCCATTGGTCACGTGTTTGTTTCGCATTCCATTTTTTTCTTTTCAATTTCACTTTTAGCTTTTTTTTTTTAATTTACGTTTTAACATTTTTTGTAGGGCTGTAAACGAACCGGACGTTTAGCGAGCAGTTCGTGAACCGTTTGGTGTGAAGTTCGTTTACGTTCGTTCGTTTAATAAATGAAATAACATGAACAAGTAATCACGTCCGATTAACTAAATGAACGAACATAAACAGAGCTCTCGTTCGTTCAATTGTGTTCGTGAACGTTCGGTAACGTGTTCGTAAACGTTCGTTTATTTACGTTCGTTAGTTTATGTTCGTGTTCGTTTGTTTATTTTGTTCGTTAAAGATTTTTATATATTTCTATTTTATTTTATCTAAACCTTTTTTATTCTTTAATTTGTATTTAATTTTTTACCCTAACAATTAACTAACTAAAGTAAGTTCGATAGATGTACATAAAACTTGATATTAAAATGATCTTATTAAATGTTGATTTTGGAAGACATTAGGATTGATATCAAAAGTTTCAAACAAGGCTTCGTTCGGTTTCGTTCGTGAACAAGTCCATTCCCTTAATGAACGAACACGAACATGAAATCTCGTTCGGTTCGTGTTCATGAACCGTTCATGAACAAGTTAAATGCTAAACGAACGAACCCGAACAAAGCTTCGTTCGGTTCGGTTTGGTTCTTTTACAGCCCTACCCTTTTGTATATAATATACTATTTTAAGTAGCTTAATTTTTTATTAATATTTTTTTATAATAACTTTCGTTCGTTAGTTTAAATAATAATGAAATGCGTGGCTGATTTTAATCTTTTAAGTAAACTGCGGTTTTCGTCTATGAGGTTTGTCCCTATTAACAGGTTCAGTCCCTCTTTAACAGTATGGGCCCCTAAAGTTATATTTCTTAACACTTTTAGTCTAATTTCGTTAACTTCGTTAAATTTTTCAGTTAAATGACCAAAATACCCCCACTCCACTCCACCACCACCAGCCGCCACCACCACGGGCCGACCACCACCTGCCACCACCCCCACCCACCTGCTGCCCTCTCCGGCGGCCGACCACCACCTGCGATAGAGGAAGTAACCCGAGGGTAGGAAAAGGTTTAGTTGTGAAGAAGGCCGGTGGTGTCGGAATGATTCTATCTAACGAGTTTCTAATGGCGAAGGTCTTGTCGGCGACGCTCATCTAATTCTGCGCATGCTCGGTTGGCTCCGACGAGGGAGACCAGATTAAAGCCCACGCCGCCACCGGACATGCTACTGCTACAATCAACTTCCAAGGAACAGCGCTCGGAATTAAACCGGCGCCGGTGGTGGCTTCGTTTTCCGGTAGAGGACCTAACGGGATGAATCCGGAGATTCTAAAGCCGGATTTAATCGCTCCCGGAATCAACATTTTAGCTGCGTGAACAGACGCAGTCGGACCGACGGGACTAGATTCTGACGGTCGGAAAATGGAATTTAACATCCTTTCCGGTACTTCAATGTCGTGTTCTCTAATAAAAATGAGCCATCATGACCACTGCAAACACAGTCAACAAACAGCTCCAACCAATGACCGATGAATCCACCGGAAACGCCACCACACCTATGACTTCGGCGCCGGACATCTAAACCTAGATCTCGCAATGGAGAGGGGCTGCCGGAAGAGAGGGCTGCAAGTGGGTGGGGGTGGTGGCAGGTGGTGGTGGTGGAGTGGAGTGGAGTGGGAGTATTTTGGTCATTTAACATGATTTAACTGAAAAATTTAACGAAGTTAACGAAATTGGACTAAAAGCGTTAAGAAATGTAACTTCAGGAACCCATACTGTTAAGGAGGGACTGAACCTGTTAATAGGGACAAACCTCAGGGACGAAAACTGCAGTTTACTCTAATCTTTTTTGATGTTCCGGTATAACTAATTTTTTTAAAAACGGAGCTAAGTTACCGCGAGAAACCCAAACGCTTATGAGAGGAAAACATCGTTGCCGGTCTTTTTTAACCTATTTGATTTTATATTAATTTTGTTTTACTGTAATAAATTACGTTCGTTACCTTTTAAAAATAAACTGAATTCACATATGTTTTTTTATGTTCCAGTATAATTTATTTTTTAAACAGAATTGTAATCAAAATCAAGTATATTTTTTTGTATCGTAGTCTATAGCAAGCGATGTTAACGTTGCGTATGCGTGACAAACTCAACCGCTTATGAGCAAACAAAATCATTGTCGGTGTTTTTGGTATTATTGTAACCGATATCGGTGATTGCTTTTATGGTTTTCAACGAGACGAAACGATAACGACCAAACTCCTGTCGCATAGTGCGGCAAAAAACGACCACGCTTCCACCACAAAACGCGGGTACAATTACTCGTTTATAATAATATGCAAAGAAAAAGTATTAAGAGATAATTTTATTTCATATGATATGATCGTGAGTGTACTATAAAAAATATGTTCTCTTAAAACGTGTTAGGTGTGTTGGCCTAAAGTGAACCTTAAAATTAAGACTTTTTAGTGAAAGTTTTTTAAATATATAAGTTTTTAAAATGTAATTTTATATAGCATCAAAACGTATAATATTAATGTTTAGACGGAATGTTAATATAGTAAACCCATAAATAAACGTTTAATCATTTTGTTCTCTCTTCTCTTTTGTCTCTAAAAACACAAAAATTAGTGAATTATCACATATATTTTCACCCTAGAATATAGATCAAAATTGGTTTTCAACTTTTTGAGACCCTTAAGGGTCTAAAGCGGTAGTTTAAATTGCTTGTAGCGTAGTCTGTAGAGACGCCCTTGACTATAGTTATTTTCTTTTATAGAGCTAATGTTGTTAAATATTATTAATCGAGTTTACTTAAGTTGATCAAAGTTTTGTTTTAATAATTTAACTAGTTTAAATCCCGTGTCTACACACGTGGTGAAAAATATCAATATATAAAATTTTTAAATCTTTATATATATATTTTACATTTGTAAAAATATATTATATATATTAAGGATACAAACAAACTCAAAATATGTAAAAAATAATATATAATTGAGTTTCAAAAATATAATTGAACTTTCATTACTATTTAATTGAAATAAAACTTACATAATTAAATTTCAAAGTTTCTTATAATAATAAGGGATAATTAAAAAATAAATGTGTTTTATTAGTATAGGTAGTATTTTATTTAAAAATATATTATTATTAAAAGATGAAAGTGCATTAAATAAGAGAGAGATACGTGAAAAAAATGATGACAGTGAATATGGAGATGACGTATGACACTAAAAACCTGTATTTATTATATAGTATAGATAACCAAATGTCAGTTAATATTCTAGTATTAGGACTTCCTGGTTATATAAATGTGAAAGAAAACCACGATTGCCAAAGTCCTGTTTCAAGTAATGTTCATGTAGGTTCGAGGCTTCTGAAGAAGGTTTTTATTTTTTTAATGACCGATGAATGCTATAAGCCAGGTCAACCGGGTAAATCTATTGGCGAAAGGCCACGCACGCTCACGAACGCAGACATCGTTGGTGACCCGGCTCACCATCATTCAAGGGGAAACCCACCACCTGAAGGCTCACTATGGTAAAACCCCTGACCCACCTATGCATTTTGCATCAAGTGAGACTCGGACACATGACCTCCATATTGAAAGGACATGAGTTCCAAACCAGTTGATCTAAGATTCATTGGCCAGAGAAGGTTTTTATATTTCAAAAATCAACGAGAATGATTTTTTTTTAAATTATAAATATATAATAGTTGATTATCTTAAAATAAAAATTCTTATAATTTGTAATATTATTTCTTTTTTTTCGTTTATAAGTAATTATAGTTATTAGATTTATATTATTATTAATAATATTTCTTCCTTCCTAGTTTCATAATCTAAAAACTCAATTTAAGATATATATTATATGCATTAAATATATATATTAAGAAATTTTAAACAGTTCTAGTTATTCAATTTTAAACAAACAAATGTTGTTTGTGAAGTACTACAATACTTTATATAAATGTTTGAAAATTTTAATTAATGCATACACTCTAACAAAAGAGAAAGATATGGCCAACAACAAACCAAAAGAAGATTGAGTTTAACTTTAAAATGACAAGAATCATGGGAACATGCCAAATCAAAAAGGCAGCAATTTGAGGGTCCAAATTTATTAAATTAAAAGTTAAAATAAATAAATAAAGGGGACTACTAATGGCATACAAGAATTGCTATTTGGACTTGGCCATATACGCATTGTATAGGGCAATACGATGCGTATAGCCCTTCACAATTTCCCATACCGGACATTCTCTTACAACATGGTCATTCCAATCCTATACGCATCGTATAGGACAATACGAGGACGTATAGCGTACAAGGTACTTTCTGCAACTAGTCATCCATCACCTCGCTATACGCCTCGTATTGACCTATACGCGGCGTATAGAGATGTGATGGATGACTAGTTGCAGAAAGTACCTCGTATCCTATACGCACCGTATTGCCCTATACGATGCGTATAGGGCCCAAAATTTGTGTATTTAACCATAAAGAATCCTCATTCGAACGTATCATTTATTACAAAAAATTCAAACAACCTCCCAAAAATTATAAAAATGTCTTGGTGGTGGGATGGGAACTACGGTTTTCAGGTAGATTCTAACGAGTCGCTGGAAAACAACATGCAAAGTTCTGGCGTTCAAGAGGTGAACTGGGAGGAGGTCTCGTCCGACGTTTATTCTAATCAACGGGTAAGGCTTCCAGATTTGAACGAGCCACTGAGCAATCCCGAGTTCGTATACGGTGAACCATCTTACCTTACACAACCCACGAACGACTACGTATTCGGTGAAGTCTCTTACCCGACACAACAAACCGACGACTCCGAAGACGAAGAACAAAACAATCAAAATGTGTCTTATAAAACTGACCAGAATTTTCAGTCTCGTGAACAGTTGGTTGATTGGGCTATCCGGAGAGGACGTGAGAATGGTTACGTCCATGTCACCCGACGATCGAGAAGAAAAGGCGACGATCCGACGAAACCGTTTATCAAGGTGTGGCTTGTGTGTGACCGTCACGGCGAACGTGCGTCTACTGCCACGGTTAGACGTGCCGGTAGCAAGAAAATAGGTTGTCCCTTTAAATTGGAAGGAGAGTTACAAGAAAATACTGGTGATTGGAAATTAACGGTGAAGGATGACAGTCATAACCACGATCCTAGTCAACATCTTGTGGCGCACTCGTTTGTAAGGAGACTGTCTCAGTCGGAACAACTTTTGGTGGGGAAGTTGTATTCGCAAAACATGTTGCCACGAAACATTCTAGCAACTATAAGGGAACAAAATCCAGAGAGTAGTTGCATTAAAAAGGACATTTATAATGCGATACAAAAGATAAAAAACGAAACGAGAGTCGGTGAAACTCCAATACAGATTCTGAAAAACCTGCTTTCTTCTAAAAAATACGTCTACTATACTCGAGAAGATCCTGTCACAAATAGTGTGGAGGAGATATTCTTTGTTCATCCGAAATCGTACGAGATGTGGCGTGCATTCCCGCACGTGTTGATGATCGACGCGACCTACAAAACAAACATGTATAAACTTCCATTTGTCCAAGTGGTCGGTGTGACCTCCACACACCGGTCGTTTTGCGTCGCTCATGCATTTATATCAAAAGAACGGGAGGAAAACTTTGTTTGGGTGCTACTTCAAATAAAAGCAATGTTGCAAAAGTGTATGGAGCCGCGTGTGATAGTAACAGACAGGGACAAAGCTCTTATGAACGCGTGTGATAAAATATTTCCGGGCTGTTCCAAGAACCTATGTCGGTGACACATACACGAGAATATCGCAAAACATTGCAGAGCATTATTTACAGACGAAGACTGGAAAAATTTCAAGTATTCATGGTCGGTATTATGTGAGTCTCCCACGCCAGATATATACCAGCACAACTTCAACCGGCTTTACGAACGTCTGTATGCAGCCAAACTAGGAAGTAAGTTTTAAATATTAAATATTTAATATTTTCAGTATTTAAATATTTATTCAATATTAAAATTTAAACAATATTATATTATTATTTATTATTTAAAATTTAAATGATATATTATTAATATTTATTATTTAAATTAAAAAATTAAAAACAGTTAATTATTATCAGATATGGCGGATCATGATGATGATATTCAGATGGATCAGCTAGACGATCTTGCGCACTACCCTTTTTCTGGATTTTCCGCCCGATACGGAGGCTTATTCCCGTTGCCAGAAGCTCCGGGAGGTGCAGATGGGTCCAGGTACGGCGGTGGATTGGGCCCTCCTCGAGGAGGTGCAAGAGGTCGAGTGAGCTAGGGCCATCATCGGTCAGGACACGCCATGGTCGCGTCTTTTTGACCTTTCTTTTAAGGAGACATACCAAGAGCTGGTCGTCGAGTTTCTTTCGACGTTCATCTACTCAGAGACTGGGCTGCAGCCTCTACCCGGGGAGGCGCCGGATATTGATCCGGATCGTATTTCTTTTTCTATTTTTGGGGTCGTTTACCGTCAGACCCTCCGTCAGTGGGCCGTCACGACGGGCTTATACTACGAGCCTGAGACGGTCACGCCGCTTTTCACCGAGGAGGTGACGGAGGTGGACAAGGAGGAACTCCTTGTTTTTTGGGGCTTGATTTCAGATAGTCTTTGGTTGGGTACCAAGGGGAGGGTCTTGGGTATTAGAGACCCTTTGTATAAATATCTGCACTGGCTTATTTCGACGTCGATCGCACCGCGTCTGAAAAGCCGTGAGTGGTGCACTGATAGAGATCTTTTCTTCCTTTTCTGCCTGCTTACTGGGAGGCGGTGCGACCTGTCCACGAGCATGGCGCTTTATTTTACTTCTGCCTATATGCGACAGAAGCGCGGACTTTTATATGGCGGTGCTTTCATCACGCATATCATGCGGTCGGTCATACCATTTGACCACCATGAGCCTGCGATGTTACCGCCCATTCCCCCTGTCCGATTAGATCGTCGTACGGCGAGCGGCATGCGCATCACGCACCGATTCCCGCAAGGCCTTCGGTTCGTAGGGGCCGTCCAGGACCAGGTTTGGGTCCCGGTGCCGTTGCCGCAGATGCCTGGACAGGGGGACCCTCCTATGCCTCAGCAGCTACAGGGTATAGCGATTGAGGACGAGCCGCCACACGTCGAGCAGGTCCACAAGCATCCGCCACAGCATCCCCGACATGTACGTCGGTCTGTTAGGCTGGATAGGGCTACCCAGGCATTGCTTGATGGCCTTGTTGCCGACTCACGGCGACAGGGTCGTCAACTCGATCGCATTGAGGACCTGATGATGTGGGCGGTTGGACAGCTCGTGAATCAGTCACGAGCCGCCGGCATCGAGCCACCCCCACTACCACCGCCACGTCATTATCCGGACGACCCCGTTCAGGGTGAGGGCGGGGTGGGTCAGGGTGACGCCGGAGCCGGTTAGGGTGACGGCGGAGCCGGTTAGGTTTAGTTCTTTTATTTGTATTTTGTTTCTTTCGTTGTTATGTATGTAAAACATTTTGATGTATATATTTAATTTTTTGATGTAATGTATATAATTTTAGTTTATTTGTTTGGTTGTAATGTTTAATATTTTGTTTGGTTTGTAATGTTTAATATTTTGTTTGATTAACAAACTTATAATAACAAAATTATATAAATTAAAATAAAAATAAACAAAATATAAATAAAATAAAAAAATTATAATCAAATAAAAAACACCTATACGTGGCGTATAGGTCAATACGCCACGTATAGGATTCTTTAACACCAAATCTTCCAACTTTTCAAGAAAATTATTGTGCCCTGCCACATACGCTGCGTATAGGGCAAACGAATCGTATGAGACATATACTTCAGACAGAGAATGACACGTGTCATTCTTATGTCAGAGAGTGAACCCTATACGCCCTCGTATTGATCTATACGAGGGCGTATAGCACGACGACGGGTCCAATTAGCAATATTCCGTGTGTGGTTAGAATTTCCCTAAATAAATATATAAATAAATAAATAATAAAAATATGGCAGACATTCTTGTGGATGTCAATTTCAGAGGTTTATCTCCATCTGTAATTTGATTGAAAGGTGCATTAATTTATGATTGTTATATGGTTAGATCAAACCAGCATCTGGTCCCAAACACAAACCGAATATTAATTATTGTTTACTATTAAATATTAATTATTAACTACTATTATTTCACATAATTTAATTTCTGTTAGGTACAACTTTTCTCATTAAGTTTCAAGGTGATAAAATCTATTTTATTCTATTCTCATATGAAATAAATATAGTCTTAAACTTATAAATGAAATTGTAACAATTTGTATCAAAATCAGTGACTAATTATGAGCTCCGTATATATTCAAACGTTTTAGTTACCAATATAATTTATTATGCTTTGAGTAAACTGTCATTTTTGTTCTTGTGGTTTGGTCAAAATTATTACTTTAGTCTAATAGTTTGTTTTCTTGTATCTATGTCCTCGTGGTTTTAAAATATTGTCATTTTCATCCAGTCAGCTAAAACCATTCATTTTATCAGTTAAATGAGGGGTATTTCAGTTCTTTTACATATTTGTTTTATTTTCTTCATCTTTTTTACTCTAACTTTTAATCATCCACAATTTAACCTCTAATTTAACAGTCCCCTTGCTGGCCTTCTTCCTCTTTTCCTGACCAATTTCCGGCGACCACCACTAGAACACCAACGTCGCTTGTTTCTACCTCACTTTCACCACCGTTTCCACCCCCACAAAACAGGTTCTAACCTTTGTTGTGTTTATCGCAGACCTGTTTCAGGTATGACCGAAAAAGACGTTTTTATGGAAAAAACTAAAAAAATGATTTTTAAAAAGTAAAAAAACGATTTTAAAGAAATAAAAAAAATATCAAAAAATAAAAAAAAGGAAGTAAAAAAAGATTTAAAAAAATAAAACAAATATGTAAAAGGACTGAAATACCCCTCATTTAACTGAGAAAAATGGATGAAGTTAACTGACTAGATGACAATGACAAAATTTTAAAACCACGAGGACCCAGATACAAAAAAACAAACTATTGGACTAAAGTAATAATTTTGACCAAACCACAGGGACGGAAATAATAGTTTACTCTTATGCTTTTAAGTTGTCCGAATAAACTATATTTAGTTTCGTTTATGTTGGTCAAGCGAAACTTAAACTAGTTAGTTTCGTTGGTTAGTTAGTTTTGTTTTTGTTAACTTTGGGTATATAAGCATTTTTGTAATTATTATTTAAGTGATCAATCAAAATCAATTTTCTCTTCAATTATCTTCATTTTACCATCACAACATGGTATCAGGGTATTTTTTGCTTGATTATGTGATTTCATCTTCCACTTGAATCTTCTTGTTTCAGTGGTTTCTTGTCTCTCTTTCTTCACTTGTCGTTTTCACGTTTTTCGGATCTTTTGCTTCTTTTCTCTTTACTTGTTATTTGGGGTTTTTATCATTCCTATCGGATAAACTCTTCTTTTTTGATCCTTTATGCTCGTTTTGATGATTTCTAGACTTCAAACTTCGATTTTGGGTTTTGAGTTCGTTCAGACGTAATTGTTTTTTTTTCAGTTAAGGCAAAACAGTTCTTGAGTCAGTTTCGCTCCTGTTTAGTTTCACTTCTCCATTAGTTTCGCTTGTTTTCTACTTTTCGCTTTTCCAGCCAGTTTCGCTTCTTTTCTTTCGACAAAACTAGCCTTTGCTTCGTGTTCATGCCGAATACTTATGATTTAGCTATGAATTCCTCTAATATATTGTTTTCACATTCCTATGACCATGGGAAATTTTGATGTAATAGTGGGGATGGATTGGTTATCTAAGAACAAAGCGAATATTCTATGTGGACCTAAGGCGATACAACTCGATTCCCCATCGGGTGAGTCCATTTACATAGAAGGTGAGAAGAAAGGTAAGGTTAAGTTGTGTTCTTATGTGAAGGCAACAAAGTACATGGTGCGTGGGTGCAAGACATACATGGCATGTGTTGTGGATGTGATTGAGAAAGTGAAAGATATACGCGATGTTCCGGTTGTGAATCAGCTTGAGGATGTGTTTCCGGATGAGTTACCGGGGGTTCCACCGGAGAGGGAAGTAGAGTTTGAGATCGATTTGATACCCGGTGCTAAGCCGGTAGCCAAAGCATATTATAGGTGAAGTCATTTAAGATGACAATTTCATCATCTTTTATTGATGAAATGCGGGAGGCCCAAGTGTTAGCACTTGTGGCGATTTGAAAAAGGAACGAATGGTTGCTTATGTTGATAAGCTTGGGGAAAATAGCTCGGGGTTAAAGACATGTTTTGATAGGATTTGGATTCCTAGTGTTTTGGCAACTATTTTAGATGTGGCGCATAAATCCAAGTATTCTATCCATCCGGGGGCCACAAAATTGTTTTATGATTTGAGGTGTCATTTTTGGTGGCCGGGTATGAGGCGTGATATTGTTATGTATGTGGAGAGATGTCTCATATGCTTAAGGGTAAAGATGGAACACCAAAAGCCGTATAGAAAGCTTCAACCGCTTGAAATACCGCTTTGGAAATGAGAGAACATAACCGTGGATTTAATTACTAAACTACCTAAGACACGAAAGCGTTATGATGCAATATGGGTACTAGTAGATTGGTTGACAAAGAGTGCACATTTCCTTCCTATAAAGAAAATGTATTCATCGGATAGATTGGCAGAAATCTATGTGAAGGAAATAGTGTCACGTCATGGTGTACCGGTGACGATTATATCGCATCGTGATACGAGATTTACTTCTCGTTTTTGGAAGAAATTCCATGAGGATATGAGGACTAGATTGAATCTTAGCATTGCTTATCATCCACTAACGGATGGTTAAAGCGAGCGAACGATTCAGACGCTTGAGAATATGTTACGCGCGTGTGTGTTGGATTTTGGGGGAAATTGGGACGACCATTTACCATTGGCTGAATTTTCTTACAACAATAGCTACCATTCTAGTATTGGTATGCCACCTTTTGAGGCGTTGTATGGAAGGAAGTGTCAAACACCCGTGTGTTGGGGTGAAATTGGTCAACGAGAACTTGGTAGTAAAGAGGTGGTCAAGGAAACTATTAGTAGTATTGACCAAATAAGGGCACGCTTGAAAGCGGCTCAAGATCGCCAAAAGTCCTATGCGGATAATAGAAAACGGGCGATTGACTGTCAAGTGGGAGACTTTGTGCTTTTGAAAGTCTCTCCTTGGAAATGGGTGATATGGTTTAGGAAACGGGGGAAATTAAGTCCATGTTTCGTCGGATCGTTTAAGGTGATAGCAAGGGTGGGTGCGGTAGCTTATCGCTTGGAGCTATCGGAGGAACTAAGTAGACTTCATAACACGTTTCATGTGTCTCATTTTCAAAAATGTTCGGTGGATGAATCTACTTTTGTCTCATTGGATGATATTCAGTTGGATGAAAAGTTGAATTATGTTGAGGAACCGGTGGCAATCTTGGATAGAAAGGTGAAGCGTTTACGCAATAAAGAGATTAGTAAGTTTTGGTGAGGTGGAAACATAAGAAAGGAGCGGAAATGACTTGGGAACCGAGGAGGAAATGCTCAAGTATTATCCAAACCTCTTTATGTAAAGTCGGGTTTCGGGGACGAAACCCAAATAAGGGGAGGTGATTTGTAACGAACCAAAATCCGGGTTTCGTTTTTAAATTAATAAATATTTCTAATTAATATTATGGTGGAAATAATATTTTAGAAATAAGTTGAAACAAGTGGGTTTCAAGTTCGTGTTGGGGTTACATTAGTTTTTAACTAATTTTGGAATGAAATGGGTGAAACGGAAGTTGAGGGGCTGAATGTGTAAAATGGCAAATCTGCCATATTTGACTAGTAAAAGTTAAAATTCAGCTTCATTTGGTTGTGTTGGTCGATCATTTCAAGAGAAAAGGGGAGAAAAGAAGCTTTGAAGCTAAATCTTGCAATTGGAGCTTGAATTATGAAGGTTTTGGCTTGCACGCCACCTTCGTAACATCAAGTAAGTGATAATCTTCCGTTTGATTTCACCATTGTTGAGTTAGTAAGTGTGTTTTGTAGAAATCCTAAATTTGATGATGCATGGGGTTAATTAGTGTTAGATTGTTGATAATTTAGCTAAACTAAAGGTAAATAATGGTGAATAACATCCTAGAACCCTTTGATTTTGATTATGAGAAGTTAGGGTTCATATGGAAAGAATTGGAGGTTTTTGGATTATGATGATAGGATGATGAATTAATGATGATTAAGTGTTTATATGATGTTAGACACTTGAATGAACACCAAATTAACCTGATGTTAAAGATTTAATGAAAATTAGTGTTAAGGAAAATAGTAATGAAACTCAAGTAGGTGAGTTTGGGTGGAAAGAGGGTGTTTGGATATTAGAATAACCCAAACGGGTCAGTTTGGGTTGGAAATGGAAGATTGGGTTGTGAACCCAATTATAATGTGATTTTGATGTATGATAGATTACTAAACTAGCTGTATATGTTTGGGTAATCAAATTGCAAATTGTGAAGGTGGAACGGGATCTTCAAACCCGAAAGGTAAGTGCTTTTGCACTTACTTAGTTTTGTTAATATATGGTGTTATATGCAATATAGTTTGCATAATGTGTTATGTGCTATGTATGTGTATAGAGGTGATTGAATGTAGTTATAGTTGTAAAGCTACAATGGAAATGTGGATATGAAGTTATGGTTTAAAAACCATAATGGAAATGTAGTGATGAGGTTATGATCTAAGTATCATAATGGAAATGTGGTGATGAAGTTATGGTTTAAATACCATAATGGAAATGGGTGATGAAGTTATGATCTAAGAATTATAATGGAAATGTGGTGATGAAGTTATGGCCTATGTGCCATAATGAAAATGGAAATGTATTAATTATAAATGTTAAATGAAAAGAATGAAACTTGTAAGGTGTTATGCAAGTGATATGTAGTCTAATGACTAATTGGGTGGAAACGGGTCAAATGGGTGAATGGGTGAAAACAAGTAGATTTTACTTGTTGATATGTTTTATCTTCATTACTAATGGTGATTAAATGTGGTGTTATGTAGAAAAAGCTCCGATGTTGTCAAAGTCAAGTCCATGGCGTTTGGCGGATTCTCGTATGCATTTTTGGTGTTTTGGGGGTAAATAGAAATCCTTTAAAAAGGATGTAAATGTTAAATGAAGTATGTAGTTTTGTGTAAAGAATGATACTAGAATGTTTTAAACAAAAACCCAAGTGTTGGGAATTTTTGTGTTATGTTGATATGTTGAAAAATTAGAAAATTTGGTTAAGTGTTGGAACTGGGCAAATTGAGTAAACTTTCTGTTTACTCAGGCCCCCCGCGGTACGTGAGAACTAGGGCAGGTTCTCTCGCGGTACGCGAGAGACCTGGCTCTTGGACATGCAAGTTTGGGACTCCCTCGTGGTACGAGAAGGGAGGGGCTTGGTCCCTCGCGGTACGCGAGGGTTATAAATTTTTTTTCTTGGGACGAATGCTTCCGCATGTTTAAATGATTTAATAATTGGTGTTCCAATTAAGGGTGTTACAATTTGAGAGTTTATGTTGTGTAGCGGAATTACGTTTTACAAAAGATCGTTTCTTTCATTAATGTCAACCTCAAGGGTTGGTTTGTAAATATAAGAATCCCGTCATGTAGACAAACGATATTTATTTAAAATACTTGGGGTATAACAACCCGGTTGTTTGATACATGGAATCTAAAATCAAATCCCTGACATAAGTTAGTAAAACCTACAAGGGAGGTGACTGTCTGGGGATCATAATCTTTTTGGCACCTAGCCTTGTATTCTTTTCTCCAAGTCCTTCACGTGCTTAGATACAATCCACCTTAGCATGAACCTGTATAATATATTCTGGTTGCATCGGATCTAGGTGTGTAGCCCGACCGGGATATACAACAAAACTGACATCTATCTCCAGGACTATATCCGTAGACAGTCCCGATAGATAATGTTTATTTATGCCTTTCTTGAAAACATTTGAAAATGAATGTCAGCGATGAGCTGATGAATACTTTATAGCATCAAAATCCTTTATCAAACGACAAAATTGTTGGATAAATAGTTAATCATATCTTTCGAAGGGAGACAGTAAACACATGAATCCCTCCCTTTATGGTGTGTATACATTGGTCACATACTCGAGGGACACGTGGATTTGATATCCCCCGTTTTATTCACTGCTCGACTTAATATGTGCCAATCACGTCCGACTATATATTACCGGACGAGTATAAACATTTGATCAACTTTACTTATAGATTTATTCGTGTAACAAGTCACCCCTGGGGTTATATCCATAGTCAACCCCACAGGGAGGTATGCATTCGGTATTTAACTTCGTGTTTTGCCCTTTTCGTAAACATAAATATTTTGATCGTTGCTTGGGTGTGTTTGTAGCACACTCATGATGTAAAAACGAATTTAAGACCGACTCGTATTCACCTTGATTTGGAGTGAAAATATGGTAGCTAGGTACGTAGTAGCTTAGCAGGTTGAAACTTAAAGCTCTAACACCTTAACTTGATTTCTACGCGATCCTCGGATTTCTTTGGAGAACCATACCTAGTTTAAACATGGGTGATCAGTCCATGCGTAGACCAGAGTTAAGTCACCCAATGCCTACCGTGGCTATAACCCTAAGCCCCACTAAAATTTCCTACTTAAACTTATAAATTAAACTTAGAAATATAAATAAATATGAACATGTCTTTGATTTGGGAGAAGGTTTGGAAATGAGAACTTATGAGTAAGCTTAAGTTCTATTTATAGAAATATTGGTTCATCCACTATACATATGTCACTTTCCTATTACATTCTTCACATGTTGGTGCACTTTCCTACTATCTTCCTCATATGTCATGTGCACCTTCCTACTACCTTCCACACATGGTGGTTTCTAGGAAAGTACGAATTCAATTTATTATTATTATTATTATTATTATTATAATTAATTTAGATTGCATTCCGTCTTTCTCTAATAACATTTTAAATAAAAAGTTTTTTTATAAAATTCTGAATACGTCATCAGAACATACTTATTTTTCTCTACGTTTCGACCTAGGTTTCATTAGAAACGAGCAGGTTCAAAATAATATATTTTAATATTATTATTAAATATTAATGGCTCATCCATGATTTTTAGGTTGAAAATATAAATTTATAGACACAAATTGAGACTATATGAACTCCATAGCTTGCTTAGGCTATGTTTCTTTTCTCGTAGTTATAACTGTTGCCTCTATGTTCGGGGTATTACAATTTGTCCCTCAGAATTCCTTCATGAATGTTACTATGCAAGTGCCGAGGGGTTCTGGCAATCGGATGGGTATTGTTTTTTGCTCACTAAAAAAAGACGAGACATGATGTTAGTAAATTCTACCGTCTAATTGGGATTCCTAAAGACTTCAAGTTTACTAAACCACAAAAGCTTGCTGCTGCAACTACTGCTTATAATTCTGTTGCTATCGCTTTTGTTTCTGGTTCATTTGCTGGTATATCTATAGAACTGTACAATGCTTTGATGCAACTTCTTTAGCAGAATTATGGGGTTAAGGGTGGTCTTCATAATGTTCAACTTCTTAGCGTTGTTAATTTTGCAAGTATTATTGCTTGCAATTCGACCACGGTCGACACCACTTGGATCATTGATACTGTTGCAAATAATCATATGTGCTTGATTTCAATTTGCTTTCTAATGTTTAATTAATTAATTCGCCCGTTGATGCGCTTTGTGGATTAAGTTAAATACTATATAATAATATTTAGATATTTTGGTTTCACGAGATCTTTTATAAATGATAATTACTTTAACTAAAAACACACACAATATGTAAATGTACTTATCGCAACGTAATATAGTTTAGGTAAGAACCAAGTATAGAACCAATGGACACGGTCGAGTTCCAATACTCAACTTTTGTTATGGTTTAGCCGGTTTAACTAGTGAGTGGGTTTTGTGTGCGTGTGAAGCAGAGAAGTAAATAACGATAAAGTAAATGACAGAAAAATAAAAATGTCCGTGAAGTGTATAACCGAAATGTAAATAGCAGAATAGTAAATATCATGTCACGAGGAGTATTGCTTTGGGCTTCGAATCCGTTTGGTACGTGATAATGTTAAGTTGACTAATTCGGTGGTATGACTACTACAAACATGTGAATGTTACAACTCTAGAGCCTTATTCTAACGATATTTGATTCACGAGTTATAATCTTTAATAATAAAATGGTAATGATTCCCGGCTAGGGACAACGTTACCTTAAAGTCTTTGAATGCTATCTTCAAGTTGGTTTAGGAAATCGAACTTAAATGCTTAATTATTATTGTTAAAAAGTTGATTAGACTTTGTTCACCGGGACGCGGTGTAAAAATGGGACCATGTAACGAACCGTCATGGACTGTAACGACCCATTAAGACCGTCACAAGATGGTAATAGTCTGTCACGGGCTGAGCAAGGGTTTGATCCGGAGAGTGACACGTGTAGTGAAAGTGTGAGAGTAAATATGAAGATCGGACTTGGGACTTTAGAGAGTCCAAGCCCTCTCTTTTATACCTGAACCTGTTTCCAGCTTCATGTTATATATGGCGGTATCCCCTTCTCTTTCCTTTCCATGCAGTAAGCCTCTTTCCTTTTTGGTGTAAAGGGTCAATGTCTCCTAAAGAGACAAGGATCCCGTTTCTCAAGACTATTAAGACACATTGTCTTCTAGTCTTGACTTTATGGAGATTGCAAATGGGTCACTATCACTAATGCCACGTCACTTCGTTGTTTGGGAAACATGCCTTCGTGGTTGTAACACCTTAGGCAAATCCCATATCGTTCTGTTAGCAAATCCCATATCATTCTGTTCTGTTATGTCCACGGGAGAGATGCTGGGATCATAATGAATGCCCCGCCTCAAATACCACAACGCGTTTTGAGGCTTAATGTAGTGGATGAGATGAGAACTCCACAGTTAAGCGTGCTCGGGTGGGAGTAATCCAGGGATGGGGACCCATGGGAAGTTTTCACTCGGGCAACCCAAAACAAATCCGTGAGCTCCTAGTGGGCACAACGGGAATATTGTTGGTACGAGAAGCCGGATGTTACAAATGGCATCAGAGCCACTCCGGTTCTGTTATGTTTACGATAGTGGGGCAAACCTAATCGAGGACAATGAGTCCCAAGGGGCGTGTTTGTAACACCTTAGGCAAATCTCATATCGTTCTGTTCTGTCCACGGGAGATATGCTAGGCTCATAAGGAATGCCAGCCTCAAATACCATAACGCGTTTTGGGGGTTAATGTAGTGGATGAGAGGAGAACTTCATAGTTAAGCGTGCTCGGGTGGGAGTAATCAAGGGATGGGTGACCACTTGGGAAGTTTTCACCCGGGCAACCAAAACAAATCCGTGAGCTTCTAGTGGATAAAGTGGACAATATTGTTGGTACGAGGGGCCGGATGTTACAGTGGTTCTTCTTGGTACGTGCGCTTCGTGGACGAAGCTATGCTTCGTGACCGTCACGTCATCATATAACAATTGTGAAACTTGTTTATTATTTAGTGGATTTTTTTATTCACCGTTACCTTCTATTTTAAGTTAATTGAAATAAAAAATTCACTTATTGGTAACTAATATTTATATATATTTCATTTACTCATTCAACTTTAAATAAAATATAACATTTATAAAAATATTACAAACACTTGGTGAAAGTTGAGTAACTTTATAGGAAAAAAAATCGAGTGACTTTGAATAAAACGCTAGGTAAAATTTATTACTATTGTGTCTAAGTTTTCCCTTCAAATGTTGATATTATATGTCCACTCATATCTATTAAACTTTCATTTGTAAATTTTTGTAATAATTGTTGATTGACATAATTTACTCTCACTTTAGTTATTGGTGTGTAAGAGTATAGTCAAAAATCAACTGTTTGAATTTTAATATTTCGTGCACTCATATTTTTTAAATCTGTTGTCGGTTTAAAAAATCATAGCACTTTTGCAAATGGCATAGTAAAAAAATTCAATCAGGTTCAATCTCATTGATCGCCACCAGCAGCTCCCCAAATCCTCAATCGAGCGATTCATACAAGTATATTTCTTACTATTCATGTATTTATATTTTTTCAGATTATTTATTTATGTTCCAGCAGCTCCAAACACCACCTAAATTTGATCATTGGGCCAAAGCCCAGTTATAATACTAAACGGTGTCTAATCCTTGGACTATGTGACAATAGTATAAGACTATCCGTGGTGGTTTCACGCCCCGTCACGTCACTACCACATCAACACATGGGCAATCACTGTCCCAAATCACTAAGTTGCGTAGTGGTTTCACGCCCCACTTTTATTTTTTTAATAATTAACTATTATTTAATTAAAAGAAAAAGAAAATAGATTATTATGTGGCTTCATTTGATTGGGTGATGAATTAAAGAGATTTGCCCCTTAAAAAAATTCTATAAATTATTAGTTTTCTTAAAAAATTCTCAACATAAAAAATAAACATTATAATCTATAAATTTAATAAATATAAATAATCACCTACTATTAATTCAAATATGTGTAACACAAATATATACACTTTTAACATACACGCAAACAACATAATATACTATATATTATGAAACGTGAATTCAAAAAGGGGCGGATGCATAGAGGCGTCAGAGGGGAGAAAGGCACCCGCTGAAGAAAACGTTTTTAGTATAAAATTGGGTTATAAAATTTTTGGGCACCCGTATGTTTTGTCAAAAGCCTCTTAAAAGGCACCCAAGAGTAGTTGAAACGAAAATAAAAGAAGAAAACTAAAAAATATACTTAATCGGAAATTTTACCGGCTAGTGCAGCAGTTGCAGCGGCAACCGGAGAAGACAATATGCTTTTAAAATTTATACTACAGTTAATGTCATTTTAATTCAATTTTACTTATTGGTTATTATTTATTACTTTTCATTTCTTTTCAACTATTAAAAGCCTACAAATTTTGACTTTTCATTTCAAATCATTTCAAACTTTTATTTCTTTTTTAAAATCAAATTTTGACTTTTCATTTCAAGTCATTTCAAACTTTTATTTCTTTTTTAAAATTAAAAGTATAATATATTTAACGAATGTCTACGGATGAATACGTAGATTTTTATTGAGAAAGTAAGATTTTTATTCAAAATTAAAAGTATAATATATAATTGTTTTATCTTTTTCATAGACATAACTCTCCACTTTCACACTAGGAATAATACGTAGATTTTTATTGATTTTATCCTCGTTAATCTTTTTATTAAAATGTGAAATTTCAAAAGACGTTATTTACTATTAATTTTATTTAAAATATAAAAAAAAATTATTTGACAGCTTTGGTTATTTATAATTTTATATAGTGTTGGTTTAATTACGTATAGGGGTATAAATGAATCGAGCTGAGCTTGACTAGTCCTGAGTAGTTTTCAAGCCCAGACTCGAGCCCATATATAAAATGAGTTTCAATATAAGCTCGACATCATCCATATCCTTGTAGATCCCTGTCCTTATCTTTGTTTAAAATTTTAATGGAGTTTTATTTTTATCGGTATTTTTGTGCACCCGCTGAGTAAAAATCCTGGATCCGCCATTGAATGCAAACAATATATAATTCAAGTATATGTATGTGTTCGATTCGGTTCGGTTTTTTCGGTTTTCAAAAGATACAAAACCAAAACCAAACCGTAATTTTCGGTTTTCAAAGAATACAAAACCAAAACCGTCGGTTTTAGTTTGGGTTGGTTTTTTCGGTGCGGTTAATTCGGTTCCGGTTCGGTTATTTCGGTTTTTTGCTCACCCCTAAATTATAATACATGGACGGTTATGATGGAGGAAATTCTCGATGCCCAGGATCTGTGGGAGATAGTAGATCCAGAAAACGAAGATGATGTTGATACGAAGAAAAACAAGATGGCTCGTGCCTTGATTTATCAATCTCTTCCAGAAAATATTTTAGCCCAGGTAGCAAGGACCCGTAGTGAACGAGAGATTTGGGAAGCCCTACGGTTGAGGTTTGTAGGAGCTGCTCGTGTACAACAAGCTCGACTACAAACTCTGAAGCGTGACCTTGACCAACTGAAGATAGCGACAAAGGAAACAATAGAAGACTGTGCGGGTAAGCTTTCTGAGATGGTAAACAGGTTCAGTAACTTGGGGGAAGACTTGGAAGATAAGGTAATTGTGAAAAAACTATTAGACGCAATGCCTCCAAGATTCTTGCCAATTGTTGCTACAATAAAACAAATAGCGGATCTAAATACCATGATGTTTGAAGACTGCATAGCAAGGCTAATGGCTTATGAAGAACGGCTAAGAAGACAAGAGGAGTTAACTGAAAAGGATAGTAAACTGATGTTTACTAGATCCGATTCACAAGACAGACGACAAAACGACAAAAGTCGAAGGACTCAATCCGGTCGAGGCCATGGTGTGGATAATTGTAGCAGAGGACGTGGCCGAGGTAGTGGCTTTGGTCGAGGTCAGGGCAGAAACCAAGCACATGGGGAGACCTGTGTTAACAATCAAAACCGGGATATTAATGAACCAACTCAGGACGCTAATCATGGTCGAGAGAAAAGAAACATTCGTTGCTATAACTGCAACAACCTGGGCCATTACTCTTGGGAATGTACCAGACAAGTCGAACCTCAGGCCAACCTTAATCAGATCGAGAACCATGGTCAAACCCTCATGATGGCTGTGATTGATACGGAGGACGAAAATATCTTGCTAAATGAAGAAAAAGTACATCCGATGCAATATGCAAATGACTCGTGTGACGAAAATATCTGGTATTTGGATAATGGTGGTTCAAACCACATGACGGATCGAGACACACATTTCACCGAAATTGACTTCAAGATAACCGGGCTGGTAAGATTCGGTGATGGGTCGAAGGTGAGAATCATGGGTAAAGGTTCGATAGTCTATGAATGTAAGAATGGAGAACATCGGGTGATCAATGATGTGACACCTCGAAAATCCTCTAAGAAAATAAAGGATTTGGCTTGCCAAAAATCTTAAGTTCGAGGGTTAAAATAAATATACTCAAACTTCAAAGGACGAAAAATGAAAATTAAAGAAATGGTTCCATAACGGACAACCGTCTCCCTGGGTAACGATCCGTTACAAAAATGAGGGACCGTCATGGTTTGGTAACGGTCCGTGTCGCAATACCAGAGGCGGTTTAGGGTTTCTGACACACGTCCCCTGACTCAGCACCAATGACGGACCGTCACGAGATTATAATGGTCCGTTACGTGGTCCGGAAGTGCGTAGTCACCAAGCAAAGCCATGACGGATCGACACGCACGGTAACGGTCCGTCACAACCCGAAAGTTGGCCATATAAATAGATGGTCGAGTTCAAGCCTTTTCTCACAAATTTCACACCACAAAAACACACACACACACTCCTAGTGTTCCAAACCCGAACCCCACTTCGCGTTAGAAAGTATGGTTTCTAGTCTTATGCCTTCAAAATAGCTGTAGATAGCCCCGAGGTATGTTTCGGCTGGTTATTAAGATTATGGTTAACTGTTCTTAAGTTTATTATAAGTTTTTATATACTTATATTATTAGGATATTGCTCAAGGTTATTATTTTCAGTAATAAATACTTCGAGGTAATCTCCAGGTGAGTTCCTCTTAATTAAATGTGTATAGTTACACAATTGTTATTTGAGATATTCCTCATGTGATGCCCTATTCCAAGTATATATAATGCGAATAAGTACTTATTACGTTCCAAGAGTGAATGGGACCTACGGGTGGATGATTATCTTATCTTACTGGTGAAAAGTAGGCCAGTAGAGTAGGATAATTGTCCATTTTATATTGGTGAAGGTAGGCTAGTGGCGGGAATGATTGACCAATTATATATATGGAAAAATTTTCATGATTAACAACCGTGTGGTAAAGATTCATGAACTCACCAACTTATGTTGACCCGGTTGTTTTTATTATTTTAAAATTGTTGCAAGTGTATCCTTTAGTTGGCATTCCAGGTAGATAATGTATATGGATAATTATGAGGATGATCAGAGGATTGTGATGGATAAAGGCATGCTTTGGAAGAGATGTAAGTCCTATGGATGTTTTGCGTTTCTTGATAAGGACTGATGATCCCGGTGTCAAGGTCAATAAAAAATATTTATAAAATTCACTACTTAGCTACCTTAAACTGTATATAGGGAAGTATGGTTGTCGAATCCACATGGAACACGTGGAGAATGCTATTTACACTAAACTGATTCAATCACTACTAAAGTTTAAGACTTTATTACTTAGAAAACTTGAAATTATAAAAAGCAATTAACTTTAAGTTGTAAAAACAATTGGAGAAGAAGGACCACTCCGGGATTCAGATTTAGCAAAACACACGCATAATTTTAGTTTCAAACCAGATTAGAGATTACATAGACATAACCTTGATTAAATTGTTTAACCCAAACACACAATGGTTAATTCAATCACAAAATCGGATCATTCCCGATGCAAGAAAAACCAAGAAACGACGATAGATGCAATAAATTGTAAACATGCAATTGTTAATAAATCAAACACACAATTGAATTAAAAGAAGTTAAAAGGTTCACAAAACTTCAATCTAATACTGATTATCTACTAAAATCATACGAGTACATGCATAAATCGTTCACCCGGCGGGATCACAAAAGCGTTTAACCGGTCATGATTGTCAAAAACAATAAAGATTCAAACTTTAAACTTACAATCATTCGAAACTAAGAATAATTGGCCAAACAAGCTCTGGAATCGTCTTAGGGAAGCTCTGGGATGGCAAGGAAGAAGGTAATTCGAGAATGAGAGTCACAATGGGTTTATAATTGAAATTAGGTCAAATTTTCATTAACTGCCTTTCTTCATATGTCGCGAACCGCAAAGACCAAAATAGTCCCGCGCGCTTTTCGGTTCTCTCGCGTACCGCGAAAACTCTCCCTCTGATCTGCGCGTACCGCGAAGATCCTGAACTCTAAGATTTTGACTTTTAAGCTTTGACTTCTCTTTCTTTGACCTCTCGGGCTTCGTGCCTTCATATATATGACTCGTAAACTTCTGCTCTTTAGCACAATTATCATGTAACACACCAAACTACGAAATCCACATAAAACTGACTCGATAAACACAATTAACTATTAAAATGTACAAAAACCGACACTTATACATGGGATATTTAACCCTACATCAACTGACGTTTATTAGTTTGGTTTATTTAAAATATAGGGTTGTTTTATGATGTAAAATACTTTAGTAATTAATGAAAGAGGTTTTATGGTTTAGCTTCTGCTGTGTGTTCTGTACCATGCGTCACGTCTAATCGGTGCCTGGGACCAGGGTGTGACAAGTTGGTATCAGAGCATCAGTTTAAGAGATTTAGATACTAATAAGAGTTTAGTATCTAAACTTAAAATAGGGTTCTGTAAGTTAGCTGGAATGCCATAGGTTGAGATGTTGACTTTCATTATGAATATAACAGGTAATACCGTGAAAACAGATAATTAATTACATTCTTGGTCAAATGTTATTAATTTCTGATTTTCAGGATTATTACTAGTTATACGAATTCTGATGTCATACATCTGTGTGTAGGTATAAATGGCTGGAAGAGGTAGAGGACGAGGAAGTGGTAGGGGTATGACTCCTAATACTAGGTCTCGTACCCGTAACGCAACGAATGGTGATTCGAACTTAGAAGCAAATACCAATACTGAACCTGAGCAACATACATAGGAGGTTATCAGGACAGTATCTCAATTTTAAGGAGCGGTGATATCTGAGGTCACAAAAGTGCTCCAAACAACCTTACCAGGAATCTTGGATAATGCTCTTCAGAGGAGAATGGGCTCCGGTAACCAGGGAAACAAAAATAAAGGAGCCAGTGGTGCAAACCCACAAGCGTAGAATACCATTCATACCAACCCCATAGGAAATAATAGTAATACTAATCGATCCCCTAAAACTGTTGTGATTACAAACTAGATTACAAGAGAAAATAACCAAGGATGCACGTATAAGAATTTTTGTGATTGTCAACCCAAACCTTTCAACGGCAAAAAGAATGCCATTGGAGCCATGCAGTGGATGACTTCTATGGATGTCGTTATCAAAATGAGTGGATGCAGACTTGATCAAGCAGTCAAATTTGTTGCACATTCATTCGAAGAAGATGCACTTGACTAGTGGGAGTCAGTCAAGCAAACTAAAGGATAAGAATATACAGATAGGATGAAGTGGGAGGAGTTGAAGAAAATATTAGTTAATAGATACTGTCCCCAGAATGCGGTAGACAAAATTGAATCTTAGTTCCATCGATTTGAATCAGGAAGCCTTAGCCACCAAGAATACACCAGGAAATTCAATGAGATGGCAAAGCTGGTACCACACCTAGTAACCCCTGAATCTAGAACGATTAAATGTTATGTGCAAGGACTGCCACCGAAAGTTCGAACCTTAGTAAAAACTATTGCACCTACAACTATAGATTCGGTGGTACAACTTAGTGCAGTCATGTATGATGAGATAGAGGCTCAGGAAGTAGCTAACAAGAGAAGTTTGGAGAAGACAACCTATGAACCTACAAATAAACTCCCAAGAAAAGAAGGAGACATTGTAGGAAAGGGTATACAAGGAATGGTATGCCATAGATGTTAACAGGAAGGACACATGTCAATATATTGCCCAACTATCAAATTCCATAACTGTAATGAAATGGGGCATTACAAGTTTGATTGTCCAAAGACACCTCAAACCAAGGTCGGTGGTGGAGCAAAAGGACGTGTGTACACCTTAGGAGCTAGATAAGAAGGAGAAGACTAGGTACGTTCCTTATAAGATAATATTAAATGAAGTTATAAAAATTAAGTAAAAAGATGTACAAATATAAAGAAAATTCTTTTCATAAGACTTTGATATCACGGTAACTAGAAGGTGACCTTCTGACCGGTATGTAGTTATCTGACGAAGGGAATGTTCTGTCTAGGAAAACGCGGTGTATAAATCTCTCATATACCCGCCGTTCTTTCCTAGGAACATATCTATTGGAGTTACTACTCTGATTAGATAACTGTTCTGTGTTACACGTATAATAAAATAGAAAGACAACTACCCTAATTATAAAATATACCCTAAGCAGTTGAAGTATTTCTGAATTTCGAGGACGAATTTTCCTAAAAGGAGGGGAGATTTATAACACCTCGAAAATTCCCTAAGAAAATAAAGGATTTGGCTTGCCAAAAAATTTAAATTCGAGGGTTAAAATAAAAATACTCAAACTTCAAAGGACGAAAAATTAAAAATTAATGAAATGGGTCCATAACAGATCGTCACCCTGGATAACGGTCCGTTACAGCAATGATGGACCGTCATGGTTTGGTAACGGTCTGTGCTGCAATACTAGAGGCGGTTTAGGGTTTCTGACACGCATCCCTTAACTCAGCATCAATGACGGACCGTCATGAGACTATAACGGTCCATTACGTGTTCCATAAGTGCGTAGTCACCAAGCAAAGCCATGACGAAGCGTCACACACGGTAACGGTCCATCACGTCCCGAAAGTTGGCCCTATAAATAGATGGTCGAGTTCAGGCCTTTTCTCACAACTGTCACACCATAAAAACAGACACACACCCCTGGTGTTCCAAACCCGAACCCTGCTTCGCGTTGGAAAGTCTGGTTTCTAGTCTTATGCCTTCAAAATAGTTGTAGATAGCCCCGAGGTAAGGTTTCGACCGGTTATTAAGATTATGGTCAACTATCCTTAAGTTTATTATAAGTTTTAATATATTTATATTATTAGGATATTGCTCAAGGTTATTATTTTCAGTAATAAATACATCAAGGTAGTGTCAAGGTGAGTTCATCTGAATTAAATGTGTATAGTTATACAGTTTTTATTTGAGATATTCCTGATGTGATGCCCTATTCCAAGTATATATAATGCGTATTAAGTACTTATTACGTTCCAAAAGTGGATGGGACCTACGGGTGGATGATTATCTTATCTTAGTGGTGAAAGGTAGGCTAGTAGGGTAGGATAGTTGTCGATTTTATACTGATGAAAGGTAGGCCAGTGGCGGGAACGGTTGACCAATTATATATATGACAAAATTTTATTAGTTTTGTGTAAACAGATAGATGGGACATGGGATTGATGGTGATTGAATAACAACCCTGTGGTAAAGATTCATGAACTCATCAACTTATGTTGACCCGGTTGCTTTTATTATTTTAAGACTGTGGCAGGTGTATCCTTTAGTTGGCATTCCGGGTAGATAATGTACGTGGATAGTTATGAGGATTGTCAGAGGATTGTGATGTATAAAGGCATGCTTGAAAGAGTTGTAAGTCCTGTGGATTTTTTGAGTTCGTTGACATGGATTGACTTTTGTTAGTTTGGTTTATTTATAATAGAGGTGTGTTTTATGATGTAAAATACATTAGTAATTAATGAAAGAGGTTTTATGGTTTAGCTTCCGTTGTGTGTTCTGTACCATGCGTCACGTCTAACCGGTGCCTGGAACCGGGGTGTGATAAATGATGTTTACCATATATCGGGCCATCAAAACAACATACAAAGTCTTGGTCAACTGACTGAGAAGTGTGGATGGAAAACGAGCATCTTTGGCTTTATGAAGAAGATGATCAAGTGCTTATGAAGGTACCACTAAGTCCAAATCTTCTATACAAAATTGCATTGAAAATTGGAAGTCCGATATGTCTCCTAATGTAGGGTTGAGAATTTTGTAAGCTGTAGAGATCAATGTATTTTGAACAATGTTAGTTTAGTTTACCTTTATGTAATTTCTTTTGATGTAATTATTGCTTTATTTAGCTAAGTCTAGGCTATCGAAACTACTTAGTTTCGATTGAATTTTGTCCAATCGAAACTAGTATTTTCTATAGATGATAAGTTTCGACAGTTTGTTCTATCAATTGTAAATGCTCAACCGAAACTAGTAATTTCGGTGAGCATAGTTTCGATGGATGTCAACTTACTATAAATAGCCTAGTTTGAGAATGTTTAGGGTGTGGATAAAAGGCTGTAACCATGAAATTCTCTCTTTCATATTGTTCTTCGATCAATAGATTTTCAATAGTTTTGCACTGATTGTTTTTTCACATCATTTTGTATTGATTCTAGTGTGGTTAACCTGTTTATTATCACCGATTCTGTTTCTCTCCTCTGTTTCACCACCATACACACAGATTCCGCCTGTGTGTGTGTAACCGATCTGTTTAGTGATTTCTGATTGAAATCTATACCTACACCTAACCTCTGTAAATGGACCAAGTGTCGCTATGGCATGCACGACTTGGTCACTTAAAGTTTAAAAAGATTGAAAACATGAGGAATAATATAATGGTGCATGGTGACTTGTAAAGCTTGCATGGGGATCGAGTATATGACGCCTGCATGTTAGGCAAACATAGCCGAGAACCAATCCCAAAGCAAGCCATGCACCGTGCTTTGAAACCCTTTGAAATTGTCCATACTGATTTATGTGGACCAATTTCCCCACCCACTTTGGGAGGAAATCGATACTTCATGTTACTGGTCGATGACTACACGAGGTACACATGGGTCTATACACTTAAAACCAAAGATGATGCTTTAGATGTCTTTAAAAGATTTAAACATGAAGTGGAGTTGGATACGTCTTTGAAAGTAAAGGCTTTTAGGAGTGATCGAGGTGGTGAATTCCTCAACGGTTATTCACTGACTTTTGTGAGGAAGCTGGGATTAGACGTTTCTTTACAACACCATACACACCTCAGCAGAACGGGGTGGTAGAAAGACGGAATAGAACGGTGTTAAACAGTACAAGGAGCATGATGAAAGCCTTGGGTGTTCCTCAATTTTTTTGGGGAGAAGGCGTACGACATACTGTCTATATTATGAATTGGGTCGCCACAAAGGCCTAGAAAAATGTGACCCCTTATGAAGTGTTGAAGGGTTACAAATCCAACTCGACACATTTACGTGCTTTTGGGTGCTCTTGCTATATGAAGATACCCCCGGTAAACCTAAGAAAGCTAGATGATAGAAGCAAAGAGTTCGTGTATCTTGGGTCCGAACCTGGATCAAAGGCTTATAGACTGTTTGACCCAATCCAAAAGAGACTTTATATGAGTCGTGATGTGACATTTCAAGAAACAACAAAATACGATTGGGCAAAGTGCTCACAACAAATGAATGTGGGGAACGGACCGGAATGGATTGAGTTCTTGGTCCAATTAACTGAAGAAGTCCAGGATGGGAAAACCCAGCATGTTAACTAGCCTACAAACCCAGTGCAATACAACCACATCACACCTGGGCAAACTGTTCAGGCCCAACAAAGCCCATCGCAACAGGCCCAAAGAAACACTTGTTGAGAATGAAGAAGAAGCCCAAGATCAGACTGAAGGGGCAAATGAACTGGATCAGGTCCATCTATTAGAAGAACAACGAGGCAATCGGTTAGACCAAAGCATCTGGATGATTTCGTGATGCTACAGGAGGATGAGCTTCTCATGTTAGATGATAAACCCACAAATTATTATGAGGCGAAGGAATATAAAGAATGGCAACACGTAATGAGGATGGAGCTAGTTTCCATCAAAGAAAATAATACGTGGGAGTTGTGTGATTTACCGGTCGAACACAAATCGATTGGGCTAAAATAGGTGTTTAAAGTAAAACGAGATGCTCAGGGATCAATAACAAAGTACAAGGCACGCTTGGTGGCGAAGGGTTATGTGCAAGAACAAGGAATCGATTTTGAAGAAGCATTTGCACCGATGGCACGGATCGAAACCATGAGATTGTTACTTGCTATAGCAGCCAAACGAGGATGGACCGTTCATCACTTGGATGTCAAGTCAGCATTCTTGAATGGTGACTTGAAGGAGGAAGTTTATGTTAAACAACCAGAAGGTTTTGTTATTCGAGGTAAAGAATCCAAGGTGTATCGGCTTCGAAAGGCGTTGTACGGGCTTCGACAAGCACCACGAGCTTGCAATGAAAAATTAGATAAAACCTTTAAAAAGCTTGGTTTTGTTCGGTGCCAAAAGGAACAAGTTGTTTACAGTCGTTTTTAAAAACAAGATTTGAATATAGTCTGAGTTTATGTTGATGATCTCGGGACGAGTCCGACTGAAATAGAGAAGTTCAAGAATCAAATGAAGTTAGAGTATGATATGAGCGATCTGGGAATACTTTCATACTATCTTGGCATTGAAGTTAAGCAACAAAACAGGGCGATCGAGCTAAAGCAAACCGCATATGTAAAGAAAATCTTGAAGACGGCAAACATGACGGATTGCAACTCTTCGAAATACCCTATGGCGAGTTTAGATCGTACAAACTAAGAACGAAGAGGACGTGGATGCTACTATGTATCGACGATTGATCGGAAGCCTTCGCTAAATTCTACATACTAGGCCGGACCTAGCTTATTCGGTTGGCGTAGCTAGTCGGTTCATGCAATCACCAAACCAAAGCCACTTGCAACTTCTGAAGCGTATATATTAAGATATGTAAAAGGGATGGTAAATAAGGGTATCGTCTATGGGTGACAAGGAGGAGACAATTTGGTAGGTTATTGTGATAGTAGTCACGCCACAGACCAAACTAATGGAAGAAGCACCACTGGTATGGTGTTTTATTATGGAGATGCAACTATTTTATGGAACTCACAAAAACAATAGACTGTCGCTTTATCATCATGTGAGGTTGAGTTCATGACAGCTACAGCAACATCGTGTCAAGCAATATGGCTTAAAGGTCTATTCGATGAAATAACAAGGTCAGAAGAGAAGACGGTGCTACTACGGATTGATAGTCAATCATCAATTGCTTTGATGAAAAATCCAATGTTACATGGGCGTAGCAAGCACATCAATACTAGGTTCCATTTTATTCGTGAATGCATTGAAAGAGGTTAAGTACGTGTGGAACATGTTAGTGGTGAAGAACAAAAGGCTGATCCTTTGACAAAGGCATTCAGTGGCGGATCCAGGAATTTTTTTCAAGGGGTTCACTGTTTTTAAATGCTTCAATTTCATAGGGTCGGACATAAAAAATTCCGGGTCAGTTCGATGGTTCGGGTCGGGTAAGGTTCACCACATAACAAAAATACGATACAATAATAAAAAACATCGTTATTAGAAATTAAAAACACACATGATATAAATAAAATAGTCTTTATGAATAAAAAAAACTAGAGTTGTTCCCTATGAGTTTTCATCTTTTGAAATCGTTGAATTACATCTTCGTCCGAAACTTGTTGAAATAACTCCTTTTCTATGTAACAAATGCATGTACCCACACCCATCCTATTATGAAATTCCGTCTTCACATGCTTAATTGAAGAAAAACATCTATATATTCAATTAAAATGATTATTTCTACATTTTGATTATCTAAAATCCAGTAATTAGCCACTTGGCTTATGCTTGTACCTGAGTATCCAGAGTGAGGCATGCAAACTCCAAAGCTAGTTCCAACGCTCTAAACTCAAATGGTAGGCCACCTCGATGTAAAGAAACAACAAGGTAAAAAAATTATGCAATAGAACTCTTAGAATGTATAGATAAGACCCACAAAATCAAAATAATAAATGATGCAATATAACTACCGGAATATATAACTCAAAAGATTGTGGGTCCTATTAGGAGAAAATAAGATAAAGCCCATAAAATGGAAAACAAAGAAGTGAATAACGGAGGAAAACTGTATAAACTTGATTTTCTCCATCTCAGCAGGTTTTCCACTATTCTCCAATTCTGGTTATTAGCAAATCATAAACAAAAATGTGAATTCTCAGAGCTGAAACTGCCAACTTAGTTATTAGCAACCGCATCACCCAAATTAATTAAAACAACTAAATAGCCTGGCCCATTAAACGTAGCTAAAAAAAAAGGTTTTCAAAAATGTTGGTGAAGGGATTCGAACCCACAACCTCTTTGTTATAATAGAGAGCCTAAACCACTACGCTATCTGTGAAACTTTGTAAGGGGGTTCACCCTATAATATTTTAGGGGGTTCACCCCAGTTTTTTTACCTACCGTTACACTAAAATTTCAAAACTCGGGGGGTTCCTGTGCACCTCCTCCACTTCACTTAAGTCCGCCCCTGAAGGCATTACCTAGGATCAAATTTTAAGAGATGAGAAGTTTGCTCAGTATGAGAGACTTAGGAGGAACAAACAAGGATTAGGAGGTGAATGATGGGGCAATCCTAGTTTGAATGGGCTGATATGTTTGGGTCCAAAGGGGCCTGATAGGAGTTTTTTATTTGTTTGGTTTATTATTTTGTTTCCTTGTTTAAGTAAACTTCTTCCCAAAGTTTAGGGTTTTAACTTTTCCTCCAAGTTTTTGAGTCTTGTATTTAGAACAGGGTTTGATGTATTCCCTAGAGAGTTAGCAATTTTGTATTCGGTATTTTGAAGTTATTAATAAAGAAAAAGCTGTCGTGGGTCTGTCCAACCACAACAGTCTCGTGTGTTTGTGCAGTGGTTTTGGTATCAATGTTAACTCGAACAGAACAAACAGTGTGATTTGTTTTGGTTATGGCAGTTCTTAAACCTTGGTGTTTCAAGAGGGTTTTTTTCTACTATTAAGCCACCAAACCCAAAGGCGTTAAAAAAACAATTAAGTACTCACATAGTCATAATCACTTCTATTAGGGCATGTGAAAATGTCACGCGTGAAAGTAAAGTGGGCGTCATATGAACGCCACCTCACTACATGTATTTTTCACACCACTTTCATATGATAAGGTTATACCCATATGAAAATAAGTGGTGTGAGAATTAAATAATTTTTTTCTATTTGTACAATATATATTAATAAATTCATATTTATTAAAATTAAATAAAATAATATTAATTAAAATTTACAAACCAATAATTAAGAACAAAAAAAAACATAAATTAAACATAAATAAGATAATATTTATTAAAATTAAATTTAAATAAAAAAATATTAATTGAAATTTACAAAACTTCATGTGAAAATGTCCCGTGTAAAAGTAAAGTGGGCGTCACGTGAACGCCACCTCAGTACATGTACTTTTCACACTACTTTCATATGGTAAGGTTATACCCATATGAAAATGAGTGATGTGAAAATTAAATAATTTTTTTCTATTTGTACAATATATATTAATAAAATAATATTTATTAAAATTAAATAAAATAATATTAATTAAAATTTACAAACCAATAATTACGAACAAAAAAAAATAAATAAAATAATACTCATTAAATTTAAAGTTAAATAAAAAATTATTAATTGAAATTTACAAAACAATAATTAAGAAGAAATAAAAATATAAAAGCTACTCTAGTAAATGATCGTAAATATATTCAATCAAGTCCGTCTTTAAATGGTTATGAATTTCTCGGTTACGTATTCACAAGAATAGAAATGAGCAATTTTTTTTATATATTTTTAGTTTTATGTTTAATGTATTTTATTTATTTTATAAAACATCATTTAAAAAAATGCTAGGGTAGTTATGGTTTCCCCCTCCCCTTGTGTTTAGGGTAAAAATAATGTGACATTACATGATGCGTGTTGATTGGCAATTCCTAGGGTACTTAGGGGTTGAAGGGGTTCCACCCCTTCCACCCTTATTTTATTTTGTGACCAAACTCGTGCAGGGTTTGACACGATATGCCACTTATTTTTCAATAAAACAAACGCTCGTTCGACATCATTTCTTCCTGCGTCATGAGGTGTTTTATATGAAGGACGCCTAATACCTTCGGGAGACGTACGAGATTTTTAAATTTTAACATATTCGGGATATATCCCATCAGCAAGGTTGTATCCACGCTTGTAATGTGACCCTCTGAGCTCAAAAGATGAGCCCGATGCGGTTCTATTTATCATGTCATCGAATAAAGGCGATTGATTTAGAACATTAATACCATTGCTGGAACCGGCAACACCAAAAAGAGCATGTCAAAACCATAAGTCATTTGAAGCCACAACTTTAAGCATAACATACGGATGAGGATGATAAGCACGTGAAAACTAACCGCGTCACACAAACCAACCCGACCTCTAGCATCAACCCCTTGGCGGAACCAAGGCATCTCTCTCTTCAGATAACTTTTAATCGTAAATTTAAATCTCGACTCACTCGAAACCGTCGAATATAGTCTTCAAGCGTGTACGTGCACGACTCCGTAAAATAGTCCACTATAGAAGAGTGTTAGCCGCCTCACAATCATGGTTGAGATGAGCAGTTCAGGTTCTAGGTTGCAACTGTTGAGCTTCTTGCCATCACTGAAGCGTCGCGGTTGAGAAACTATGATAAATTCATCGGTAGAGTTTGATGAAGATGACTACATTTTAGAAAAATATTTGTGTTGTATGACATGCATGTTTGTAATGTGTTTAAAATGTGTGTGTGTGTATATATATATATATATAGCGGTAAAATAAACAATATAATTTTTTTTATTGCAGTAAACGGCTAGATTCACAATTCCAACTGCTAGTTCCTAGCTCCACCCCATGAAAATTCTCACGCCCTCTTCACGGGGAAGGTAGGGTGGTGTTTCACGCCTCTCACGGTTTCCACACCCTCTTCTCACGTCCCACAATGGATACCCTCACAATTGTTTGTTTACAATTGAATCGATTCCGTTAAACATCATACTGTTGGGTTCGTTTGGAATTATTTTGGAGATATATATCGTATAAGAAAATTTAAAATGAAAACCCATTTGAATAGAAAAAATCATAAAAACACTTATGTAACTTTCTTTTTTTAGGGTAGGTTTTATACATAATTTCGTTACTTTAAAAAACGAGCGGTTTTTTTTCAATTATGAAAAATAAAAAAAAAATTGTTTTTGGTTCACACATCAGCATGTTACATACGTAACACGAAATGTTACATACGTAAAATTTTGATAAAAATATATAAAAAAACCACTCACCGTTTTTTTTAGTTTTTTTATTTACAAAAGTGATGAAATTAAATATAAAAGCTATCTCAAAAAACAAAACCAAAATAACCTACATTTTAAACTTTTACACATGTAAATAGGGGTTTCATTATATCTTTAATATTAACAACTTGTTATTGTTAATATTTCACGTATTGGTTTATTGTGTGCACCTAATCTAATCTGATCTAGTGATGTGGATCATCTTATCTGCCTAATCATCATTCAAACATGACATCACTCCCATTAGAGAAAATCATATCCTCAGTGACATCAACCATTTAGGCTAATTTAACCTAAACTTTGGCTTAGAATGCCGTATAAAACATTCTTAAACTATCTATTTGATGAAGATATGTTTACTCATTTAAGAAAAAGAAAAGAGCATGTTAAATATTCTCCTTCAAAAATGTGTCCTTCAATCCTAGGTTCCATCTTATGTCATACGTTATCCCTCATTCGAATTCCATGTATTAATTAAGATGCTAAATATTTGTGGCCAACTCTAGATCTTTTTTCGGGGCGTTTGGTTCTCAGAGTTAGTAGGAATTAGAATTGGATTTGGAATTTAAAAGTTTCATTTGAAATCCATAACAATTGTTTGGTTGAGTTCGTATTAGATTAGGATTGAGTCTCTTTATTTATTTGATTAGTTAATTGAGTTTGAGTTGTGTTAGGATTAGTATATGGTTTATTATAAATATATCGTTAATTATAAATATATGGTTAGGGATTAATTGTAAAGTGTGAGTTGAGTTTTATCAATAAAGAGTAGATCTTTGAGATTAAAATTCGTGTGTTTGAGACCTCATCTCCAACACATATGTGTTTGGCTAGCATATTTGTTAATGCAGTCGTAATGTAAAAATATCTAAAATGCAAAATTACTCATTAAAATGGTGAGAGATTCTAAATTTTTATTAAAATGTGGAGAGATTTTGAATTTATTTGTTGAGAGATTTGGTTGCAATTAATTCCAATTTTCTATCTTAGCAAACCAAACATGTCAAGAAATAAAATTAAAATTTCTAATTCTATTAAAATCTTATGAATTTCTGCCAACCAAACATGCCCTTATTATTCTTTTAAAATCAAACTAATAAAATGGCTTCTCCTAGATTCAAAACAATTATTGAGAAAAAAAATTATTCATACTCAGTTGTTTTTTTAGGACGTTTTTCACCCTAACTATTATATGACCTGTTATAAATAACAACCGACCCTTGTCGTGATCAATATTATCCGTTTTATCTATCGTAAGCTCATGACTTTGTTTTTAAATGACGTGTGGTTTATACTTCCAAGAGGGCCACCAATCATTGATTCTCTCCCTTTAAACATGTTTAGAGCATTCCTATCAGTTTTTCTATTCCCATCTCTATAATTATACTAAAAATCACTACATTTTCTCTCTCATTTTTAATTAAATAATATTTTTTTATACATTTATCATTACCTTTTCTCTTTTCTTCATTCACAACACTTTTAAAAAATATTAAAAAATTTATGCAGGTGAATAGTGTTTTCCCCAAATATACAAAAAAATTATACATTTTCTCTCTCCTTCACTTATAACCACTCCTAAACTATAGAAAACTCCACTCATAAATATAGGAAGAACCTGCTCTGAATGCTCTCAGCTACAAAATTCTCCTTTCGCTTCAAAACACCCAAAACATGTTAATATAGAGTTGAGACATCACTTATAAACCTAATATTTTTCTTGTAACCTGTCCTTTAGGAACTCATCATAAGCTTTATGCCACCATTCAGTTGTAGGATTTGTCTAAGACATTAGAGTTGGTTATATTTTATTGTAATTAATCAAACCGACCAGGTGAGTCAATACAATGACGTGGTAACAGTGTTGTAAAAATCGGGCCTAGGCGGACCATTAATCGGAATCAGTCCTAGGCGGGCCTAGGCGATCATAATCCGGCGAAAATTCCGGCAAAAACCTGAAATTTTCGGCCAAATTCCGGTGAAAACCTTGGATTTTCAAGCCAAATATGTGTATAAATATTTAAAAATGAACATTTTTATAAAAATTACATATAATTATGTGTGTATATATATAAAAAACTGAAAATTACATATAAAAATTTCAATCCGATTAATCCTGCCTAAGCCCCCGATTAATCCCGCCTAGTCCTAGGCTCCACTCCACCGCCCGCCTAGCGCCTAGCGATTTTTCCAACAATGCGTGGTAATCACCAACTAGCAATCCTTTTCTCCGTTAGCAGGTAGCTGAGATCGAAAACGTTATCTACAGAATTGTTGTGCCATTTCTTTGGTCCTGCCACGATTTCGGACTACCACCACTTAATCCTGACTCTCTTCCAAAAGTCTAAACTGCAAAACCCACCATACGATACTTGGCAATTGGAATCAAACACGTCAAAGGTCAATCCCAAATGACCCACCAAAATATCATCTACTTCATATTTAATACCTACTCCAATGGTCCATTGACTCCTCATATGTGGAACAACAATTGCCAATGGAAAACCTTTTATGTATTCCAATGAATATACCTGCAATAAACTATTCAAATAAACGTGTAAATTACTCGAATAAAATTGAAAAAACCGTGAAGCTCAAAATTAGAGCTCTAGGCTAATTAAATTGGGGGACCTAATCAAAAAGACCAAGTTTTGTTTGTGGATTTGTACAACAGATTTGGGATTTTGTTCTCGGTTATTAGGGGGCCAAAACACTATAACTAATATGAAATAAAGTTAGAGGGTATTTGAGAGTGTGATGAGAAAGTGATTATTGACTTATTGGTTTTTTCAAAAAGCCGATAATTCAAAAATAATTAGATTTAAAAAAAAATCAATAAGTCAATAAGTTATTCTGAAAAGCCAAGAAATCCTGACTTTTGAAAATGACTTATTTCTAAAAGAATATCCAAACACTTCTAACAAAAAAAGGGGGCCCTCTAGCCTCTTAATTATTCCACCCATGGCTATGAAATTCAAGTTCGACAACCGGGCAACCCGCCTATGGTGTTTGTCATAAGAATAATCTCGTTGACGCATTTCCGTCCATTACTTACAAACCACGAAACTCTAAACAAAAGTTACGTGTGTGTTAAGCTTAGCTATATTTAATCTTTGGTCTGTACATATATTTTCATCTGGATCGGACTGCTAATGTTGTCAACCTGCAATGACTAGTTTGATTAAATTAGTAGAATTAAAGAATAAGAACGAAAGGAGAAGAGGAAGAAAACAAACTAGAAACGATGAGATGAGGGCGCCGCCGGTAATAGAAACAGAAGATGATGATTCATCAAACAAACAAAATCACATCACCGGAAAAAGACACCACCGATCAGATGAGATGAGGGGAGAAGATAAACGAAATAAGATCAAATCACCAAGAAGCAAACTTTTAAGATTTTGCTTTTCCATTCAAAGGATCGTAGAAATCACTGATCCGAATATTAAAATTATATACAGTCCAGTCGTCATACATCACTTTTTTTTTCGAATTTTCTCCATATATTTTACCGTTAAAATTACGCTAATTTTGCCTCTATTGATTTTGTGGATATGTATCTTCACACTTCCGGATCTAAAACTGTTATTGCCAATGGTTCCCATTAGGAACGAGGCAAAATCCGTTGGAGTTCCGATACGCGTGGTGAGGAAGCTTTCCGGCGGATTTGCTGTAGCAGAACGGATGTTTTACAGGTGGTTTGGAGTTGCACCGGTTAGTAGGATATCTGGTGGGTAGAGATGGCGATTTCGGTGACTCTTCCGGTGTACCGGTGGAGGAACTAGATTCAGAGGAGGTGGAAGGAATCGGTGACGGAGAGCATTTCTTCTTCGGAGTTGATAGAAACGCCCTAATTTTAAGCGATGACGGTTGCAGACAAGCTGCTCGATCATATTCCTCAATGATATTTATCAGATCCTCATCAGATGATATAGAAACAAGCGCGTCTAAATCTTCCGTCGGAAACTGGCACCTCAAACTCACCGTCTTCCCGCACAATTCACCAAGTTTCAGCATCAGTTCTGTAAGTAAATCTTAATCGGTCAGCTGGTCATCACACAAACGGAATCAGTTTGAATCGAATGAATTACTTACCGGAAAAGGAGATGGACGGACCAACGGCGAGGACGCGTGTCTGGCCACCGTGGTACCGGAGTTTGCCGTCAGGATACCGAGGGAGGATCCGGCCGCCGTAACTACAGAGGAATTTGATGGTAGTGTTGGTCGGAGGCTTGGGAGCGTTGAGAGAAGGTCCCACCATTTCAAATCGTATCAAGGTTTTCAAACGTGCTTTCTTCTTCAAGCCTAAACATGGGGCGATTATCTTCGTATTTATAGAGTTTTCGGTTAACGGTGGTGCTCATTGGAGTTAAAAGTTAAAAAATAATGTCTAAATCCAGATGGAAAGTCTAATTTAGTTGTGTGTTATGCATAAAGAGTTGTACGTTGTTTTTTGTTGGATGACTTTTGGCTTTGCATTGGAGAAACGATTACCTTTGTTGTATTGATGGGCCAACAATGAAAAGCTAACTTCTCTTTTCACTTTTCTTAACTAATTTTAACTTTATTTTTAACTTCTTCTAACCGAAATTTCTAAAAATTGTGGTGTTTGTTGCAACCTGCAAATGTAAATGTACATCTTAAAAAAGAAAATATTTTTAACCACCAACTCACACAAGGTACACACTACACATATCTACTTATACTTTTTAAAACACACAAATTTCTAATCTATCTAATAATATTGATTTGAATCATTGTTCTCTTAAAAAAATATATAATAAATCTTCAACTCTTACAACTCAACTGACAAGATTTCTTTTTTCTTAATAAAAAAAGATTTTGCCTTTATGTTTAATCATTATATATATGGGGGATGGTTCTCCTAAGAAATGCACTTTAACTAAGAAGCCTAAGAAGTAATATCATTCATTCATTTGGATAATCAATGGTAAAGATTGAAGTGTAGGAAAAATAAGGGGTATAGGAGAATTTTTGAAAAACCCATAATTATTGACTTTTTTCAAATTCCCTAACTTTTTTTAAAAGTACATAACTTTTTCATATAACCTTATTTTTTTAAAAACTTTACACCATAAAATTGAGCGTTTTTTTACCTTTAATTCGAGTATAGTATTGCTATATTTTTTGCAAAAACAAAAGCAACACTTAACGAAATGATGCTACTTTACGTAAATGTGCTGGTTTATGGTAAAACAGTACAATTAATTGTGCTACATTGTAAAACAACACTATTAACTGTGCTGATTTATCATAAAACAACAGCAAATATAACAACTAATTGTGTTATTTATATAAAACAACACAAAAAAGCAAACCAACACAACATAAGGCAGCACAACAAAAATATCAAACCAGCACACAAACATCAAACCAACAAAAAAAGTAATCAAAAGCAATAAACCAACACAACTGAAAACAACACAACTAAAATATCAAACAGCACAAAACAAACAGAAAACAACACAACAAAAATATCATAAAACAGTAAATATAACAATTAATTGTGTTGTTTTATATAAAACAACACAAAAAAGCAAACAAACACAACATAAAGCAGAGCACAAAAACATCAAACCAACACAAAAAAGTAAGCAAAAACAACAAACCAACACAACATAAAACAACAAACAGAAAACAACACAACAAAAATATCAAACCAGAACCAGCACGTCAATCAGCATAAAAAAAAATTTAGAGTAGTTTCATCCTTTGTACAACTTCTTTCTAAAAAGATACTCAGAAAACCATTTTGACCAACTTATAACCTGCATATTGAAACATATTATAAAAGAATGAGAAAAGAAATACAGAAGCAAATTTGCCCATGTATTAGCAACAAATCATGTGATAAAATGAATTAACCACCTTGATAATGTGGGTTGTATTCGAAATGCTCTAGATTACTTCTCTGTAGATGACCCATGTAGCTTAAAAACATTATCATAATACTAGACATAATGAAATTCTATGAAACATCAAATTCCATGATTTCAAAATGAAAAATTATAAATAACTTATCATGTGTCAAGCCATAAAAACAACTTCAAGCTCAACAAATCGGGAATTACAAAATGAATTCGGGAGAAATTGCAATTAAAGTTAGAATCTACTGAAAGTTAGATAACAAATGTTTCGTTTTGAAGATGCGAAGGAAGGAAAAAACACAGGATTTTGAGTTCATATCTTCAACATGTATGTAAAATAGCCTATGTGAACGAGCACAAGAGTAAGATTACTTGAACGAGCGCAAGAATAAGAAACTCCAGATGTTCATTAACGTCGAGAACGAACCGGAGAAGAACGAATGGTGGATTTCGAATCCGTTCAAAATCCGGATACAGTCGATTCCGATCTGAAAAAACAAAATGAAAACCAATTTGGAATTGTTTTTTGAAATATAGACCGTAATATCACCGTCTCGCCCAAAGATGGAGGAGCTACCGCTGTGGTGATACTACTGTCGATCGGAGATGGAGGAGATATCAGCGGTCAGTTGCTTGGTCAAAAACTAGCTTGCTTTTGTATACATCTTTTTCTTTCGGTGTGATATTGTGTTGTTGAGATTCGACGGTTCGATGCTTTGTTCGATCGATTTGATTCATAGATTGGAATGATATGGAAGTTTGTTGGTATGTTGAAACGATTGACCGGCGAGTGATTCTAAAATCATTCTGGAATCCATATGCTATTTCATGTTTAGGTTGATTTAGCGGTGTTCCATATGTGCTCAGTATCATTAGCATATAATGTCACACCCCAACCGACGGCGGATTATACGTCGGGGCGGACGCGGTTGTTCAATAGCACAATGTTGACTATTAAAGTTTCAATATTTCATTAATGAATAATTTAAAATTCAATACAAGGAAGAATAATACGAATACAACATTTAATTTAAGTAGTCTAGGTCTAAAGCATCTTATGTGATCACGAATAAGTCTCATGACGTAAACCTGAAACATGTGAAAGAATCTGTCAACTACAAAATAGTTGGTGAGATACAAAGGTTTTGACACAGTTTAACAAGTATTTGAAAAGTATTACAATTCACTATGATTTAATGCATTCTATAATGTAAGTATGAGAAAACAAGCATGTTAGACATTGTGCATATCAACCCTCCAACCAAGTTTAGGCATAACCCGCAGGTTACCCTTATAAGTCTCAAGTTTAAAGTTTAATTCAGTAACAATCACCAAGGGCTCCCCCCCGAAGGGGTCAATCAATCAAGGTGGATTGGTCAAATACAATAGATCTATCATTGTTACTATAGGCTTGATCAAAGTTAATGAATATGCTAGTTTTAAGTTTAATCTAAGCATACAAGTCTCAAGTTTAACATAAGAAAAAACACATAGTCATAGTTGTACAAGAATTGTATAAGTTTAAGAATTTTGAACATGTTTCACCCCAAAAGCATAGAAAGGAAAAATGGGCTAAGTATACTCACTTGGATGATGAATAGTATCCGACAAGAGTAAGTGTTGCAAGACTTTGAGGGAGAATACCCTCACGATATGCCTAAGAATACAAGTCTAAAGTTTTAAGTTTGTTTCTACGAGTCTAAGGCAAAGATCTAGGATTTCGAGATTCAACTAGGGTTCCAAACGGGTGACGGGTTGGTTGTGTTCATGACGTTTTAAATCAAGTTTAAAACAAAGATTTTTGAATGAATGATTCAAGACTTATGTATCAAAATTTAAATAAGTTTATAGCTTAGAATAACTAAAATAATTATTCAAAAGTTTTACAACTCATGTTAGGTGATAATAGTCAAAATAGTTTTCTTAGTGTTTGTAAATGAAGTTGAAGTATTTGTTAAATGAAAGACTAAATAATTATTAAGGTTTAACAATAATTATTCAAGAAATAAATAATTATTAAAGATTTATAATAATTATTTTAAAGGATATATATAATGATAATTATTAAAGATTACTAATAATTATTGTAAGGATAAATAAGTGTTTAAAGAGTAATTAACAATAATATTTAAAGGATAAATAAGGATTAATAGTACTTTTAAAAAAGTAAATAATTATTAAGGATAAATGGATATTTATAAGAATTAACAATATAATCATTTGGATTTTATTAAAGTTTTAAGTATTAAACATTTATTTTACAAGTTATCTTGTAATAAATAACGTTTATAAGTTTAAATAAATGTCAAGTTTCCTTAAGTTTATAAAATAGAATTCCTTATAAAGTTTATGTTTTAAATTATAAGTTTATAAATGTTTTAAATAAGTTTCTTATAAGTTTTATGAAGTTTATAATTTTAGAAAAATGTTTGTTTTCAAATGAATACAAGTTTTCTGTTTATTAAAGTTTATAATTATTATTTAAAGTTTTAAAACAAAAGAATTTATTTACTAGAAATTAAATAGTAAATTAAGTTTTCTGTTTTTATAAATTTGCATAAATTTTATAAAGTTTTAAAAGTATCTTTTATATATTTTAAGTATTTAAAACTATATTTAAAGATTTAACTTTTTATAAGTTTTTATCTAAGTTAAATTAAATAAAATGGTTTCAGAATGTAAAAGTATAAATAAAAAACATTTTTGAGTTTATAAAAGTTTAATAGATTTTATAACAATTTTTAGGAAAATTAAATCTGATTTAATAAGCATAAAAAAATGAAATACATAAAGATGGGGGTCGGCCGGGTCGAACCCGCGCCTGTTCCCGGGTCACCGTATACACACACAAGCACTAACCATCCCGACTACGGGTTCGTTAGTGTTATACCTGTAAAAATAAATTAATAAACATATGTTCAAACCACCCCCAAATCCATATGAACCCTAGAATCAATCTCGTCAAATTCGTGTCGATTTGCCCTCTGTTAATGCAATTAAACAGAGGGCTTTCGATCCTCAGAGTACAACGATAATGTTAGTCACAAGAATTACCTCAAATGGTTTGGGATTGAGGGAGAACGAGCTCGAAACGGAAGCGGCTGTCTTCGGGTCCAAATCGAGCAACGCAGGTTCGAATTTACTGAATTGAAGGTTTAGGAAGTTTGTGTGTGATTTCGTTGAGGTAGTACGCGTGCTATTTATAGCCAATTACGGCGTTAAATGCGCGTACCGTTGGGAGGATTTCGGTTGGCAAAAATGAAATCCAAATTCGAATCACGCGTGTCTGGGGCCGTGTTCACGCATTGAACCGCATCGGGTTCTGGTCGCACGCCTCCGGCGAGCTCGAGGTTCATCGAACCTGGTCGATATCGTGGTTTCGCGTGAAAGAGGGGGTGGAACCGGGGTCTGCAGGTTTCGAACTCGAGACCTGTTTCCAAACTGCAGGTTTGGATTAATTACAGATTCGGTCCCTGTAGTTCCGAAGGGTTACCATTTCGTGTTAAAATGTGATTTTAAGTTTAATCTAAGTTTTGGAAATAACAGTCTAGCTCCCGAAATTCATAAACAAATAAATATGTTTTATTTTTATTAAACTAAATAAGTTTAAATTATATAAAATGATTTCTAAGTTTTAAGTTTTATAAGTTTATATTATTCTTAAATTTATAAAGTTTCAAGAGTTTTTTTATAAGGTATATATATATATATACATATTTTAAATAAGTCTTTATGTGCGTATATATATAAGCATCCATATTTAATAAATGATTTTTTTTATTATTTAGGAAAATAGTTTTAGATTCAAGTTTAAAATAATACAGGTAAATGTTTAGGAAAGGTACATCGAAAAATACTGGATATTACATATAAGACCATATATCTTGAAATCAATGGCATCTCCATTAAGACTTCTCTTTTTACTCACCGTCACGTATTCTTTCATCTTTAGCGACACTTTAGCGGCCGATTCCAATGATCTCAAGGCATGCACTTCTTTTCTCTAACAAGATAGTTATATCACCACCTTTTTTTATATACAGAACAAGTTTATCATGCATGCATCAACCGTTGATTATAATTTATAACCAACCTCATTAATTTCATTGTTTTTCTTCAACTTAGATTTGGTACATTACGGGATCTAAAATCTGTTTATATGTTCATTATTAGAGAAGATTTCCCCAACTAGCAACAGTTCCAGTTCAATTTGGGGAGCCCTTTAGAATTTAGGTAGACCAAATTACCCTTTCTTCTATTTATTTTAGACGTCACATGTCACTACCTCATTACTTCTTAGCAATTTTAAACAAGTTAGACTTCTTATTTGAACCTCCCCATATATATATGTACTTTGTGTATAGCATTTTTCGTGCAAGAAAATACTCGTTTAATGTTATGTTTATTATTTAAAAAAAATTAAATTTATTATACTTTTAAACCAAGTAAAACCACAAAAATAACTTTAGACAAAAACAATTCCAAAAGAGTAATTGTATGCATAAGTTTCAAGAAATATATGAGGTGTCCATCGTTGTATCTAGGGTGTTAATCATGTCGAATTGAATTTTTCATCCCTAACCAAATTTTTGTATATAGTCGTGCATAGTAATATTTCGGTCCCTAAGACCTAAAACTTTGTTTTTAGTAGAATCGGTTTTGCTATTCAAAAGGGGGTTGTGGCGCAACTTGTTGCCCGTTTACCTGCCACTTTATTGTAATCGTCCTTCTTTTCATATATTTAATGATTCTTATCATTTAACCAAATCCATATATTTATTTGTGTCGTGTCCTTGATTTAAAAAAGCGGTGAGGCGTCGCCTTAAGCACGAGGCGCTGGGCAAAACGTCTCGCTTCGGTGAGGCGCTAGAGATGCATGAAGCGACCTGAAGCGGCGCCTCAGGCTTGGAGCGCGAGGCGATGCGATGCAACGCTTCATGTATTTTTATGAATTTGAGTTCCTCTTTGCTTAAATCAGTTTTTTAAGTTGTTTTTTTGTTATAGCATAATGGTTTCTTGTTCAAGCAATGCTAACTTGGGATCCACATCAACTCATCCGTATAGAAAATATGGAACTCAAGATCCTAACAATAGGACGAATATTTCTTGTAAGTTATGCGGGAAATTACTCAAATGAGGAGTTTTTAGACTGAAACAATATTTAGTGGGAGGTTTTAAGAATGTTACAAAAAAATATTATTTGTTTTAGTTCAGCGTATCGCATACGTGAAGCCCTCGCCTCGCGCTTGAGGTGTGGCGCCTCGGACTTTGGGAGATTAACCCATTCTCGAATTTGGGTCACTATTTGTATTGCTTTTTTTTAATCTGAACAGCCAACTTTTGGCTCTATCAAAACGCGTCGCCTCGAGCTTTTTTAAACCAAGGTCGTGTCGACCCACTTAAAATCGGGTCATGTTTGGGTAGTGTTTAAGGTCGACCCATTTTGTTTTCATTAATGAATATTAGTAATACATATCGACTTAGTAACAATATAAAAAGCTAATACTTCAACTCAAATGAAAACTTTTTATAATTGGTATCATTTTTATAGTGTTTGCTTCTTTATCTTTCATTGAGCAAACTTGAGTTTAAACATTTAGCTCGAGGTTAAAAGAAACGATTGGAAAAATAGGAGAATTGGTAGTTAAAACTAATAAAATAAAATTAATGGAAGTGAAGAGTTCATGAAATAATTCAAAAGAGAAAACTAATTTCACATTTAAAAGTTAATAGTTGAATGAAAAATTAAAAATCAAAATACTTAACTTTAAATTTTAACACTTTTCATCCCAAAAATATAAATACCAACTTTTAAAAAATCCTTAAAGGGGTTAACAGGTCAACTCACGATTAAGAGGGTCGTGTTCGGGTTGACCCACTTTTTAAACGGGTCATATCAGTAGCCAAAAAACCTGTATTTTTTTGTGTCGGGATCGGGTCGTGTTTCGGGTCGAGTCAGGAATTGCAACCCCTAGTATCATTATACAACATCTAAATTTAAATAATATTAAAAGGTAAGATTTGCATATGTGGGGAATTTACCTTTATAAAATGTACAAGTGGGAAAGGCTAATGTACAAGCCTTTGTTGCATTTGCATTGATTTTCTATTTTTTTTTTCTTTTTTCCATAATCCACATATGTTTAAATAATGGTTGTAGGAAATGAAAACCAAAACATGGCTTTAGCGCAGGGGTTGGCGTGCTTTTAAGCTATGCATCCGATGCGGGTTTGAAACCGCAACCCACACGGTTTTAAGGCTTTCATACAATTTTTTGTAGTTATATTATAGCCATAAAAAACTTATACGCTCTTCTCGCGCGGGGTTTTGAGGACGTTATTTTCTTCCACAGTTTGGCGTGCCGCAAACCGTGGGTTGGTTTTGAGCAAGGGCGTTCAAATTTTACGCGCAGTGCAATTTTTTTTTACGGTTTTATGTATTTGGTTACCCTTTACGTTACCCCTAAGCAAAGTTTACGTTACCCCTCAATTTAAAAAAAAAAACTCAACACTTCATGAAAAGTCCAAAATTTTATAAAAAAACCTAATACTTTATAAAAAGTCCCCACATTTTATTAAAGATTTTGAGGTATTGGGTTTTAATAAAACATTTGTGCTTTAGCCAGACCAAATATTTTATTAAAACCCAATACCTCAAAGTCTAAATTCTCAAACCCAACTTACCCGAGCGGCCGTCCAAGAAAAAAGACAGAGAGCGGGAACGGTGAGACTGTGAGAGTCAGAAACCGACCACTCAACCAGCCGCTCGACCTGAGTTGAGACCACCGCCCGACTTCGCCTTCGCCAAACCCCAGTTAGGGGTGTTCACGGTTCGGTTTGAAATCGTGAAACCTCCCAAACCGGTCATCGGTTTGGTTTCGCGGTCGGTTTTTCTCCTTTACTTTCGGTCGTCGGTCAGTTTCAAAATTTTCAAACCGTAGTGAGCGGTTTGGTTTACGGTTTATACCAAAAAAAATCTCGGCCCCTACGTTATTTTTCAAGCTCTACCACTGATGTTACCGTAAAAAAAAAATTTGTTTACATGAAAGTATGGTCTAAAATTTTTTTTGTTTCCATTACATGAAAGTACAGTAAAAAAAAATTTCGTTACCCTTAAACTTTTGTTCTAGATCCGCCGCTGGTTTTGAGGGCGTTTACTTTGATTTAAATTCTTTAACTAATGGGTTGGTTGTTTTCTATAAAGTTTGTTTCGGCCACAACGTGCCGGGTACGCAATTACTAGTTGCTTCTTAAAACTAAACAGTAACTTTTGACATGTTTCACCACTTGAACTTGAACTGCTACAATGGATTCTTTCTCATAAGCCTTTCCAATGTCACCTACAGATGTTCATCACATACAAACGTTAAAATAAGGATAAGTTAATACTCCTTCAATTTTTATATGGTTTGAAGCAAGCTTTAATTTAAAAGAGTGATATCAAAAGTTTGTCATTTTATGATAAAATTTGAGTTCACAATCATTGAATTTGATAAATCTGTTTATGTAAAAGACACAACTAAAGAATATGTTATCTTATGTTTTATGTTAAGTCAGTGTCATCACTGAAAAATTCAATCGAGGGGACTTGGGCGTGCCATAAACTCCAATTGACAATTTTACATCTCCCACCATTTATCTAACTAAGTTATATCAAAATGTTTCCCAGTTAAAATATCCACTATCATTAGTGTGAGAGATGATAGCTTCGTCTTCTACAATACAGAGCTTTGCTACAAAACAAAACACCGTTAGCCTTGATGTGGAGAGCCCGGGGGTGTCTCCATGACCAACATTCAGTGTGAGAATAAGTACTTAGCTAGGGGAACAAATGTAATAAAGGGGTCTGATGATTCTCTCCGGATGATCGCCGGAGGAATGTGTACGTCTTTTCTTATGTGTTTGTTGTGTGTTTATGACTGAAAATTCACTTACCTTCTTATTCCCTTTTCTTCCACTATATATCCATCCTTCTTGGGTATGCATGCAAGCATTTAATGTTCTTCGTACAGGAGGTTGTCCTTGCAGTCGCTTGACTTTGTTTCTCACGTTTTATGCTGATCTTGTCAGGTTGATTAAAGACCATAACCTTTTGTTCCCCTCTTTTTTCGTTTCCTTTTGTCTTTTTCCTTATATTCCTGAGAGGGAGGAGGTATCCCCCGTCAAGCCCCCCCTAGTCCGCTATACTTCGTCATTTATGATAAGGATGACAGACTCAAATTGTAATAGTTTTTATGGTGCATGTTAGGCTGAATGTACGTATCTTTCTTCTTTATACATGTATTATCTTTTCTTTCTTTTTCTCGTTTTCTTTTTGTTTTCGACGGCTCTCCGTTTCCAAGGAAACCTGACGATGTGACGTGCCTGCGCACGAATCATTACTTGTTTTGAATTTTGAAGACTTTTTTGGCGCTCGTCTTTAATTAATATCTTTCATTTACTCTATCTCTTTCTGTGTTCCTCTTTTCGTTAGTATGTATTGCCGAAAAAGGTCACGTGCCAGAAGTTACCCTAGGAAAACTGGTGTATTAAAACTTGGAAAAGATAAAGATGAAGGTCCATTTGATTGTGGTAAAAAAAATGGCATCTATTTGAATGAAAACAAATTCGTATATGACATGATTAGTGACATAGCATTTTTATTCTAACATCCAATTCGATATTTCATTTATCTTAACTTCGCTTTGGATACGATACATATAATAACTAAATTAATCATAGTTATATTTAATTATTATTTATGTCCAAAATTAATGAAAACCATTTTCACTAATTTTTCTAACCTACCACTCAACTCTTCGCGCATAGCAAAAAGTGTTTATGTATGTATATTTCGGGAAAAAAAACAAATAGTTCTACTATTTTCATACTAACCTGTGATTATTTTATCTTATATAAACACCAGGGGCGGACCTATCTTGTAGCCACCGGGGTCAAGTGACCCCATTGATTTTTGAAATTTTAGTAGAGCGTATAACACCGAAAATTTGAGTGACCACATAGTTTTTTCTGCAGTGACCCCATAAATATAATTTGAGTGAAAATACTAATAATTCATAAGCTTGCCTCAATGGTTTATTCCCTTGTTCACGTGTTCACCTGTTTAAAAAAGGTCACGGGTTCGAGTCCTTTTGGTGACATTTTGTTTCCTTACTTTTTTTGCATTTTACTCTAAAACTAAAGATCTTATTAATTCATAAAATCTCAAACCTAATGCCTCCCTTTTCAGTCGTCGCAGACAAAGAAACAATTTTCCCACATTTTTGTTTAATCAAACTTAATCAAAAGAGAAAATGACCATATGCCTTATCACCCGAGTTAGTGAATCGTAGCACACAACAGAATTTCTCACAATTGTTACAGAAAGATATAAGATTTTTTCCTTTTCCCTAATATTTGTTTATTCTCACAGTTATTTATATGTTAACCTTTGTTTAATCCCACAATTGTTTATTTGTTTGCATTTGTTTAATCACAAGCACAGAGAAAGAAGTCTGTGATTTTGCTTTTCAAAATTATTCCTAAATTTTCACTGACAATAGCATCGAACTCATTAGAAGCCAAAAAACACTGAATTTTTTAATCAGAAATCAAAATGAATAAGAAAGAAGGTTAGTGTCATTTTTTCCTTTTCGAAATTAATATACTTGAAACTTGATTAGTAAACTTTTGAAACTTGATTCTTTAAACATGAAACTTGAATATTAGGGATTAATCCGATTATGGAACGATTTTTGAAAAGAAAGTCATCAAATCTAGCTTCGAGTATGTTATTATTTTTACCCGATCAACCTGACCCGACCGGAAAATTTTAACGTCTAGGTTGATAGAAATAAGAGACAAAAAAGGTGATCCCATAGGGAAAAAATCCTGGGTCCGTCACTGATAAACACTAAGATGAACGAAAGTGATTTTGTGAAAAGTTGACTAAAGAACTTAAGGTGAAGGGGCATCCAACTCAGCAAAAAAATTTACTTACTAAACTGCTAATAGAATTTTGTCACCTAAAAACTATTTAAGCTACTCATCTACTCAGATTTAATTGAAAACACCCTACTCAAATTATTCACCCACTTAAAAAACATTTAAATATAAAAAAAATGTATGTGGTGAGTGATGGGATCGACTAAAGAGAGTGAGATTCATACGAGTAAAAACACTCGACCAATCTACCTGAAGCCCCTACTCAATTTAATATGAGCGGTGTTCCCCGTTTACCCAACCTTTCTCTTTCATACTCGCCCAAGCCGAGTTAAACACCCTTCACCCTAATAATAAGTGATATAAAATAAACATTGAGATTGAGGACTTGCTATTTTTGGACAAAAAAAGAAACACAAGGTCTTGGTGTCAATTGTTCAGAATTAAGATATGTGGCCCCGGCACCAGGATGACGTTATCCTTGGATAACTGTTTGTGCACCCCGTCATACCTGATAACACCCAACTTCCCAAATTTCTTGTGGACTAGTCTTTTTCATTTATTTAATTATTTTACATCAAACATAAAACAATAAAATAAAGAGTAAACTGTCATTTTTATCTCTGAGTTTTGTTGCTATTAACATATTCAGTCTTTTTTTAACAGTACAAGTCCCTGATGTTATATTTTTTAACAGTTTTCATCCCTGTTCCTAACGTCCGTCCAAAGTCCCGTTAGTTTCCTTCCACGTGCCCCTAACGTGAGGGGTATTTTTGTCATTTTGTTTCAGCAACACCCATCATTAGAAGATTTTAATTTCATGTGGTTGCATCTTTTAGGGTTTTGAATTTATTAAGAAAACCCACAACCACATATCAAGATGTTAAAATGAGGTGCTTTTGATTGTTTAGATTTTCTTCAAGACGTAATCTAAAAATGTCAGATTTCAGACGGTGACGGGAATGGGAATTACAGTATTTACTCGTTGTCAACGGCGGCGGCAGGAAATTCCGGCCGAAGGTAGCAGGACAGACGGTGACGGGAAGTTTGATGAGTATATTGAGCATCAGATGATTGTTCCTGATGGAGGTACGAACGAGGAGTCCGGTGAGGTGTCTGAGGTGGAGGAGTGGGGTTATCGAAGTCGGTGGTGGCGGAAGCGGAAAGTATGCAGGAGGTGCTTGGAGATGGTGGTCTTGACAGTGAAACCATGAGAAGATTTGTGTCACAGGTGATAGCGAAGATGGAGGAAGAAGCGGGCAGAGAAGATTACTTGAAAAGGAGCTTGTCACATAATGAAAAAGACAAAAATACCCCTCACGTGAGGGGCACGTGGGGGGAAAACTAACGGGACTTTGGACGGACGTTAGGGCCAGAGATAATAACCGTTAAGAAATGTAATATCATGGACTAATACTGTTAAAGAGGGACTAAACCTGTTAATAGCAACAAACCTCATTAACAAAAAATACAGTTTACTCTAAAATAAACTACATTCGTTATTTAGCTTAGTCACACCGAATTCGTATAAAAGAACAGTTTAATATTTATAAAATCCTTATTTTGAGGTCTGTATTTAATATACAATCTCAAAATTGTATTCATCTTCGTATATTCCTTTTAAAATACCTTTAAAATCGTTTCCTTCCATCCCCACTTCTAATTTGCATACCATAATTATTCTTTTTATGATTCACACATGCTCTCTTTTCCTCTTTCTCTCTCTTCAATATATTCAAATCCAAAAAAATACACATATTTCTCACACTTTCTCAAGTTCCTTTTAAGTGTTACCTGGGTTATTGAGATCAATATACATTTTTCTTTATCTTTTCCGGATGTATAATTTTTTTAAACTCTGAGAAGTCATTACCGTAAAATTTACGAGACCCGTTGATACGTTGTTTACCAGAGAGATAAGAAATGTGATAAATAAATCACACCTTATGACAAAAAAACAAATGAAAACAGAATTCGAACCTGAGACATATGTTGGCGAACTTGTATAAGATCGCTAGTTTGTATAGAGGCGAACTTAGTAAGTTCACCCGGCTAGTTTTTTAGTTTTTCTCTTTGTATATAAATAGTTTCTTTGTAATCATTATTAAGTTATCAATCAAATCATTCATTTTTACCCCCAATCATTCTCTCTCATTTTCATTCTCTCGTTTATTATTCTCGTTTGTTTTATCATTCATTTTCGATATCATAACATGGTATCAGAATATATATGCTTGATTCTGTGATCTTCTTCTCTTATTCCGCACTCGTTCTTCGTTTTTTATTCGTTTTCTTGTTTTTCGTGTCGATTGGGGTTCGTTTGATGTTTTGATCCGTTCAAAACATTCCTTTATGTTTCTGATCATTCCTACGGTTAGATTTTTTCATATACGCGTCTGATTTTGAGTTATGATGATTTCTGGATTGTTTTCCCGTTTTTCTATTCCTGCAGGAGAACTTCGTAAGTTCGCTTTCTTCTTCTTGCTTCCAGCGAACTTGTTAAGTTGCTTTCCGGCAAACTTGTTAAGTTCGCCTCCCCCAGTCTTCTTTTCTCAAGTCTCGTTGCTTTGTTTCTCTTATCATGCCTAATACTTCTTATCCCCCTATTATTGTTCCCATGGATTCTTGTAATCCTTTGGTCTTACACTTCTCTGATCATCCGAGTCTCTTACTTGTTTCTAAAACTTTTGTTGGCTCTGCATTCTGATGATGGAAACGTGCCATGTCCATTGATTTATCTGCTAAGAACAAGATTGGTTTTGTTGATGGAACTGTTGTCAGACCTCTTTCCTCTCCTAATCTGGAGTTTTGGAAAAGATACAATGATATGGTTATTTCTTTGATCCTTAGCACACTGTCTAGTGATATCAGTGAGAGTGTTTTGTATATTGAGACTGCTCGTCAGCTTTGGAGCGAGTTAACTGATCGGTATGGACATAGTAATGGGGTAAAGTATTATCAATTGCATAAGTCTCTTTTTGATCTATCTCAAGGGAATAATGATGTTGCTACTTATTTTACCAAAATCAAGTCTGTTTAGGATGAGCTTAAAGCAATCGAGCCTATTCCTCCTTGCACCTGTGGTAATTCTAGATTGATGGCTAAACGCGAAGCAGATCAATGATTAATGCAGTTTTTGATGGGTCATAACTCTTGTTATGACATGATTCACGGGAATATAATAATGATGAAGCTTGTTCCCTCAATAAATGAGCCTTATGCCTTTCTCATTCAAGATATAAAACATAGGGAGTTTCATTCATCTGCACAGTTTATTCCTCATAATGCTTCTATGAATGCTTATGTGCAGGTACCAAAGAGTTCTAGTGCTCAGAAAGGTTCTGTTTGTCCTCATTGCAAGAAGCCCGGTCATGATGCCAGCAAATGTTATCGCTTAATTGTTTCTGATGCTGGTGTTACTGTTCCTGCTTCTAGTGCACCTATTGGTCTTTCTTTCGAACTCGGAACATTTAATCTCACTAAAAATTTTTCTATCTCTAATGTTTTCTTTGTGTCTCAGTTCAAGCACAATCTGTTATCTGTTCCCAAACTTTGTAGAGATATAAAAGGTCTTGTTCAGTTTTCTGAAACTTCTTGTTTCTTGCACGCCCCTTCACTAAGTAGTCCATTGGTTCTGGGAGATCTTCTTAATGGACTTCATCTTTTGCATCCTAATAAACTTTTCTTTGTTACAGTTGATTCCTTTTCTCACTGTAATTATGTTGTTTCTTTGAAACTTCGGCATCATCGCCTTGGTCATTTACCTTTGTACAAACTTAAGCGATTGAATGTTTTTACCGGTGCTCATGATTGTTCTATTGATGCATGTTCTGTTTGTCCTAAGGCTAGACATCACAAACTGTCATTTGCTTCTAGTAGTAAATCCGGTTCTCAAATGTTTGATCTTATTCATATCGTTACGTGGGGGCCCTATTGATCTACTACATATGATGTATATAAATATTTTCTCGAAACATAAGCATCTTCTCGAAACTGCCCGTGCTCTAATGTTTTAATCCAAGTTACCAATAACTTTTTTAGGATGAATGTGTTCTTACTGCTACTCATTTGATTAATATTTTCCTCACACGGGTTCTCAAGGGAAAATCTCCTTCTGAGATGATTTTTGGTAAAGGTCCATCATACACTCATCTTCGTACTTTTGGGTGTTTATGTTATGCTTCTACTTCTACACCCGGGAGAGATAAATTTCAGCCTAGAGCTCAAGCTTGTATTGTTATTGGATATCCCTTTGGAAAGAAAGGTTATAAGATTTATAATCTTGACACTCGACGAGTTCTTGTTTCTCGGGATGTGACTTCTCTTGAGCACATTTTCCCTTCTTTACATTCTTTGGATCATTAGTCTTTTTGCCCTTTTCTAAATGATCTGTTTGAGGAGACATATCCAGCTATTGTTCCTTCATCTTCTTCGGTAGCTCCTGAAGTTGATTCTTCTCCTCCTCATGTTTCTCCTATGCCTCCTCCTCCACCTCCGGAGCTCAGGAGATCTTCTCGTTCTTTTGTTCTTCCTTCTCATCTGCAAGATTATGTTTGTAATTCTGCTTCTTCTATTAATTCATCTTGCTTTCATACTTTGTCGAGTGCTTGCGAAGCTTCTCATTTTGTTAATCTTACTGATCTTTCTCCTGATTCTCAGCAGATCCTTCTTAATCTTGATTTTGTTCAGGAACCTTGTTCTTATCAGGAGACTGCTAAGCATCTGGCTTGGCAAGAGGCTATGACTAAGAAGTTTAATGCCTTGGAATGTAATCAAGATGATTAATGTTCGAAGTCTTATTGTTGTTGGCACTAAACGTCATTGGGGTTTGTATCAATTGGATGTCAATAATGATTTCTTACATGGGGAACTTGATGAAGACATTTATATGTTTCCTCATCCTGTAATGTCATTATCCTCTTCTGATCATGTTCTTAAGCTCAAGAAGTCTCTTTATGGTTTGAAGCAAGCTTCAAGGCAGTGGCATGGAAAGCCTTTTGATGCTCTAAAGACCAAAGGCTATATACGCTCTCCCAATGATTATTCTTTATTCTCTAAGATGATGGGTGATTATGTTGTTCATGTGGCTGTCTATGTTGATGACATTCTCCTTACTGGGTAATGATGAATAGGAGATGTCTGCTTTGAAGGGTTTCTTACATTCCACGTTTCAGATCAAGGATCTTGGCAGCTTTAACTATTTTCTCGGCATCGAAGTTCTCAAATCTCCCTTTGGTCTTTCTTACATTCCGCGTTCGTGATATGTCTTTGTCTGCTTATTGTGATTCTGATCGGGCGGCTTGCCCTAATACTCGTCGTTATGTCAGTGGATATTTCATTTCTCTTGGGGGCAGTCCTATTTCTTGGAAATCCAATAAGCAAGCTATTGTTTCTCTTAGTTCTGATGAGGCTAAATCTCCCTCTCTACGCCGTGTCACACAGGAACTTGCTTGATTGACTCGGTTATTAGTGGAGTTTAAGATTGACAATCTTGCTCCAGTTCCTCTTAAATGTGATTGTCAGGCGGCCATTTATATTGCTAAGAATCCCGTTTTTCATGAGCGAATTAAGCGTATCGAGTTGGATTGTCATTTTATCCGTGAGAAGCTTTAAGCCGTTTTGATTCCGCTTTCTTACACGTGGACTTCTGATCAACTTGCAGATTTATTCACTATGAGTCTGGTTGGTCAACCGTATTTCGATATCATTTTCAAGTTGGGGCTGTATACGCCTCCAACTTGAGGGGGTGTTGGCAAACTTGTATAAGTTCGATAGTTTGTATAGGGGCGAACTTAGTAAGTTCGCCCGGCTAGTGTGTTTGTTTTTCTCTTTGTATATAAATAGCTTCTTTGTAATCATTATTGAGTTATCAATCAAATCATTAATTTTTACCCCCAATCATTCTCTCTCATTTTCATTCTCTCGTTTCTTATTCTCGCTTATTTTAGTGTTCATTCTCGATATCATAACAACATCTTCTAAAGATGAATCAAGTGATTACTCGTACGCCACCTCTTAAATGTTTTTTAAGTATGTAATGTAATCACTTTTTTTAGAAACCTTACTAGTTGGATTGGAACATGCTACTTGTTTGGTTAGTCATTTGAACCGTCTTGATTTAAACTGACCGATTACTGGCTGGATCGTCAAACCAGAAATCAATGAACCGTAATGTTTTAATAAATCTTTTCTTATGCTTTTTTTAGTAATCTAAACAATTTTAATATATCAAAAGTATGTTAAAAAAATTTATAAAAATTATTAAATATATTATTTTTATGGTATTAATTTTAGAAAGATATAACGAAATCATACTTCAAAATGAAATGGAAATGCGTCGTTTTCGTTTAATTATCATGAACAGGAAAATGACGGGCAAATAATTAATCAGATGAGGAGGGAGGGCCCCATTGGTGAGGTCGAGCGGTTCCCACACAAGAGGAGCATATACCGTTATCCTCACCACTTTTTATCTCTCTTTTTTCTTTTTTCTTTTATCTTCATATTTCTTCATTTTTCTGTTTCGTATTATTGCTGTTTTTTTCCCTTTAAATCATTAAAAATACCCGAAAATGTACAAATAACGCCAATATTACGTTTTACGGGCCCAGATTGATACCAGACAACACACCATAAATATAGTTTCACATTTCCAAAATATTACGTTGTATTTTCGAGGTAAATCAAAAAGTTTAAAGAAAACTTAATTAATTGATTGGTATTATCTAGTACTAGTAAGGAACCCACACAATGTGCGACCCTTACAAACTAATTCTGTGCAAATATTTTGGTTAATTAAACGATTTTTTTTTTAAAGTCTGACCTCATTTGCAAACGCATATGCAAGTTGCTTAAGATCGTAGAGACGGACAAATTTAAAACTCATGCCTATACAAGTCTACTCATACAGTCTAATCAATCATGCTCTAGCGTCACAATAAAAATCACAAAACTCTGCAGCAAGAAAAACACATTTTATTTTGTTAACCCACATTTAACGATATACGAAAAGTATTGTCGAAAAAACTAAAACATGGAGAAAAAAAATTAAGCATGAAAGTGTTATATAGTCTTCAATGAAGTTGTCACACCCTCAAAATCCACCTGCGGGGTTTTACCGCGAGGCGTGTGACAAACCAGGATCTCAGTCATTAGTCATATCAAACGACACTATATGAGTTTAATAAAAACCATTAAATGTTTAGAGTAAATGTGGAAGCGAAAAGTAAAGTATTCAATGCGCAAAACAAACACGCCCAAAAACCAAGTTATTGAAAAGCAGATAAATAGTTTAAATGTTTGCAATAATTAAAGGACTCTCATGCATGTCCTAATCGTGTACTTGTGCCTTAGCGACCTGAGAAAACATGTAAGAAATTGTGTCAACACTAGGTTGGTGAGTTCACAGATTTCAGTTAGTAATAATGTTTGCCAGATTAGTTCATTCAATATATATCAATAGGTAGTTAACCTATGTTCAAGTTACTAAAGCGCTCGCAACCGAATCTGAATGTTTTGTGTTTGATGCCTTCCACCATGTCTATCAACAGTGGTGATGTGTTAGGTCAATATTACACCCGTTCAACCTCCGGTCAAGTTAGCGCGACTAATGCGGGTGGGGTTTGTTAAACCCAGTAATACTAGTAAAGATTACCTCGCTAAATCCATATTAAACGGTTGGATGTGTAAGGGCTTTCATGATATAATGTTACGTTTAGCTTTAACAAGTGATACATAAGAATTACAAAAATCTAACGTTTGTGTCATGTTTTCTCCCCCTAGTTTAAAAACAGTAAAGGGGTCATGAAACTCACCTGAGATGTATAGAGTGTAGTAAATAGCACCACAACAAGGATGCAACAAAACCACAAATAGGTTGCTAGTGGACTGTCTACGATTGCCCTACAATATGATTATGATTGTTAGGAATACGTAGGAGTATGTGACGACGATACAGAAAGATCGGACGTTCTAAAACACACTTATGATTAACGAGAGGAAATCTTGATATCGGGATTATAAAATCCCTACGGATGTGATATGTGTGAAACACAACTAGACACAATATAATGATACTAATTAGTAATTTGTGTGTTTTTGTGAACAAAATAATTTCTTAAGTGATAATATAAATAACTATATTATTTTTTAAAAAATAAAAATAACACTTAGAATGAATTAGAAATTTAATCCCGAGCACACGGGCGTTTTCCGGTATCAAACCGTGTTAATATAACATTATGATAATATGGGGATTGATTTTATTTAAAAAATAGTTTAAAAGGCTGCTCAAAAATTAAAAAAACGAGTTGTGGGATTCAAACTCGGGTCTCTCCCACAACAGCATAGTGTCTTAACTAGTCTCGCCCGCTATGGAATTGCGTTAAAGACCCAGAGCAGTTTGGTTTTAACATTCAACACCCCTCTGCTTTTGCCCATACTCGAACCGATCCAAAACCACCCCCAATCCTTCTGATTTCGATCGAGATTGACCATAAGGATATGGGGGGTTTTGTTAATCGATCCATTGCGAACCTGTGGGTGTGTTTAATTGCAAAAACATCAAGTCTAGATCGATTAGTTCCTGTTTGAAACACCGAAACCCTAGGTTTTGAACATGGAATCAAATTGACTAAATTCGATAAGATTAATGGTTAGATTCATAGGGCTTTCACTGAGTAGGAGATTGTGAATCTAACCATGTAGTTTATTTTGATTTTAACAGAGTGTAGGGTAGAATTCGATTAACTTGTTTATGCGATGAACCCTAGATTTGGTTCTTGTTCAATTCGATGTTATAAGCCCTTAATAGGTTAGGGCTTTTGTTCTAGATGTTGAAACGAGTTTGAGGGTGTGTTCAATTACCTGAATTGATGTCTTATTGATGGAGATCGACTAAAAGTCAGTCGCGACTTGGCGTGTTAGTCTCCGGCGTCTCCTGTTGTTTCTCCGGCGTAATTGGTGTGCGCAAAAGTTTCAGAGAGGTGTGAATAAGGTGCGCAAGGTGTTTGATTGTAAAATAGTAATCAAAATCAGTCGCATTCGAAGGTATTCGTTGGGAGGTCGACGGTTACGGTTTGAGGATCTTAATTCGCAATCATTATTGATCAAAAACGTATGGAAATGATTAGTATGTGGTCGATATCATCAATGCCATTCAATCCAGTCGCGAATTTGATGGTTTGGGAGTTATGGTTCCGAATTTGGATAAAGAGCATGAAGGTTTGACTTTTAAAAGTCATCCGATCGAATTTGAAGTAAATGCACAATTAGTCCTTGTAGTTTTCTGCATTTGAGTTTGGATTACAGTAGAATTGGTCCGTGTGATTTGTAATGGGTTAACTGAGTTGTGAGATAACGGGATTTGGGTTAACGGGGTTAAGCCAAAATAGTCGGGTGTCACATCATCCCCTAATTTAAAGAATTTTCATCGTCAACTTCAACTTCTTCTTCGTCAACCTCCATCTCCTCATCTTTTTTCAACTTCAACTTCTTCCTCATCTTCGATATTTGGATATATATAATTTCTTCGATTATGTTCTAAGTTATGATCCTCGTGAACATTGTAATCGCCATTGTCATCATAGATGGGAAGTGAACGTTCTTCTTGACCAGTGAGTTTACGGAACGGTCGGTTATGGTATCGAGGTGCAAAAGGATCAAAAGTTGCTTGATCTTGTAGGGGATATGTGTATTGACCCGGTGCAACTTGCGTAGGCATGACCGGTATTTGAGGATACGGAAAAACTGGGTGTGGAGTATACGGTTGTTGGGGAATTTCTTGGCTCGTTGGTTGTTGGCTAGAACCGCCTCTCGGTTTGGACACTTTTTTACAGCTAGAACTGCCTCTCGGTTTAAAAACTTTTTTGGTATCCATTGTATTTTTATATAAAGAATAGAGGAGATATGATGTATTTTGTAGATTGAGTATAATGTTTGATTTATATATTTATAAGGGGTAAATTTATTAAATAAAAGAGTTTTTTTTTTAACTTAAACGGCTATAATGCCGTTGAATGGCACAATCACAACGACTACTTCACCAATTTGAACGGGTTAATATACCCGTTGAGCTTACCCGTTCCCCACTACCCGTTGAAACCGCTTGGGTTACGGCGATGTACCCGCGAACTCGCCGGCTACCCGCCTACGAACCTGCTGCCACTCCCAGTGCCCTTATCACTTGGAAGTTGTAGTGCACGATGAAAAATGGGTCAGAAGTTGATATTTTTTCTTATATTTTAATGAATAGGAATAATAATGACATCAGAATGGTTCACACGTGGCGGCAGGCGAGACCCACTACTATAGGACACATGTCTAGTAGGATCTGACTCATATTCACGTACATAAACCACCTCCTCTATGGAAAAACGTGTGATACCACACGTGTCATCATCAAGGTCCCAAACAGTGATAGGGCTTGCGTCTAGGGCAGACAATTTTAGACACGTACACGAATACACGACACGAACCTACATGATCTTAACAGGTATCGTGTATGGCCTTATCGTGTTTCGTGTCCTAAACAGGTAGACACGAATCTACCTGTTAATTTTCGTGTCTAAACAGGTAAAATACTTGTTTACCTGTTAAGTACCTGTTAGTACCTGTTAAGATTTTTTTTAAATAAAAAATATTAAAATATGATATTATACCTGATAAAATACTTGTTAAGTACCTGTTAGTACCTATTAAATACATGTTAGTACCTGTTAAGACTTGTTTCACTAAACAAGTTTTTAAACATGTATTTCTAAACAGGTCTTATCATGTCTTATCGTGTCTTATCGTGTTAAGCAGGTATAAACAGGTTCGTGTTCGTGTTTGAGAAAAAGTACACGTTAAGTTATCGTGTCGTGTTCGTGTATACATATTTCGTGTTCGTGTCTTATCGTGTTCGTGTCTTATCGTGTACGTGTATGCACGATATGCCAGCCCTACTTGCACCCAATCTTTCAGCCACCAATGTGTTCGCCATTTCCGATTATGAATCAAATATGTAAATTTAAAATAAATAAAAAAACTACGAATAGACCGAAAGTAGGTATTATCACATGTTCCAATTCACATAGTTTTTATTTTTATATCAACGGAGAAGAACTACAATTTCATACAAATTATTGTTTGTGTTTACGTAGTTTACATGATTTAATATAATGTATCTATAACACGAATTTTAATATTTTGAGTATATGTGGTATATAATATGTAACACTTTGGGTCTCTGGACCTAACTTCGTTAAAAAATTACTTTTAAATTCTGGTGAAATGTTCGTTGTACTCTTTTACTGTATAACAGTTTGCATCCCTACAAACATGTAATGTCTGTTTGCTTTCATGTATGAGTCCATGAACCTAACTCTCACCGGAAACTACTACATTCGTCCGAAACTACTACATCAGGGACGCAAACAAACCGATTTCCCTCCAGCAGGGACGCAAACTGATGTAGTAGTTTCGGGTGAGAGTAAGGTCCAGGGACGCAAACATATATTACATGTTTTCAGGGACGCAAACTGTTATACAGTAAAATGGTATAACGAACATTTCACTTGAATTTAAACGGAATTGTTTAACGAAGTTAGGTCCAGGGACTCAGAGTGTTACAGATTGTATACCACAGGTACTCAAAATGTTAAAAATTCATGTTAGGGACACATTGTGTTAAATCATGTAAACCACATAGACGCAAACAATAATTTACTCATTTCATATTTATATTAGTTTACTTTCGTTTTACTTTTGTATCGAAACATTTTGTATCAAAACATTTAAACGCTTTTGATTGACTAAAACATTTCCACTTTTTATTTGTTTTATTTTACAATCAGACACCGGCCAATACCAAGGTTGGTGCCCAATGAGGAGGCACCACCTCACCAAAATATTATAATGTTTAACTATGATTTGTTTTATTATAATGCACTATAGATAGTCATGACATTTTTTTTCTATTTTTTCTTTTTACTTTTTCTTTACTTATTTAAATGTGATTTTTTCTTATTACTATACACTAAAGGTTCTCGTCCCATGGATATTTTTGTTCTATTTTTTTTTACTTTTTTTTTCAATAGCTTTTTTTTCTTACGTCTTTTTTACATGATATTTTTTTTCTATTTATACTTAACTATAACTTCGTAAGTTTCTTTTATTCACTTAACCACGTTAATGTCACCGTCTCAACACACGTGGCTAGTTTCGCAAACGCGCGTGCAAAACTTAATCAAAGATTGGTGTTGGTGTAGTGGTTTGACGCAGGTGCTCTTTGTCCTTCTTTATTGTTCAGGTCATGGGTTCGAAACCTGTGGCTACTAAAAAAAATTCTTTGTGTTTTTATTTCTTTTAATTATTTCTTTTCTAATTATTAGACTCAGTGTGAGAGACATAATACCTTTTTATATCTATGATTCTATCTACAAAACCGATCCGCCTCGAATTCGTACGTTACTTTTATGTAATTAAGCATGTTAGTGTCAACGTCAAAAAGTTTTTTTCTTTGTTTTTTTGTTTTGTTTTTTTATATTATTTTTCAGGGTTAAAAAAGTAGACATAACCTCATATGTTTTTTATGTACCTAATTATGTTACTTTTTCAACCGTCTCAACTGTTTAAGATCCGTTTCACGCCGCGGATTGTGAAGATTCAAGATAAGCTACATTTCGACACTGCTGCAACACGCGGCGGGTAAAATTACTGGTTCCTATTAATCCTAAGTGTCGGTGATGTTTTAGGAGATGCAATATTCACCCTCTTAAAACCTTTTGGAAATTATAATATTCATCCTTTCACTATTTGAAATAGCATAACTCATACTAACTTTGTAAAATGTCATTTTCACACCCTAAAGTTGAATAAAAATCAAAATCTAAGATTTATATATATATAAAAAATCTTTAATGAACGAACGTAAACAAACAAACGTAGTATATACATTTGTTCGTTAATTAAAATTTTCTTGAAGTCCCGGCATAAATTTCGTTAAAAACTGATTCGTATCAAATGTAGGGTATTTTTTAGGTGTCGTGAGTTATATCGACTGACGGTAACGTATTGATACCGTGAAGAACGAAACCGAAACCGACTGAAAAACACCGGTTCCATTATATAACTGTTTTTTATCTATCTTTCGATTTTCATAACTGATTCGTCGTAACTTTATATGTTTCTTCTATATACTTAACCACGTTTTTTTAGTCACGTTGCCTTAGCCTTCTGAGATCCACCTCCCACCGTGTGACGCGGACACCTACCGTCACGGAGCGCGGGGCTCATTTTCTAGTTAATTTTACTAACCAGACTAAAACCTACAACAAAAGTTTTGAAAAACAAAAGGAACGAAGAAGGAAAAAAGAATAAGAATAAAGTTAAAAAAAAAACTAAGATGAAGAATGAAGATGCAACCGAGTTTAATTAGAAAAAAATTGAAATATAGTTTTTGTTAAAAGCGATCAATATTGGTGTACTATTTTTTATTTTCTTATTATTTGTTTTTCGTTACATTCTTTCAAGCTAAAAATCACTATCCACGTTTAGCTTGAGGATGCATTTTAAAAATACAAACTACCACATCATTTATAGTATGATGGTTGATCTTCTAATAGCTGGGTGATGAGGTATCCTCCCATGAGGGGGAGGGGGGGGGGTTGACACAACGCCTCCTTAGTGACGTGCGATCACTCACGGCTGGTTCAACCTATTTTTAACCGTTGATTAATATTTAATATTAATATTTAAACTCATAAACCCATTTTTAACCGTTGAAAGTCTATGCTCACACCAATCATACTTACACGGGTGTATCCGTCCCATGTGAGAGTCATGTGAGAAATCTAGGTGGGTGAGGTGGCGTCCACATGACGTACATTTTTTATCACACCACACATTCACATGAGTATACCTCATGCCGTTATTGTAATACACGTAAAAGAGATGCATGAGTTTCATGGAGAAGAATCTTTTACTTTTTTTTAAAGTCAAATTTCTTAATTTTTATAATATCTGGACTTGAACCTTGAACTTTTTAAATCTTGATATCCTTTCCTCTAAAATTTAGTTCTATTCTAACTTCTAGACAACAATATATAAAAGTTAGTTTCAACTTATAACAGCATTTTTTGTCACAAAATGTTTTTCGAGAGTTGAGAATTTACATATTATAAGTAAATTGACACTTATATTTGTTTAAACTTTCATTACTTAATTTAATGCTTACAGAAAAAAGTACTAACAACCTTTTTCTTCAGAGTTGATTGACGCTTAATTTCTTAATTAACTTTTACTACCGTATACCAAACTAGTATTAGAACCCGGTTATAAACAATGGCGGATTGAAGACAAGCCCAGTGGGTGATGAGGCACCCGCTGAGATTCATCGTAGTAGTAGAAAACATTAAGGTTTTTAAGCAGCCATCTTCGAAAATACTTGGGAGACAACTATGGCATCCGATGATTGAGAGAGAAAGAAGGAAACCGAAGATGTTGGTGATTACTTGCTATGAAGAAATGACTCTTTGAAAACGTGAAAGTTTAATGGTTGACATTGTTTTGGTGGGAAAGATGAAGTTTAGACAGATAAAAGTAGAGAGAAGATATGCTGATTGGGAAGAATTAAATATAGAGAAAGATAACTTTGTCTAGGGAAATACATTATTTAATTTCAACATTTAAAAGTGAACTTTAATACCATTTTTTTTAACGACAACATTAACCCAATTTAATTGACTTAAGTTACAAATTAAGTTTTATTTAAATTTTAAGTAATCATAAAGTTAACATCTCATATTATTATATTATGTATTAATCATAATTAATTAAATTAAGTAGATGAGTAATGTGTGTTTTCTTTAACAACAGTTTTTTTTACTCTTAAAAATAGCACATAATCATACACTTGTGAAATTTGAGCTCACACCACTTTTGTGGGGTAATTATTTTTTTATTTTCTATATAGGTTTGAGTTTCATCGGAAGATGTTAAACTTATTATATCATTAAGTAAATAAGTATGTGTAGTTACAATATCATTAAGTAAATAAGTGTTAAATGTTTTTTATCCGACCCATTTTAACCCGGCTTGTTTTTTTGTAGTCGACCCGTTTTTTACACGACTTTTTTTAGCCGACTCAATTTTGACCCTACTTATTGAGCCGATCCTTTTTTGTGCACCCGCTCAAGAAAAACTCTGGATCTGCCACTGGTTATAAATAAAATATTATAAAAAATACAATTTGAGACTAATTTTATAACCAAACTTAGTTTGTGAGTTAGTGTGCTTGTAAAATTAACGTAGAACAATGTAAAAATGTAAAAAATGACACAGTTGTTTACGAGGAAAGCCCTTGATCTTTAGGGATCGCTGGCATAAAACCTCGGGAGGTGACAATCGTCCCCTGCCTCATTTCTTCAATAAATGATAAAAAAGATTACAAATACGAGCAGTAGATGATCGATATCTAAGTGTTACAGAGGTGATTGCGAGTTTTTTTAGCTAAATGCGTAGTGAGAATGTTGTGTCTATAATCGATCAAGCTGCTGAAATAAATACAAGTATAAAGCTAACTAACTATCCGAGAATCCCGGGATAGACTAATTCTTCAAATGTGACCGTTGCAAGTCATTCCACGCGTCTTCAACACGTTCTTCTTGACTCCAGGAGCGATTCTTCAGGAATGAACTTGACTACACGTGTTTTACCTGCGTATTAGTCAAAATAGACGAAGGATACAACGGTTAAATATTTAGGATAACGGAACATGTCAGGATACCGAAATATGTTGAAGATCCAGGATCCTGAGTTGTAAAATGATCCATAACAATTGTCTCCAAATTTAACAACTGTCAGTCTTATCAACATCTGTCAAATTTTAAAATTCAAATAATAAATGATGATAGGGTTAGGATGAGAAGTTTACGTATACCGAGGCGATTTAACCGTTGGGGGCTAGTAGGATAAAATCATTATTACTCCTTCTCTTTTATTCTCATCTTCTTCACGCCGAAACAGGTAAAAATCTTTACTGTAATTTCTTATCTTCTCCCTTCTTTTTCATAATCATGGGCAAGAAAAATAACCAGATCGGCTTCCTCCATTATCGTTGAAACGATAAAGGATTTCATTGATCAGGGGATCCTTGATCACTCTAATCTTGAGCTCCGTTCTTTCACCGATAGGCCTGCCCCCTCTTTCTGTCTTTGCTTCCTTGGCATTTATTTTTGCTGCAGAATAAGAAGTACCACAAATGTCAGATCCATCAGGTATGAAACCTATTACCTTAGCATCTGGAGGATGGGATTTTGCTCTTTGCGGGATCCTGTCTTGATCCTTAGTCGTGTTCTTTCCTTTGCATAGGAATTCTTTGAGATACCCCTTGCTCAACAGGTAGCTTATCTCTTTGCGTAAGGCAATGCAATCTTTGGTCATATGGCCAAAGTCCTCATGGAAAGCACACCATTTGAACTTGTCCTTTCCTCCGGTATTCCTCTCAAATTTGCGAGGCCACCTAGCCTTGTATCCGAGATCCTGCATAGCATATAACAAACCAGTTGTGTCAAGTGAAAAACAATATTCGGACAACTTAGGATATTCTTCCTCTTCCTCGTCATCTTCCACAGCGTTCACCCTGTGATTATCGAGTTTTGCATAAGGTTTGGATATGTACGGCTTAAAGGGTGTAGACTCAGTCTTCCGGTTAGGTTGAGTATAACTAGTCGGAGCTTCTGCCCTTTGCTGGATTTTCTTGTCATCCTCGAGCCTGATAAATCTTAACGCCCTGTTCCTGACTTTGTCAAGATTCCTGCAAGGATTCATGACAAGGTCTTCATAGAATTGAGAGTCTTTCCTCAATCCCATCTTGAATGCTTGGAATGCAGTGGCAACGTCCAGGTTCGGGATGTCCAAGGATTCTTGGCCAAATTTGCTGACATAGTCTCGGAGTAATTCTCCGAGATTCTGAATTACCCTGTATAAGTAACTTGTTAACCTTTCAAAAGTTCAAATGCAAGAAAATTTATTGTTAAACAGGTTAATCAAATGAGCAAATGTAGTAATAGAATATGGAGGAACATTAAGTAGCCATTTTAAGACTAATCCTGTTAAAGTGGAGCTGAAGCCCTTGCACAGACAAGCTTCCTTCAGGTCCAGAGGTATGGGGTTAATCTCCATTCTTTCCCTGTATTGCGCGACATGCTCCTCAGAATTCGTAGTTCCGTCATAAAGCTTCATGTTGGGAGTCTGAAAGCGCTTAGGGATCTCCGCATCGCATATGGGATGGATAAATCTGGAGATCCTGTGACTTGTAGTGGACATCTCTGGTATAGGCTGGACCATGCATGGTACACTAGAGATCATCTCCCTCAGCTTCTTCAGTTCTTTAGCCACGGATGGAGTGATCCCTGTATCCTGCACAGATTCATTAGTATTGAAAAATCTATTGAAAGTGTTACCCATGTCAGGATTTCCAGATAATGATCCTGGAGTAAATCCAAGATCCTGACTCGTAGTAATTCTGACAGCCGTAGTTGGTCCAACAGTAGTGATCCCGATGTGCATTGGAAGAAAGTCTCCTTTATGGACTCCTGAGGATCCTGAATAATCAAAATCCAAGATCCTTGGTTGCAACGGGGTCGTCACTTCCACTGGTTTCTTTGATTCTTTGACCCTTTCAATATCTCAAAACAGCATTAGGTTAGTCTTCCTCTGTTGCTTCACTTCCGAGAACATTTTGAGAATCTCATCGTTTGAAGTAAGCATAGGGGTGCTAGCGGATATTCCGGATCCCGAAAAACCCGCAGGAGTATTTTTCTTCTGCAGACTATCATTCTTTTTCTGGAATGACGGAGGAGGAGGAATAGGGTTGACTAACCCAAAGATTGAAGATGGAGCAGAAACAGAAACATTCTTGGATTGTGACGACATTTTTTGAATCAGTTTTAAAAGATAGTGATTGAACACAAATTTTAGTAAATATTTAGTGATAAAAAGCAACACTTGCCCCATGGTGGGCGCCAAATTGTTTTGGATAAAAATTAACAAAACTAATTTTGTAACCAAACTTAGTTTGTGAGGTAGTGTGCTTGTAAAATTAACGTAGAACAATGTAAAAACGTAAAAAGTTACACGGTTGTTTACGAGTAAAGCCCTTGATCTTTAGGGATAGCCGACATAAAACCTCGGGAGATGACAATCGTCCCCTGCCTCGTTTCTTCAATAAATAATAAAAAAGATTACAAGTACGAGCAGTAGATGATCGATATCTAAGTGTTACAGAGGTGATTGCGAGTTTTTTAGCTAAGTGCGTAGTGAGAATGTTGTGTCTATAATCGATTAAGATGCTGAAATAAATATAAGGATAAAGCTAACTAACTATCCGAGAATCCCGGGATAGACTAATTCTTCAAATGTGACCGTTGCAAGTCATTCCACGCGTCTTCAACACGTTCTTCTTGACTCCAGGAGCGATTCTTCAGGAATGAACTTGACTACACGTGTTTTACCTGCGTGTTAGTCAAAATAGACGAAAGATACAACGGTTAAATATTGAGGATACCGAAACCTATCAGGATACCGAAATATGTTGAAGATCCAGGATCATGAGCTGTAAAATAATCTATAACAAAAACATATCAAGTTAGCATAATAGTATAATAGAAAAATGAAAGTGAAGTAATGTATACAAAATTTTACAAGGTGTATATTAGAAATTATATGATTCTATAATGTGTAAAAAAATGTACATAACTAAAGCATTTTAATTACAATAAAAAATGAAACGATTAGAAAACTATCAGAGTATAACACCACCAATCGATGCTGGTAGAGTCATATAATAGTCATATCAACCTTTAAAGTTTAAGATATCAATTCAATATATAAGAAGACCAACAGATTAACACATGAACAAAATTACCTCTCTGCTAGGAGTGCATGGAATATGCCTTTACATTAGGACATTTAGCAACGCTAGCAGCTTCAAGGATAGCTTTGCCAATTGGATGAATTGTATTAGATTCTACTACAGCAACTAACTTCAGTATATCAGTTTCAAACCATTTCACATTTGAAATTAGCCTTCATTGTAGTTAGTTTCCCCATTAATCAACATAATCTTACACATGGTTCAATTATATTAAAATTTATTATATGCAAATGACTTCTGAAGTATTATACATAGCAAAATATCAAATATGATCATTGATATATGTTTTTGATAAGGATATAGATCAATACTCAACTATAAGTCTGAAGATTTGTAGCACCAAGTGAAGTTCCAACCTACAAAATAAGCATATATCAAGTAAAATAATATAAGTAAACTCAAAGCTAAAAATATGTAAAGACACATAATTTTACAAATCACACATGTCAACATATAAAATAAAGGTAAAATAAGGGCAAAGAGAAAATTTTGAAAAATGCGTATACCAAAACCTTTGTACGGATTTATATGTTGAAAAATGCAAGAATCAAGATTTATATACTGAAAAAATCAAATTTGATTCTTGAAAGTCTTGTGACATGCCATACACATTCCAAACAAAAGAAAGACAAAAGTAAATCAAACTTTGACTCGGTAAAGTCAAAATTAAAACCAAATTCTAAATCTCTCAAGACATGCAAATCGTATTAGCCAACGTCAGTTTCAATCGCGTTGTGCAGTCGGGTTTTTTCTTTGTGAAATTGGTTTACGTACGTTAAGAAATTCGAAGTCGGGTTTTTATAATCGGAAAACGTACGTTAAGAAATTCGAAGTCTAAAAAAAGTTCTTTAAATAAGAAAAAGTAAAAAAAATAAAGCAATTTAAAAACAAAACCTAAAGCTTACTTGAACTTGTTTTTCTTGTGACTAAAATGGCGGTGGTAGTTTTGTAAAGCTTATATAGTTTGTTCCTGAAAAAACAATTAATCAATTGCCGATTTGGTTTTTTAGCACCCGGTTCATCTGAAATTTGAGGAATAGTGACTATAAACCATAACAATTGAAATGCAAATCTATATATGTTCCTGCTTGAAAATCTATAAATCCTCTAAATATTGACAAATTCTGATTATAAAAAGTAGAAACAGAAACCAGGACTTGAACCCTATCTGGAGGAGAGACGTCTTCATGCAAATAAAACGTTGAGTTAAAATCTGAAATTATTTATAACAAAAGTCGAAAAACATAAGAAAAATTGACCTCTGCATACAACTATGACTCATCATCATCTTCAGAAGCCATATTTGACAACAAAACCTACCATATTGAAGTAAAATAATAAACCCTACAAATAATAAAATATTAAATGAAACAAATATGGTGAATATAATTATTTATGCAGATGCCATATTTGACACTTTCAAAGCTATACAAAACCCCCCCCCCACACAAAATTATCAAAAACCTGCAAATCTCTTTTGCCATATAAACCAATATAAAAATGTTTAACAATCAGAATATAAACTAAGTTGTAAAAATCAAGAAATTTCAAAATGATTGAATACAACAACCAAAATACATAAAAAAAACATAACATTCAACTAAAGAAGTAAGTAGCCGACTCTCATGACGGTGACAATCGGCGAAAACGGATTAATGGATTCAATCGAAAGAAAAACATATTAATGGAACGAATCGAAAGAAAAACTAATAAAATCAGGAACGATAGATAGTTTAGATATGGAATCGTACCTTTAGCGTGGAAGAAAACGTCGTGGAAGCGGCGAAGGTTGAGGAGACGAAGAGCATTCGTGAGGTAAAGAGGATTTAGGATTGCAATTTAGGGTTAATTAGAATGAAACGGCATATAACGATGCTTCGGTCATTGAAGATGAAAGAGAGACATGTTGCTTTGATCGGCGATTAGGGTTTTGTGTGTCCTCGAAGTGATCGGCTGAAAGGTTGGAACGGATTTAAAAGGGTTTTATATGGTAGTAATACGGGTGTTAATTTGACCCGTGTGTTGACCTGCGTGTTGACCCGTTTACGCTTATTTTGTTTTTTGGGGGAAAAATGGTGATGTGAAATGTGGTGCTGACATGTGTCACTCAATTTTACTTGTTTATTATATAAGATAGATATGTGTGGAGGTGTAGTTCTTTTACTCTTTAGATTTAGAAATAGAATAGTAGGTGTAAAATATAAAGTGTATATTCGTTGGTAAAATAAATATCAAATACGAAGAAAAGTTAAAATGAGTCCTATTGTTGTACTATTAAGTATAAAATTTAACATTCATAATATTTAGTGTACGAAATTTTAAACACTCAAGAGTATTTTATTTTCTTACGGAGGTTCGATTTTTAAAACTTAAATGGATTGAAACCGTAAAATTAGAAACTTAATAATAAAAAATCTCTCTATTTTTTGTTCGGGATCGTGAGGCAAATCCATCACAAACTATGCCATGTCAATGAGGTATGTAGCTCAAACCTTAACGAACTTCACATTCATCTCTTCAAAAGGTTGTTTGAAACATGTTAACCGGAATCTTACATTTACCAAATTACCATGAACATAATAGATCAGAGCCGTCCTCAAGATTTTGGGCGTGCTTTGCGGAATCTTACCTTAGAGTGGTTTTTTTATGTATCGAACAACTTTCAATCGCAAATTGCAATCAGCCTAGTTTTTTCATTTATCAACAATCGACTATCATAGTTTGTTTGATGTATATAGCATCGACTATCGCAAGAGGCCAATTTTAATCGGCAATCATGTAGTCCATCTCTTTTTTTAAATAAAGAGTAAAGAATAAATATATTTTAACCTAATTGGTAAAAAAATTGACTTATTGGGTTCCTTTAGAATACACTTTTAGCAAAGACACCATTTCGAAAAAAAAAACTAGACTTATTAGGCCTCATCTAGAACATATAATTATTAATAAGTTAATAATTTTTTATCTATGTTAATCGATCTACGGTACCTAAACGTAAAAACAAATTGAGCCCCTTTAGAACAAACGTGGACCATGTGTGGTCACCCATCATGCACACCCTCAAAGCCCCCTGTAATAGATGTTGGGATAAAAAAAATGTTTGATCTTAAATATCATCAATGTTTTTATCGCTTTGTTTGTAGACGAGCGAAGACATCACGGTTACACATGTTTAGGTGACGGTAGTATCAGGTGAGTAATCCATAAAGTAGAATAAAACGTTGTAAACTCATCGACAAAGCCGGTGATATAGAGGAGTCGGCATTGGAGGACTTACTAGGTGGGCGGCGGGTCGACCGACACCGATAAAAAAAATTAATTTGTTATATATAGAGTATAGTTTCGAGCGACCCACATAAAAATTTGACACCGACCCCAAAGAAATATATTTTCGGAATATAGATTTTATAAATAAAACCAATTAAACCAAACATTTAACCATATAAGAGCAATCACAGTCGGTCATGTATATTTATGTGAGTGGGTTCCCTATATTTTAAGGGTGGTTTAAAGTGGTTGTGAGTGGAGGAGAGAGAAAATGTATAAATTTTCTGTATATTTGATGGAAACACTGTTTACCCGCATAAATTTTAAATATTTTTTGAAAGTGGTTGTGAGTGTAGGAGAGAGAAAAGATAATGATAAAGGTATAAAAAATATTATTTAATTAAAAAATGAGACAGAAAATATAGCAATTTTAGTGTAATTATGTGGATGGGGATAGGGATGTTACCGTGAGAGCATTCACATCAGTTTCTGCATATTTGTGTGAGTATGTTTTGCATATTTTAGATGAGTGATTTAAAGTGGTTGTGAGTGGGGGTGAGAATGTATAATTTTTTTGTATATTTGGGGAAAACACAGCTCACCCGCATAATTATTTTAATATATTTTAAAGTGGTTGTGATCGTAGGAAAAAGAAAATGTAATGATAAAGGTATAAAAAATATAATTTAATTAAAAAGAAAAGATAAAAGGTAGTTATTTTTAGTGATTATAAAGAAGAAGATAAGAAAACTGATGGCAAAGCTCTGAATGCTCTAATAATTGACCCATTAGTTACTAACCTCTTAAACAAATCTTTAATAACCTATTAAATTAGGCCGAAATAACACATTACACATAAATCCATAAATAAACTCAATACCCGTTTAAAGTTTTTAAACCTAATTAAGTAATGGAAAAAAAAAAATAGCGGCATTACCTCTCAAGAACCAAGCGACGATCGAAGATTTGAAGCTGTTGAAAGAATTTGTAATGACAAACATCGTATTATTATTGTCCATCTATAATTTTGTTTGTTTTTATCGTTTTATTGTGTGACCCGAACCCGACCCGACCCGATTCGACTGGACCCGAAAAAAACTAATATTTAGTTATTAACAATCGACCCCAAAAATTATCCAAAGTATAACTACAAAAAATATCGCGTGATGTTCTGTATGCCGAGTATCTATACGTGACAATTACTCAACACAGTAAAGCAGACCTAAAACTATCAGCAAATCCACTAAAGAAGACCGTAGGCACATACATCATAACACAAACGAACTACATCGCGTGATGTTCTGTATGCTAAATACCAGTCAATGAAATGTGATAACAAACAAACAATTAAACTCTAATAGATACATAGATAGGCATTAGGGAAATTTAAACTACAATAATAAATCATAAAAGCAACTGTATTAACTCTAAAACGTTAAATATCTGAACTAAAATATTTTTATAAAAGTAATAAATAAGATTTCAAAACCCAAAGTATAACTACAAAAATATGACATCAAGTAGTAAAAAAAATTATTTCATTTTAAAACACCTTGCAAAGATATGCAGCCAAATAAAACATTCTATACCAGAAATAATAAAAAAGAAATTCTGAAATATTAACAAATAAGCAGAAAAAAAACAAAAAGCATTCTTCATAAAAAAATGTCGTAAAACAAAATGAAACAAACATAAATAACTAACATAAAAAATACAGAGTAAAACCATGCAAATTGCTAATTTTTTTTTCAAAGAAGGAGAACATACCTACGCAAGAATCATCAACAACCAGGCCAAACAGGAGAGGGTGCGGAAAAAGTTTGATAACTCACACAACAATAATAAACATCAGGCACCACACAAAAAACAATAAAAGAGAAAGAAATGAGTACACATACTGTTTAGTAACAGAACACCGACTTACAACAACGTGCAGTAAGGAAAAAAACCTGCAAAAAGGAAGAACCGTGAGCATTCTGTTGGAATAACAATGTTAATCTTAAAAAAAATAAACATCTATAATAAGTAGACTTATCACACATATACACGCTCTAAAACATCTCACACGTCTGAAACCCGATTATTTGAAAGAAAATAAGACGCGTAAACCACATATGAGTTGTAACCCAGGTAAGTGAAGAAAGAAACCGGGTAACCCTATTATCATTTCATTATGTTTCAGCGCATTCACATCTTGTTCAAAAAATTAGTGACCTTTCATGTATATTTGTTTCCCAACTGATGTTACATATGTACACACACGTCTGTCACACTTAATTTGACATTCAAAACATTATAAAAACCTCGCTAGAACAGGATTCGATACATAAAAAACATGACCCATCTGCTTATGAGTACATTGACTTTAAACACACGCGTACAAAAAACATTGCACACATCTTAAACACAAATAATTCAACGAAGAGAAGACACATAAAACGTGTATATGTCGTAATAAAAGCAGGTATGTATGTTTGTTCTCGACATCTGATGTTACATATGTACACAAATACGCATGCCACACATAATTTGAAATTTAAACTGGAAAACATCATAAAAACTCGTCGGGAACAGGAATTTATACCTAAAAAACATGACGTATCTGCTTATAAGTAAATATTTCAACGAAAAGAAGACGCATAAAGCTTGTATATGTCATAACCAAAGCAGGTGCAGTAAGAAAACAACAGAAAAATAACTCCAACACTACAAGAAAAAGACCCTGTGCCGACGCCGCCTATGCCGACGACAACGACAATTGTCGTCGGCATAGGTCACCCTGTACCGACGACATGTCGTCGGTATAGGTCAAAACCAAAATTTTGACAAGGTCACCCTATACCGACGACATGTCGTCGGTACAGGGTTGAGCCTGATGGGGGAAAAAAAGGCGCCCAATGAATTATTGGAGAAAACCTATACCGACGACATGTCGTCGTTATAGGGTTATTTTGATTTTATTTTTGTTTTTTTAATATAATAATGTTTTCGTCGGTCAAAATTTTTTTTTTGTTTAATTAAAAAAATTATAAAATGGTCTATACCGACTACATGTCGTCGGTATAGGCTTTTTTACTTTATTGACTGGTCAAACCCCTACGAAGCCTATACCGACGACATGTCGTCGGTACAGGCAACCTACAGCGCCGACTTTTGAGCCTATACCGACGACATGTCGTCGGTATAGGTCTCAGCGCGAATGAACACAGAATACAGCCTTCTGCTTCCTATTTCGACCAAAAAAAACCTCAAACGCCTCCATCTCTCTCTCCGGCGATTTCACTTTTTTTGGGTATTTTGTGGAGCAATATTCACCAATCTCTTCGGTTTTGAGGTGAGTTAACATATATTGTTCAATCTTAACAAGAAAATCAACATTTTGGTGTTTTTTGCTTAATTTCTTTGGTTTTTGTTAGGTGTTTGAAGATTTAACCATTTTTGAAGGATTTCAAGCTTAGAGGAAGTTTATTTGCAAACTTGGTTAGTAATTTTTCTACAAATTTGGTTTAGATGTATGTTTTTCTACAAATTATGTTTAGATGCATGTTTGTATGTATATGTTTGTGTTTATTTGTATGTATGTATATATGGTTTAGATGTATGATTTTATAAATATTTATGTAATTTTATGATGAAATTAGGTTTAGATGTGAAATTAGGTTTAGATGAAATTTGGGAATTTTGGCATTTATAGAAGAATTTGGGCATTTATATATGTATCTTTGTATATAATATGTATGTATATAGATGAAATTTGGGAATTTGGGCATTTATAGAAGAATTGTGTTTATGTATGTAATTTGAGAATTTGGGTATTTTGTTTATATATGTTTGTAAAGGCTATGTATGTATATACGTGTATGTATGTAATTGTGTTTGTATATGTAATTTTAAAATTTGGGCATTTATTTATGTGTGTTTGTATATAATATGTATGTATATTTGTATGTATGTTCGTATGTATGATTATGTAATTGTATGATTTGTATGTATATAATTGTGTATGTATTTATGTAATTGTGAATGTATGTATATATCTTTGTATGTATATGTAACTTTATTTAATTTTGTTGCAGGTTCGGAACTCATTGCGGTTGGAGAGGTGTGAATAACATTTTATTTGTGTTTCATTGAATTTTTTTAAGGTACGCATCCCGACTTTTATACCTTTATGTACGTCTCATGTTGTGTACACTAGTATGTTTATTTAGGATAACTTTTTAGGATATACCCGTCTGAAATTTATCTGATAGAGATAAATTTTGGATTGTCCCATTTGGGACTGCTTTTTGAATATTCTATCTTATTTAGGATATGTATATATTTTAACGGGTTGACATTTAAGAAAAAATTAGTAGATATTTCTCCTTACTCCTTCGAGTTTGCGGTTTATCTGCATACTTGGGGAGTTAAGGTGAAATGCTGCTGATTTTTTCTTAAATAGTCAACTCGTTAAAATGTATACATATGAGATAGAATATTCAAAAAGTGGGTTAGGATCCACCGCCTTAAAGTACCGATCAAATCACATACATTCGTTTATATCATTTATTACATGCAAGTATATGTGTATGCTTATAACACAATAGATATGACACTAGATATGACAATTGATAAAAGCTGGGTTACACTGGGAAATCGGAATTCTCCGGCTTTCTTAAGCGGTCTTCGCAACTTTATAGAGACGACCAAGAACCATGTCGACGGTCGAGGTAGAGCGTTTTACCCGTGTAGACGTTGTTGTAATGCGTGTCGACAGGATTTGAACACGATATATGGCCACATACATGACCGTGGGTTTCTACAATCATATCAGAATTGGATTTATCATGGTGAACAACATCCTCGTGTGGCGGAGATAGCATCACTTTTTACCCCCAAGAACAACACCAACTCCTCCGATAACTACAACAACAAATAGTGAGATGTTTGATGCCATAGATGATGTGATGGCTGAGCAAAATACAAACGAGGATAATATAGATGAAGATGGAACTGGTTTAGACCCAGAGTTTGATGCGTTGTTTGAGGAGCTAAATAAGGAGTTATACCCCGGTTGTAGTCAAATGGCTTCCCTAAACTTCATAGCCAAATTGATGCATATCAAAGTTATCAACAAATGGACGAATAGTTCGTTTGACCAACTGTTAGAGGTTCTACAAATTGCAATGCCGAAGGAAAATCACGTTCCAGGGTCACACTATGAAGCTAAGAAGAAACTGCGTAAGATTGGGTTAGGATATCAGTCTATCCATGCTTGCATTAATGATTGTGCACTGTTTTGGAAGGAGAATGAATCAATGCAAAACTGTCCGGTTTGTGATGAGAGTAGATGGGTTGATAAAAACACAAAGGGGAAGAAAATACCACATAAAGTGTTGCGCTACTTTCCTTTAACTTCACGGCTTCGACGAAGGTATAGTTCAAGATTAACGGCAAAAGAAATGATCTGGCATAATATTGGACGCTCAACAGATGGTATGATGCGACATCCGGTTGATGGGAAGGCATGGCAAGATTTTGATGAGAGATATCCGGATTTTGCTAAAGAACCAAGGAATGTCCGCTTAGGTTTGGCTGCCGATGGTTTTAATCCGTTCGGTAACATGAGTCAGACTTACAGTATGTGGCCGGTAGTGTTAACAACATATAATACACCACCGTGGTTATGTATAAAAGAGTCTTCTTTCATGTTAACCTTGCTAATTCCCGGGCCTAAATCACCTAGTAAGGACATTGATGTATACTTAAGGCCGTTGGTTGATGAGTTGAAAATGTTGTGGGCTGAAGGAGTCCAGGTGAGAGATGCATCAACCAAAACTGTATTTAGGATGCATGCTGCAATGTTATGGACTATCAACGATTATCCTGCTCGTAGTAGCTTGTCTGGATGGAGTGGTCAAGGTTATAAAGCATGTCCTACGTGTAACGTTGACACACCTTCGTGCGCTATAACGAATAAGATAGCTTTTGTTGGACACAGAAGATTTTCGCCTAGAAAGAATAAATGGAAGAACGATCTGTCGTTTGATCTCAAGAAAGAGACAAAACATCCTCCCCGACGATTGACTAATGCTCAAATATTAGAACAACTAAAAAATCTCCCAGATCGTGTTCCGGGGAAACATCCAATGTATGGAGGGGTAAAAAGAAAGCGCCTAACATCAGAGTTGAATTGGACTAAACGAACTATCTTCTTTGAGCTCGATTATTGGTTTTCTCTGCTTTTAAAACACAATCTTGATGTTATGCACGTGGAGAAAAATGTGTGTGAGAGTTTATTGGTTACTTTGTTGATGAACAATAAATCAAAAGACACACACAAAGCCCGCAAAGACTTGGAAAATATGGGGATTCTACATAACCTATGGCTAACACAAAAAAACAACAAGTTGTACCAACCACAAGCTCCTTACTCTTTCACACCCAGTGATCGAGAACGCTTTTGTCAGTTTATTCGAGGAGTGAGACTGCCTGATGGATTTGGATCGAATTTCAAAAATAAGGTACTTCCCAATAATTCAAATATAATTGGGTTAAAGTCCCATGATTATCACATCCTCATGCAACGATTGCTGCCAATAGGGGTACGATCGGGTCTGCATAAAAATGTTTCAACAACAATCAATGAAGTTTGCACATTCTTTCAAAATATTTGTGCACGATCAGTAGATGTGAAAGACATGTATGAAGCAAATGAGGAAGTGGTTAAGATATTATGGAATTTGGAAATGATATATCCTCCGGCATTTTTTGACATAATGGTTCATCTCATTCTTCATTTACCTGAAGAAGCTATTCTTGGTGGCCTTGTGTATATGAGATGGATGTATCCTTTTGAAAGATACATGAAAAAGCTCAAAGCATATGTCAGAAACAAAGCCAAACCCGAAGGCTCAATTGCGGAGGGTTATGTTGCAGATGAAGCCTTGACATTCTGCTCTATGTATCTGGACGGTATGCAGACCAAATTTAACCGACCAGATAGAAATACAGATGCTGGCATTCCCAAAAGGCAGTTTCAAGTGTTTTCTTCACAATGTCGACCAATATCAAAAAAGAAAATCAAGGCGCTCTCTGAACATGCCAACAAATCATTACAATGGTTTGTGTTGAACAACTGCGATGAAATCAAAGCCTACAAATCGTAAGTGTTTTTGTCCATCTACCCGTAATAAACTATTATTATATTTTTATTTAATTCTACTAATTTAAGTTTTGTTTTGTCCATCTACCAGTGAATTTGAATCTAAATTTCCTGAACGCAATATGCAAACCGATTTTTCTTCATGGTTAAAATATGAAGCAAATGTATTTTCATCTTCATCTTCATCTTCTACACCCGATAACAAAGAATTAAGGGCATTGGCACATGGTCCCTTGTACGCATCTTCTTACACTGCTTGCATAGTCAATGGTGTTAGATTTGTGGTACAAAATCGTGATTCCCGACGCACTACTTAGAACAGTGGTGTGGTTAAAATAGGAGAAGACGATACTCCATTTTATGGTCAACTAGAAGAGATCATAGAGTTGAACTACATAGATGGTTACTCGGTTGTACTATTTCGTTGTAAATAGTTTGACACGAGAGGTAAAAGATTAATTAAGCAAAACAATACTACTATAATTGACATTGGCCGTGATTGGTATGTTGGCAAAGAATGGTATGATGATGTCCAATATATATTAGCCACACAGGCTAAACAAGTGTTCTATCTTTGAGATCCTTCTCGAACCACTGGCCAATGGAGGGTTGTTGAGGACGTTCACCATCGGAAGCTTTGGGATCATTCTACTGTTGTTAATGAGATAGATATATTACACGACACTCAATCAAATGATTATACTTTGGTTGTCGACACCGGATGCGAAGGTGGTGAATCAAGTCACGTAGGTGGTGACCAAACTCCAATTCCCCATGTTGATAGTCAATCTATTACACGGGAAACTCAATCATTTTTTGGTAACTTGGTTGTCGACTTAGGCTACTTGCCTATGCGTACAACTTTAAAAGAGGGTGGTGACCCAAGTCATGTTGCCTCGATTGATCTCGATGAAAGTTTTATTAATGATGATGAAGAAGATGCATACAATTCAGATAATGAAGACGAACTAAATGACGACGATGAAGAAGATGATGATGTTGTTGACACACGTTATTTTAGTGATGATTCTGATTGAATGTATATTAAAAATGTACTATTTGTCTTTGTTAATTAATAATTATTTATGCTTACTAATAAATTTTGTTGTAGGAAAAATGGCAACAATGGCGCAATCACACGGTGGAGATGGTGGAGACGGTGGTCCATATCACTTCGACTCGGGTTGTGCGACTAGATCTGGTGGTAAGTTACTTGTTATAGTTTAATAGATGTCTTTATAATTGTCTAACTTTTAAATGTCATGTGTCAATGTAGGTAGTTCCTCCCAAAAAAGACGATCTAAAGGCAAAAACCTAAAATTGTATAAGAAATTTAAGCAAAGTAGGAGGAAGCCTCTTCCCATTGATGTAGAACTTCATGCCGGGGGTACAAGTTTGTGGGTCCCAACGCTACGGATTTTATCCGTGCTATCTCGTTGGAGGTTGAAAAGGTTGTTTCGCCATATTATCCTAATTGGTCCAATTGAAAAGAAACGGGCCGTATATCCCACTCTTATAGTAAGTATAGATGTTTTATAATTACTTACAATTTCATAACTATTACATTTATAATTAATTTCCATTTGTAGGATTATTTTGATCTGGACTCCTGTAGAAACACTGATAAGTGGCGAGGCGTTGAACTTGGAATCACCGTCGAGTGTCAGAGGGCGTATAAAGATCACAAGAACGTGTTGAAAAATCACTTCGTGGAGAATGGGGGATACGATGATGTGGAGGCGGCGATGAATAATCCACCAGAAGATGTTGATCAAGAAACTTGGGAGACTTCGATTAATGAGTTGTTTTTAGATGCGACCTATAAAAACCGCTCGACGAAGAACAAACAAAATCGATCAAAACAATGTTACCCAAGTTACCATGGCAGCAAATCATACGCCCAGCGCCGACACATGGAGGTATGAAAATACAATTGTTAGTATTATATAAGCATGCTTATTAATTCTTAGTGATATTCTTTTTGTTTTTCACAGGGTACCAGCCCAATTGATGTGTTTAAATCGACCCATTATAAAGAAGGGACCGGTTGGGCCAACACGAATGCATCATCAGATTATGTAAGTCAAATGATTTTGTTGTTAGAACATCCAACTGTAACTTAAAACGGGTCAAAATGACCCAAACACACTTTTAGAGACTTAAAATATCCAGCTTTAACTTTAAACGGGTCAAAATGACCCAAACACACTTTAATAAACTTAGAACATCCAACTGTAACTTTAAACGGGACAAAATGACTCAAACACGCTTTAATAGACTTAGAACATCCAACTCGAGCCCAATTGTTGAATATTTTTGCTAGTATTATTAGTATTTGTTGTTATTAGTGTTGGTTGATTGGAATTTGTGAATTTGGGTCGTTTATAACTTATAGTTTAACAGGTTGGTTATCCATTTTATAGCAGTTATGCTGTCGAATTTTAGTAAAATAGTCAAGTGATTGTTTATTACATTGTTTAATGCAGGACCGAATCCAAGAGGAGTATACAAGATCCTCCGTTGAGTCTGGTGGTGACTCGTCTGCTGTCGATGAGATTGAATGCATGGAGCGTGCATTGGGTCATCGGCGTGGCTATATCCGGGGTGTCGGTCGTGTGGTGAGTAATCCCACACCAGATTTGTTCAGTACCCCCCTCCACAACCACATTGGCAAGAAGTGGATGAGCGTGTAACTCAACTTCAACAACAAGTCCAAGATCAACAACAACGTGAAGCCCAACGAGATGAAGAATGTTGTGTGCATAATCAACAAATGCTTGAAATGCAACGACAAATGGATGAAATGCGTCGAATGTGGGAACGCCGAACTAGCAGCGACGATAATTAACTTGAAGTTGCTGCGCCTTTGCCTTGGTTGTCGGTGTTATTTGTTGAATGTTTGTACAATTTTTATGTTTGTGTGTCGGACAACTTTATGTTTGAATATTTGATTTGTGTGTCGAACATGTTTTTGTATCGAACAATATGTTTCGGATTTCAATTTTTGAATGGTTTGAATTATCTGATTTGCAGATTTTGGTAATTAGAAATTAAATATTTCTGGAAAATTTTGAAAATTTAATAAAAATAAAAAAAATACAGAAAAGCCTATGCCGACGACATGTCGTCGGTATAGGTTGGGTCTTTACCGACGACTTGTCGTCCGGATAAGTCCAGAAGCTATACCGACGACATGTCGTCGGTATATAATTTCTTTTTGAATTTTTTAATTAAACCCTATACCGACGACATGTCGTCGGCATAGGTCGACCTATGCCGACGACACCTATACCGACGACATCTTTGACCTATTGGGACGAGGCAATACCGACGACAAGTCGTCGCTATAGGGTTAAAAAAAATTGTCGGGATAGGGTGATATTGTTGTAGTGTAAAATGATATTTGAATGAGGCATAAAAGATGAGAAGATTGAAACACAAAAAAATACACAATTATATCACACAAAACAGCCTCTAACTATTAAATTTCCCATACCTATAACCCAAATATGTACCCCTTTTTTTATTTTTTCCAAACATTCCAAAAAACAAAATTCTTCTTTCAGCCTAAAAAACGCATACCCAACCATACACCCAACAATTAATGAGTAGAAAAAACTAAACAAAATTAATTCTATCACCAAACTCACTGTAACTATTGTATACCCCATACCTATATCCCAAACATGCAAGTTTCATAATTTTCTTTCAGACATTAATATCCCAAAAAGAACGTTTATTAAAAAAAGATCTTGTTTCTGCCTGAAAAAGACATACCAAAGCGTATACCCAACAATCGGTGAGTAAAAAAAATAAAACCACAATAACAAATCGAAATAGAGAGGCAAAACAACAGGCTAAACTGACCGTTAAACCACCATTTCCGACGAAGGAGAGGACGGAATCCCGATGAACAACTGCGCTCGCAAAGAACACCTATGATATGCGAGAGCAAAATTTAACACAAGTACAACAAAAATGAAACAAAAAGATAAAAGAAAACCGAAGGTCACCATTAGGACAGCATCAGCAATGAAGTAGAGACTCAGACAGAGGAATGGAGAGAAGAGAGAACGAAAGAAAAGGGAATGAATTGTTCTTCTATGAACACTACTAGAAATTTAAGCATTTTCGACGAGGCAATCTCGACGACACATGTCGTCGAGATAGGTGGACCAAATACGACGACATGTCGTCGGAGATCGTCTAAAAAAAATTCATATTTTTTCGACTTTTCACGACGACACGTCGTCGGCGATGCTTAACCGGGAGAAGGTGAAAACTTTTGGCGCCTACCTGATACTAGTCTCGACGTCGAGATTGGTATTTTTAATTTTTTTTTACCTAGTAAAATATTTAAAAAAATTAATTTTAAAGAAAATACCTAATCTCGACGACATGTCGTCGAGATTGGTATATAATAAAAAGTATTTTTTTTTAATAATTAAAATAATTAAAATAAAAGGACCCAATCTCGACGACATGTCGTCGAGACTGGTCCTACCTGGTATTAACCCACGCAGAAACCCTCCTCCTCCTCCTCATTTTTCCCCTCTTTTTTCTCTCAACCTCCCTATCGACTTATACCCACAAATCCGGCCATTTTACTTCAATTTCCACCGTTTTCTACCTCCTCCTCCACAATTACTCTTCTTAATCAAGTGGTTAGACCCGATTTTGACTTTTTTTTGAAATTTTTCTTTATTATTGTAAATTTTTAATATAAATCTTGTGTATGTGAAGTTTTTGGCTAAGTGGACGGATTGAAAGCTAGATTGAGGGTTTTTCCGACGACGTGTCGTCGTTTCCAAAAAATTCTGGAGATAATATGTATATTTTTTGTGTTTATAGGTGTATTTGGGTAGTTTTATATAGATTTATAAATGTTTGTTTAATATTTTGGTAATAGGTTTAGATTTGAGAAATTTAGTTTTGTATAAATGTTTTAATTGTTTTTTATTTGAATAATATAGTTGAATATATCTATTATTTTGTGAAATTGATGCTTAATTTATATAGATGTATAGTATGTTGGTGAAATTGGTTCATTTTTTTTTATTGATAGTTAATGTTATGAAATTGATAGTTTATTTATAAAGATGTAGAGTTTGTATGGTTTATATAGATGTATAAGTATATAAATGTATGAATTATTTGTGAAATTGGTAAATTGTAGGTTTGTATAGATTTATTATTGGTGGTGTTATGTATATATTATTTGTATGAATTGTATGATGTTATTTATTTTTTGTAATGTATAGTTTGTATGTATTATTTATTTGGGTCTTTGTATGTATTTATGAAATGTATTATTGGTGGTGTTATGTATATATTATTTGTATGATGTTATTTTTTTTAATCTATAGTTTGTATGTATTATTTATTTGGGTATTTATATGTATTTGTGAAATGTATTATTGGTTGTGTTATGTATGTATGGTTTGTATGAGTATAGATGAATATGTGCATGTATAGATGTTAGTAATTAGAACACGAACCTTTCACTTGTTTTAACTCAAATACTTGTATGCATTATTTTTTGACGAACTCAGGGCATTGGCACATGGTCCGTTGAGTGCATATTCTTACACTGCTTGTATCGTTAATGGTGTTAGATTTGTGGTACACAGTCGTGATCTCGGACGCACTACCCAAAACAGTGGTGTTGTTTCATTCGGAGAAGATGATACACCATATTATGGTGAACTTGAGAGTATCATAGAGTTGAATTATTTAAGTAATTACTCGGTTGTAGTCTTTCTTTGTAAATGGTTCAACGCGTTGGGTAACGGCCGTATAATTAAAAAGGATAATCTGACTATTATCGACACTTATATTTTATTGATGTATCTAGACACTGACATTTTATTGACTTCAATTTTATGTAGGTATATATGGCGACTTATGCTCGTTCACATGGTGGTGACGGTGGGGGTCGTGATCCGCGGGGGAATTCTAAGAGGCTCCCTACAGATTGCGAGTCTTGTAAGTTACTTGTTTTAGTTTGCTAATTCTTCAAAATTCTTTAAACCGAGCTAAACAACCATACGCCAATACTAGTGGGAGCAAGTCATTTGCTCAACGGCGATATGAGGAGGTAACAAAAGTTGTTAATATTATTCTAAAAATGAATTCATAAGTTGGTCAAATATTAGTAACATTATTTTTGTTGTTTATAGGTACAACAAGGTGGAACCGTCAGTCTGATTGATGGTTGGAGACGTATGCATACATCTCACGGCACATGGGTCAACGATCGGGCACAAAACGATTGGGTAAGTATATATATCGATGAGGGAATTCCAAGTTTGGGAAATACACTAGAATATTAATCATATTGGTTATTGTTGGTGTTAATATAGGTTTTTATTGAGTTTTGTTGAATTATTATGTTTATTGAGTATTGTTAAGTATGTTGGCTATCAATTTTGCAGTCGTTATGCTGTCGGATTTTTAAATTTTTATTGATATGTGTATTTTTTGTTTATTACAGAATACAATTCAAGAAGAATTGACCCGGATGCGACAAGACGGCGGAGATGTTGATGAGGAAGAGGTCCTAGAACGTGCCCTTGGCGAGAGACGCGGTTGGAGCCGAGGAGTTGGAAGAAAAGTTAGAAACATGCCCACTAATGTTTCGGCTCTCTCCGAGTCTCAATTCAACGAATTAAAAGAACAAATTCGTGAACTGAATGAGACCGTGAAACAGATGCAAAAGGACCGCAACCAATCCGGCAACCAAAATGACGACGATGAAGATGAATAAACTTGGTTGTAACTTTTATTTGAACGATTTGTAATAACTTATACAATTTGTATACTTTTGTTAGATGTTTTATGTAATATATTTGTGTGAAATGTATTATTTGAACGATTTGCAACAGGTTTGACAGGTTTTGATATATTGTGTATTAAATTACTGGAAATTTTTAAAATTCAAAAAAAACTTTTTTTAAAAAAATAACTCAGTCTCGATGACATGTCGTCGAGATTGAGGTTTCCAGATTTTTTTAAAAAAAAGATTAAATAAAATTAAATAGCATTTCTCGACGACATGTCGTCGAGATTGGTCTATTTAATTTTATTTAATCTTTTTTTTTTAAGTGAAAAGTTATTACCGACGGGGAAATATCGACGACATGTCGTCGAGAAAAGGATAATCTATCTCGACGACGTTTTCTCGACGACTTTTCAAGCAGTCTCGACGAAGCTTTACCGACGAAGCATTATCGACGACATGTCGTCGAAATAGCTTTTCTCGACGACATGTCGTCGAGAAAGGTCGTTGAATCTGCCTACTTTTCTTGTAGTGGAAGTAGACACTCTTCATGCCAGTTCTTCTTTCATATTGTTTATAACTAGGAATTTTACCCGTCGCGTGTTACGGCGGCATCGAAACGTAGACTGACTCGAATATATAACGTCGAATAAAAACATATTATTTTTTACCCGACTGGAACAAATTTACATTGAAACGCAGACCAAATGGAAACATAACCCGAAAACGTACATAAAAATAAGCAAAGAAACATATGAGGTTATGGCAACTCGTTTAACCCAGAAAAAATTGAATAAAAACAAAAGAAAAAAACCATAGAAAAAAAAATGATTTAGCGCTGAAATTAACATAACTAAGTACATAAAAATAACGTGCGAACTTGAAGTGTATCAGTTTTGGAGATTGAACCATATAAATAAAAATGTATTATGTCTCTCACATTGCACATAATAATAATAAAAAAAACAATCAAAAGAAATAAAAAAGAACAAAGAAAAAAAAATAAAAAGGAACAAAGAAAAAAAAAAGGAAAAAAAAGAAACTTCGTAGCTAAAAGACTCGAACCTATGAGGTTGAAGAATTGTGAAATACATCCCAAGTCTTTAACCACTACATCAAATAAAATACAAAACATAGAACAAAGCATTGTTGTTGGACACAATGTGTTTTAAGTTTTAGTAATTATAAAATAATATAACTAGGTTTGAATCCGTGTGTTACACGGTGTGAAATGTTAAAATTATATTGATTAATATCTTAACATCTTTTTTATACAACATTTGATGTTATATTGGAAAGTTTTCTATCTTCTTAAACATTAAGATTATTCTGATAAGAGTAATCAAAACATGAAATAATGTACATATAAATATATTTTATAAGTGGTGTACGTTTTACAACACATTAAATTACATGTGATCCTTGCAAGAATATAGTATTTTTCATTTAGGGGCGTTTACTTTGGATATAGCAAACTATAACACACAGCCTATAAGTGTGCATGATTCTTGTTTTGCTTAGTGTTCATGTTGATTTATGGATTTAATTTAGGAGGATTTAGTCTCGTGCATGTGTTCATATCAAGGCTGGAGGTGGATCACATGGGTTTATATTTTGATTAATAAAAAGTCTGACTCGTTTAAAAAAAAGACAAACTTGTTTTTTTATGCAGATTGTGGAAATACCCACTAAATCATATTATTAAAAAAATAGATTATTACAACAAAAAATAATATAGGCTCAGAATAGACGCGTAAAAATATATATTTTGAGTTAATCCAACTCAACACATTCACAGACATAAAAAAAATTACTTGACCCGTCATCTAATCCGTTCATTTTGCCATCTCTATAATTTAATATAGATGGAAGACTTTAAAGGTACTAAGCCACATACATCCACAAAACATTTATATACTTAAATAGAGATTTTTTTAGCTAAAGAATAATAAAACTTGAAAAAACAGTCGACCTTTACAACACATATTCTAACACTATGCAAAAGATCTGTTATGATGAATACAAATGCAACGAAAGATAAGTTGACTTTCATAACATGTTAAAGTTAAAACAAATAAACACACGTATTCAATCAACAACAATGTATGCTTGCACCAAATAAGTTTGCAAATGAAGAATGTCAGGGACATTTGTAGAGCTCGAAGTAGTAAAAGGCAGTGTTGTAAAAGTCGTTAGGCGGAAGCTAGGCGGTGGCAACCGACTAGGGATTAATCGGATTGGAACTTTTACATGTAATTTTTCAATATATATATATATATATATATATATATTATCTATACTATACAAACACACAAATACAAACATTAACATATTATCATATTAGTCTAAAATCTAAAATACTTCAAAGATCAAACAGTTTAACATACTTCAAAGATAAAATAGTTCAAATACTTCAAAATAAAAAAACTTCAAATATCAAATACTTCAAAATTAATCACCGTCTTGTCCGTATTGATCAATGATTTGAACGTCATCCGACTCATACTCAACCTCCTCGTCTACTTCTTCCTCGTCCTCCTCCTCATCCTCCGACACAAATTCTTCATCAAAAAGTTCTCTCGATGCACTTGTCTTAGCACTTGTTTGATTACCCAATACTTTAAAACACCGACTTGTTCTTACAAATGGGGCCCATTTGGGCTGAAAGTTCAAATTTAACAGATTTTGGCTTAAAATTCGATTTTAGACAAAAAAAATCCGATTAGGGCGATTAACACCGATTAATACCGATTATCTCCGACTAGTACCGATTACCGACTAACAGCCCGACTAGCCTAAAATTACTAGGTATTTTACCGATTAGCGATTAATCCACCGATTAATCCCGATTTTTACAACACTGGTAAAAGGTAGCTCAAGTAGTGGCCCTTCACAGCTTCACTTACAGGGTGCATATGCTTCCTGTTCATCAAACATACTACACACCAAATTTGGAATTATAGTTATTGTAAAAAGCTTGATATGATGAACTTAAATAAACCATAAATTCTAAAGTCAACAATGAAACATAATGCAAATTTACTCTTTTATTATAATAAGGATGATGGCTAGGAGACGTACCTTTGAAATATCAAGGTTTGGTTGTTTGGTGGTTATTGCTTCCCAAATAGAGCCAGCCATCATATGTCTTCAGCACCGGTTCATTGCTACAATCAACTTATTACATACATTTAAATATGTTTGATTGTTAGAAAAATACATCCATATGTCACAGAAACCATGTAATGCATCATAATATGTTTAAGGAAGTATTACAAGTTTTGTCGTTTATTAAAATTATGAAATGAATCCTTTAAATATTTGACTTTCACTCCTCCTTTATTTCATAAAGTGCTTACAATTTTCGTCCTTTCCACTAACAGATATTAAAATTTTTAATTAAGTCACCTCATGTGTAGTGTATATAAGGGTATTTTAGTCTTTTTATGTTAAAAGACTTTTGTGTAAACATAATAAAAATTAAATAAAGGGACTATTTACGTAAATACAAAAATATAAGTTTATTTCTGTTGTTACTAAACTCACCACCACCAAGACTCCAGCGGTGGTCGTCTTATCGCCACCACCACCACCAAGGCTTCTACTCGATTTCATTGTCGGAATCCCCACACACACATGATCACACCCTTTCTTCTTGTGCCCTAGACCACCGCCGACCCTAACCCCAAATCGATGGGGTAGAGGACTGCAAATCGATGGAGAGGATGAGAAGAGAAAAACAGGATGGTCATCGAATCTCAATCTCAAATCTTTTTGCGCCCTAGATCACCGCCACCTCTACACATCGTCAATATCGTCAATCTCATCATATTTTCACAGCAATATCGCTAGATTCATTAAGGGAGAACAAGGCAAACCAGATGTCGGTTCAAATCAGAATTAGGGTTCTAAAGATCTAATAAAAAAACACTCACCTCTATTGAAAAATCACTTCAAATTCAATTTTATAGTCAAAAGGGTTTCAATCTGGACTAATAAAGTCAACGTCTTTTCATCTTCAAAGATGGCTTCAAGTGGTCGTAGGCGGGCGGTAGTGGCGGTGCTGGTGGAAGTGGTCGGACGTTGTGGTGTGTCTGGTGGAGGTCGCAGATGGTGATGGTGGTTGCAGCAGGTGGTCAAAGATGGGAACATGAGATGGGTGGGGGCTGGGAATATGTCCTAGATTGAAGTGGGGTCTGGGTGATGACTTTATGTATTATAATTTGAAGTTTCAAATGAGAATATGTATTATAATTTTTTTTTTATATTAGTACTTTTATTATGTTTACACAAATAGCCATTTACATATGAGATGACTTAACTGAAAAATTTAATATCTGTTATTGATAAGGACAAAAATTGTAAGCACTTTTTGAAATAAAGGACAAGGAGTGAAAGTCAAACATTTAAAGGATACATTCTATAATTTATGCAAACATAAAGGACAAAACTTATAATTTAGTCTATGTTTAATTAATTCATAACTAAAAATGGGTTCCCATAACTATCATTTGCTTGATCATCTGACCTTACTTGAATAGAGAGCAGTGAAATATCTTTTGAGCTTCTTGCAAGAGTAAAACATCATACTTATATAAAATGTCAAGGAAAAAAAAGATGTTCATAATATGATCTGATAACCGTTGGTCATTTGGTGTAATGGTAGGCCCAAGACTTCCTATAGTGGAGGTCTTGGGTTCGAATCCTGGCAACAGCAAAAAAGGGGGTTTGTGGCCAGGTCAGGGGGTTCCTCCTGTGATGGGCTGCCCTGGATGTTCTAAGTGTTGCCCCGGGGAAACCCAATTATCCTAAAATATCTAGGTGTTGCCGTTCAAAAAAATAAAAAAAAATATATGATCTGATAGACATGTTGAATAAATGATACAATGTGAAGTAAAAGCAAGATGTTCTAGGCTACTTGGGGAGAGATATGCTACAGAATGCATATATGTGATAAAAAATTTAGAGTTGCAATTGTCAATTTGGTTTATAGGGATCATATATCTAGCAAAACTATAACTACAAGCACAAGGAATCAAGTAATTAACTATTCGATTTCATAGCATAAGGATAAATACGTAGATTTAACCAAATGGAATATACTCGAAATTCGAAAAGGAACATATAAGTTACGCAAGGTCTATATAAAAATCTTGGATCCTCATAAAAAAAGGTACTGATTAGGGCATTCAATGACTTGAATGTTGATTAATATGCATCCTACAAGTCAATCGTACCTCTTTCGTAAACGTGTTACGTGACTTGACTTTTCTCGACTTCTTTTACAATTTAATAATTAAAATACGAAAACAACTAAAACATAAACTACATAATGTTTTTTTTTTATAAAAACAAATAAACCAAGTTAGATTATATATCTAAACGCGACTCAGCTTCATTGCATTACCATACAAACTCCATTCTTTTATGCGATTGGAAGATGTTAGTAAATAGGTGTTTTATGTTATAATTATGGTGACTTGTTGGTGTTTTTGGAAAACTAGGAACGAGAAAACATTTTTTAAGAAAGCAGTTAAGATTGAATACAGCATCCAAAATAATCAAGGCTGGTTTTAAGGATTGTAAATAGATCCAAATTGAAGTCCATTAGTTGGACCAATTGGTGTAAATTTATTTTGATATAATTTTTCTGTTTTTGTGTTTGGTTGACGCCCTATTTTTGATGGATTACTATGTAAATGAAATTTGTTTTTTAAAAAAAAAAATTTACCATATAAACTCCACCTTCGGGGGCGATTTTGTTTAGTTACTATCACTATTAATCCGTTATTATTTTATTATTATTTAGGATTTTAGGATTATGGTGAAAAAATACTAGTTTTCTACCAACAAAACATTCCAACATTTGCACAACTTCCTAGAAATCCGTTCAACACGTCAATAAAAACCAAAGTACACTACGAACTACCATTCGTGATAACGAAACCCGTGAACCACCACCAACTTCAATTTCAAGCTAATCAATGGACTTCGCCGCCGGCGAAGACCACCACCACCTCCAACCAATCGAACACGTCTTATCCTTCCCGATCGTTTTGTCAGACCAAATCCGACACGCCGTCGACGACTCAAAGTCCTACAAACTCGAGTGTACCGAAGTCGGAAAACTCGTCGACCATCTCTCCATAATGCTCCGCTCTTTCGTCCGCTTGACCAACGCCACCCCTTTCTTCTACGACCGCCCCGTCCGCCGTATCTTCGCTGACGTCACCAGAACCCTCAACCGTGCCCTAACCCTAGTACGGAAATGCCACCGCCGGAGCATTTTCCTCCGCGTCGTCACCATCGTAAGCACCGCCGATTTCAGAAAACTGTTTACACTCCTTGACGCCTCGATTGGCGACATGAAATGGCTGCTCAGCATATTCGACGGCGGCAGTGATTCCGGCGTCGTTCTATCGTTACCGCCGATTGCGAGTAACGATCCGATTATCGCGTGGGTTTGGTCTTACATATCTTCTCTTTATTTGAGTCCATTAAATGTCAAAATTGAAGTCGCTAACGAACTATGTTCCTTAGCCAACGATAACGACAGAAACAAAAAAATGATAGCGGAAGAAGGCGGAATTCCGCCATTGTTGAAGCTTTTGAAAGAGGATTCATCACCGGAAGCCCAAATTGCTGCCGCAACAACACTCTATAACCTGGCAAATAACCAAGACGGGGCTAGATTGATCACCAGTGACCTAGGTGTCCCAATTATAGTACAATCGTTACAGAAATCCCCGATTAGGGTTCAGATTTCGGTTGCGAAACTGATCCGAAGAATGGCTGAAAATGATGAGGTTTCACAGGAGGCTTTTGCTAGAGAGAATGTGATTAGACCACTTGTTACATTGTTATCATTCGACACGATGGAAAATCAGTACGAGAAGCAGAGTATTCATTCGATTTTTAAAATCAATAAGGCTGGTTCTGTGTCCAATGCGGCAACGACATGGTCTGTTAACAGGAAAGAGAGGGAAAACGAGCCGTATGAATTGAAACTCGAGTTGAAAAGGAGCTGTTCTAGGGCTTTATGGATGCTTGCTAGAGGTAATCTTGCCAACAGCAAGATATTAACAGATACAAAAGGTCTGCTAGTTCTAGCTAAGCTTATAGAAACAGAAACAGGTGAATTGCAGACCAACTGTTTGATGAATGTCATGGAGATCGCAGCAGCTGCAGAATCAAATGCTGACCTCAGACGAGCTGCTTTCAGGACGAATTCGCCCGCAGCAAAAGCAGTAGTGGATCAGCTCTTGAAGCTGATCAATGAATCTGAAATAGCTGGAATCTTGATTCCAGCTATCAGATCAATAGGGTCACTGGCCCGGACTTTCCCAGCTAGGGAAACCCGGGTCATTGGCCCGTTGGTGAAACAACTGAGCCACCAAAACCCTGAAGTGGTAACGGAATCAGCAATTGCTTTGGGGAAATTCGCGTCCCCTGATAATTTTCTTTGCACGGATCATTCGAAAACGATTATTGAATTTGGTGTTGTGATTCCATTGATGAGACTGTTGAGAGGGAATGATAGAACACAGCATCATGCATTGGTGCTGTTGTGTTATCTTGCAATGCATGCTGGGAACAGTGAAGCACTTGTGCAGGCAAGAGTTTTGACAGCTTTAGAAGGGGCTGATAAGTCAATTGCTGGTCAACATGCTGAGTTGAGGCAGTTGGTGGTGGAAGCAATTCATCAACTGAATATGTATCATTCAGGTGTCATTCCTTCTCAAAGGGTTCCGGTATCATTCTCACCGTGAAGAATCTGAGGTAGTTAATACTGTAAATGTGTAGCTATCATGAAACTGCGTAGTATGTTGGAGAAAATGGTATAGTTAGCATTGTGGTTGGTAAATTCGCTTCCTTTGACAAAATGCTAAGAAAAACATAACGGGTTAAGGTCGTATACGGATAACAAGGTTAAAAGTTTTAATGAACGGGCCGGGCTTGAGTTTAGCTTCTTGACATGTTTACAACTTTGCAAAATTTTGGAAAATATAAAATCTCAAGTTCCTTACTTTTGTTATATATGGTGTATATTTAATCTTTACCTTATTGTCAACGGGTCGGCACAACTATAAGAGCATTCACAGCAGTTTTCTCATATGTTTGTGAGTGAGGTTTCGTATATTTTAGAGAGTGGTTTAAAGTGGTTGTGAGTGGAGGAGAGAGAAAATGTTTAAAGTTTTTGTATATTTGGGGAAAACACTGTTCACCTGCATAAAATTTTTAATATTTTTTGAAAGTGTTACGATAAATGTATAAAAAAATATTATTTAATTAAAAATGAGAGAAAAGATAGTGATTTTTAGTATAATTATAAAGATGGGGATAGAGAAACTGATAGGAATGCTCTAATAAATGTGTGCGGGTTACTGTTCAACTTTTTACGATGATTAACTAAACGGGTCAGGTTAAGATTTGAATATGCTAGTTTTGGTATAGTGTTGCCAACAATCAATCAAACCACCACCACTATTCACTTAGCTTAAGATTTCAGCACTTTAATGCCAAACGTCAAAGAAAGAATCCTGAGGAAGGGGGTGAAGCTGAGGTACAACAACCGAATACACCATCTTTCAACATCACCACAGACAGCATTCGTCCACCATCAATTTTGTTTACCGAACCAATAAATAGGACCATAACCAAACAAGACACAGATTTAGAATCAAGATTGGGGATCACACAAAAGTCAAGAAAAGGACTAGGAGAGAGGTGACCGGTGGTTGTGGTGGTGAGTGGTGACAGTTTGTAAGGGTTGTAAACAAAGCTAGAGGGGTTGGTTAAACATATTATTTTATGATGTGAATATATTGTAGGAATTTCAAGATAATCGGGGATGATCTGAGAGTTGTATTAGATACTTACAGATCAAAAACAATTTGGTGGTTCCCCAAATTCTTTGATCGGATAAAACTTAGAGAATTGAGACAAGAATTTCAGTATGAGTATTGAGAGGATTTTTGAACTAGAGAAAACATCGTATGACCAAATTCGATTATTCTGGGAAACCAAATAACTCTATTTCAAATTCAAATTTTGAATTTTAATTAAAAATCCGCCTAAGTTTGACACCAATTTATATAATAAAATTATTATAAAATTAATTTCTAATACATTTTCTAGAAAGCAATAAGTGTTAAAAGTTCTCGTCACATACGAAAACGGATTCGAATTTTTTTTCATCGTACATTGGATTGTCACTAAAATAATCACGTACTTGACGTTCATTAGCAGCTTTCCGATCCCGCATTGCTTGAACTCGTCGTGTTACCCTTTGTGAACTCTCGGCTTTTTCGAGTAGATCGTACGCGTTACAAAACCGGATGACGTCATAAATAATATAAATATTAAAATTATTTAGGATTATTGGATTTTAATAATCATATCTTTTACCAATTGGCCAATAATAATCCCAACTGAGAATATTGTTACCATCGGTCCCTACTTTCAAACTATTTTTTTACATTGGAACCCCCGTTAAAAAAACTTAACGCCGTTAGAGTTTATATGAGGTGGACATCTGCAAACAGCCGGAAAGTCGAGCCAAGCTAGCAGTGGTCTCGTGGTGGCTTTTGAAATTGACTCTAGTGGTGTTTAACTGATCTCGTTTGTCTGGAAAGTCCGAACAGAGACAACGGTGGTGTTTAACGAGACCAGTTAAACACAACCAAAGCCAATTTCAAAAGCCAACATGAGACCATTGCTAGCTTGGCTCGACTTTCCGGTGATTTGCAGATGTCCACGTCATATAAACTCTAACGGCGTTAAGTTTTTTTAACGGGGGGTCCAATGTAAAAAAATAGTTTGAAAGTAGGGACCGGTGGTAAGAATATTCTCAGTTGAGATTATTATTGGTCAATTGGTAAAAGATGAGATTATTAAAATCCAGTAATCCAACTATTTATGTAGATACAGAATATAAAAACGTTTTTTTTTGTTTTATGTAAATTTTTAATGTTAATGACATTTAAAGGTTTAAATAAATAAAAAATGCAACATGAAATAATAAAATAATCAGAAAAGGAGATTTTGAAAGAAAAATTACAAAAAAATAATAATAAAATATGTTTGAAATCCGGTCCGAATCGGTCGGTTCAATAAAAAAGGTTCAACTACACATAGTTGGATCAGTTATATGTCTGGTTCCCGGTCCGACAGGTCGCTCCAGTCCAGTTCTGATAACATTGGTTTTAAGGCTATGTGTAGTACACAACTCCCGACGTATGTTTGGGGCTTTTTCCTTTGCCAAAGCAGAGAGAGCTGCAGAAAAAAGGCCAACACTCGTGATTCACTCACAGCCCCCCTCAAAGTCCCATCTTACGAAAGAGCAGCGCATTGTTTCACGCCCCTTATGTCTGTCACGTCAGCCAACGCTCCTCGTTCACAAAACCATTACTCATGGCCTGATGAAAAGGCGTGAAGATGTGACGAGTGGTTAGGAAAGAAAAGAAGAAAAGTTGGGAGAGTTATGAGAGATCTCTCTCGTTAAGGAAAAGGACGTTGTAGTGTTTTACATAATATATAAATTAGACACATTAAGTTAAATTATCGTTTTGTCCTTATGCATCTTGCAAATGATAATGTTATACTATTTGAGAACCATCCGTACAAGTAACTATTTGTATTATAAGTTTTAGGGGTTGTTTGGTAGTCTTTTAATGGTTATTAAGAGGCTATATCTTAATGTTTAAGAAGTAACCTTAATTCTGAATGGTTAAGAGGTAACATCTTAATGGTAAGTCCTCGCAAGTTACATGGCCCCTTATCTCTTAACCATTAAGAGGCTTTGAACCATTAACAGACTTTGAATCATGTGGTTTGGTCAAAATAACGGTTTTGTTCCATTAGTTTCAATTTGACTTTTTTGCTTTTTATGGTTAACTAATTGTCTTAATTAGACCCTTGATACTAACTCCATTAATTTTTTCTGTTAAATTAAGGATATTTTAGTCTTTTTTACTGATAAGGACTAATTGTGTCATTTCTTGAATTAATACATCGACCATTTGTGTAATTTACACAAAACAAAAACCAACTATCTTCTCACAAAAACAAAAATCATAGTCATCTTCCACCCCCTCCCCCTGTGATAGGGAGGCACCGACCCGGACTGATAACCCGATTCAAAAATGGGTTAACTTGGCCCAATTGGAAACTCTAAAGTCTTGAAGCTGAATGGTCCCACGTTTCTTTCTTTTGAGTTGCTTTGTGTTTTAATTTGTTATTAAGTACTTGTTTGGGTTTCTATTAGTGTTTTTGGGAGTTTTTTTTTTTCACCTATATCTATTCGAAAATGAAGGAATAAAAGCATACTTGATTTTCTTAATTTTTATTCTCTGCATCCAGGGGATTTGTTCCATTGCTATCCTAATTATTGGCAGGAGTTAGAAGGTGATCTTGGAAGGCTAACTTCGGTTCTCGTGGTGTGACTGTATCGAGAATTCATGTTAGTAATTCTGCACAACGAAGCCCACGGGTGGTGTATCTGTATCTCGCTGGGAACCTTTGTTAATATCCTATTTCATTAATGGAAATACTGATAATTTTATTGATAAGCTAATTTCCATCATTTGATATAAGAGCTATGGAGACCCTAAACAGTACCGAACTGAAGAAGTTTGGAGGTTATGGAAGCCGACAAAAAGGAACTGGCGGAAAAAGGAAAACGATGCAAGAACCGATTCACGAGTTGATTGTTTTCCGAGGGTCATGGTGAAGATTCTATCGTGTCAGTTAACAAAGGAGGCTCGGGTGGATGGCATTCGAATGACATCAAAGTTGATATCCCTAAAAATGACAAAAAATTGGACCCTAACGAGTTCGTGGAGTGGTTACGAACTGTGGAGCAGGTCTTTTATTACAAGCAGACGACCGAGGATAACAAGGTTAAAACTGTTTCCCTCAAACTTCTCAAATATGCATCGACTTGGTGGTCGAATACTTGTTTGAAGCGCGAACGATCGGGTAAAGAAAAGATCCAGAATTGGCCAAAGATAAACGTAAAGATGAAGCAAAAATTCTTACCCACATACTATGTTCAGAAGATTTTTTCTCAGTTGCATTCGTCAAATAAAGGTACGGGCACCGCCGAAGAATATCCGCGTGATTTTGAGTACCTCCTAATGAAGTGTGACGTGTCTGAGGACGATCCTCATACCCGGGTTCGTTACCTAGGAGGCCTGGAACCCAGAGTTGCGAATGTTGTGGAGTTGCATTCTTATGAAACCCTAGCTGAGTTAACGTTATTATCCCATAAAGTTGATTCACAACAACGGGCCAAAGAAAATTTGAACCCAGCCGCTCCTTTTTTAAGCCCAGTACCTACTCCAAGCCTAATTCAACTCCTAATCCTAAATCGGCCACTATCTATAGTCCCAATTCCGAAACACCAAAGTCACCTTGTCGCTGCTTCCGATGTCAGGGATTAGGGCACAACGTGTAGGAATGCCCAAACAAGGAAATGATTTTGTTGACCGATTTCTAACTAGCAGGTGGATTCGAGTATGGGTCCGAATTAGAAACCACCCCCTGTGACACCACTTGAAGTCGAAGAAGAGTTAATTGGTCTTGACGACGGGCCGTGTTTAGTTGTTCGCAGATCGTGAGTGCAACCTTGGCACCGGAAGAAAACCGTAAACGGGAATCAATTTTCCACACCCATTGTACAATCACGCAGAGGGTTTATTCTGTAATAATCGACGGGGGTAGTTGCACCAATGTAGCTTTCTCAGACCTTGGTCACTAAATTGACCCCTACCCACTCAACCACATCCTTCTCCCTATGTAATTCAGTGTCTTAATCAGGGAAAGGGAATACTTGTCTCCCACCGAGTATTATTATTCTCCAGTATTGGTAAGACCTACACTAATGAGTTGTGGTGTGATGTTGGTCCGATGGATGCATGCTATGTATTGCTTGGGCATCCCTGACAGTTTGATCGGCGAGTAATTCATGACGAGTATCTTAATATGTATTCTTTCGTTCATAACAACCGCAAGACCATCCTTACCCCAATTACCCCTTCGATAGCCTCTCCAAACCCAACACCTACTTTGAGTATGTTGCTACAATCTGAATACCATGAATACCAATCCAACAAAGAATTTATTTTGATGGGGTTGGATGAAGATGAGGACCATCCCAAACAACTTTGTCCCCTCTAGTACAAACCTTTTTAAAATCTTATTCCCAAGTATTTCCCACTGAAATTCCCCCTGGTCTACCCCCTAAACGTTCCATCCAACACAAAATTGATCTCATCCCAGGTTCTGCCTTACCTAATAAACCCGCTTATCACACTAACTCACAAGAAAAAACAAGACCAGGACACAAGTTGATAAGCTATTAGAAATGAGACTTATTCGGGAGTCTCTTAGTCCGTGTGCAGTCCCCATTTGCTTGGTACCGATGAAGAATAGGGAGTGGCGGATGTGTATGGATAGCTGGACGATCAACAAAATCACCATCAAATACCATTTTCCAATACCGAGGTTTAATGATTTGTTGGATGAGCTTCACGGTGCCAATGTATTCTCTAAAGTTGATTTGCAAAGTGGTTATAATCATAGAATTTTTGAAGGGGACGAGTGGAAAACAACTTTCAAGACTAAGGAAGGCTTATATGAGTGGCTCGTCATGCCTTTCGGATTAGCGAATGCGCCCAACACTTTCATGAGACTAATGAATCACGTATTAAAGCCATTCTTGGGGAAATTTATTGTTGTTTACTTTGATGACATTCTCGTGTATAGCCGAACCACGGATGAGCATCAATCCCACCTTGCACAATTGTTCAAAACTCTCAATCATGAAAGGCTGTATGGGAACTTGGACAAGTGTGATTTTTTTACCAAACAAGTAACTTTTCTTGGCTATCTTGTGTCTAAACAAGGTATACAAGTGGATGAAAAGAAAATTCAGGCAATTGGTGAATGGTCGGTATCCCAATCCATTCAACGAGTTTAGAGTTTTCCCGATCTTGCTTCTTTATACCGTCGTTTTATCAAGAATTTCAGCACCATTGTTGCTCCGACGACAGAGTGACCAAGTTTAAAACTTTTTCTTAGACCCTACAAGCCCAAATCGCTTTCGACGAGTTCAAACAACTATTTTCCTCCACTACGGTTTTAGCGCTACCCTGTTTTAATGAGGTGTTCGAGGTTGAGTGTGATGTGTCCGGGGTAGGGATTGGGGCTGTTTTGTCACATCTGAACCGTCCCCTTGCTTAATTTAGTGAAAAACTGAATTATGCAAAGCAACGGTATTCGACATATGATAAGGAATTCTACGCCCTTGTTCGAGCACTAGAGCATGGGCAACATTACCTAATCTCCAAGGAGTTTACTCTATATTCGAATCATGAGGCGTTAAAGTACATTCTGGGCTAACATAAGTTGCAGCCCCGTCGTGCTAAATGGGTGGAATTCCTTCAAGCTTTTACTTTCCCCATCAAACACAAGTCTGGTAGGTTCAATAAAGGGGCTGATGCACTCTCTCGCAGATATTCCCTACTCACTTCACTTCAACCGCGAGTTATCGGGTTTGAATCATTGCAGAATGAGTACCCGTCAGATTTTTATTTTGAGGAGATATATAGCAGTTGTCAACATCTAAGGGATAATATCATATTTTTAATGGATTTCTGTTCAAAAGACATCAAGTTTGTGTTCCGCGCCATAGCATCAGATTGGTCATCATACAGGAAGTTCATGAAGGAGGTTTAGAAGGTCACAAGGGAATTGATAAAACGATTCATATCTTGTGAATTCAATTGTTTTGGCCCAAGATGCACCGTGATGTTGAACATTTTATCCGGCGTTTCCTACAATGTCATAAAGCCAAAGGCCAGTCTTCTCCCCATGGTTTACACATGCCACTTCCTGTACTGGTTGCCCCTTGAGAGGATGTTAGTCTTGATTTTATAACTGGTTTACCCCGTACCCAGCGCCAAAAGGATTCGATTATGGTAGTGGTTGACCGATTTTCTAAAATGGCTCATTTTATCGCCTGCCATACTACCTATGATGTTGTCCAGGTAGCCAACCTTTACTTTAAAGAAATAGTACGTCTTCATGGCGTGCCAAAGACTATTGTCAGTGACCAGGATGTTAAGTTTCTAAGCCATTTTTTGTTGACATTATGGAGAAAGTTAGGCACCAAACTCAAGTTCAGCAGCTGATATCAAGGCAATTCATCCTCGCATTCATGACAAAATCACAAAAAATAATAAGCTCATTTAATTATCGGCGTGACAAGGGGAGGAAGCACGTTCTGTTTCAACCGGGTGATCTTGTATGGCTGCATCTTTGAAAGGAACGATTTCCATCTAAACGACGTTCTAAGTTAAGTCCTCAATCTGATGGCCCGTTCAAGGTCCTTTCCAAGGTAAATGATAATGCTTATTTAATCGATTTACCGGGGAATTCAGGGTTTTAGCCACCTTTAATGTCGCTCATCTGCAACCATATTTCAACCCTGATGAACCCTTCCAAGTTTGAGGTCAAACTTTCCCAATGCTGGAGAGGATGATGGGGAGGCACCGACCCAGACCCATAACCCGATTCAAAAACCGGTTAACTTGGCCCAACTGGGAACTCCAGCTGAATGGTCCCACGTTTCTTTCTTTTGAGTTGCTTTGTTTTTTAATTTGTTATTAAAGTACTTGTTTGGGTTTCCATTAGTGTTTTTGGGAGTTTTCTTTTTTAATCTATATGTAGTCAAAAATGAAGGAATAAAAGCAACTTGATTTTCCTAATTTTTATTCGTTGCATCCAGGGGATTTGTTCCATCGCTATCCTAGTTTTTAACAGGAGTTAGGAGGTGATCTTGGAAGGCTAACATCGGTTCTCGTGGTGTGACTGTATCGAGAATTCAGGTTAGTAATTCTGCTCAATGAAGCCCACGGGTGGTGTATCTGTATCTCGATGGGAACCGTTGTTAGTATCCTATTTCATTAATGGGTGTATTTATAATTTACATCCAATTGATAAGCTAATTGCCATCACCCTGCTCCCCTCCGCCTCCTCCTGCCGCCACCACCACACATTTCATCTCATCAAGCTAAACCAAATTAAAACTACCCAACTCTATCAAATTAACGCACACATACATATCCTTTAAAGAACACCCATCAATACTACTCCCTTTTTTTTTCATCTGCTTTGTGGATTTCTCCAAACCCACTCTTTAATTTCACGATGGGATGTCCTAAAGATCATTCTTCATGCTACTAATGAAGAACTAGACTATGCTCCTAGTCTTCTTTCAGCTGCAGAGATTAATGGGTATTGGAAAATTGTTCATCATGCATACATGGTTCAAAACTTTAAATCAAAAATTGAGCAGCAACAGGGCAATAACTTCGTAAAACCCCCAAAAACAATTAGGCCTAATAAAAAACATAGCTTGGATAATCTAAACCCAAATAAAAAACAGGGCAATAAGTTCACGATGGGATGACCTAATTCAACAGATGGGTTTGTTTGGTAAGAGTTCACGAGAGAAAGGGATTAATTTCTAACATCCCAAATAAAAATCGGAGAAGTGGAAGGTGTTGGTGTGATCTTGCGCAGCCGACGGTGGCGGTGTGGTGTGGGGTGGCGGTGGCCAGTGGCGGAGCTTGAAAAAAAATACATGGGGCGGGTTTTGGCGGTGGAGGGTGGAGGGGGGTGGTGAATGTCTGAGAGAGAAAAATAAAGGTGAAGAGAAAAACATTTTTGATCATGTACATAAATGGTCCTTGTGTTAATTTTAGAAATTGACACAATTAGTCCTTATCAGTAAAAGAATTAAAATTATTCTATATATTTTAATTTAGTCAACCTTGTGCTCATGAACAGTTTACATATCCCGCCACGTTTTCGCCATCGGTTGGGGGTGTGACAGATTAGTATCAGAGCCTTGGTTATAGGGAATTAGGTTATTAGACACTTTTAACCTAGACTATAACCATAGGACACCCACAATATGTCATGCTACTATATGATTACATGATTAGTACTTGTGTGAATATTGTTACATGCTATCCTAAGTAATTTCAATACATGCTACAATACTTAATAGTTTACGTGTCACACTACTTGATAACTCTTGTGCTTACATTCATTACTATCTACATGCTACCTAGGTGATTCATTAAAAAACTAACGAAGTTAGTGCCAAGTGTCTGATTTAGACAATTAGGTAACCACAAGAAGTAAAAAAGTCAAATTAAAACTAATAGAACAAAACCGTTATTTTGACCAAACCCCAGTAACTAAAAACGAAGTTTACTCTTTTAGTTAATATCAGAAAAACCAATATATTATTTTATTTTTCTAAAAATAATCCGTAAACCTAATTTTATATATTAAAGTTCAAACACGTAAATAAATAACGAAGAAAGTTCTTTTACCCGCTTTGTTATATTTTCTATTTTCGTATATTTATCTTTATTTTAATCTTTTTACTACATTTTCATAGGTTGGAGATGCAATGAATGTTAGAGATATTTGAGGTCAAACTTTCCCAATGCCGAAGAGGATGATGGGGAGGCACTGACGGACACTTGTGGAACCAAAATTTTTTAATCAGGGTCATAATTGAACTGTTTTACATTCGTTAAAATATACCAATTTACCTTTTTACCAATCGGTGTATCTACCGGTAATTGTAATTTTCGAGGCCTCATAGGCGATAGCTTGAAACCGTTGTAGAATTGTGTTATTTTCAACTCTTGCAAAAAGATCTTTCTCAACATAACACAACAATGAATCTGTGAGAAAAATATCATCCATCTTGTTGCGTAAATTAGCCCTTCGTTATATACCGTCTTCTTACTTCTTCTCGTATATTAATTAAACTAGTAAAATGCCCGAGCGCGTTGCGGCGCTAAACTCAGAAAATAATGTTAAGTTTATTACATGTGTTTGATAAAAAAACCAGCAATATTATTGATATAGTACATAAAAAAAGTTAATACCCAGCTAAAAAAATATTTTAAAAATTAACTTAACTTAATTTGTAACTGTCACGTAAAATTTTATTCATCTCGTGTAATACATGGGTTTTTAAAAACATAATTTTTTTTATTACTAAATATATAACATTACATCAGCCCGTGTAATACACGGGATTATAACCTAGTAACTTTTTCAAAGCGAGTTTTTAAATAAGTTATTAATAGTTTTTTATAACTTTTATAATATTTAAATAATTTAATATTTTGTTATATTTATATCATAATAATTGATGAATATCCGGTTCACAAAAGTATAATATATAGCTAAGCTTGCAATTATTATGAAGAACATAACTAATAAGACTGTGTATAACCATATAATTATTTTGAATATATTTATTTTTTTAACAAAATACTCACCAATAACAATTCAGATTAAGACACGTTAATATAAATATAAGTTTAACATATCCAATTATTTTTTAACATTGTTGTAAAATCGGGATTAATCGATAATCGGTGGTCTACTGATGCGATTTCATCTAATCGTACCAAAATACACGTAGGCGGTCTAAATCGGCCCAAAGATTTTATTTTTCTATTTTTCATTTGTCACTTATTATTTTAAAAAGTTCTAAGTTTCGTATCATGTTTATCGGTTGGACTTAAGCATGGTTGTGTCGCATCGATGTTTACCAGTGTTCCGGTATGTGTGTGTGTGTATATATATATATATATATCTAGAGTAGGGGTGAGCAGTTAGCGGTTCGAACCCGTTAGAACCGTAGAACCGGACCAATTGGAACAGGAACCGACCCGCGAAATACTAAACATGTCCGGTTCTCGGTTCTTCATATGGTCATTAAACGGTTCGCGGTTCGGTTCGGTTAACCCGACGGTTCCGGTTCGGGCCCATTAGAACCGTTTGTGGAGTATTTTGGGTTTGTTTTTTGTTTTGCAGGAAACATAATTTGGTATAATGAAAGTTAACTTTATCTTAATCGGTTCGGTCCAGGAATTAAACGGTTCCAACCCATTTAATAAGGTTCCGTTTAGGTCTGGTCCGAACCGTTTATATATGTTCCGGTCCTCGGTTAACATATTTCCATTCAAACGGTTCGCGGTTCTGATCCGGTTCAGCCTGGTTCGAATCGAATGCTTAGCCCCTAAACTAACTTGTAACACGTAACATTTTTTTTAATTAGAAAACAACTATAGCAATACCATACTCAAATTAAAGAGGATAAAATGCTCGTTTTTATGGTGTAATTTTAAAAAAAAAATATTAACGTATAAAAAAGTTATGGACGTTTAAAATTATAAGGAGAGATGGTAGTTACTATATGAATAACTTCTATTTTTAGTTTTTTTAAAGCATTAAAGGGTTATACCTTATGCTTAATTTTCTTTAAAAAGTGTTAAAAGACATGTTTGTCATCCTCAAATGTATTATATATAGTATAGATAAGCACTAATTGGTTTACGTAAGACCGGGTCACCTACAATTTCATCTTCAGACAATTCAATTTCCTCTCGACTTCGTTTATTATTATTTTCATTAGAAAATTAAATAAGCACTAATTGGTTTACGTAAGGCCGGGTCACCAACAATTTCATCTTCAGACAATTAAATTTCCTCTCGACTTCGTTTATTATTATTTTCATTAGAATTTAACGGATTTGATGAAATCCTAAGATATGGTTTGGGATTTTTACTAAAATATCTTTCTAGAAATGCATTTCTACACATAAAAATAACATAAAATTATTATAAAATATTTATATGATATAAGAACCTGATTAAATATCTTAAAATATAAAATAAAACATGAAAAATAATCATATATAATTTAATTTTTACATAATCCTTAATCTATACTATATAATAAATAAAGGTTTTGAAGTGACACTTGTCACTCTCTCATGCATCCTTAACTTTTTTTCCCGCCTCTCTCTTCTATTAATTATACAATTTTTTTAATTGTTTTAATAATCTTTTGTTTTCCGCCCCTCTCTCTCTCCTATTAAATAATAATGATTTCTATAATTATTTTTATAAAACGATTTTCATAAATATGTAATATGAAAATCTTTATTACTAAGTATATATAACATTGTCTTTATTTAACACGTGTAATACATCGGGTTTCTAAAGTTTAACATAAATTAACATTTATTAGTTACATAAAAAAAATTAACACTTAGCTAAAAAATGTTTTAATTAAAAAAAATTAACACAATGACCTGACTAATTACACAATTACCAGACATAGTATTACACAATGAACTTGTATTACACAATAAACTTGTATTACACAATGAACTTGTATTACACAATGAACTTGTATTACACAATTAACTTGTATTACACAATAAACTTGTATTACACAATGAACTTGTATTACACAATGACTTACTAATTACACAGTGACCTGACTAATTACACAATGAAATTGTATTACACAGTGAACTTACTAATTACATAATGACCAGACGTGATATTACACAATGACCTGACTAATTACACAATGAGTTGAAAAACATAAAACACAATGATAAATACATATAACACAATGAACTTGTATTACACAATGAAATTGTATTTACACATTGTCGTGACTAATTACGCAATGATCTTGTATTACACAATGACCTGGCTAATTACACAATGAACTTGTATTACACAATGACCTGACTAATTACACAATGACCAGACATGGTATTACACAATGAACTTGTATTATACAATGAACTTGTATTACACAATGACCTGACTAATTACGCAATGAACTTGTATTGCATAATGACCTGATTAATTATACAATGAGCTTGTATTACACAATGACCTGACTAATTACACAATGACCAGAAATTACACAATGACCTGACTAATTACACAATGAACTGGAAAACGTAAAACCCAATGATAAATACATATAACACAATGAACTTGTATTAAACAATGAACCTGTATTACACAATGAACTTGTATTACACAATGAAATTGTATTACACAATGAAATTGTATTACACATTGACCTGATTAATTACACAATGAACTTATATTACACAATGACCTGACTAATTACACAATGACGAGACGTGGTATTACACAATGAACTTGTACTGACTAATTACACAATGAACTTGTATTACACAATGAACTGACTAATTACACAATGAGCTGAAAAACGTAAAACACAATGATAAATACATATAACACAATGAACTTGTATTACACAATGAACTTGTATTACACAATGAAATTGTATTACACATTGACATGACTAATTACACAATGAACTTGTATTACACAATGACCTGACTAATTACATAATGATCAGACGTGGTATTACACAATGAACTTGTATTACACAATGAACTTGTATTATACAATGACCTCACTAATTACACAATGAATTTGTATTACATAATGAACTTGTATTACACAATGAGCTGGAAAATGTAAATCACAATGATAAATACATATAACATAATGAACTTGTATTACACAATGAAATTATATTACACATTGACCAAACTAATTACACAATGACCAGACGTGGTATTACACAATGAACTTGTATTATACAATGACCTGACTAATTACACAATGAACTTGTATTATACAATAACCTGACTAATTACACAATGACCAGACGTGGTATTACACAATGAACTTGTATTACACAATGACCTGACTAATTACACAATGAGCTGGAAAACGTAAAGCATAATGATAAATACATATAACACAATGAACTTGTATTACACAATGAACTTGTATTAAACAATGAAATTATATTAAACATTGACCTGACTAATTACACAATGAGCTGGAAAACGTAAAAAAAAATCGTTTTTGTTTATAACGACACTATACTCGTTTTAAAGATAAAAAAACGCTCGTTTTTATGGTGTAATTTTTTTGAAAAAATAATGTCGTATGTAAAAGTTATGAACGTTTTAAAATGAGGGGGGAACTTGATAAAAAGTCAACAAAAGTTGACAAGACTAAAATACCCTTCCAACAACATTTTCTCCTATAATTTAATCTCAACCATTAAATCTTTTCTACAATTTGATCTAGTGACCTTAAATCCCTTTCACCCTTCTTAGAATTAGAATCGTTTTTCCTGAACCTAATCCTATGAATCTATACTATATAATAAATAAAAGTTTTTTAGTGTCACATGTCGCATCAATATTCATTCTCACCATTTTCTCCCGCCTCTATCTCTTATTTAATGCACTTCTATTTTTTTAATAATAATATATATTTAAAGAAAATATTAATTATACTAATAAAACACACTTATTTTAAATTATCTTTTATTATAAGAAACTTTGAAATTTAATTATGTAACTTTTATTTCATTCAAATTGTAATGAAAGTCAAAGTATATTAAATAATAATTAACGTATTTTTAAAAACCCAATTATATATTAATTTTTACATATTTTGAGTTTCTTTTATATCCTTAGTATATATAATCTATTTTTACACATGTAAAAATATATACACAAAGATTTAAAAATTTTATATATTGATATTTTCCGGTTTTCACCCCGTGTGTAAACACGGGATCTAAACTAGTAAACTAATAAAGTGAATTATGTACGATTCTTTTTCTGTTATTCTTTATTATCTTAATTAAGGATTATGTAAAAATTAAACTGTATGATTATTTTTCATGTTTTATTTTATATTTTAAGATATTTAATCAGGTTCTTATATCATATAAATATTTTATAATAATTTTATGTTATTTTTATGTGTAGAAATGCATTTTTAGAAAGATATTTTAGTAAAAATCCCAAACCAAGTCTTAGGACTTCATCAAATCCGTTAAATTCTAATGTAAATAATAATAAACGAAGTCGAGAGGAAATTGAATTGTCTGAAGATGAAATTGTTGGTGACCCGGCCTTACGTAAACCAATTAGTGCTTATTTAATTAATATACGAGAAGAAGTAAGAAGACAGTATATAACGAAAGGCTAATTTACACAACAAGATGGATTATATTTTTCTCACAGATTCATTGTTGTGTTATGTTGAGAAAGATCTTTTTGCAAGAGTTGAAAATGACACAATTCTACAACGGTTTCAAGCTATCACCTATGGGGTCTCGAAGATTACAATTACCGGTAGATACATCGATTGGTAAAAAATGTGATTGGTATATTTTAACGAATGTAAAACAGTTATATTATGACCCACCGATTAAAAATTTCTAGTTTCGCCACTAAGATGTAGTGAATGTTACAGATATTTGGTGCGGGTAGGGAGGAGGTGATGGTAAGCATGAAATTAGTGTTTCACAGTGACTAATCTGAAGATGAAAGAAGAAGGGGAGGAGAAGGTGAGTCCCATAGTTTTGGCTAAATATAATAAAAAGGTGTCCAAACATATTTTGGTTTTTTAATTTTTTTTGTATTCAAGGGTATTTTACTTTTTTCACACACATTTAACAAAAAAAAGGTTATCCTCCATTCAGTCAAGGGATTAAAAGTTTTTTTTACTAAATTTGTAATTTTTCAAAGTTAAGGATAAAATCCGTAATTTAGTCAAACCATATAGGCCATCCGTATAATTAACTCGTTCATTTGTAAACTATTATCATGGTACCGTAAAAGCATGATAATAATTTAATATGATCAAACACGAATTTTCAAAGTTAAAGACAAAATTCGTAAAAGCAGCGAGGATGATTTAATATGATCAAACACGAATTTTAACGAGTTTAATTTATAAATAAAGTGATGTTTTATTGAGATAATAAGATAATAATTTATATTATCCACAAACTTAACATAAAAGAATATGGCATAGGATTCTTGTTTTTGACAGTTACTTCATTACATACATACTTTTGGCAGAGGAACTTTCCCCCAAATTTCTAGATGCGTACGTGGGGTTTTCTCTTCAAGACACACAAAGAAAGAATTTTATTTTAGTATTTTAATTTAATATAATATATATATACAGGTAATTATGAGTTCTTTTAAAAAAAACAAGAGTAAATTACCGTTTGCGTTTATCTGGTTTACACAATTTAACACAATCCATCCATAACACGAATTTTTAATGCTTTGAACACCTGTGATATACAATCTGTAACACTCTGGGCCCCTGGATCTAACTTCGTTAAATTTTAAGTTTAGATTTATGTGAAATGTCCGTTATACCTTTTTACGGTATAACAATATGTGTCCCTGAAAACATGTAATATCGGTTTGCATTCATGTCCGAGTCCCTGCTAGCAAGACTGATATTCATCAGAAATTACTAATTTCACTCGAAACTACTAGGTTCACCGAACCTACTAATTTCACCCGAAACTACTAAGTTCACGCAAAACTATCATATTCGCACAAAACTACTAATTTCATGCAAAAACAACTAAAAATCCAATCCAAAATACATATAGGAATAAGTCATATCATTAACCCCTGTCATATCATTATAAAAAAAAAAAAAAATTCAATCCAAAATACATTCGCAAAAAATCCAATCCGAAACTACTAATTTGACAAAACGTATGTCCCTGAAACTACCTGTCCCCATCATATTCCACCTGAAAGTTGAAGTTTTATTTGAAAATGAACTTCAACACGACCCTTACCTGCACCCGAAGGTGAGTAGGGGTCGCATGCACCCGCATTCCAGCTTCAAACACAAAAAAATGACGATTATTAGAATGTCCGATCAAACACAAAATTGGATCGATCGATTGGAAAGAAAAACACAAAAATGACGAAAAAGGTAAAAAAATTTACGTGTGACGGCCTGGTTATCTAGGAGGGCATCAACTCGAATGGTCATTGCGAGGAAGAGGTTGGGGACGGCTTGGAAGAGGGAGCACGACGAGAGCAAGAGAGGGGGGGGGGGGGGAGGTGAGTTGAAATGGGGTGGGGGGTTCAAAGTGATTTTTAGGGTTATATAAAAATGTAAATTACCATCTTACCCCTGTCGTTGAAAAAAACGGAAAAAATTTAACGAAGTTAGGTCCAAGTGCTCAGAGTATTACAGATTGTATAACACAAATACTTAAAGCGTTAAAAATTTGTGTTAAGATGCATTGTATTAAATTTTGTAAACCACATTAACGCAAAATAGTCATTTACTAGAAAACAATTTGTAAAAATTGTGGCATTTTTTAATTGCATTTCTTGTGTATCGCTGATGCTTAGGTTTTTTTATTTATTTTTGTTTTTTATTTTTTATATAGTAGTGGCTTTTGAAGAAATAATTAGTAAAAATGGTCAGCAACAGTGAATCTGTTCTCCTCCGTCAAGTCACAACTCACAACTGATTCAGTCAGCTCTTCAATATTGATAAGGTGAATCCGTGAGCATACACTAAAAATACAATTAAAATAAAGAAAAGCCTATCAATTTCACAAATCATTTTAAAAAAACAATTACTTTTATTAGAATAAAAAATTATCAAGAAATATAATATTAAATAAAAATTTGACGATAAAAGGTACATAAGAATTTTTTTCCTTAGAAATGATTATCAATAAATTTATTTCTTTTTAAACGACAAATCAAATACACTTTTACTCTTAATATTTTTTTTTCCTGAAAAACACTTCTACTCTTAAATTGCATCAAATAATTCATCATATGTCGGGGTTTAAAATCAGGACCTCTTATCTAAAAGACAAAAACCTCTACCAAACGAGCTAGTCTCACGTGGCTTAATAAATTTAATTTATAACGTTTTGAGAATCGGTTGCTAATTTAGAAGGTAACCAATAGAAGTTTTCGAGTTCAATAAATGATATCTAGTTTAAATACATTTTTTTTAACTACAACACTTAGATATTCTATGATAATTGGGTTTTCTCCGAGACAATCATTGCACCAGATGGCCAACGGTATCTAGTTTAAATACATAAGGTTGTTTTTTTAGAACGAGAAACACACACAATGACATTTCAAAATGGTGCATAGGATGAGGTAAAGACTAACTACAGGATATATAGCCTTTTGCTTTAAAGTCTAGACATGATTAAAAAGAAAAACATTTACAAAAAAAATTATCTCCCTTTTCTTTTTTACTTTCGTTTTTGCATGTTTTTACAGTATTCTTGTCGATAACAAAAACATCACGGGGATACTTATTTTTATCATAAGTACATTAGCAAAATATTTTACCATTATACTTGTGTATATACCAACAAATTTCATGTATTTATATTTATGTATCTTGAGAGATGTATTAAAATATAGATACGTATAAAACGGATAAAAAACAATTATATACTTGATAAAACTTCTTGTATAAATAATAAAAAGTAAAAAGGTGACAGTATTTACAATCCAAAACATTTATGATTATATACTAATACTAGGTTAGAATCTCGTGTATTACACGGGTTGAATAAATGTAATGTTAAGTACCTAGTAATAAAAAGTTTATGTTTTTAAAACCCGTGTAATACACATGTAATCTATTAACACATACACTCGACAAAATGAAACAATATGAATATGTAAATATATGATTAAAAGTTTTTTTATTTGAATCCTAGTTGGCTATAAAATTGTTTTCTGTTTTGTAGAGTTGAAACAAATAATTAATTTCGTTGGCTAAAATAGTGGAGTTAATTATTAATAGGAGAGAGAGGCGGTAAAATAAGAATGAGGAGACCTAGAATTGTTACAAGTGTTCTAATATTTTACTTGTTTGTTATGTAGTATAGATAATATGACTATTTATATAACTTAATGTATTTCATGTCTATAAAAATAATACTTGTTTGAAATAAATCATAACATATAAACAAGCTAAGAAATAAATAACAAGACTTCTTAAAACAAAACAAAAACATAAATTAGAAATTATAACATTCAAATTATTGGATTGTTTGATGGAATTGGACTTGCTGAAACGTAACTTTTAATTTTTTTATGATAAATGTTACTCATACTCTATTTTACCCAATAATCATAAACTACTTCATTACTGAAACATAAATTAGATTTAATAAACACAAAACTATATAGATAATAATTAAAAAAGTTGAGTAATTAAGCCTAACAAAAGTTAGAAGGTAGATGTAGATAATTGAAAAATCGTACTTATGATTAGTGGCGAAGCTTGAAGAAAAACGCAGGGGCCGTAACGAAATCCTATAAAAAATTTTCTTTCCTATCTGGAGGTCGGAATTTAATACCTATAAAATTTTCGGGCGAATACGTATAAATTAACACTTCTGAGCGAAAAATCAGGGGAGGCGCTCACTAAGCTTCCCCTTGCTTATGATCTTCCAACACAACGTATGAATACAGTTTCCAAATCAGGAGGCTTGAAGTAATCGCTAACACCATTACAAGGGCTTATGGAAACCGCCTTCCTCTTCCTCGGAGCTCCGGGGCATTTCAACACCGGAATCCTTGATTCTGGAGTTGTGGGAGTCGTGCAACATTCCTTTTCTTCTTCTTCTTCGTCATGGGGTTTTCTGATTCCTTTCTTTGTGTAAATTGGCTTCAACGGAGTCATGAACTGGATTCCGGAGATGACCCATTTCTTGGTTGCTGATTCCGATTCCATTGTTTCTTCTGCAATTCCAATGAAGCTTAAACGGGTTTGCTTTATAAGTAAATGATTGAGTTGATGAGAGAAAAAGAAAAGATAAGTGTGGATGGATTTATTAATGAATCTTCAATCTTATTGAGGTGGTGGTGGCTTTTAGTGTATAACTGTTGACATATAATGCCCACTACTTTGACTTTTCGACATACAACACCCTCCAATTTTGTTACTTTTTAAGGGTTTATGATTTTAACCCAAATTCATAACAAAATTACCCAAATCATCATTATAAAAACATAATAGAAATACTTACATCACGGAATTTGATGGTATTGCTTTTCTGAGATCGGCAACCGGAGATTTGGCGATACAACTTTTCTGAGATCGTCGGTCGCCTCTGACCCTTTGACCTTTGTTTTACCGACGCCCCTTCCGATTTTTTGAATGTAAATGCCACTATTTTGAATTTTGATTAAGTCCCTTAGGTTAAAATGTTAAATAGTTTATTGTGTCTTATTATTTGTATGGTTATGGGTTTAATTTTAAAAAAGGGTAATGGTTTAATTGTTTGTTGGGTATTTGGGGTAAGTTATTTATTAGTTTATAATACTTATGTTTCTGTAAAACTTAAAATTTTCTTTTCTTGGGGTTGGTGTCAAGATTTAATGAGGTTTGGTTCCAAAGTTTCATAGGGTCAATGTCAAATTTTCTTGAGGGTCGTTCGGGATCAAAACACATATATACCAAAAACATTTTTTCATGGCGCTGCCACACTTTGTTAAATCCCACATTCGCTTCATGATAATGATCTTATCTTAACGGTCAGCACTTAAGAATCTATAGTATATAATAAATAAAGGTTTTCCAATGCCAGGTGCCGCCTCCATATTTATCCTTATAAAAATTTTCACGTCTCTCTCTCATAATAAATACACTTCCATATTTCAATAATAATATATTTTTAAACAAATTATTAATTATATTAATAAAACACATTTGTTTTAAATTATCTCATATTTTAAGAAACTTTGAAATGTAATTACCTAACTTATGTTTTTAATCAAATAATAAATGAAAGTCAAATTACATTGAATAGTATTTTATGTATTTTTTAAACTCAATTATATATTAATTTTTACATATTTTTTGGTTTTGTTTTCTATTGTTAGTATATATAATAAATTTTTTTACCTATAAGATACATATATAAAGATTTTTAAATTTTATATATTGATATTTTTTCACCCTGTGTAGTACACAGGTTCTAAGCTAGTGTATGATAAATGCTAAATTTTGATCTTCGTATAATAATAGCTGTTCCATATTACTTTTTCCAATATTGTAACATGCCCATCGTGGTTATGATATTGTCACTTTACACCCATGACTCAAGGCTCTCGATGTCGACCATGAGAGAACCAGGGTCGACTCAAGCATTTTGGGGGCCTAAAGCGAACAGATAATCTGGGGTCTTTTTCCAAATATGATGTTAAAACCCTCCTCCTTAAAATAGAACTAATAATTTGGCTCAAGCATTAGGTTCCAAATGTGAATTTAGTAGGGACTCTTTTTGTGGTTCTATCAAAGCATGTACTTTAAATTTCTTTATCCTTTTAGAATGGCCGGATTCGTACTTACAATTTCGAGAACCAACACGTGTTTATCCCTTTTGCTTTTGATAGCACCGGAGGCAGTAGAATTCCTAAACAGTGTTCAACGAGTCGTGCATAGTAATATTCGGCCCCTAGGACCTAAAGCTTTGTTTTTAGTAGGATCGGTTTTGCTATTCAAAAGGGGGTTGCAGCGCAACTTGTTGCCCGTTTACCTGTCACTTTATTGTAATCGTCCTTCTTTTCATTAATGGATTGAATCACCGGTGTATTTAAAATAAATAAATAAATAAATTTCGAATTGACATTACAAACAAGATTAGGGCAAAATCAAGATAATCAAAATTAGGGCGGAATCAAGGTAATCGAAATTTGGGCAGAATCAATATAATCAAAATTAGGACATAAATCAAGAATAATCAAGCAAAAATTCAAGAAACTCTAACCTTTTTGCTACTATTTCATGAATATTGACTCCAAGAAGAAAGTGGTTCGATACTTCAGGCTACCACTGTGGTGCGATACCACTGTGATTGATGATTCAAGCAGAAAGTGATGATTCAAGAATAATAGAACAACTTAACTGCAGGCTACCACTATGGTTCGATACTTCGTGAATCGTGAATTACGAACAAGAACTGAAGAACAGTCAATAATGCTTTGTGATTCAAGAACAAGAACCGTCGATTCAAATAGTGATTCACCGATTTATCATTCTTGAACTCCATAATCAACGGCAACGTTTCAGGAATCAAGAAGTAAGGCAAGTGAATCAATGGCCACTACTGGAAATAATGAACGTTCTGACTTTTTGCGATACCTAAATAGGCAATTGGGAATCACGAATCATTAAATGGAAGTCCAGCAGGTGTGAATGCCTGATCTTTTCCCCACCGGGCCTGATTATATGGGATACCATTGCTAAACCACCCAAATACATGTAATATATATATATATATATATGTTTTTTTTTTAAATGAAGGCCCTAAGAAAATAAGGGCCTAAAGCACTTGCTTTACCCTACAAACCCATTGGGCCGGCCCTGGAGAGAACTTCCTAGGAGACCATCTTTCCTGATATTATTCTTGACTAAGCATGCATAACTATGAAGTTCTAATGAGATCTACTATGATTGTAGCCTCAAAACTTCTCATGAACATGCACGCCTAGTAAAACGATGTATTTTACTTAACTCATCACCTCTCATTCCAAGAGGATGGTTAAAGTGTTACACCCATCATTTTTAACTAACACATGTGTTTATAGTTTTGTAAACTTACATGATTTTAATTTCAATACATATTAAACTCCTTAATTAAAAACCTTCAAAGTCTTTCCATTAGTGTATGAGTAAAGTTAGATATGAATATGTACAACCAATGTCAAACTACTTTCCTATTCATGTCCGGTTTACTATGCCTCGAAAAATATTATATGGAATCAAAAAGTTATAATGGATGCTTTGAGTCATTCAAACGTTTAACTATTTATTTGATATAAAGTTTAGGCTAAAAAATCTTTTTAATAAGCCTCCTTTCAAGCGAATATGTATTAATGTTAGGCTTTAGTTTAATAGGATCTATCAATACTCATGGTAAGTATAATAAAAAGGTTAAGGACTATACTTTAAGAAGCTAATAAATGAAGGGCTAATAATGTGCATCAAATATTGAATTGACACCCGAGGAAGTCGTGTCGTGAGCTAAGCAAAGACGTAGGAGATTAATAAAGGCTGCCCGTGAAATTTAAGCTGACCGCGGCCAAAACGCAGGAATCAGGGAACACCTCCAAATTGATACATTCGAGGCAAGATTATCGATGTGGAAAGCAAAAAACTTATCGATCGGAGGGTGTGTGGTGTTGATTTGTCCGGTTCTTGATAGCTTGCCGATATATTTCTTTTCCTTATATAAAGCCCCTGATAAAGTCATCAATGCATTGGAAAGGAATAACGATTTTTTTTGTGGGGAGGTTCTTAATAGCTTGCCGGTTAAATGGGACTTGGTATGTGCACCTAAATCTGTTGGGAGGCTCGGAATCAGTTCCTTGAAAGTGATGAAATTAAGTCTCTTAACAAAGTGGTGGAGGTTCTTAACAGAAGCAAACTCTCTCTGGAAGGGCGTTACATTGTATTCATGGATTCTCATACACTTCTGGCTTCATCCCTGCGCGGCGGAACCTGACGTCTTTTGGGGAGGGGGGTGTGGCTGGAAGTGGAAAAAAGAACCCCAGGAGGTGTTCTCGGTAAAATCATTGAGGGGGGTTTTAGGTGAGGTTCATCATAATCCAAATGGCTTCACGGTATGTTGGAGTAAAGGGGTACCACTAAAAGTGTACATTTTGTCGTGGCGTGCCGATCTTGACCGAATTCCAACTCGATGGGCGCTACGTCGGAGGAAGGTTACACTGGACTCCGAAGAGTGCCCGCTTTGTTTACAAAACACAAAGACCTCCGAGCATCTCTTCACTTCATGCTACTACGCCTCTATGACCTGAGGATTCATTAGCAACTGGTGCAAAACTCCTTCAATATTTGTGTTCTCGGTTTGTGATGTGTTGGGAATGTGTAATTTAGCTTCGTGAGTGTCGAATAGGAGCAAAGCTTTCCAAGTGGTAATTCTCATTGCAATGGAAATTAAGAAATAAGGTTGTATTTGAAGGGAATAAGGCATCACTCGAATGGCTATTTGAAGAAAAAAAAAACACAAGTTATCTATGGACGAAGAACAAAGCCGACATTAGGTCAATTGAGTGAGCCTCTTGGTGTGAATTTAAAATTTAATCATCTCCGTATGTTGTTTTTCCTTTGTCTGTATTGTGTTGTTAGCTCCTGTTTGCTAGCATGTGTTTCTTTCCTTTTAGTAATAATAATTCTGTCTTTTATAAAAAAAGTAGCTTCTATTAATGAGTCAGATGAATCAATAAACCTTATCTTGAAAACTAAAAGACGCTTTTAGTGTATTTTATAAATTTTAACATGTTGAAAAAAACAAAATTATAGTAAATTTCTTTGGACAAAATTTTCATATCGTATTTTATTTTTATTCGAAATTTGCATCTCAATAATATAAAAAGAATAATGAGTAACTATCATAAAAGACTAATAAAATGTATATGTTACTTAAAAGGACATGAAAAAAATATCCTTTTATCTCTATGTTTCGTAAAGAGGCTAAAAAAGATCAATCTCAATCTCATAAAGAAAATAAGTCAAGTCATCAAAAGGAAAAATAAAAGACGAGAAGTAAAGAAAAAGGGGGAAAAGAAGAATAAAATATTATCTTTATATTTATTTAATATACATAGATTTCGTAGCCATTGTAAACAATTTTTTTTGGCGGCTTGAAGATCAAATGAGAGGGAGCGATTGTTGCTTCCATTTCAGATCTCCAACGATCAGTGGTTTTGACTTGAAAAAAAAATGTGTGTGTGAGATACTGAGTTGTGGTGGTGGCGTGAAGTCGTAAGGGGGATTGGGAGAGTGACGAAGAAGACTAGGTTGGGGTGGGGGCCATGACTTACATTATATGTTTAAAAAAAGTTGGAATTATATATATATATATATATACTAGCGGTTTCCCGTGCGTGTTGCGCCACGATCTCAAATATCCAAACACGTATAACAAACTGATCAGAAAACCTAAAATTAGCTAAAAGAGATAAATATCTAAACTGTTTTAAGGAACACTAACAAATAGCATGGTGAAGTTATATCAACAATGTATGGATTAGATTATAATAAACCATCTTATTCAATTAATACCAACAATTGAATACGTGTATCTTTAAAAATTTAAATCATCAAAATAGATAACAAAAACTAATAATTTTATAAATGAAATTAAACCAACAAAAAATCACTATCTTCCAAATATGAGGTTATGTGTCAAAGAATACATGTAAATGCACTTCTGTTTCTATAACCTCATAAGCGGCTTCAATATTTGATCTTACATGGTCCAAGCTCGATACTATACAAATAATTACAATAATTGTTGCCATATAATCATCCTCTCATTGACTTTTAATCTTAAATACCTTAAGATCTACAGTCTAATAAAGCCATTTCTTACACTTGTTTTCAAAATTAAAGAACCAACTATGATGTAAAGACATTCACATATATTACTTTCAACATCATGTACAAACTTGAATATTATATCATCCATAAAACTCAATCAACATATGTTATAACTTAAGTCAACATATTTAACCATAAATAACTCCCAAACCACTTGAGAGCAAAGCATTTAACCACCATGCTTCTGTTGCACTGCTGTGGTATCACTTATCATTTCGTAATTTATGAAAGAAAGAAATAAGCAAATGACAAAATACAAAGAACCATTAGTGTGAATCAAAACAAAACATAATAATCAAAATAAAATAGAACATAACCTTAACTCATGGTTTACGCAAAACTCTTAGGCTTAAGCCAGCTCTGATACGATATACACCCTGCCAAACCCAAAGGGGGATGTTACACATGAATCATAACACCAACAAAGAATAAAAACTATAGTGTGTTCGAAAATAGTATCCATTAGGTTACACTAACTAATAACTAAATCATAATCAGAAAACAAATTAACCTCAATCACTTTGCCCATGATCAAACAGAATGATTTGACTACAATTTCTTTTGATAGCCCGTTTAGACGTTGAACAAAAGGCATTCCAAAATGAAACAAATCATGGATATTGTATATGAACAAACAATAATCATGACTAAAAATGGCTTACTTTGCTAATAACCATGGTTAGTCAAATTGTTAGCATATTGCAGTCAATGGGAAATGTTCACCTACATCATTTTTCTTTAGAGTTTGCTCCGAAAGTATTAGGCCACTGATGGAATAAATCGAAGCAACACCAGGATGAGCATTAACAAAGCCCCATGAGAAATTAGGGAGTAAAAAACACTTGAAGATTTCTTGAATGAGAGAACCCCTCATGGGTTGATATCCATCGCCATGCCAGAGTCTTCACGGGCCACTATCAAACTCAATATGAAAAATAGAGAGATATAAGTACACTTGAAAATCAGATAAATTGAAGTACATCATCACAGCGTTAAAACCTAAGCAAACCCAAACACCATTGTTCCCTACAAGATCCAGATTATAATCAAATTTAAGAGGGGAAAGAAGGAAAAAACCATCGATACAAGAAAGTTTCATAACATGGGTATTTAGTATCTATGTAAAAATGGATGCTTACCATCAAAAGAAAATCCAAACCTTTGATCACAGGAGGTTCTAAAAGAACCATATCAGCTAAATAAACATCAAACTTATCATAATTAAAAATGCAGGAAATTTAAGTTAACTTTTTACCTTATGCAGCAAATTTAGAAGAAGACTTTAGGAACTTTAAAAACTCTCAAAAAATCTACAAAAAAATTCAACAAATATAACAAGAATTCCATCATAATTCAAAGCTTCATGCATCAACAATGGAAAAATATTGATTTTCAACTTCTTTTATGATGAAATTTGTCAAATTTGGTCGTGTATATCTATAAAAACGATACAATTTGGGCATTTTCCAAATGGTTACAAAGCTAAAACATCTTACTAAAATAAAAGGCAACACGGTCATATGACACAAAAGTATAAGTGGGGATGAATTTAAGCATTTATGCATAAAAAGGGAGAGTATAATAATGAAAAAAAACTTAACAAGAGAGACCTTCACAATCGATGGGCATGAACTCCTGACCAAAAATGTCATCATTTGAATTGCATACAGCAGTCTGACGGTTGTCCAGAATAGAATGCAGTGAACTTTTATGATCAATCAAGTCTTTAGATTTCATCACTTCATCATTAGTTGCAGGTATATATATCCCATCACTTACAACCTATTAAGTATACAACATATCAAATCGACAACCACCGTTATTAACAACGTTAAAAGAAGATACAATTGGCAACATCTTGAAGAAGAAGTCAGCAGATACATCAATATTATCTTTTTTTATTTTAAAAAATATTTGAATTCATATATTTTCCTAATTTGTGGGGATTGATACTCTATTTATATTTGGTGATTGTTTCTTTTGAAAGATTAGATTATGAATGATTTGAATTTATAAGAACTTTGTTCTTGAACCTTTTGGTTCCTTTTGAGACTTTGATTAACTAATCGTTCTTGAGCCATTGATTGCTTCTGTTCCCGCATTGAAAACTTTGCATGAGACCTAGCCTGACATTCACCACTTCCTGTAACCTCCGTATCGTCGCCATTATCCACCAATGATGCGGGAACGGAAGCAATCAAATGACTCAAGAAACAATGATTCAATCAAAAGCTTTAATCGAATCGAATGGTTCAAAGAAACCTCAAAGGTGTTCTTTGCAATAATCAAAACTCAAAACTAATTCCAAACAATAAACCTAACATCCCCTATTTATAGTTAGGGAATCATAATTTAATTAAAAAACAATTAAAATAAACTACGAAATTAAAACTTAAATAAATAATAAAAGATAGAGTCTTGATATCGGATGCTCCTGCATCATACTCTCCCTCTTCGAAAAAACTCGTCCTCGAATTTTGGTTTCGGATCAAACCCGTCTGGATCAAAAGGAACATCAACCTTATCCTTATCCTTATCCGTTATCATCATGACCCGTCTGAACCGTTCAACTTCATGGTTCATCTCGCCCGACTCTGGACCCAGTTGTATTTTAAGATCCAAAGGGGAGATTTTTTTGGACTTAGTTTTCAAGACTTGGGCCTCATTTGTTGCATTCAACCTATTAGAAAAAGCAACCGTAATATTGTTGGCCATAGTTGTTGGGCCATCAAAATCCACTACACCCTTTTTATTAGCATCTAGGCTAACCCACAATCTTGCATTTTCATTTTACTTTTTTTTTGTCAATAGAATTTTTATGCAACCAAATCCAATCATTATGTAATCCACTATCAACACTCAAATTAACCAATTTTCCATGCATCTCACGTGAGTAATGCATGACACCCAAATCACAATTAATATTACTGATGTGTAGGTGTTCGTTGGGTGTTTATAATGCTTAACTATACGTTTTTATGTGTGATTTAGAATGGAACATGTTTACTTTGCATGTGTTTATGATTTATAGATGTTTGAATGCTAAGTACGTGTTTTGGAAGCATTAGAGAGGAAGTAGAGGGATTGGATCGGAAACTATGCAAAAGATGGAGGCTGATGTGAAAGTTCTGGAAGCTAAATCTTGAAACAGGCATATCTCGAGCTAGAAAATGAGTTATGAGACCCATAAAATATATGAATCTTGGGTAGCTCGAGAAGCCGAATTCAAAAGGTTGGTTAAAAAAATAAACTAGGGGCGTAAGCTTACGCCCTAGGATCGTAAGCTTACGCCGGTAACAGTTTCTGAACAGTAGCTTCAGATCGGCGGAGTAAGCTTACGCTGGTTACGTTTCAGACGCGGATTTTTAGTGAAACAACCGATTTTCAGAGTTTAATTGGGGGTTTCTTCCCCAATTTCGAAGAGACTTTTTCTAGAGAAGTTTTGGGGCGATTTTGAGAGTTTTTGAGGCTAGAAACATATTATTGAAGATTGGTATCAAGAAATTGAAGAATCAAAGATGAATTCCACAACCATGAGCTGCTAATCCATCAGTAATCATTCCCGGGTGGATTGTTTGTAAGTTTTTAGGGTTTTAACATGTGCTAGCTTTAAGAAATAATTCTTGTAATCGTTTGGTTTAAAGTACTCGAATCTTTGTGTTTAGTATGGTATGAACTCACGAGAGTCGATAAATTCTTGCACCATTGACCTCGTTAGATGATAATTGCTATGATCGTTGATTTGTGTTGAATCTATTGATTAGTCTAATTCTATATTGCATACATTTGTCTCGATTTCATTCGTGAATATTGTCTCACACTATTTGCCTATGATGTATGAATGTTGATGTTCTTGGTTAGATTTGGTCAATTTGATTTGGATAACCATTTGATTGCTTGAACTCATATGTTGGTGTGATAATCCCTAATTATTTGTGAACTTGAAACCCGTGTGTGATTCCTTTTTAATTATTGTTTAAAACTTAAACCGTTTGTTTACTACTTATTACTCGTGATCGTTTTGCTAGTTGATAATCATTGCTTGTTGGATTTGTTAATTTCACCTCAATCATTGCTTGTGTTTGGTCAGAAAGACCCATTGCAACTTCATAAATCACTCTGTTAATTGAAGTTAAGCACCGACCACAAACTCTTCGTGGTTCGACACCCTTCTTACCCTAACTAGTTTAAGATGATTAGGACACTCTAATTCTTTATCTTTGACCGGTCCCTTCGACACCGATCAAATTTTGGCGCCGTTGCCGGGGAGTGTGTGCGTTTGGTGTTTTATTTTAGTTGACTTTTGTGACTACTTGTTTACTTATTTTTGTTACTTGTTTTGTTTTGATAATTCTCTTTTATTCTCATTTACGTGTGGTATTTGTTTGTTTGTGCATTGCTTGTTTGATTTTGTTTTTTTTATTAATTTGTTGCTTTAAACCTTAAAAATCCAAAAATATTTTTTTTACTTTATTTTGTTTGTTCGTTTTTACCTTGGTATTATAGTTTGTTTGTGCAGGTATTATAGAATTTCACTATGAATATAGACTCTAGTGAATGCTTTTATTGTAGGAGCACATCTTATCGGAACAATGATTGTCCATATTTTTTGAAATTTTGTGGGAAAGTCTGGTGGCGCCGAATCCCTTATCAATATGAAGATTGTGAGAAGCGTCGAGTGCAATATTGTTTATCTTGAGTCGGTTGAGAGTTGGCGAAACTTCATCATTCAAAGCAATACCGCCTAGAGTTGTTAAGTTACAAATATGATCTTTTATGCACGGTAAGGCGAAGGGGAGAGCGAGGCCTTTCAGTTAACGAACAGTCTCAGGCAAAACAAATGTGGGTGTCTTCACAAATTGGGGATGCGGTTTTGGAGAATAATACCATACCAATGCCTTCAATTGCTGAAGAATTAATGAGTGCACTATCCGTGAATGATGATGACGATGAGGGGGAATAAGAGGTTGTGGATCTTTCGGAGCATATAGTTGAATGTTTAGACTCAGTCAATGACATGGCACATTCTGAGGAATCAGTGACTGAGATATTGACGGTTTATTCTAACCCTCCTCCCGTTTTAGTTACTCGAGGCAATAAAGTTAGGGATGAGGGTCCGAGGATAAAGATTAGGAAGGTGGGACTACAAGACATTCGACAGTCTAGTCAGAAGCAAGCCCGCATCGATTTAGCCGACATGTCGATCACAATAAGGCGGGATTGGACACGACACGTCAACTATCAGGCATACATTGGAAATTCGGTGGGAAAATGTGGAGTTAGATTTTCGGACATTGCATCAATTTACATGCAGGTTTTGAGAGAACGAGTTTGGAGGGGACTCATAAGATATCGGGCTTTTGTTGGCAATGTGGTCGGTAAGTGTTCATTGCGACCATCATGAGAGACACATGAGGTAATGTCGGGCTGAGGACAATAAACTTAGCGCTATCCGGGAGGCAACCCGACTTGTGATTGTCATTATTTTGTCTTTTTGTTTTGTTTTGTTTTGTGTGTTTTAGTTTTCGTCACCATAGCAACACTCAAGTGTGGGGGGAGACTCATGGAAGACTTACGAGTCCATTTTTGGTGGTGGTTCAGACACTCTATGATCGCCTCTAATCAGGTCCATGTACTCTTTCTCATATCTATGTTACTTTGATTGAACTATATTATTTTTGTTTGTTTTTGTGTGTTTTGGTTTGAAACTTGGTTGATTGTGGTTGGGTTGGTGCTTATGGTTATGGTAATCTTTGAGTTGGATATTTGAAGATATTGGGTATTGGATATTTTTTCACCCACAAACCGCACTTTTATATTTTATAACTATTTACATTGAGACAATGTAAGGTTCAAGTGTGGGGATGTGAGAAATCAATGAGACCATACAAATTTTTGAATAATTGTTTTACAAAGTGTTCGTCGGAGGTCTTTGGTCATGATTTATTCATTAAGTACTTGATTAAGTTTTTCCAACAAATAATAAAAAATATAATAAATTTGGAAATGTGGGAATTGGGAGTAATAAAGTTGAAAGTGACGGTTTGCATACACATGTCAGTAACCTATTTTCCACCGTTTTTGTGAGATTTTGAGCCAAATTGACATATATATTCTTTTATTTGAGTGTTTGCCCACTTTGTTTCACATTTTAAAACTTGTATAGTGTTGATACATGTTGAGATCTTGAACCAATTGATTGCACAAAAATGATAAAGGCATTAGGATAAACCATTTTATTTTTAGCCATTTTTATACCCCTACCCGGTAATATCCACTAGATGCACACTCTGAGCCTATACCTTTTCTTTTGGAAAAAAAAAACCCATAACATTAGCCCATTCATCTTTTTAGCCTTTTTTTAAACCCGTGAGTTGGAATTCAATTAACTTAGATTATTATAGTTGCGGTTCCAATTGAGATATAAAAAAAATTGAAAAATGAAGAAAAAGGATATACCAAAAAATAATCTCGGGTCAACATTTGCCCAAAAGTTGTGAGTAAAAAAAAAGGAAAAAAAGAATGAAAAAGAAATACAAAAACAGTATTGGGTCAACATTTGCCCAAAGGTTTTGAGTATTAGTTTGAATTACAATAAAAGATGTTCTTGGGTCAATTTTAACCCAAGTTTCATTTGATAGTTTGAAGAAATAATAACTTTAGTGTTAATGGGTCATTTATACCCATAATAAGAATTTGCAAGTTTTAGAGTTGTTTTGTCGTTTCATTAGTTGAATTCCACTCACCTTTAGCCACTTTAAAAATCATTATCCATGCCCGCAACCCTAGCCTACATTACAACACTTAAAAGACCTTTTGATTTGTGCGTTTTAGTTGTGTTAGTAGGAGGAGATGTGATCAATATGCAAGCTTATGATAATGTGGTTCATTGTTTGGTTTTGAGTGAAAAATACTAGCACATCATCGCTAGTCCAGATATGAAACCGAGGGAGTGCTTGATCGTGAGGGGTGTGTGCATGCAAAGCCATAACTGGATATGAGTTAAGCTCGTTCAAGTGCTTCCTTTCGTTTAAAAAGTCATCGATTGTTTGTTGGATTGTAAATCTTTTGAAAGTGTAATTCTTATGAATCTTGCATTACCTTGGACCTTAACTTATGTTTAGTGAAAATAGTTGTTTAAGAATTTGTAATGTGGATTTGAAGAAAAAGACTTTGCTCGAGGGCAAGCAAAACTCAAGTGTGGGGATGTGATGTGTAGGTGTTTGTTTGGGTGTTTATAATGCTTAACTATACGTTTTTATGTGTGATTTAGCATGGAACGTGTTTACTTTGCATGTGTTTATGATTTATAGGTGTTTGAATGCTAAGGACGTGTTTTGGAAGCATTAGAGAGGAAGTAGAGGGATTGGACCAGAAACTATGCAAAAGATGGAGGCTGATGTGGAAGTTCTGGAAGCTAAATCTTGAAACAGGCATATCTCGAGCTAGAAAATGAGTTACGAGACTCATAATATATGAATCTTTGGTAGCTCGAGAAGCCGAATTCAAAGGGTTGGTTAAAAAAATACACTAGGGGTGTAAGATTACGCCCTAGGAGCGTAAGCTTACACCGGTAACAGTTTCTTAACAGTAGCTTCAGCTCGGCGGAGTAAGCTTATGCCCCAGCGTAAGCTTACGTCGGTTACGTTTCAGATGCGGATTTTTAGTGAAACAACCGATTTTCAGAGTTTAATTGGGGGTTTCTTCCCCAATTTCGAAGAGACTTTTTCTAGAGCAGTTTTGGGGCTATTTTGAGGCTAGAAACATATTATTGAAGATTGGTATCAAGAAATTGAAGAATTGAAGATGAATTCCACAACCATGAGCGGCTAATCCACCGGTAATCATTCCCGGGTGGATTGTTTTTAAGTTTTTAGGGTTTTATCATGTGCTAGCTTTGAGAAACAATTCTTGTAATTTTTTGGTTTGAAGTACTCGAATCTTTGTGTTTAGTATGGTTATGAACTCGCGGGAGTCGATAAATTCTTGCACCATTTATCTCGTTAGATGATAATTGCTATGATCGTTGATTTGTGTTGAATCTATTGATTAGTCTAATTCTATATTGCATACATTTGTCTCAATTTCATTCGTGAATATTGTCTCACACTATTTGCCTATGATGTATGAATGTTGATGTTCTTGGTTAGATTTGGTCAATTTGATTTCGATAACCATTTGATTGCTTGAACTCATATGTTGGTGTGATAATCCCTAATTACTTGTGAACTTGAAACGCGGGTGTGATTCCTTTTTAATTATTGTTTACAACTTAAACCGTTTGTTTACTACTTATTACTCGTGATCGTTTTGCTAGTTGATAATCATTGCTTGTTGGATTTGTTAATTTCACCTCAATCATTGCTTGTGTTTGGTCAGAAAGACCCATTGCAACTTCATAAATCACTCTGTTAATTGAAGTTAAGCACCGACCACAAACTCTTTGTGGTTCGACACCCTTCTTACCTTAACTAGTTTAAGATGATTAGGACACTCTAATTCTTTACTGGTACCTTCGACACCGATCAATTACCCCCAATATTTCCATTATTTGGAGTATCTCCTGTAATTGAAGAATTCAAATTATTATTGGTAAGTGCATCCACAATTTTAGCAAACCCAATCTTCTCTTCGTTTTTTAAAATCAAATTCCTAGCATATCATAACTGTCGCATCTTTTGTTGGAGTTTCCAAAGTCTATGCATCACAACCGGCCAGAATACCGCCACCATTACCCATCGTATCACCAACAGAAGCTACCGCATCGGCGCCAGCAACCACCGTTTCAGTCCTGGCGAAGGACTTCTCACTCCTAACAAACTCATCAAAAATATAAACGGCTTTTCGACGATTTACCATTCCACCCAAACCCACTTCTATCTGAACCGGGCAAAAATCAAGGTTTTTTTGTGCCGATATGGACTGCTCCTTCAAACTAAAACTCATGAACACTAGTACCTGTTCACCATCGTGATTATTCTCCTCCTCGTACTCATCGTACCGTGGTGAAGAGTCGTAGATAGGATTGCACTCACCGAAAGGATCCCCCTCTTCCCCAAAGCCTCCATCCCTGACGTCGATCTCTTGTTCGGTTTCCTTCAGTAGTCGTGCTTCTAGTTTTCGGATGCGTTCCTGCAACCGTTGGATCTTACGATCCCCTGGATGAAAAATACCCAAGTCGTTGCCTCTGTTGGCGATTCTACGTGCAATCAAGTATTCAACTCCACGCTGAGCCATTTGAGAACCAAAATATTCAAGAACAAAGTTCTTATAAATTCAAATAAATCATAATCTAAATTTTCAGAAGAAGCAATCACCAAATATAAATAGAGTATCAATCCCCACAAATTAGGAAAAGATATGAATTCAAATACTTTTAAAAATAAAGAAGATAATATTGATGCTCCCGCATTAAGGGTATATTAGTCATTTAATAAAAACTTAACATAAAACTTAATTATTAGAGTGTGGTGGATCTTGGATTGTAGCGGGGTTGGGTGAGGGTATTCACCAAGAAGAAGGTGGGTACAATCTAGATTTTTTTTAATATTAAGGGTATATTAGTCATTTAATACAAACTTAACAGAAAACTTAATGTCCATCCAATTCATGGGCCAAGTGTGTTACAAATGTGCAAACTATTAGTTCAAACATGTAGTTTTCCATTCATATGGGTCATAAGTGAAATACATGTAAACCACAGGGACCGTCCATGTAATTAATTCGGGATCTAACGAGTCACAACTCTCTTGACCCATAGCCACCGCCACGGCTTTCATTACTACTACCTTATTTTATATGGTCGGCGACCGGTAAAACCTTTTGCATTTTTCTTATTCTCTTTTACTTTTTTTATTTGATCATTATTTAAAAACCAAACACCTTATCATAATTTTAATTTTTATTATAATGATTAATTTTATTGTACAATTAATTTCAAAGTTATTTAATTATTTCCGTATAACTTTTAAAATATATGATATTTTATAAAATATCGAATATATCGCTGCGACGTGCTTATTTTTATTTACGTTTTGGTGTAAATTTCATTCAAAACGGAGTTGAGCGTAATAATATACAAGCCATCAAATCACAAACGTTAAACGTACGAGTCATCAAACGACTTCAATGTTTCAGTTTTTTCATAGTTTTTTTCTCCACTTACAACTTTTAAAATATGATGTTTTATAAAATTTTGAATTTGACGTTGCGATGTGTCTACTTTTGTGTACGTTTCGACGTGAATTTTCGTAACGTCGCTTTTAAACTGATCAGTTGTTTTGAACGTTTTTTAAACCGTTTGGTTTTTTAAACCATTCAGTGCCCATCTCCAAATATACCATTGTGGGGTTCGCCTTTATTTTTATCTACGTTACCCGCTGCAACGTGATCCGTATGAACAGTAACTTGATATTTTTATTCTACGTTTTATTTTTAATTAAATACAATTTTTTTTTCATAAAAAGAAACAAATAGCGTCCCTTGCCCAATGATTCACGTACGTACACGTATTACAACCTCATCCGTATCTATATTTCGAACCCGTCGCGGAATGCGCCATTTTAATAAAAAAATGAAATGATTTAGTCTTACAACTTTTAAACTATGATGTTTTATAAAATTTTGAAATTGACATTGCGACGTGCCTATTTTATTTATGTTTCGACGTAAATTTTTGTAACATTATTTTTAAACCCACAGGTTGTTTTAAACGTTTTTTAACCGTCTGGCACCCATCTCAAAATACACCGTTGTGACGTTTTTTATCTACGTTAAAATCGACCCACCGTAATGCGCCGCTGGCGTACTTATATTTATCTCCATTTCGATGTAATTTTTTTTTTCCGAATAACTTCACTTTCAACGTGGTAACTTTTTCGTTATTATCGAATATACCGCTGCATTTTAACATCACGTTGAATGTACCGTCGCGATTTGCTTATTTTTATCTATATTTCGAACCCGTCGCGAAGCGCGGGTAGTAACCCACTAGTTTTTAAATAATAGCCAAGTTTTTAATAATTAAGGTCTTCAATTTTGAGAAAGGTTCAACTAAAGAGTCTCTTTTGTTTAAAAAGTGTAGGAAACCATTTAGACATTTGATCAAACTCATCTTTTTTTTTGAAAGACGAACACTGAATGTTGAGACGTCGCACCTCCCGTCACATGGGAGACCCTCGTCCAACTCCGGCTAATATGTTGTTTTAACCAGGCCCACTTGGCGTCAGAGTTGGAGAGCTTAAGCTTCCAAGGAAAAATCCCAACCAATACGGGCCTTTCCGGGCTTGAGGGAGAGCTGAGACTCAAACCCTGGATCGGCGTGGGTAAAACCCAGGTGCATCAGCCTAAGAGCTATGCCTCATTTGCGATGCCGCGAAAATTAATGGTGGTGGCAGGGATCGAACCTGGGTCTCTTGTGACTTCGGACCTTAGCTCAACCACTACACCACAACCTCTTTGGCTATCAAACTCATCTAATAGTTAACATTGCCTTATAAGTTAATTAATTAGTAGAAGGGTAAAATATAAATTTTGCCATTGTGTTGAATAGTAGTTGCACCATCATTTTTAAACTAAAATAACCTTTTTATGTATTATTATTTTTTTTAAAAATTGTACCATAAATTCAGACATTTTTTATTTTTAATTTGAGAATTGTTATAATTTTTATATAAAAAATGATAATTTTTTAGAAAAAAAGATAATAATGCTCGAAATTTGTGCTGGATACATTACCAGCACACTTATATAATATAACAGTACAATCGTAAATCTTAAACCATCACTTGTTATGATCATATAACTGTGTTGTTTTCTGTGCACATAAATGACGTAAATATACTCGGTAATTGAAATAGTATTGTTCATGTGATGCACTCTTCTTATTTCCTGTCTTTTGTTTAGATAAAAACAACTTTTTAATGAAACATTTCTTATTCAATTTTAGTAGTTAAGGTTCAATTAGAGTATTAGACCAAATCACCGGCTGTTACGAAAAGAATCAAGGTTTGTTGTTCCCAATAATAAAGTTGACTTTAACTAATTTGGCTTTTAGTGCATGCACCCAAATTGAAAAAGTCAAATAATGAGGATTATACTGAGGTGTTATACATTAGATAATTTGATTTAAAAAATCTTTGAGTAAATCATAATTTTCGGTCCCTCTGATTTGGACAGAACTGAGCGAACATGAAAAAAGACTTTTTTTTAAATGCCGTAGGTGAACAAAATATTTGTTATGTGTAGTTAGAAACTTATGTATCAAAATAAGTGTTTTTTATCTTTTACTTGGTTATTGACCCATTTATTATACGAGTTGGGTACATATGATACAATAAACAAATCATTAAATACTTGTTATAATAAATAATTACATATGACATATAATAATGAAAATTGATAACCGTTACAATTACAATTTACAATCTTTAAAAAACAGTTACAATTTACCAATTAGTGTAATTATTGCTTAACATAAATCAATAATAATATTTGACTTGATAAGTGTACATTTTGTGAAGTTATTCTTCGTGTCTTCTCTCTTCTCAATTGATAGGCTATGTTAAAGTTTGAGAAAAATAATGCAACTGATAATGTCAAAGTACGCAATGAATTGATAAAAATAATTCTCTCTTCTCAATTTTTTTAAACGTTATTTTCAAAACCATTCATTTTTTCTAAACGTCTTTTTTTAAAACCGTTCGATTTTTCTAAACGTCTTTTTTAAAACCGTTCGTTTTGTCTAAACGTCTTTTTTAAAACCGTTCGTTTTGTCTAAACGTATTTTTTTAAAGCGTTCATTTTTTTAAACGTTTTTTTAAAACCGTTCCTTCTTAAAAGGACGGTTTTAGAAAAATAAATTAAAAAATGAATGTTTTGAAAAATATATTTGAAAAAACAAACGGTTTTAAAATGGACGTTTAAAAACCGGACGATTTTAAAAAGGATCTTTAAAAAAACCGAGTGATTTTTAGAAAAACGAACGGTCATAAAAAAAAGAGTTAAACAACATTGATTAGATAAAACGTTTAAAAACGAATAGTGTTAAAAATGTTTATGAAAAGCTAACAGTGTTACGAAATTTTTTTTAAAGTAAAACGAACGATTTTATAAAAGAAAAGGTTACTAGATTAGTTAAAAATAATGAAATAAAGTAAACACCCATTTTAATAAATACGTTTCCAACTACACTTATTTAGTAAATATTTTTTTCTCAACTACACTATTTTGAAAAAAAAAAAACTCAATGAAAGAACAATGATTGTTTGTTTTTGCTTGTTTAACTTTAACTTGAAAAACAAATTGATTTTTTTTTCATGTGTGTTTGTTAAGAAAAAGAAGGTGTTTGTGTTCGTTTGTTAAGAAAATGAATATGTTTGTGTTCATTTGTTAAAAAATGAACGTGTTTAGTTCCTTTGTTAATAAAAATGAATGTAAATGAACAAATAAGACATGTCATGAACTATCCAAAATAAATGAACGAACATAAATGACTGAATAAGACACGTGCTATGTTTATCTGTTTAAAGAATTCACTAAACGCTCAACTTATCTACAGACATAAGTTCATCAAGTAGTCTGCTATATCGGTTTAGCTAATTGCATCCCCAAGGTAATCGAGTTCCTCAGGTATTCCAATACACTGTTGAGAACAAGATCGAGGTTCCTCTTGTCACTCTAAAATATGCAAGTTAACCCCTCTTAGCATTAACATCAGAACCATCATTCTCATCCTCATCCTTACAATTTAATTAAAAATTTTCATTTCTTAAACTTATTTCTCACTTTTCAAAAAGCTTCTACATTAGACTCCCTATATTTATCATTACTTCAATTAAATAATACTTATTTATTTATTATTAATTATCTTTCTTTCACTCACACACTTACAAAAAATATAAAATAATATATAGAGGATGGAGATGAGGTGCAGGGTCGATCCTGAGGATTTAAGTGCCCCGGCCGAGCCGGAAAAAAAAGACCCATACGAATAAATGTATAAACTAATTTTTTTTAAACGACGATTAACGTTATAGGAATAAACATATAAAAAATATAGTATGTTTCTAATTTCTTAATAAAGATCAGGGCCCAACTATTACATATTTATATTATAATGATTAAATAAATTACTAGATTAGGGCACAACCAATCAACCATTACGTATTTACATTATAAAGATTAAACGGATTATGACCCAACCATTGTAAAATTAAAGAGGGCCCAACCAAATCTATATCTATATCTATACTGTCTAATAAATAAAGGTTTTTCATGCCACATGTCACCTCCATATTCACTCTCATTATTTTTTTTTCGTCTCTCTCTCCTTTTAAATACATTTCCATATTTTAATAATAATAATAATATATTTAAAAAAATACTAATTATACTAATAAAACACATTTATTTAAATTATCTTTATCATTAAAAACTTTGAAACATAATTATTTAACTTTTATTTTTCAATCAAGTAGTAAATGAAAGTCAAATTATATTAAATAGTAATTAACATATTTTCAAAACTCAATTATATTTTAATTTTTACATCATTTGAATTTTATTTTTTTATCCTTAGTATATGTAATAAATTTTTACACCTTTAAAATATATATATATATATATATATATAAAGATTTAAGAATTTTATTTATGTAATACACGGGGTCTAAGCTAGTAAATAAAAGTTAAATTAAATTAAATAGTAATTAATGTATTTTTAAAACCCAGTTATATAGTAATTAACGTATTTTTGAAAAAATTTGTACACATTTAAAATATATATACAAAATTTTATGTATTGATATTTTTTTAACTTTACACATAAACACTGGTAAAAAACATTTTTTAAAATATTAGCATACATGACACATGAGAGTATATTAAATACATTTCCATCTATTAATAATAATAATAATATATTTAAAAAAATAGTAATTATACTAATAAAACACATTTATTTAAATTATCTTTATCATTAAAAACTTTGAAACATAATTAATTAACTTTTGTTTTTCAATCAAGCAGTAAATGAAAGTCAAATTATATTAAATAGTAATTAACGTATTTTCAAAACCCAATTATATTTTAATTTTTACATCATTTGAATTTTATTTTTTTATCTTTAGTATATATAATAAATTTTTACACCTTTAAAATATATATATATATATATATATATATATAAAGATTTAAAAATTTTATTTATGATATTTTTCATCCCGTGTGTAATACACGGGGTCTAAGCTAGTAGTAAATGAAAGTTAAATTAAATTAAATAGTAATTAATGTATTTTTAAAACCCAGTTATATAGTAATTAACGTGTAACACCCTAGGCAAATCCCACATCGGCCGTGCACAAGAGAGATCCTTGGTTCATAAGAAATGTCCCGCCTCTTAAATCAACAACGCGTTTTGGAGCTTAATGTAGTGGATGAGAGGAGAACTCCACAGTTAAGCGTGCTCGGGTGGGAGTAATCCAGGGATGGGTGACCCCGGGAAGTTTTCACCCGGGCAACCAAAAACAAATCCATGAGCTCTTAGGGGAAAAGCAGACAATATTGTTGGTATGAGGGGCCGGATGTTACAAATGGTATCAGAGACACTCTTGTGTCGTTTGGGATGGTGGGGCAAACCTCAGCGATCACGGTTGAGTCCCCGGGGGTGTTCAGGAGGACACCTTAGACAAATCCCACATCCCTGAATTGGATGGTGGGGCAAACCTCATCGAGGACGATGAGTCCAAAAAGGGGGGTTGATTGTAACACCCTAGGCAAATTCCACATCGGCTGTGCACAAGAGAGATCCTTGGTTCATAAGAAATGTCCCGCCTCTTAAATCAACAACGTGTTTTGAGGCTTAATGTAGTGGATGGAGGAGAACTTCACAGTTAAGCGTGCTCGGGTGGGAGTAATCCAGGGATGGGTGACCTCCTGGGAAGTTTTCACCCGGGCAACCAAAAACAAATCCGTGAGCTCTTAGAGGCAAAGCGGACAATATTGTTGGTATGAGGGGCCGGATGTTACATAACGTATTTTCGGAAACATTTGTACACATTTAAAATATATATACAAAATTTTATGTATTGATATTTTTTAACTTTACACATAAACACCGGTAAAAAATCATTTTTTAAAATATTAGCATACATGACACATGAGAGTACATTTATATAAACCAGTCTTGCATTAAAATTTCTTAGGGCTGTGTGGCATTGTCCCCACCAGAATTTCTATCCTATAAAATAAAACTAAAAGGAGCATTCCAAGACATGAAAACAACTACGGCTATGAAGACGACTTTTGAAGCAAAAGGAGTTGCTCTATTGCTTGGCATTCTCATCATTCATAATGTTTTTCAAGCAAAAGGTAAATTTATGTTTTATTTTGTTGTGGTTGAATAAACTGATTCATAATTTACCTGCAGGCTCCGGTATGAAAAGAATGCTTAGGAAGCTGCCATCAGCACAGCTCGGAGCTCAAGCTCCACCTCCACCTCTGCCACCATCTACGCGCCGCACAGCTCGGAGCTTACGTACGGTACGTAAGGGTTCACCACCGGCACCAAAGGCAAGTCAACCAAGGTATTTCGCTGTCTTTTTTTCACCACCACCGCCGCTACACCCACCTCTGCCGCCGCCGCCACCGGCACCACGGATGCACAGACGACATGCGAAGTGCAACACCGCTCCACCACCGCTGGAAAGTACTTAAAGATCATCAGTGTTGACTATTGAAATCTCCTTGTATTTTGATTGTAATTAGATTTATTTTTCTTAATAGAGAGATGTAATAATAATTATCTTGTTATTTTAAATACTTTTCAAATAATTATATATTTGCCACTATCATGCATGATTGCTAATGTTAATGTTTTCATAATTGGATCAGACATTGAACCGATCGTTTTATCGATTCATTGGTTGGACCGGATTTAATAACCATATAGATAATATAAAAGTTGTTCGGTATATATATGTGAGGTTGACGCTTATCAAATATGTATAAATACTTGTGTTACTGAATAGATGGGTATTCAGTTTTGTAGCCGTGAACTAGGTTCACGAGTTGGGTCTTGGGCCGGCCATGGGTCGAGAACATGTATTATGGGCTTAGTGTTACTAGGCTTAGTATAAATGCATGTATTCACAACCTAAATGAGGTTAGCAGCTTGAAAAACGAATTTGAGAGAGTTAGACGAGTGGGAAAACCGTGTAGAGGGTTAGCGGTTTTGGTTTTGTTTCTCTGTAGTTCTCTTGATTAATCAAAGTGGTTTTACATTGAGTTTGAGTTTTTGAATCACCACAATCAATAGTTTCTGCATATTGGTTGTGAGACTTGACATTATAGTAGTTATTGTGTGTTAATCGAAGATCCAAGAGGTTTTGAGACTTACAATTGGTATCAGAGTCATTGAAGCCATTCAAAGCTCGGTTGTTGATATCAACGATTCAAAACTTGAAGATTTGAGTGAATTCTTGGTTAAGTTGCTTCTGTGGAAAGGCTTCGGATTGGAGATTGATCAAGAACCTTCTTCGTGTTCCTCGGGTTTGATTTTGAATTTGAATCCCATAAATCTGGGGATTCATTTTAGAATCAAGATCAAGTCACGGGTGTGCATTCTTGGGAAAAAGAAAAATCACACCTGATTTCGGGGGATTCAAATTTTGAAATCCCAAGATTTTATGGTTTTAAACTTGGAAAGTTAATCTGTTGCACCTAGAAGTTCACGGGTTCAACGGTTCACGGGATAGATTCAGGGTGTAGCTTCACGGGTTCAAAGGAACAGTTCACGAGTCCTCTAACTTCACTTCTTGAGATTGAACTTCATGGCTTGAGATTGGACTTCACGACTTGACGAAAGTTCACGGGTTTCTCCTGGTTCACGGCTAAGATAGGTTCACGGGGCTTTGAACATTCACGGAATAAAAAAAAATTCTTCGTCAAATTTTTTTAGAGGACGTTTATACCTCTATTCGGAGTTGTTTTTGAAAAGCTGACAACATTGGATTATTTTTGTGAAAATTTTGGCGGGAAATAATTTGAAAATTTTTTCGGTCAAATTTTTGAGAGGACGGTTACACATCTATTCGGATCCATTTTTGAGAAGTTGACAACAGTGGAATTTTGGTGAAAAGTTTTTGATGGAAAATTTTTAGCATCTAGCAAAGTTCACAAATCAAAATGTTTTCTACATTTGGAGCAGTAGGAACACCTTCATCATCTTTTGCTTCAATTCCACCGGAGGTAACATCTAATCTCTGTTCTCAATTGTGTATTGATAAGGTGAAAATGTTTAGAAAAGAAAATGTTGATTTGAGGCTTGAAATTGAAAATCTTAAATATCACAAAACTAAGTTTGCTAAATCTGAAAAGGCTTACAAAGAGGTAATAGAAGCCAGTAAGAAAGATATTTCACTTCTAAAAGAACAACTAAGTCAGAAATGTTGTGTGTTAACTGATTCTAGTGAAGAGATTAAAAAGTTAACTGCTGAATTAGAACAGACTAAATCGAATTTTGCTGAAGCAAAGTTCAAAGTAGAATTTTTTGGCCAATCTAGTAACGCAATTGATATTCTTGAGAATCAACTTCATAAGCCAGGAAATGGGAACACAGGGCTTGGGTACAACAATATGCCTCCACCTTTAAATGGAAAATTCACCACTGTTTCTCCATCTGTTGAGGAACAAGTAGCAGAGTATAAGGTACTCTCTTCTGCCAATTTGTTAGACACTGATGAATCTAGATCTTCATCTTTAGATTATGAGATTAAATGTGTGAACAATTCTGATGCTTCTACTTCATGCGCAGAAAAAATAGAGATTGAGGAATGTGATAGTGAGAATGAAGAGTCTGAAGAGGCTTGTTTTTGCAACAATAAAATTAATTTTAATTTTGGTTACAAAAATAAAACTAATACTTTTAAGGGCAATTCTTCCAAGGGCACTGCTTCTAAGAGCAACAAACCCTATGTAAAGGATTGGAAAAATGTTTCTAAAAAATCAAAATTGACTGCATATAGTGATGGAAAAACTAGATTTGTTAAACCTGTCACTAATGGAAATCATGAAAAACATTTTTTTAAGTATTCGAACAGGACCTGTACAAGCTGAAGGAGAAAAGCAAACAGGTTGAAAAATCAAGGGTTAGTGTTCAAACCTCAAGTGCTTCACCTAAGCACTTCACCAAAGCTGAGTTTTATACAAAGTATGATCATCATCATAAGAGGTTTGAACAAGACCATGCTCAGAATAACAGGAAGTATGCAAGCTGCTCAAAGAGAAAATGTGATCAATTTTATCACTCACAATCATCATCATCATCATGGTCAAACAGATCGGGATATGCTGCTTATGCTAGGAGGCAGACATGCTAAACCTGTGCCAAAGCCAGCCATATTGCAAGAAATTGCATGCATCGTCCTTATGAGCCTTATTACATGAACAAACAGAGGGCTACACCAAGGGAAACGTATTATTATAAGCTAATGAAAGTTGAAAAACCTAAGGCAATTAAGGAAAAACATCCTAAAGTTAAGCCTTCTGATGGTGACTGGAATGCTGCAAAGAGAAACAGACATGCTTATTTTGAAAGACAAAATGTTAAACAAATTAAGCAAACGGTGAAACCTAAAGTCTCAGTTTCAAAAGAAACAAAACCGTCTGTTAAATCAAAGTCTGTCCTGAAGGCAAAGGAGAATGTTGTGGAAACACCAATATTTGATAACGATAAGGATATGTGTTTGCAGGAAGTGTCCTACATTGATGCTTCCGGAATGCCCAGATCAATAATGACTTGGGTACCTATGTCTAACTAATCTTCTCTTTCGTGTAGGGATAGCCAAGGAGGACTGTCAACAGCCAACATGGTATGTTGATAAGGGTTGTTCCGGGCACATGACAGGCGACATCTCTCTGCTGCATAACATTAATACTTTAACGGAGGGTATGTTTCCTTTGTAGGAGATAAGGGAGGTAAAATCAGCAATAAAGATACAATTAACTTTGGTACATTATGCTTTGATTAGTTTTAAAATTTGAGAATGGTTACAAAAATATTTTTTTTATAGTTTAAATTTGTACATTTTTTATTTTCATTTTTATGCACAAACTTAGTGGTGATATGAGAAAAATACAAAAAAGAGTATGTTAAGTTTATTAGTGTCAAGAAAATAATAAAAAGAGTCTGCTCCGAATACCCTTAAAGTCAAGACCAATACAATAATAGTTTGCTTCTGAGTTTATTTAAAAGTAAAACACAAAAATATTTTTTTGTGTTTGAGTCGGGAGTTTGCAAATTAAATGGGAAGTGATATGAATGTTCGTTTCTTAAAGCTAGGATCAACACATGTAAGGCAATAGATTGAAATGACTAGGATTATTGTTAGATATGTTGATAGACTAAGTATATGATACACTTAAACAAAATAATCTTATGGCATTAGTGGGGAACATACCCATAGATCAGTGTAATTTGTCTTCCCTATTAATAATAGAGAACTTAAACATAAAGGTTGATGAACTGTGGATAACCCTTGCTCTATTAGGATTACACTAACCGGGACCCTTCACAAAGGGGTTGCGAGCTTACTTAATACAGTCTGTAAATACTATACATATATATAGTTAAAAGACATGCAATAGGTGAAAAAACACTTAATGATAGTGGAAAGTGATCGATGTCGTTTGGTCGGTAAAAAACAATCCTTAAACACTTAACTAGTAAGGGTAAGAAAAGTATCGTATCCATGAGGAATCAGTGGTTAGTGAAATTGCTTAGTTGATAAATTAGAATGAAAACACACAGATCAATTAAAGACGTAACTCCCTCCCAAACTTTAGGTTTTAGACTAATGCAATACTCAGTCATTCAGTGGACACCACATAGACGTACTGTTGGAAAATTAGTTGAAATAGTAATTGAAGATAAGTTGTTGTCAGCAACCTATATGACTAAGTTGTCACAGCTAGCACAATTCAAATACCCAATATATAAACACCAAGTTACCCACTTTAGTCACCCAACCCGGCTACAAGGTCTTGTCATCATCCGAACACAAGTTGTAAAGCAAATAAACTCAAAGCATTCAAATAAACTGTTTAACTCAACCAATACATCAATCTATGAAGCTATTGTCAGAAGCTAACAAGATCCAAACATACAAACAACTGAATATAACACGAAACCTAAACGAACCATCTTTTGGGAGGAAGCCACACGCAGCTTAGCCACGCATCCTTGTCAGGCACACGAGCATAGCTTTAATCTTTGATCTGGAGCTGAACTTGGCTCTGGAAATCGCCCTTGATCTCAATAAAATCAGCTGAATGGAAGATAAGTGAGATGGGGGCTGTAATCTCTTTTAATTAGAATCAAGGTTTTTTGCTGATTCGGCAGATCATCGCGTGTCGCGAAGATCCAAGGCAAGTTCTTCACGTGGCACGAAGAACAAAAGAGTCGGGCCACTTTTCCATTTCCTCGCGTATCGCGAGAGTTTCCTTCACTGTCTTCGCGTACCGTGAAGACTTGGATTTCCAGGAAGATTTACATTTTTACACATTTGACCCATGTACTTTCGTGCCTTCTCCATTGTACTTCATTATCCGCTCATTTAGCACTCAATACCTGTCATAGACTCAAACACAAACACCAACGTAAAACCGACTCTAAATACAAGATAAAACACATAAAACTATACAAACTAGACTCTTAAATGAGGGACATTTGACCTTACATCTGAAAGCTACTCTGCAAATTAGAATTCTTAGCAAAAAGACACACAATGTTAATGTCGTGATATAATAATAAATTCAAAAGATATGCAATGCCATACATCAAAAAGATACGTCTAAAGACGTACATATCATTATTGTAAATATTTTTTGGGAATATGTGACTGGAAAGGGGTCTCTTGTCAAGGCATGTAAGTCCGTAGTGGTATAACCCTGAACTTTTGATGATTCTGACACGTAGTGTTATGTTTTTGATCAAATTTTGTTAGAGATTCCCTGAAAATTTGCATAAACCCGTGCTAGTTATGCTCAATTAGTTATTATCTAGGTGCACAAAAGACCACGAGGAAGGGAATGTTTACCTGATAAGCTGTGGGGTCCATTAAAGTTCATCAATATTTCACATAATCTAAATTTACTTAATTATAGATTTCTGAGATATGAGTGTGGGACCCATTAAGTCATCACTAATTATATCTCAAAAACATGATAATTTAAATCACAGTGAAGAACTTCGGTTATAAGCTAAAGTGTGAGTTTTGAAGGATCTGAATATTGGCAATTCACTTGACGTGTCTGAGTAAAAATACGTGCTGAAAAAGTGTTTCTTGGTCTGCCTATAGAACGATATGATCCCATTGCAAACTTCCTAAAGACTCGTTACAAGTTTGTGTTAATATTTGTTAGTTTAAAATTGTGTTTAATTTGAGTTGCATTTTTTTAAGAAAATTCCAAAAAGTTTTTATTTCAAATTTTATCTTTTATTCTACTTTCGTTATAGTTTAGTTTTTAGTTTTGTTTTTATAAAATTAACCATTCTTGAATAAAAAGACTTATCATCAAAAGAATTGAAATTTCAAAAGTTTGGTAGTACGTGGATGTACTACGTATTCGTGTGGATACTAGATCCCCTGTTGCATATAAATGTCTGCTTACAAAATTTGTGAGATTTTGCAGGATTTGTGTCAAATCTAGACCCAAGGGTTGAAGAAGAATGAAAGGTTGTAAGTTGCTGATAAGTTTGAAGTACCACCACAACAGAATGTACTTGAGTCAGAAGAACTAGATGTGATTTCATCTTCCGACAATGAAAGTACACATAAAGAAGTACATGTGAATCTGCTTGAAAGAGAAATAATGAAAAATGAAAGAGCTGCTGAGAATCCTCCTCTTACATCCTCTTTTAACAAGATGATCAAGCAAGTGCTGATTAAGATCCACATAAGGATCTAACTCCAAGAGAAAAAAGAGAGACCCAAGTTTGAGAGTTCAGAAATGTTGAACCTTACCTACACCAACATTGACACCACAACAACAACCACGGATTTTGAAGAAAATGTTGTATGCCGGAAGTGGTGATCACAGTGCTACATTCAAGTTATTAAGATCATTTGATAGCATCAGCCTAGGGGGAGATTGTTGGGTCTATATATGTGAGGATGGCGCTTATCAAATAAGTATAATTATTAATGTTACTGAATAGATAGGTATTCATTTTTGGAACCGTGAACTAGGTTCACGAGTTGGGTCTTGGGCCGGCCATGGACCGAGAACATGTATTATGGGCTTAGTGTTATTAGGCATAGTATAAATACATGTATTCGCAACCTAAATGAGGTTAGCAACTTGAAAAACGAATTTGAGAGAGTTAGACGACTGGGAAAACCGTGTATAGGGTTAACGGTTTTGGTTTTGTTTCTCTATACTTCTCTTGATTAATCAAAGTAGTTTTATATTGAGTTTTAGTTCTTGAATCACCACAATCAATAGTTTTCGCATATTGGTTGTGAGCCTTGATATTATAGTAGTTATTGTGTGTTAATCGAAGCTCCAAGTGGTTTTGGGACTTACAAAAGTTTTATATATATATACTAGTTTAGAACCTGTGTCATACACACAGGGTGAAAAATATCAGTACATAAAATTCTTAAATCGTTATGTATGTATTTTATAGGTGTAAAAGTTTATTACATATACTAGACATCGAAAATAAAACTCAAAATATATCAAGATTAATATATAATTGGGTTTCGAAAATACGTTAATTACTATTTAATGTAATTTTACTTTTATTATTACTATTTTATTAAAACAAAAGTTACATATTTAGATTTTAAAATTTCTTATGATAAGAGATAATTTCTAATAAATATGACTTATCAGCATAATTAGTATTTTATTTAAAAATATATTATTATTATTATTAAAAAATATAGGTGAATTAAATAAAAGAGAGAAACGGAAAAAAATGATGAAAGTGAATATGAAGACGACACGTGGCATGAAAAACCTTTATTATATATTAAATTAGTTTAGATCCCGTGTTTACTCACAGGCTGAAAAATATCAATATATAAATTTTTTAAATCTTTATGCATATATTTTACAGGTGTAAAAATATATTACATATACAAAGGATAAAAACAAACTCAAAATATATAAAAATTAATATATAATTGAGTTTCGAAAATACGTTAGTTATTATTTAATGTAATTTAACTTTCATTTACTATTTGATTGAAATAAAAGTTACATAATTAAATTTAAAAGTTTTTTTATAGTAACGGATAATTTAAAATAAATGTGTTTTATTAGTATATATTAGTATTTTGTTTAAATATATATTATTATTAAAAGATAGAAGTGTATTAAATAAGAGAGATAAGCGAGAAAAAAATGATGAAAATTAATATAGAGGCGACACGTGGCACTAAAAAACATTTATTTATTATATAGTATAGATTTAAAACAATCTAGTTATACATATTCAAAGCTTTTACATAATTAGATTTTAAAATTTATTATGATAAAAGATAATTTAAAATAAATGTGTTTTTTTAGTATAATTAGTATTTTATTTAAAAATATATTATTATTATTAAAAAATAGAGGTGTATTTAATAAAAGAGAGAAACGAGAAAAGATGATGAAAGTGAATATGAAGAAAACACGTGATATGAAAAATGTTTGTTATATATTAAATTTAAAACAATTTAGTTATACATATTCAAAGCTTGTATAGTTTAAAGGAAAAAAGTGTATAAAGTACGTTAATGAGGGACTGAAAATGACATCTCCTTGATTTAAGGAGGTCAAATGTGGATTTTACAGACCGTATAGTTCGTACGCTTCTTTCTCAATTTACGCGTCTCTCTCTCCGAAGATCTATCCATCCCTAGTCTTCTCCGTTACGACGCTACTAGAAAAACTAAAAAATGCTTCGATCTCTTCATCTCTTATCTTTTTCAATATAAGACTCTTCTCTCTGCTGTGTTTTCATCGTATTTCGTCTTCTTCGCATCTGATTTCATTTTCTAGGCTGCAATCTTACTACAAAACTGTAGGAAAACTCAAAAAGTAGGGGTGAGCAGTTAACGAGTATTACCCGTCAAACCCGTTGGAATCGACCCGTAAGGAACCGTAAAAGCTAAGGGGCTGTTTGGCAACTTCTGAACCAGTAAGTGCTGAACCAGTAAGATGTCTGAATGGGTAAAAGACTCTGAACTAGTTAAGTGCTGAAGCATTATTGCTGTTTGGTTGGGCCTCTTAACGACTGTGCAGAATGACTACTTTACCCCTCTTAACTATTTTATGCTGAATGAAATTTATCTGATAGGTTAGTTAATCCTAACCTTTTTTGTTGTCATTTCTTTGAACAATAAAAAAAAACATATTACCATAACTCAATCAACTACTCAATTAACTTCTAACTTCTAATTCAATGTCTTATATCTAACCAATCAACATATTAAATTGCAAAGAAAGAACAACAACAAAAGATTAGAATATCAAATCAAAGGGGTACTAGAACAAACAAAAACAATTTCCCTAGGTCTCAGAGCAGCTGATTCATCACGCTTTCTTAAATCTCCTTAAGCCGCGACCTAGCGATATCGACGAACTCATGATCCGGACAGTCGCCTAGGGTTTTGAGCACAGATCGTGTCCGTGATACGTCTTCAACAGCTCTACGCATGGAAGCAATGAGTTCAGGATCGTTTAAGTACTACATGCGTTCAGTGATCTCGAAAACCGGTTCCGGTGTCATGGAATCCGCCAGCGCTACCGGCGGTGGTTGTTCGATGTCGAAGTCCGGTGAGTGAGAGCGACCGACGCTGGGGATTTTGGACATCACGTAGTTAGGGTTTTGATCCATTGCTGATCGATGAATTGAACAGGAAATTTGACAGATGGATGAACTAAAGGCATGCTTTTGGATGCATTTGGGAGAAATTGGATGTAACATCCCGAAATCCGTAAATTTATAATTTGGATAAACGGATAACCCGGTTTTCTGTTAAAAGGTTTGGTTAGCGGGTTTTGGCGTATACGAATTTATTTAATAAACTTGAAGAGTCCGGGCATTTATTTAAAAGATGATTCGAGATCGAAACGCATACTAGAGGAAGCGCAGGGACCCGAGTGAAACATCTAGTGGTTTAAATACCACTTTATGGGAAAAACTTAGGTCTTTATTAACCTAGGGGAGTGCGACGGCAGCCGAAGGAGTCGCAAGAGGGAATCCGGCGACGAGGGTGGTCGGACGAGGAAGATGAAGGCGGTGACGCGCAAATGTCAACCGGGGAGCATCCTTAACGCATTTAAGTAATCTCGTTTACGTTGTTTTCGATCGTTTTGCATTAGAATATGATTAGGATTTCCTAATTTCAGAGTTAAGGCCGCTAAATGCCGACTTGGAGACAATGGATGAAGAAATTGAGCAAAAACGAGAAATCCGGCAAGGATTCCTGCCACTGTTCGCGATTCCGGCGGCAGAACCGGCGGCGTCAGTCGACGGCGATGTAAGCAAGAGAAAGGTTTTGGGGACACGGTCGCGTGGATATATTATTTGCCCAATTCCGAGTTCGTTTGATAGGGTTTCGAGCAGCGCGAAGACAAACGCGTGAAAATGGATGAATCCGGCCACTGTTTCAATTTCCGACGACGGAGGCGATGGTTTTCGGCGACAGAGAGTTTTTCGTCTGAAAGGGTTCGGCGATACGGGTGCGTGGATATATAATTCGGATATATAATTCTCCTAAAACGGAGTTCATTTGGGTCGGTTTTAAGCTACTCGAATATTAACGCACAAAACCGAGCGTGCTAAAAGACGAATCCGCGTTCTGGCAGCAGCGATGGCGGCAGCGGCCTACACCAATATTTTTCTGAGGCCGGGCATGTTGAGATGAACGCGTGGATAGGTGGATCGCGCAAAAAAGAGCTTGTATGGTCCAGATATGAGCAAAACAAGTTTTTACTCTCACGTGGTGCTCAGCAGTTTCGTACGAAACCGCTTAGAACGGCTTGTACGCAGAGGTATGACCCCATATAACCTATTATTTATTGTTGGGGACTATTTTGGGATGTGATAAAATTGTCGGGGACGACATTCGGGAACGTTTTTCGGTAACGTTAATTTAGGGGTTTTTGTACACGATTGAGCGCGTCAGTTGTACGGTTTGGGACGATTTAGACCGATCTTGTAGCTTCTGGTCCAGAGTAGATGGGTTAGTGTTATTGCGTTAATAGGATTGATCTGGGTAACTCATTTGATGATAAGTTCGCGTTGGACTACGCGTTTACGGGTATGCGGCTTCGGAAGGAAAGCTTCGCAACCGGTGAGTTTCTAATCCCCCTCTTTTAAACGTTTTACTGTTTTGGGGCTATCGTACATATATTCACGTGGCGTTAATATAATTAATCATGTTAAGGGTTTCGGGTTCTAACCAGACGTGCTTTAAGTCTAAAATGAGTACTAAGAGTTGTAGGGAAAATGGTGTGCCAAAGGCGGATCGGGGAGAGTCGGGCTTTAAGTTAAATGCCCATGATTTTATGTGTGAGTCAATGATATGGTTTGTTAGTGCCTGGCGTGTTAAGGGCTGATGAGTTTATGATATTAAATGCACTGTTCTAGGGTTATGTGTGAGGTGTGTTTAATTAATGAGTCGTATGTATACGATGTGATATTACGTGTTTATATTTATGTGTTGGGTTTGCCTCGTTGTCCATGTGGCATGGAAAACGGGATCGTGAAGGACGAGGTCCTTTGGGAACTCACCAAAGGTGATAGTTAGTTGATAGGTGAATGATGAGCTCGGGGTGTGTTGATCGCCATGACGAGGGTAACCCTGACGAGGGTAACCCTGACGAGGGTAACCCTGACGAGGGTAACCCTGACGAGGGTACAGTGATGAGGTATGTGGTTGCATGCATATACATATATGTGTTAATTTGCATGCTAATGTTTAATTGTATTTACTATGTATGAGCTAGTGTTATTGTGGCGTGTTGAATGGTGACGTGTAGGGTTATAATGACCGTTGAGTCAGGACTTGTGACGGGACGCGTATAAGAGTCGTGTCAGTTAATTGTGAGAGCCTTGGTTAAGGCCGTATGTGTTAGTTTTCTAGGGCATGTTGTGTTAACCCAGAGTCGGGTCAAGGTATACTCTTAGATACGAGTTGTTAGCATAGTATGTAGAGTCTATGCTGCTGTGATGGTAAGGTAAGGTCGTTATTACGTATGTTGGAAGTATGGGTGGAGTCTTGGGTAATAAACATTTACGAGGTGTCATGGGGTGACACGGGATTGGTCCTTCATTAATAAAAGGGTAATCATATTTTACAAGGACCGGAGGGTCCGAATGAATTAAACCAAAGAACTTGGTGTGGTAGTTTTCTTTAAACTAAACTATTAGAACTCACTCAGCGTAGCTGACTTTGTGTGTACGTTAGATTGTTTTGTAGTTAAGCGTTGCGTTGGCGTATCTTGGCTTGGGAGCGGCGTTACTCGGATTGGTGTGCGGGCATTCGTTAGGTAAACCTAAGGACGATAAATGATCATAAATGTTTTTAGAAAGACTTCCGCTGTAGATTTAATTACAATAAATGTGTTTTTAATGAATACGACCCGTTATGAGAACCAACTGTAGGATGCCCGGGTTGGGGTATTACAAGTTGGTATCAGAGATGTGGTATAAGAGAAAACTGGTATTTTTAAACAAATAAAATACTTTAACCTAAACCAAAAATGAGACGAGGGTGAAACGAATGCCACCACGAGTAACCGCGAGCCAAGAGGTACGTCTTTCGAGTTGAGCAGCAATTATTATTTTCCATTTGTGTAGTGTTATGATTGGTAAAGCTATTGGTGTGAGTGAGTGAATTATGGTTCCGTGTGGGAACATTATGTGAGCTTTGTGTTGTAGTAGTAAGTAGAATTATGTGAAGTGTGTGGTGTGATTTGATGAAATCAGGTTTTGTGAGTTAGTTAATGTGGATTAGCATTAATTGCGTTATGTGAAATAGTTTGGTGTGTTAGCATGGTTAGTGATTTTGTGTGTAACCATGTGTGGTGTGCATTTGTGACGAATATGATGATTTGTTAGATTATTGCTATGTGTTATGTGAGTTGCGTGGGATGCATGTGCATCCGGTGTGCGTGAAGGTAGAAAGTTAGTGTGAGTATGATGGGAATGGTTTAGAATCCGAGCAGTGATGTGGACCACCAAATTACATTTGATCACCGTGATTTGGTAGTCTATGATCACTCTCATATTCTGAATTTGTACCCATAGTAATCACTCTAGCGTTCTATTTTGAGTAGGAGTAGGTGGTTAAGACGAAGCATTCGAGAACGGTCGGGCGTGATGCTCTTGCTAGAGGGAATGCAGAACGACCAGTCAAGACGACGACTGCTGCGGGTGAAACTGCTAGCGAAACGGGAGTAGTGTTGGCGCTTCTCGTTCCAAGTGTAACTAGAGCTTCGATCGACGACATACCGCGTGGAGCTATGATTGGAAAGACCGGATGGAAAGCGAGAGCAGTGCCGGATATACGTGATTTTCTTCCAGGATGTGGACCTACAAAACTGAGAGATCGACCACTTGCGATGGTTAAGAGAGCTTTGTTTCAGGAGGAACCAGAGGAAGACACGCCATTACACCTGACGTGGTCTAGCAGTGATTAAGTGAGCAGTACTGAGGATGCTTGGTTGCTTGATGAGTTGTGTGAGAGATCCCGGGGAGATTTGACACTTTGATTAATTAGCCGTTTACATGGTGGGATGCCTAGTTCAAATATTGACTAGTTGATTTTGACATTGATTATGAGTTATACCGCGGGATGATTTGAGTGTGATTAATGATAGTTGTTGTGGTGAGAGTGTACTATGGTGGGTATAATGTTAGATTTAATGCGATATTGTGTGATTATGTGATTGCCTTTTGAACAACGAGAGTTCATATTAAATGTAATTTTTGTTGTGGTGCTAGAGCATGGTTAATTAGATTGTACGAGTTTTGAAACTTGTTGTGTCTACAATCTTAAGGTAGTGTCACCTATGTGCTAATGATCAGGTGAGGTTTGGAGTGCAACGTATTGCACTTTGTGTGAATGTGCAGGACGGGTCCAGTGAGAAATTGTGGTTATGTACCTTGTGTATAGGTACAAAGGTTTGGGACGAGGACCTGTGAGGAGCTATGATTTACAAATATTATGTGTATAAAAGATTAGGGTGATGTCTTGTGTCTAGACTGATTAATGTGTTTTCCTGAACCATCGGTATGACCCGCTTGGGTAAATAGAAAATAGGGTTCATTGTGTGTGTGACTATAAATGTCGAGGTCATATTGTACACATGTAGATTTGCTTTGGTCTAGCTAATTGTGTGTATGCACTTGTGCAAGTTAGAAGGTGGGGATACTAGTATGTGCGTAGGACATTGTGTGTCCTATAGTTTTGATGTGTCGGTGTGTGTCCTTGTAGTACACGCTTAGTCGTGCATAGGACGAGTGGTCGGGGTGCTCAAGTTTAGAGTTTCTATCTTGACGATTTTCGCAACGATGATATATCAAGGTAATGCGAGGAGTTTTGACGTCTTTCTGAACGATCAGTGAGGTGCTCTTATGAGATATCTATACTTATATCTCGGGAATGCGGAGCACAGAGCCAAGGGATGCAGCGGTGAGAGATGACGATGAAAGCGTTACGTGGACGCTTGATCGGAACTAGTTATGACGTGATCGAGGTGACGACGCTAGTGATTTCGGCGTGGAGTGGACAAAGTGACGATAAGGTCTCTTGGGATACGCTCCATAAGAGGAGTAGTTATGTTCTCTATGAACGAGACGGTGGATAGCTGAGGCGCATGCTAGGGCGGACTTCCTATTCATACTTGAAGAATGAGACGTGATCGGTGGTCGTGTGGCAATGATGGAGTATCGACAAGAGAAATGGAATGGGAGAAGGGTAAGTGCAGGATTGCACATAAGTGACTGAGAAGGAAGGGTCTACGCTGGCAAACTTATGACCGGCTTAAAGGGAGCTCCGGTGGAGCATTAAAGTAAAGCAAATATTGGCTATTGAAACAGACATGACGGCGGTAGGTGGACTTTTGTAGAAAACATCGGGAGCCGATGATAATGACTTAGTCGAGTAGTATGTGCTTATTGGTGAGGTACGTTGAACGCATGATAGCGATATTAAAGAGTGTCTAGGGAGAGACACGTGATTATGGAAACTAGAGGAGCTTTGCACAAGTTCATAGAGATTACCAAAGGATAACAACGGAGGTAACTTTATGAGCAAGGCAGTGAGGCTCGAGTTTAAGGAATCGTCACAGGGTGACGATTAGAGTGCGAAGGATGACGGATGAACCTAGTTATAAAAGCAAAGAACTTTACTTGAGAATGATCATAGGAACAATGAGTTCGTCAGGGTCATACAAGGAGTGACGACGTAAATGTTGTGATCAATTAAGGAGGTCAAGTTGACTAAGTAGGAAATTGGTAATGTTGCACCATAAGGGTGGAAGTGGTTAGACAAGTGACAAAGGGATGCATAGCTGGTCATATAAGTCCCAAATTTGAAAGCGAGCAAAGGAGGAGGCTTTCTTGGAACACAAAGGATAGTGATCATGTTAGGAAAGTAATGCGATGGAAATAAGTACTAAAGTGAGGACATTACACAAAATGGGTTCTGATGCATCAGTTGCAACAAAAAGGCTAGTGACATTGGTTTGTGCCGACGCAGGATTCGAGAACGAATCCTCTTATAAGGGGACTTGTAACATCCCGAAATTCGTAAATTTATAATTTGGATAAACGGATAACCCGGTTTTCTGTTAAAAGGTTTGGTTAGCGAGTTTTGGCGCATACGAATTTATTTAATAAACTTGAAGAGTCCAAGGATTTATTTAAAAGATGATTCAAGATCGAAACGTATACTAGAGGAAGCGCAGGACCCAAGTGAAACATCTACTGGTTTAAATACCACTTTATGGGAAAAACCTAGGTCATTATTGACCTAGGGGAGTGCGACGGCAGCCGAAGGAGCCGCAAGAGGGAATCCGACGACGAGGGTGGTCGGACGAGGAAGATGAAGGCGGTGACGCGCAAATGTCAATCGGGGAGCATCCTTAACGCATTTAAGTAATCTCGTTTACGTTGTTTTTGATCGTTTTGCATTAGAATATGATTAGGATTTCCTAATTTCAGAGTTAAGGCCGCTAAATGCCGACTTGGAAACAATGAAGAAATTGAGCGAAAACGAGAAATCCGACAAGGATTCCGGTCACTGTTCGCGATTTCGGCGGCGGAAGTCGGCGAAGATGGAAGCAGGAGAAAGGGTTTGGCGACACGGTCGCATGGATATATTATTTTCCCAATTCCGAGTCCGTTTGATAGGGTTTCGAGCAGCGCGAAGACAAACGCGTGAAAATGGACGAATCTGGCCACTGTTTCATTTTCCGGCGACTGGTTCGTCTGAAAGGGTTCGGCGATACGGACGCGTGGGTATATAATTCACCAAAAACGGAGTTCATTTGGGTCGGTTTTAAGCTACTCGAATATTGATGCACAAAACCGAGCGTGCTGAAAGACGAATCCGAGTTCTGGCAGCAGCGGTAGCGGCAGCGACCGACACCAATATTTTTATGAGGTCAGGCATGTTGAGACGAACGCGTGGATAGGTGGATCGCGCGAAAAGGAGCTCGTATGGTCGAGATATGAGCAAAACAAGTTTTCCTCTCGCGTGGTGCACAGCAGTTTCGTACGAAACCGCTTAGAACGGCTTGTACGCAGAGGTATGACCCCATATAACCCAATTATTCATTGTTGGGGACTATTTTGGGATGTGAGAAAATTGTCGGGGACGACATTCGGGAACGTTTTTCGGTAACGTTAATTTAGGGGTTTTTGGACGCGATTGAGCGCGTCGGTTGTACGGTTTGGGACGATTTAGACCGAGCTTGTAGCTTCTGGTCCAGAGTAGATGGGTTAGTTTTATTGCGGTAATAGGATTGATCTGGGTAACTCATTTGATGACAGGTTCGCGTTGGACTACGCGTTTACGGGTACGCGGCTTCGGAAGGAAAGCTTCACAACCGGTGAGTTTCTAATCCCCCTCTTTTAAACGTTTTACTGTTTTTGGGCTATCGTACATACATTCACGTGGCGTTAATATAATTAATCATGTTAAGGGTTTCAGGTTCTAACCCGACGTGCTTTGAGTCTAAAATGAGTATTAAGAGTCGTAGGGACAATGGTGTGCTAAAGGCGGATAGGGGAGAGTCGGGCTTTAAGTTAAATGTCCATGATTTTATGTGTGAGTCAATGATATGGTTTGTTAGTGCGTGACGTGTTAAGGGCCGCACGGGAACGGGTATTAAAGGCTGATGAATTTATGATACTAAATGCACTATTCTAGGGTTATGTGTGAGGTGTGTGTAATTAATGAGTCATATGTATACGATTTGATATTACGTGTTTATATTTATGTGTCGGGTTTGCCTCGTTGTCCATGTGGCACGGCAAACGGGATCGTGAAGGACGAGGTCCTTCGGGAAGTCACCAAAGGTGACAGTTAGTTGACAGGTCGGGGTGTGTTGATCGCCCTGACGAGGGTAACCCTGACGAGGGTAACCCTGACGAGGGTAACCCTGACGAGGGTAACCCTGATGAGGGTAACCCTGACGAGGGTACAGTGATGAGGTATGTGGTTGCATGAATATACTTATATGTGTTAATTTGCATGCTAATGTTTAATTGTATTTACTGTGTATGAGCTAGTGTTATTGTGACGTGTTGAATGGTGACGTGTAGGGTTAGAATGACCGTTGAGTCAGGACTTGTGACGGGACGCGTATAAGAGTCGTGTCAGTTAATTGTGAGAGCCTTGGTTAATGCCGTATGTGTTAGTGTTCTAGGGCATGTTGTGTTAGCCCAGAGTCAGGTCAAGGTGTACTCTTAGATACGAGTTGTTAGCATAGTATGTAGAGTCTATGCTGCTGTGATGGTAAGGTAAGGTCGTTATTACGTATGTTGGAAGTATGGGTGGAGTCTTGGGTAATAAACATTTACGAGGTGTCATGGGGTGACACGGGATTGGTCCTTCATTAATAAAAGGGTAATCATATTTTACAAGGACCGGAGGGTCCGAATGAATTAAACCAAAGAACTTGGTGTGGTAGTTTTCTTTAAACTAAACTATTAGAACTCACTCAGCGTAGCTGACTTTGTGTGTACGTTAGATTGTTTTGTAGTTAAGCGTTGCGTTGGCGTATCTTGGCTTGGGAGCGGCGTTACTCGGATTGGTGTGCGGGCATTCGTTAGGTAAACCTAAGGACGATAAATGATCATAAATGTTTTTAGAAAGACTTCCGCTGTAGATTTAATTACAATAAATGTGTTTTTAATGAATACGACCCGTTATGAGAACCAACTGTAGGATGCCCGGGTTGGGGTCTTACATTGGATGATTTGTACAAGGTGTCTATCATAGAGAATTCTGGTAGCAAAGACATCTTTTTGAGAAGATGGGCAAAGTGGGAAAAAATAGGTCATTATTTCATTCAGACTGATATTTTAACTGGGCTATTTAGATATGATTGGAGTCCGTAAGAGGGGGCTTTTTTTAGCCAAACGTCCTAATCTCTGACCGATTCAGATGTGAGATCTGAATGGAGCCATTCAGATGCAAACAAACAGCCCCTAACTGGGGTAGGGTAAACGGGTATACCCCCTTAGCCTCAAAAGGGTAAGGATCGGGTACAGGTTTAGAACCGAAGACAACCCGTATAACTTTTAAACCCACTAACTTTTATAAAATAACAACTTTCCAAAATATTTAGCGCAGATCAGTATGTAAATGTAAATATATTATATGTGATTTATTTTTAAAATTTTCCAAATTTTAAAGATAGGAGAGTCAATAATAAATTTAAAGAATAAATTTACATGTGAGTTTGTATATATTAAGGATGAGTTTGTATGCATAATTTAGATTTCGAGGGAAATTGGTCGGAATTGGTCGTTAGTGACAAGTTTCTGACAAAAAAATGTTTGTTGGAAAAACCACATAGGAAATGTTTTATCCGACAAAGTCCCGCCTAATTTTCCGACGAATTAGCGACAAAAACCTTTCGTCGGTAATATTCGACAATATTCCGACGATTATAGTAAATAAATAAGTTAACTTATTTAATAAATTTGTCGGAAAATTATAGGAAATCGTATAATTACTTTTTTGTTTTTGTTTTGTTGGAAAGTTGTTGCAAACTTGTGAAAAATTTCTTTTGTTGGTAACTTGTCGAAAACTTTTGTAAGAAATATGCATATTTTCTAGCAGTGAAACACACACATGACGCCACATCGACATCCCTTTTCCAAATTCTAATGATGAGTATGTATGTATTAGGACTTTGCGAACATAATCTACATGACTGTAGCTTTTAGTTTTTAAACTAGTTTTACCCACCTGTTTAGAAAAAACATGATTGCTAGCTTTTAGTTTTCAATTTTACAAAATGATGCTAATTGCTTTTGAATGATTTGTTGTTAAATTAATATAATGGAAACTGTGATAATTTCATTGGTCAATCGACGCATAAATATTTGATATTAACTATACGGGTCCATCTTCACAAAACCCGCGAACCCTTACCCTTTTACAAGTGAACCCTTAACCGACCCTTTTAACTACTATACGGGTCACGGGTATGTATTTGGTCATCAAAAGGGTATGGGTACGGGTATACGGGTACGGGTCGGGTATACCTGTTTGCACTCCTACAAAAAAGTGATTTAACGCCGGTCCAAATGCGGCCTCCGGTTAGGCAGTTCAACAGTTAAACAGTTAACCATGTCGACCGGCCGATTATTTTAGATAACCATTTTTATCTAGGGTTATTCTGATTTCTTTGATTAGTTCATTAATTTCAAAGAAGGAGATGGCCTTTTCAAGTGGATTGGCGGTAGCTTTCTCCTCCCGCGACCCAGGTACGTGACTCCACTCAGGTACGCTTTTTACGATCCTAAACCCTTATTTGATGCTCTACCGTTTTTATTTAGGGTTACATCACCGTTTGATGTTTCTATGTTTTCCTGATCTATCCGTTTCTCATAATATTTTTTTTCTTTGTTACAGCTGAGTTGAGTGCAAGTGGTGATCATTCTGCTCGCTCTTTTAAGATTCGGTCTTTTGTAATTTATCTTCTGTTAGTCATGCTATAGTTATAGTTTGGTGGATTTGATTTTGCTGACGGAATACTTTATGAACTTGTGCAGGTACTTATTTGACGAATTACACCTTGTGTCTAGGCATAGATGACCTTTGAAACGAAAAGCTTTGAAAATCAACATGACTGGACTGTAAGAACAATAACCAACACAGAGCCCTCCCGTCACTCTCTCAAAAAAAATTACCTCAATTTGTTAGGTATTTATCCAAATATTTATTTTTATTGAAATGATGTACTGAAACGTGGACGTTAATTCTTTTCATTTAATTGTATAAATTTCCAAAACGTTAATTTGACGGTTTAGCGCAACGCAACGCGCGCGGGAATAAACCAGTATAGATTAAAAGAGAAGTGAGATGAACAGTCGCAATTCGATACGGAGAATGACACGTAATGTATCTTTTTAATATTTTCATTTTAAACTCTTATACTATATATAATATACGTTTTTAACCCGTTTCATTTTCTATTAATTTCGTTTTCCTTTAATAACTTTCGTTCGTTAACTTTTTTAAAAATACGGATGACGTGACTGTTTTTTGTTTTCTTTTGTCAACGATTCGATATAATTTCTTTTAAAAACGGAGTTGTATTCAAAATCGAGTTTTTTTTATTGTTGCCTATAGCGAGTGCCGTTACCGTTGTGGTATCGTAACGATCCGAACATATTATGAGCGAACAATATCATTATCGGGTATTGGTATTATCGGAACCTGTATCGTTATTCGATTTTACGGTTTTTGACGACACAAAACGGTAATTTTTTTCTTCTTTTTTCTTTTTTATTATTTACTTTTATGTTTCTCTTTTATTAACAATATTTTTACTATTGCGCCTACATTTTTATTTAAATTTTATTAACGATAAGCCCGACACCGGTGCTGACCCGCCGCAAAGCGTGGGTATGCCATCTAGTTAACAAATTCGATGCTTATTTAAACACAATTTCACCCTAAGATAAACAATTAAGCATAAGCAGCTTTTTTCATCCAAACACTCCATAAATCATAAATCATAATCCATAAATCGTAAATCAATTTATCAAATCAATGAATCATAATCTATAAGTTTCTAACCCTAATACATAACAATTCTAAGTTAGTACTTACCAAGAATTGTGTGTGTGAAGGAGTGGAGTGGCGAGAGGCACTAAAGTGGTGAAGGAGTGAACCGGTGAAGGGGATTTCAATTTTGGGGGAGGCAGGACTGATCGACGAAAGTCATAGGGGAGGTTTGAGTTTTAGGGTGAATGATTTCAACTTTTCACCCACCCCCCCTTAAACTTACACTTTTATTTTTTAAATGCACAAACTTTTTTTTTATTTCGTATTGATAACTTATCGAATCAATCTGAATAGAACATTGAACTAAATTTTTTAGGGATGAAAAATCAGAGGGGGCCAAGAACTTTTTAGGGAAAATGATGGGAAAGGTTTAGAATCCGAGTAGTAATGTGCACCACCAAATCACATTTGATCACCGTGATTTGGCAGTCTATGATTACTCTCATATTCTGAAGTTGTTGTCCATAGTAATCACTCCAACATTCTATCTTGTGCATGTACTGATGGCTTTGACGATCAGGACGAGATGGATCAGACGGGGAGCTCTTGTCAGAAGGATAGCAGAGCGTTAAGCGAGACATTTGCCTGCTACGCGCATGGTAGTTGTCGACAGAAGGCGATTGACAGTAGTACCACCGATAGTCGAGGAGGGACATGAGCTACAGACGCAAAAGGATATTTTGGCACTCCCGACGCCTAATACTCCCGGTGCTACTAGAGCATCCGCGAGAGGAGGATTCACTAGCTCCTTCTACAGGAGGAGTAGTTGGAGAGGAGGGGATACTTTTGCAGCTAGGTATCAACCGAGACACGATTCAAGGTCGGTCAACGGATTGCTTAAGGAGTCTGAAGATGAGGAGCAGGTGGGCGACAACTTCGATTTGTTTGAGGATTAGAGCGTTGACATATTACCACGTGAGGATTTGCATGTTTTGAGCTGTAGTGATTTGACATTTTTGTGACGAAATAGTTGTTTTGATTTCTTATTGCTTGATTGTGATACTGACCATGAGTCTTATTGTGGGGTAATGTGGAATATCAAATATACTAGTTGTGTTTGGGATAAGTATACTATTGATGACGTGTGTTCGTTACAGATATAATTCTTACTGAGATGACGTGTGTGAATATCAAATATACATGCCTAGTATGGAAACTTGTGTGGTTATGGGAATACCCCGTTGATGACGTGTGATCGTTATAGATATAATTCTTACTGAGATGCCAAAATATAGTTAACATGTGGGGGTAAATAGACTTGTATAGACAAGTTTTTTGAAATTGTCTGTGTCAACGGTCGTATGATAGTGTCACCTATGTGTTAATGTCTAGGTGACGGTTTGAAGTGTAATGGGTACGTTGCATCTTGTGTGAGTATTCAGGACAGGTCCTGTGGGGAGGTATGATTATACATCTTTAGTAAATGTAAATGTTCTGTGGGAAATTAGGATTATTACTATTATGTGTAGGAAGGTGTAGAGTGATGTCTTGTGTCTAGAATGAGTAGTATGTCATCTCGAAACATTGGTACGACCCGTATGGGGTACGATTGGGTGAAATCTGTATGAGTATGTGATGACGTGTGGCAGGGGCTACCGTTATAATGAATGGAAGATAGAATTCAGGAGTCTGTGTGTCGATAAATGATAAGGTCGTATTGTATGCATGTAGATTTACTCTGGTCTAGCTAGTTGTGTTCACTTTGTGCGAGTTAGAAGGTTGGGTTATTAGTACACATGTAGAACATTGTATGTTAGTAGTTATGTTGTGTCGGTGTGTCCTTGTAGTACACACTTAGTCGTACATAGGACGGATGGTCGGTGTGTTCAAGTATAGTGTTTCTATCTTTACGATTTTCTCAAAGATGATACATCGAGGAGATACGAGGAGTTTTGACGCCATTTGAGACGATCAGCGAGGTGCTCTTATGAGATACCTATACTTATATCTTGGGAATGCGGAGCACAGATCCAAAGGGTGCAGTGATGAGAGATGACGATGAAAGCGTTACGTGGACTCTTGATTGGAACTAGTTATGACGTGATCGAGGTGACGATGCTAGGAATTTCAGCACGGAGTGGACAAATTGACGATAGGTTCTCCATGGGATACGTTCCATTGGAGGAGTTCTGTCAATATAAAAGTATAAGAGGAGTGTGACAACCGGTAATTTCAGGTTAATATCCATACCCGACCATTACTTAAATTCATATGATTACACGTGCATGATACTTAATTATAGAGTAATTAAGTACATATTTCACATAGCAAGTCCATTCGTTTCATTTCAATTCATGCATCGGTAGTTTGGAGGATTACCGGGTCACACACGCGTCCAATCACCCGAAAGTTAGTGTATATATACATATATTTGGTGTGAATACATTACATGTAATACTGCGATTTATTATATCATGCTTATATTAATTTTTCTGGATCTTATTGGGCAACTTTTATTCTTACGCTTTTAAAACGGATACGCGATATGTGCCAACAACTTTAAATTAGAATTTTATTAAAATGAAGACTTTATACTATGGGCCAAATAATTCAGCTTTTACTAATTAAAATCCATTAGTAGCCCATTTAATTTATAAAAAGCCTTAAAACCCAAGATGGCCCAACACCCTTTTCACTAAAACTCCTAAACCCACTCTTAATCCTCAGTTTTACAACCCTAAACCTAAAACACTCTCTCCCCTCTCCCTCACTAACTTCGGCTGCCCCCTCCCTCTCTAGCCACCATCTTTCTCAAAGTTGTTCAAGCAATCCAAGTGTTCTAGGAGCTAATCCAAGGTGAAACAAGGTGATTCAAGGAAACAACTCATCCATTTTAGCACCATACTTGGATTTGGTAAGCTTTCATCCATATTTCCTTCAAATATTTCAGCCAAAGTAAGAAAACACTCCATCCAAACGAGTTCATTGTTATAAAGGTTATCATACATGTTTTTAACTAAACATTTTCATAATATAAAGTTGTTGACACATATTGGCAATTGTTTTGGTTTGAAATACTTGTTTATGCTGATTATTGCTCGTTTCTATATACATAAACTTTATTTTTTATGATTTTGTAGAAATGTGGATATGATGTATTTGTTGGATTGAAAGTTACATATATTGTTAGATTGTGTAGGAAATATGAGATTTTTATTGAAATGGTTGGTTTGTATCATTTTAGGTCATTTCTATAAATAGAAACTTTATTGTTTGGTATTTTGAGTTATTGAGTTATAATGAATGATAGCATGTTAAAATGGTTCTATAACACCTACTAAAGTATTAAAAAGAGTTATTGAAAGTTACACATGTGTAGGAAGTCATTTAGACCCCTTTCCTAAAAAAGGAAACTTTAATATTTGGACAAATGTGTATGTGTAATCTATAAATGTCTAAAGTGTGTTTAATGGCTTTATTACTATTTGGATAGATGACTTATGCAAGATTTCATGGTTTAAAGTGGTGCTATGTTATATTTTGGGAGGCCTTACTAATAAAGGAAACTTTATTAGTTTGGAACCTTCATTTTTGCTTTAAATGGAAAATGTAAGTGTAGAACCATGTTTATAGCATATTACTAGTATGGTTTTCATGTGTAGGTTGTTTTTATGGGCTATGACACCTAAAGTATATTAGAACCTTAAGTGTCCAAAAGGAGAAACTTTGTTATGTTGAGTATTATGGTATAAAATGTCATGTTATGTTGTTTTGTTTAAATGTGTTGAAATGATGTTAATAGGAGATTTGTATAATAACATGACTTTTGTGGATGGTTTGTTAACATGTATGAAAGATACAATAAAGGTGTACAAATGCCATGATGTTTGTCACATGCTACTTATACAATTACATGAAGTTATATGTTACTATTTATGACATGAACGTTTCAAACTAGATTACTTATGACATGTTACCTACTTATGCAAAGTACTCGAAGCATGTATAGTGTGTCATAAGGTATTACTCATATGCTACTTAGGTATTACTTGTGTGTCACTTAGGTAGTACCTATATGTTACTTATGTGTTACTCATGTGTCACTTATATGTTACTTATGTGTTACTCATGTGTTACTTATATGTTACTTACGTGCTACTTGTACATGTATTCACTAAGTGTCACTTTAGTCAACTTTGGTCAAGGTTGGTCAACATTGGTCAACGTTGGTCAACATTGGTCAACATTGGTCAACATTGGTCAACATTAGTCAACATTAGTCAAACTTGGTCAACATTAGTCAAACTTGGTCAAGTTTAGTTAAACTTGGTCAAACCTTTTCAAAATGTCAATGTAATCTTTCAACATTGAGTCGTTTGGATGAATGTGGTTACATAAACCATGTTTACCTTCATAGACCTTATAGCCTTACTATTCCTAGGGCTCAGTTAGGTCGGTTGCCAAGACTTGCTAGATTTCTCGTGTTACTTTTATACCACATCACCTCATTCCCAGGTGAGTTTTCACGACCCCATTTTAATTACTTTTCCTTTTGGGGGAGATACATGATAAAATATTTTCCTTTCATTAGTCGTATGACATTACTTTTCTAGAGATAAAGACTGATAACTACAAAATTCTCTAAGTACAACTGCTGCGAACTACACAATTTTGCTATTGACCAACAATGTGCTGCGGATAAGGTTAGTTGCTGCGGATAGTTATTCTCCTGCTGATGAACAACTATGCTGCGGATAGCCTTATCTGCTGAAGACCAGAGTTGCTGCTGATAGGCTTCTCAGCAGCATCAAACACTTGATGCTGCTGATAGGCAAATCATCAGCAGCTTTGACTTTGCTACTGACACCTCTGCTGCAACACTGACACATCTATCAGAAGAAGGAATGTTATTGGTGCACATGATTAAAGACAAACGAACTTTTAAAGTCTCCTGAAAAGATTTCTAAGAAGACTTTTGACCTGAAAATTATTGTTTGCTATATTTTGTCTTTTAGTTGTCTACCAATTGTAGTATAGCTTGTAGCTGTCCAAGATCAACGGTCTGTGTTTGATCTGATCCTTAGAATCAAGGGTTTGTCTTGATTCTAAGTTCCTCTATATGTATTGTATCTTCCATTTGTACAAGTGTGCTTCCTTAGAGTTTTCTCTGTAATCTTGTAAACATTGAAGCTTAATACAATTTGCATTTATTAGTATTCTCTATGTTTACCTGTTTACATTGCATAGTTATGATTGTTTCCGCCAATCTCAACTAGAACAGAACTCTAATTGAATCGGCAAGATCAATGTTAGCTGATTCAAAACTGCCTCTCACATTCTGGGTAGAAGCAGTCAGCATAGCTTGCTATGTGCATAATATAGTTCTCATTGTCAATCCTCTCAACAAGACACCTTATGAACTCTGGTTCAAAAGAGTTCCCTACATTGGATTTCTAAAACCTTTTGGATGTCCATGCACCATTCTGATCACACATGGGGTTCTTCCTAAGTTTGGTGCCAAATCTGATGAAGGATACTTTATGGGCTATTCCTCTCAATTCAAGGCCTACAGAGTATTCAACTCAAGAACAAGAATTGTGGAAGAATCAGACAATGTGAAATGTAGGGAACACATTGCATGTGAACAGGGTAAAGGCCCAGACTGACTCTTTGATATAGAATCCTTCACCCAAATATTTGAGCCTCTCATCTTCTCAAATATGGAGTCTACCTCTTCCAAAGCACCAGCATCCACATCTTCCACTGATTACATATTGGAATTCACTAGTCCTTCTAAAAGACTAAAAAGGCCATCTATTGATCCTCCATATGTTGTGGAAGCTATTGAAGCTAGTGAAGCCAGAACCAGTCTCTCAAATGTCACCAGCAACAGCCTTTCTGAGAATGAAAATCAAAATAAACTTCAAGACACATCTGTAAATGTTGTAGAGGCATCTGCTGCAGATGTTGCTGCTGATGATGCTGATGCTGCTGCTGATATTGAAGACTCTTTCACCATGAATGAAGAGTTTCTTGTTCAGAATCAAAGCAATCTTGAGCAAGGAATACAGTTAGATGTTGTACCAGCACAGCGAATCAACAAGGAACATCCCCTGGAAAATATCATTGGCTAAGTTCAGCAAGGAGTTCAAACAAGAAGCAAAACTCGTGAGGAAAATATATGTCTGTATTCTTGCTTTCTATCTCAAGTGGAACCAAAGAAGATAGATGAAGCTCTGAAACATAGCAGTTGGATTGAGGCAATGCAGGAAGAGTCGCTGCAATTCAAGAGATAGGATGTCTGGAAACTTGTTGATCTTTCGCCTGGTCAAACTTCTATTGGCACAAGATGGGTATTCAGGAACAAGCAAGATAAGAGAGGCATTGTAGTCAAGAATAAAGCCAGACTTGTAGCTCAAGGCTACACTCAAGAAGAGGGAATTGACTATGATGAAGTCTTTTCTCTTGTTGCCAGGCAGGAGGCCATTAGAATCTTCCTGGCATATGCTGCATCCAAGAACTTCATAGTTTATCAAATGGATGTCAAGAGTGCCTTTCTGTATGAGAAGATTGGTGAGGAAGTATATGTCAGACAGCCTCCACATTTTGTAGATCCTGCACATCCTAACAAAGTGTTCAAACTAGACAAAGCTCTCTATGGCTTACATCAAGCTCCAAGAGCCTGGTATGAAACTTTGTCTGGATATCTACTAAGCAACAACTTCAGAAGAGGTGCCATTGACCAGACCTTGTTTATCAAAGATGAAGGGGGAGAAATCCTACTATACAAATCTATGTTGATGACATCATCTTTGGATCAACAAGGAAGAAGTTGTGTAAAGACTTTGAGGTCCTGATGCACTCAAAGTTTGAAATGAGTTCAATGGGTGAACTAAATTTCGTTTTGGGTCTTCAAGTCAAACAAGTTCCAAATGGAATCTTCATCAGCCAATCCAAATATGTCAAGAGCATTTTGGAAAGATTCAAGATGGCTGACTGCTCTGCTGCAAGAACTCCTATAAAAGTGCACCATCAGCTGACTCCAGACAAATATGGTCAAGACACTTATCAACATCAGTACCGTGTAATGATAGGATCACTCATGTATCTCACTAGCTCAAGGCTAGATATCATGTTTGCAGTATGCCTTTGTGCAAGATTCCAAGCAGCTCCAAAGAATACACATCTTCAAGATGTCAAGATAATTTTTAGATACCTAAAGGGAGCCCCAAGACTTGGGCTATGGTATTCTAAAAATGATAAGTTCAACCTGTATGCATACACTGACAGTGACTATGGAGGATGCAACTTGGAAAAAAAGTCCACATCAGGGGGATGTCAGTTTCTGGGACGAAGACTGATTTTATGGCAGTGCAAGAAGCAAAACTGTGTATCAACTTCTACAGCAGAAGCAGAATACATTGCAGCTTCAAGTTGCTATGCACAAGTCATCTGGATACAAAACCAAATGCTGGATTATGGGATGACTTTCATGGCTACTCCCATTCACATTGACAACATGAGTGCTATATCAATCACAAACAAACTGGTGCAGCACTCCAAGACAAAGCACATTGACATCAGGTATCACTTCATAAGAGATCAAGCTGAGAAAAAGAGAATTATTTTAACCAAAGTTCATACCAATGAGCAATATGCTGACTTTTTTACAAAACCTTTTAATGAAGCTAGATTTAGATATTTAGTTGAATCCATTGGTATGATGAACTTTGACTAAAATCTGTCTCTAAATTTTTTTGAATAAAATGTGTTTGTCTTATGTTGTAAATAAAAGTTATAAGTCCTCGGCAAACATTTTTGCTGCTGACAGGTCTAATCATCAGCAACAAAGAATTTGCCATTGATTGCTTTAAGTTATCAGCAGGAACAAGTTTCCTGCAGATAGCTTTAAGGAAATCAACAACAACATCTTTGCTGCAGACCATTACATCCATCAGAAGCAATTGAGTTTGCTGCTGACAGACTTAACCATCCGTAGCAACCAAGTTTGCAGTTGATAGGCTTAACCATCCGCAGTAACCAAGTTTGTTGCTCATAGGCTTAACCATCCGCGGCAACCAAGTTTGCTGCTGATGGGTAAAAATAAATTCAAATTAACCTTTACCCGCTGTAAAAAGTACTTTCAGTCTTTACCATGACCGCTACAGTGTATTACAGCTGTAAAACAATGAAAAGTAAATGGGTTGTACTATACACTGTAAAACAGTGAAAAGTGAATGGGTTGTACTGTACAAGTAACTTTGCTTTTTCCCTCCTCTGCCGTTATAACACAAATCAAATTTTTCCTTAACCTCTTCACATTCAATTCCGACCTAACTCTCACCATTTTCTCTCAAGCATTCAAAGCTCTCCATACTTAACCACCTTTCAAAACTTCCTCCTTCCCTCCAAATCCAACGACAATGGCAGAGGTCAACATAAACCATCCAGATGACAAGTTTTCAACCTACCACAATCTCACCGCATACCTGGTTAAAGGAAAGAAGTCCGAAGGGTTTGATGATATGATCGATTTCCTTTGTCGATCAAAGATCTATTTTGCACTCACCGTCAACCCTACCATCTATATCCCTCATATGTAGGATTTCTGGAACACAACCGTCTACTCTACCAAATAAGGGATTCCCCAAATCACAGCCAAGTAAGACGGCAAAGACATCATCGTCACTGAAGCCACACTAAGAAAACACCTCAAGCTTCAGGACGAGGGAGCCGCCATCTCATACACCAAATACAAGCATATGAGGACCTTTGTATCCATAGGGTACACTGGAAATTAAGATGAGTACACCATTGAGAAGGCGTTGATGGGTCCTCCATCGAAGTTTCTATGCTACACTCTTCTTCAATGCATATCCCAGAAGAGAAGTGGATGACATCAAGTGAGTTCTGCTCTCGCCTCTGCTGTCCATGGTATGGTTACTGGCCAAGGATTTAATTTTGTACATCTAATATTTGAAGGTTTGAGATATAACCTTCAGGAAGGTGCAAAACAGGCATTTTTATGTACCCAAGGTTCTTGCAGGAGGTTCTCAATAATGAACTAAAAGATTTATCAAAACCTGCAAGAATCTACCTGATGTTGGGGCATAAAAACAATATTTTTCAAAGCATGAGAACTGTTTCCAAAAATTTCTCAGGGGTTAATGTTCCCTTGTTAACTACAATGATGAACATACAAAGTACCCAGGGTGACAGTTCAGCAATCCCAGCTGATACTGATCCCACACCCTCCACTTCAAAGCCTGAACATCAATCTGCTTCCATTGTTCGAACCCCTGTGCATCCTATTGAGGGTGCAAAGGCACAACAAATACTTACACCTGTTTTGGAAGCCCAACTGGAACACAGGCCCCAATTGAGGCAAGTTATACCAGAAAAAGAAAAAGGAGCAAGAAGACTCCTTCTATTCTTGTTTCTCAGGCCCAATCCCAACCTAAAAGCCCTCATTCAGAATCCCAACATTCTGATGAGAATATCAAAAGGGATAGCCAAATTGTTAGAGAGACTTCCTTGGAAGTCCCTCTATTAGGAACAGGACCATATCTCGAATCCATAGAACAACCTTTTGATCCTATACACTCTTCTTTTTCTTTGAACTTAAGTACAGAGGCACCATGTCAAGATGATGTACCTTCTCCAACTGCCACTATATCGGAGGTACTAATTGACTTGGCTGCCAAAGTACCCAGCCCAAGTTCATCACCTGAGAAGGTTCTCTCTGGGAGTGATGTTAGAGTGAATGTGGAAGGGGCTATCACTACTACTGGTATATCAATTGACCAGGAGGACAGTGATAACATCACTAAGTCCCCAACCGCAACAACTCATAGTGACGATGTTTCTCTTGGAACACTCTTCACTGAGAATAATCCCAAGCGCCAAGAAATCCAGGGCGATGGGGATGTAGAGGCTAGGCCTAAGGCCCCATATAGTTCAAAGGATTCCACAACTGTGGATGAGGACAGACTGAAACTTGAAAACATGGAATTGACGGCTAGGGTGGCTATGCTAGAGGCTGAGGTGTCCAAACTAAAGCACCAAGTCTCTATGCATGAAGCCCATCAATGCCCACCTATGACTACTCCTTCCCTTGTATCAGTGGGAACTCAAACAGATGAAACCTTATGCACTGATACAACCAAAAAGGGGGAGATAGTTACTGCTAAAGATGAAAAGGACAGTCTTGATGACTAGATATAAAAGCATGCTGCATTTCAAAGTACACTCTTCAAGCCTGCTTTTGTTCAAATTTATGACTTACCAGACTCAGTAGATGTAGAGGAAGAAATCTCTGAGGACTAGAAGTTAGTTGTCAGAGCTGTTGATGAGGTCTTAAAGAATGAAAACGAAGATGAAGCCACTCCTCTATCATTCAGCATACTTCCAGCTGCTGCAAGCATATCAAGACAAGCCATTGCCCCTCAATTCCCATTAATTACACATAATCCAGAATATAACTCAATTCTATCTTGGGGATATGATGGTCTATCAGAAAGATTTTGGATTGGATGGGAATCTGGCAAAATTGAAGAGTTCAACTGGAATACTCTAAGTCCCTTTCACATCCTTGATCTTCATCTAACAGAATGCATCAACACTTCAACTGATCTTCCGGCTGAACTGGCAATTGAAAGATTCCATGACCTTATGGAAGACAACATGCCCTGGTTTGAATGGTTTCTAGAAAAAAGCAAACAGGGTGGCCTATCCTAAACATAATAATCAGAAACAAATAGCCAAAGATCTTGATGTATTTCAGGCCTTTATGGAAGATGCCATGCATGTACACACTGCAGAGTCTTCAAGAACAGCAGAATAAAGACTAGCTCTAAGACTTGACTTAATAGGGAGCAGGGTCTTAACAGAAGAACAAGTACTGCAATTCAGAAGATTTTTCTATAATGAAGTGGTCAAGGGCCTGGAAGTGCAAGGATGGTCAAGCACTGGGTCCTCTGGCTTTCAGTTCTTCTTGTGTGATAGATCATCCTTCAAAATTAACAACATTCAAGAAATCTTGCCAAGAAATCTTGCTCCTCAACCCAGATTTCCTGTATAAGGTCTTTGAGCTCTGGACACACATCTGCAACATCAACTCCTTAGAAAGTCAAGAAATAATCAAGATTATCAAAGCTTTTCTTGAAAAGGAGGGATGGATTGCAATGGATGATTCTGACTCAAACCTATCCCTTCCCTCCTCACCAACTGTCATACTGAATGCAGCTGTAGAGTCAAGAAAAGTGGCTGCTCAAAATGTTAAAGCGGCTTTTAAGGCTGCATATGGGAATGAATGGGAGCAGGAAGAGAGTGAAGCAGTCCCTTCCACTTTGTCTGCTCCTCAGATTTCCAATGAAGCTTAAGCTGAGATCTCAACAACATCTCTCACATCTGCTGTTGTGATCCATGAAGCTAAAGTAGAGGCATCCAATAAAGACAAAGGGAAGGGCATCATAACAGAAGAAGAAGAAGAAAGAATAGAGAAAGAAAAGAAAGAAAATGAGAAGAAAAGAAGAGAAAGAGAAGAGGAGGAGATGGTTGAGCTTAAAAGATCCAAGAAAGAAAAGCTGCCATACTCCTCCGAGAACAGCAGATCCAGTTGCATGCTAGGCAACTGGATAAGTTAAAGGTCAAAGTTTCTTCAGTTGCACAATTAAAAGAAGATGAAGCTCTAGCTCTTCAGCTGCAGGAACAACTTAATAAAGAAGAAGAAGAAGAAGAAAGAGAGAAGAAGAGAAGAGAAGATGCTAAGTTCAGGATAACTGACTCTAAATTAGCCAAATAGATGAGAGAGGAGTGGACTGAAGCTCTGATTTCTCAAGGTGAGGATGCAGACTACCTTGAGAAATTATCAAATAAAGAAATCTATAGAGCTTTCATGGGTCAGCAAGGTCAACTGGCATATAAGAAAAGGGCTGAAGAAGAAGAAAAAGCCAAACAGAAAACCAAGAAGACCATTGCATTCAATATAAGAACCCATGAGGAAAGGAAGGTTATGATAGACTTCCTGAAGGCTAGAGGAGAGAGTGAAAAGAGGCTAGGTCCCATGAACTTCATGAACTTGCAAGCCTTATATGTCAAAGTCAAGAAGGAGGAGGAAGAGAGATTGGGAAAGACAGGCTCAAATATAAGGGTAAACACTCAAACTGATGATAGAAAACAAAAGAAACCCAAGCCTACTCCCTCATCCACTCCTTCCTCAATCCAAAAACCTTCCACCCTCCCTCCTAGACCTCCCTCCTCTCCTCCCAAAGAGTCCAAATCCTCTCACCCAGCTCCTCCTCATCAACAGCCTCCCAAGAAGAAAAACAAACCTACTGCCACACCAGAAGATTCAAGAGAAATTGTTATCTGGTTTTACAGCAATCAAGATTAATGGTTTGAGGTTTTCAGGGGAAGGGCAGAGGTAAAAAGATCAATCTAAAGATCTGTTGATGAGGTGATGTAGCTTCCAGATTTTGATATTTAGAGAATGATGGAGCTGGGTAAAGCTCATGAGCCTGAGAATGAAAGTGGGAGGCATCTGTTGCTAGTGATCAAACATCACTTCAATACTAACAAAGATGTGATCATCGATGCTAAACCTCTCCAATCCCACTTTCCATTCACTAGTTGGTCCTACAATACTGAAAGAATGAATACACTGTAAAGATGTCAGAGGTCAGAAGATGAGATGTTCTAGTAAGGCCATCTTTAGCATGCCAAGCAACAACATCAAGTCTCTATCTGAACTTCCTCTTGACAATCCAAGAAAGGACCCTAGAGACTATGAGACAGCAAGGATTGTTGCCAAAATGCAAAAGCTTCAGCAACAAAGGCAGTAAGAGAGTTTTGGTGGCATCAGTTTAGGGGGAGTTTGTAGAGATAAAGACTGATGGCTATAAAATTCTCTAAGTACAATTGTTGCGGACTCCACAATTTTGCTACTGACCAACAAGCTACTGCGGATAAGGTTAGTTGCTACAGATATTTGTTCTCCTACTGATGAACAACTATGCTGCGGATAGCCTTATCTGCTGAAGTCCAGAGTTGCTGCTCATAGGCTTCTCAGCAGCATCAAACACTTGATGCTGCTGATAGGCAAATCATCAGCAGCTTTGACTTTGCTACTGACACCTCTGCTGCAACACTGACACATCTATCAGTAGAAGGAATGTTATTGCTGCAGATGATTAAAGACAAACCACTTCTGAAGTCTTCTACAAAGATTCATTAGAAGACTTTTGACCTGAAAATTACTGTTTGCTGTAGTTTGTCTTTTAGTTGTCTACCAATTGTAGTATAGCTTGTAACAATCCAAGATCAACGGTCTGTGTTTGATCTGATCCTTAGAATCAAGGGTTTGTCTTGATTCTAAGTTCCTCTATATGTATTGTATCTTCCATTTGTACAAGTGTGATTCCTTAGAGTTTTCTTTGTAATCTTGTAAACATTGCAGATAGTATTCTCTGTGTTTACCTGTTTATATTGCATAGTTGTGATTGTTTTCTCCAATCTCAAGTAGAAAAGAACCATCTTGTATTCACCGATCTAACAACTTTGTTTTCGCTTTATTATATATAAGTGGGTGCATTTCCCGCACACAAATTCCTCTCATATTCGAACCGTTAATTCATTCACAAGTGAGGTGATTCATGAATAGTAATATTGGGTTTAACAACCCCCACCTAGGTTTGTAGCGCTACTTCTGACTGGGAGTCAAACGGGTGCATAAATTGACCAGATCCATTGCGTGTTGGGCACATAAGAGGCAAAATGCTACTTTCTGCATTCAATCATTGAGCTTCGGTTTTGGTGTAGCTTCTATATTTTAATGTCATTTGTCTGATCAACAATCGAATTCAATAGTATACATATGTACTGTTACACTGTTTTCTTTACCATTTCTGTTACTTAAACCTGTGAACTCACCAACCCTGTGTTGACACTTTAAGCATGTTTATCTCAGGTAGCTAAGCATTTGCACAAGGGCTAGGATTTGCATATCTCGAGTCTCCTTGCATATTTTTCATTAGAAGCATAGGTTTATGGGAACCTATTTATTTTTGACTCCTGTAATTTTGATATATTTACTTTTAGTTCCGCACTTTACATTCCATATTTTAAAACTTTGTATCACTTAACTATTTTTGTATGATGATTCAAAGGGGATGTATTTTTTGAAAACCATTTAGAGGTCGTTCGAAGTGATCGGGACGTATGATCCTTGACAGTCACAACCTGCGGGTAACCCGTTGTGGAATTTCAGGGTGTGACAAGGAGTAAGTATGTTCTCTATGAACGAGACGATGGATAGCCGGGGCGAATGCTAGGGCGGACTTAATGTTCATACTTGATGAATGAAACGCTGTCAGAAATGGCGTAGTAGTGATAGAGCAACAACGTGGGAAGCATGATTCGTGCAGGATAAGTGCAGAATTGCACACAACTGATTATAAGGGAAACACTTACACTGGTTAACTTATGACTAGTTAAATGTAAGCTCCTAGGGAGCATTCAAGTGAAGCAAATGTTTGGCTGTTGCAGTAGACATAGCAATGGTAAGGAATCATTGAGAAACATCGAGAGCTGATGAAAATTACTCGAGTGTGGGGAGGGGGGTATATGCTTACTTAAAGGGGGGTGTTGAACAGGTGATACTGAAGTAAATGGAATCGATGGTAGAGAAATCTGTGGGAACCAGGGTAACCTTACACGAACTCCTGGAAAGATTATTGGATAAGGGTGAATGTAACACAATTAAGAGATGATTGATCTTAAGTAACCCAAATCAATAACCCTTACTTAGGGAGGACTATCGGAATGACGAGATCATCAGGGTTATAAAAGAAAGACGACATAAGTACAGTGGGCGGATCGGTAATCAAGAAATCGATAGTGTTATATCGTCTAAGTAAAAGTTAGAGGAACATGACACGAAGGGACGCGTAGGCGAGAATTACGAATCCAAATGATGAAGGTGGATAGCGGAGGAGACTTCCTTTGAACGCCAGGAATGGTAACTGCAGTGAAAATAAATAACCTTGACGTGATGTGTGAAGGATAGTAACTGTCACATAAGGATCTTGGGTGCACTTAGGGTAGTTAAAAGATGAACGATGTTGACTTGTGCCGACAAAGGTTTCGAGGATGAATTCTCTTTTAAGGGGGTAGACTTGTAATGTACTGGAAATTTATATGTTTATGGTGCAGGTTATTGTGCAACCTGAACCCCACTTGAAATAATGGAAAGGATAAAGATTTTCATGCGAGGTGCGTTCAACTACTGGGAATGACACCATTAGTCGTTTAAAGGATAGTTCGGGATCGGAACATGTAGAAAAGAAACCCAGGGACCCTAGTGTAACATCTTGTGTTGTAAGGCCCCTTTCCCGGGTAAACTCATTTGTTGGATTTAGTCATAAACATAGTCATTAATTACTGAACTTTTAATTAAAAACATTGAAACACAGCGGAATCATTCAACATTTGAGTACATTACAGCGGAAGTCTTAACATTCAAAACATTAACCATTGTCTAAACAAAACATAAGGTGGGATGTCAGTCTCATGCCGGGCAGCCTTCACGCCTTCGCACGACCCTTTCCTTTGTTACCTGAAATGTATACTAAAAGTCAGCTAACGCTGGTGTGTTCTAGTTTAATATGATTAGGTATAAACATTATATCTTTAAAAATATACATAATTATATACAAAAGATAACAAATACGTATTCATAACTTTTACTTTGCTTTCATCTTTCTTGTGTGATTGCATAGATATGCATCCACCTTTACTTTCCTTTACATTCATTGGTCATACACATAGGGGTGATCAACCCATCATAATTGTCGCGTGAGTCACAAAGACGCACGCCGTGAGAACTACCGTCGTAGCCCTTTTACTCGTCCGGTCTTTGAGAACCGTCCGCCATTAAACCGTCCGGCCAACCTTCGACCGTCCGTCTTACCCGTCCTACCGTCGTAGTCTGACAATATTCGCCCGTCTGCCCTAAGGCATCCGTTTCCCACGCGAACTATTATTTATGCAATCGTTATACTATTAAAAGGCTTTTGCTTCGACCTCCCAATTATGCCTTTCGTACGCCCTAGCTTGCGAAGGAACGTACTTTTCCCGGTTGCAAAATAGTCACGTGGTCGTCCGTCTACAGAAGTAGCCGTTAGCATCGAAGCATCCATAACATTCACATATATTCATTACATGCAATATATAAAATATAAAGCAAGATTTCATTCATTCACGTTATGTCATTCTTTCATTTATTCTTTATAATCATACGCTTCATTCTTTGTTCATCATTCATTCTGATACATATATGTATATATCACGTATGATCACATTGGTATTCCTAACATTTATTCATTTAGCGTATACACTTCAGCCCCAAAAACATTTAAAATGATTTGCACATAACATAGAGGGGGCACATAGAACTCACCTGATGAGTAGTTTCTGAAATACACTTAGCTGGCTACTGAGCGTCACTAATGTCACTCACGATCTGTATAATAAAGTCATACTCGTAAGGTAGTGCTCCTAGATGACACTAGACATTACTATGCTTGAACCTAGTAGTTTCGATGGATTTGCTTATATCGAAACTTGATAGTTTCGATAGGTTGCTTATGTCGAAAGTTGGTAGTTTCGATAAGTTGCCTATGTCAAAACCTGGTAGTTTCGATAAGTAACTTAGGTGTAATCTTAGCTTCGGATCGTGGGCTCATATCGAAACTATGCATATATCGAAACTGAGTAGTTTCAATGGGTCTACACATATCGAAACTGAGTAGTATCGATGGGTCTGCACATATCGAAACTGAGTAGTTTCGATGGGTCTGCACATATCGAAACTGAGTAGTTTTGATAGGTCTGCACATATCGAAACTGAGTAGTTTCGATGGGTCTACACATATCGTCTTCCCCAAAAATCTGAAGTTTTTGCATGCGAGTCTGATCGAGTCAATATCTCAATTTTCTTAGGTCAAAACGTTCAGTTTTCATTCTAGATGGTATACCTAAGCTCATTTTCAAGTTTCATCCGCAAAATCGTTACCTTTTTAGCCAAGACCCGAAAATCCCAAATTAAACAAAAACTCAGTTTAGAGTCGAATCGTTACCTGGATTGGGGTTGTGATTTGGAGGTTTTTCTCACGAGCTTAGCAGTAACGTGCTCCCTCAATTCCGGGACGATCCATCAACTTTCTCTTTCTAGACCCGAGCTCTCCTTTCTCTCTCTAGAAGTTGCGTGAGTGGGGAATGAGCAGAGAAGAGGGCTGCCTTGCCTCTTATGTACCTGGGCTTCCCTCGGCCCGTTGAAGCCGAGCCCAAGCCCGCTCCCTTTTGTTTAAATATTCCGACTAAATCACCGGTCTCGCTATATTTATTCGTTTTATTATTTTTGGGATGTTACAAGTCTACCCTCCTTAGAAAGGTTTCGTCCTCGAACCTGCTAATCGTTAAACAGCTGGGGATATAGTCCTCTCATTTCGTCTTCTTTTTCCCAAGTAGCTTCTGAACCCTTTTTGTGTTTCCATTGTACTTTTACTAATGGGATTGACTTATTGCGTAGTCGTTTCTCAGCTCAGTCAAGAATGGCTATTGGTTGCTCTACATAATTTAGACTGTTATCCACTTCGATCTCATCGTAAGGTATGTGAGCTATGTCGTCAGCTAGGCACTTGCGTAAGTGCGACACGTGGAACGTAGGGTGTATTCCACTAAGCTCAATGGGTAGGTCGAGTCTGTAAGCAACTTGACCCACTCTCGCTAAAATCTTGAAAGGTCCGACAAACCTTGGACTTAGTTTGCCACGTTTTCTGAATCGGATGATTCCTTTCCATGGTGATACCTTTAATAGTACCATGTCCCCTACTTGAAACTCTAAATTCCTCCTTCTCTTATCCACGTATGATTTCTGTCTGTCTTTTGCGGCTTTCATTCGAGCTTTGATTTGATCAAATTTCTCTGAAGTAGCTTTGACTACTTCAAGACTTGCAAAATCCTTCTGTCCAATCTCCCCCCAACAAACCGGAGTCCTACATCTCCTTCCATACAACATTTCAAATGGCGGCATGCCAATAGTTGAATGATAGCTGTTGTTATATGAAAATTCTGCCAATGGTAGATGGCTGTCCCAGCTCCCACCGAAGTCAATGATACAAGCCCGGAGCATGTCTTCTAAGGTCTGGATTGTCCCTTTCAGATTGACCATCGGTTTGAGGGTGGTAAGCTGTGCTGATGTTCAATCTAGTGCCCATCGCTTCATTGAATTTCTTCCAAAACCTTGACGTGAATCTAGTATCCCTGTCGGACACAATCGACAGCGGCATACCATGTCTGCTCACAGTTTCCTTGATAAATATTTCTGCTAGCTTTTCAGAAGAAGAGGTTTCACGTATTGGCAAAAAGTGAGCACTCTTTGTCAAGCGGTCGACGATCACCCAAATGGTATCATTACTTTTAGCTGTTCGCGGTAGCTTGGTAATGAAGTCCATCGTGATCTCCTCCCACTTCCATTCCGGTATTGGTAGAGGTTGCATTTTACCGCATGGTTTCTGGTGCTCGGCCTTAACTAGTGAACACGTTAGGCACTTGTTCACGTACTCGGTCACATCATTCTTCATGCCAGGCCACCAGTACTCTTTCTTCAAGTCTTGATACATTTTGTTTGTCCCGGGGTGGATGGAATAGCGAGACTTATGGGCCTCCTCGAGTATTTTGGCTCTAAGCTCGCCAATCTTAGGTATCCACATCCGGCCAAACCTAGTTCGTACACCGTATACGTTTGCATCCAAATTCCCTTGTTGTCCTACTATTCTTTCCCGTTTAATATTTCTTTCTAATAGTACTTCATCTTGTGTTTTTGATATTTCATTCATCAAATCTAGCGTTATAATCAGCTGACACGCCTTGATCCGGATAGGGTCAGATTGCTCCTTTCTGCTTAAGGCGTCAGCTACTACGTTTGCCTTGCCTGGATGGTACAGTATCTCACAATCGTAGTCCTTTAATAATTCTAACCACCTCCTTTGCCTCATATTTAATTCCTTTTGCTCGAAAAAGTACTTCAAGCTTTTATGATCGGAGTAGATGGTACATTTAACTCCATACAGATAGTGCCTCCATATTTTTAATGCGAAAACTACTGCCGCTAACTCCAGATCGTGAGTTGGGTAATTAACCTCGTGAATCTTTAGTTGTCGCGAAGCGTAAGCAATTACCTTTCCTCGTTGCATAAGTATACAGCCTAAACCTTGACCCGAAGCGTCAGAGTAGACTACCAAGTCTTCATTTCCCTCAGGTAGTGTCAAGACTGGAGCTTGGGTTAATCGTGTCTTAAGTTCCTCAAACGCGTTGTTTTAGGTTGGACCCCATTCGTACTTTACTTCCTTTCGTGTCAATTTAGTTAGTGGCGATGCTATCCTCGAGAAATCTTGAATGAATCTCCAATAATAGCCTGCCAATCCCAGAAAACTTCGTATCTCTGTTGGTGTCTTTAGGATGTTCCATTCCTTTACTGTCTCGATCTTTGCAGGATCTACCATGATGCCGTTTGGGTTTATCACATGACCTAGGAATTGGACTTCCCTAAGCCAGAACGGACATTTGGAGAATTTTACGTACAACTTTTCCTGCTTTAGCACCTCCAGAACTTCTCTTAGGTGACAGTGGTGATCACCCTGGCTTTTCGAATATACCAGTATGTCGTCTATAAAAACTATCACTGATCGATCCAACATTGGTCGACATACTCTATTCATCAAATCCATGAACGCTGCTGTGCGTTAGTCAATCCGAAGGACATCACGAGAAACTCATAATGCCCATAACGCGTGTGAAACGCGGTCTTTGGTACGTCTTCCTCTCTTACTTTCAACTGATGGTAACCCGACCTAAGTTCGATCTTTGAGAACCAACTCGCACCTTGAAGTTGATCAAAAAGGTCATCTATTTTAGGCAGTGGGTATTTGTTCTTTACTGTCCTCTTGTTCAGTTCACGGTAGTCAATGTACATGCGCATGCTGCCGTCTTTCTTTTTTACAAATAGTACCGGGAGCGCCCCATGGTGAAATGCTCGGTCTATAAATCCTTTTTCTGTTAATTCCTGTAGTTGAGACATCAATTCTTTCATTTATGACGCAGCCAATCGGTAGGGGGCTTTGGCAACGGGCTCAGCTCCTGGCAGTAAATCAATATGAAATTCTATTTCCCGTTCGAGTGGCAACCCAGGCAGATCCTCAGGGAATACTTCCGGAAATTTGCACACCACGGGTATATTCTTGAGTTCTTTCGTTTTTATTCTATCGTCAATAACATATGCCAGATAAGCTTCGCAACCGCGCCTCATGTAACTTTCAGCTCTGATCATCGAAATGACGTTCGGCATCGTGCAATTCCAATCCCCGTAAACCGTAATTGGACCTCCGCTAGGAGCTTTGAGGTGTATCCTCTTACGTTTACATATGATTTGGGCTTCGTTTACAGCTAACCAATCCATACCCAATACTACATCGAATCCTCCTAAGGTGAGAAGGAATAATCTAGATATGGCCCTCTATTTCTATGATACAATCATCGGTTACTTGGAATACTGCCGAATTTTTACCAACGACAGTCTGTACGCTAAAGGCCTTTACTATGGTGTGGATAGTGCAATCCAGTTAACGACTAAATGTATTTGATATGAAGCTTTTACTAGCACCAGAGTCAAATAGAATAGCAGCACGTAACGTACCTGACACGACATCAGGGTTTCCCCTCGCTTCCTCTTCGGTCAGGGCGTAGGCTCTTGTCCTTGCCTTTAGCTGTTCTTGTTCTTTTTCTTTTCCCGAACTAGACTGTCCGGTTTTTCTGCAATCCCTGGTCATGTGCCCATATCTTCCACAGCTTTGGCACTTGACATCCTTTAAGCATTCTCTTGAGAAGTGCCCCGACCTTCCGCACTTGTAGCACACGGTGGTGCCGATTCGGCACTCGCCAAGATGTCGCTTCCCACACTTCTTGCAGGTTTCATTATCTTCTGTTCTTGGCTTCTTAACTTCAGTGTTTACATTCCCTTTCCCAGTGCTCCTAGGCGGGTTCTCCCATTTCCTCTTTTGTGTCTCGGGTGTCGGGTCCTCATTGGCGTAGTCGTCGTAGACGATTCCGCTCAGATTCACTACCGACTCGAAGGTCGAGGGTAGGTTAGCTTTTACATGAACACGGACCCGCTATGGCAGCCCCTTAACATAGTACTTAATCATTCGTTCTTCTGTCTCCACCAAGTGGGGTACCAGTTGAGCTAGCTCATTGAACCTAGAAGTATACTGGCGGTGCGTCTTGCTGCCAGCCTTGAAGTTCAGGAATTCATTTTCAACTCGATCAATTTCATTCTAGGGGCAGAACTTTTGGATTATTAGCTTCTTCAGGTCTTCCCATGTCATTCTGGCAAGAGCGTTTGGCGACTTTGTCCTCTGAATGTTCCTCCACCAACTTAGTGCCTCATTGGTGAAAGAATGAGCAACATACTTAACAGCCTGGTCCGGTCGACACTCGCTGATGTTGATTACAGCATTCATCCTCTCAATCCATTCGAGCGTAGCCACTGAATCCTTGTTACCATCAAACTTGGGTGGGTCTCCATCTTTGAAACCTTTGTAAGTACACCCACGATTGCTTGATACCATTTTTACTTCATCCCCATCACTGTCATAAATTTTCTCTTCATTGTTTCCTTCATCCTCTTCTTTGCTTTTCTTTAGTGCCTCAGATAGTAGGTCGGGCAATATGTTCTTCAGAGTAAGTACAACCTCGCGGGCAATAGCATCCCTAACCTCGGGTTCCAACTGTAGAGGCCCTTGATTGCCGTCCCCAGTTGGGGTCACATTAGTTTCGTGCACACTCTCTTCCTCTTCACTTCTTCGATTCAATGGAGGTCTACCCACTCGGCCAGTGAGACCGCCTCGACGTCCAGTTCTTCCTCCTCCAGCCATAGTTCCTAGTTTCCTGATGGTCATAAAGGGAACACATCAATGTCATTCTCTCAGATCATAGTCTTAGAACAGTACGAACAAGGTAAATTTTTAATTACAGTGACCGGTTTGTGATTAGAAATTTACATTGCCTTTCGGGTTCCAAACTCTTCAAATTGGTCGTGACATTGACATCTATTGGTTCTAGGTTTGAGTATCTATTCTTATCCAAGTGTATTAACCTTAGTACTTACTTACCGTGCGGGCGTTGGCGTTGGCTACCCAGACTGAAATCCGTGCGTTGGTCCCATAATCAGCTTGAGTCCAGACATTTAGGGATGTCTGAATCTCTCAAACTATTGCTCTGATACCAACTTGTAATGCCCCCTTTCCCGGGTAACCTCACTTGTTGGATTTACTCATAAACATAGTCATTAATTACTGAACTTTTAATTAAAAACATGGAAACACAGCGGAAACATTCAACATTTGAGTACATTACAGCGGAAGTCTTAAAATTCAAAACATTAACCATTGTCTAAACAAAACATAAGGTGGGATGTCAGTCTCATGCCGGACAGCCTTCACGCCTTCGCACGACCCTTTCCTTTGTTACCTAAAATGTATACTAAAAGTCAGCTAACGCTGTTGAGTTCTAGTTTAATATGATTAGGTATAAACATTATATCTTTAAAAGTATACATAATTATACATAACTTTTAATATGATTAGGTATAAACATTATATCTTTAAAAGTATACATAATTATATACAAAAGATAACAAATACGTATTCATAACTTTTACTTTGCTTTCATCTTTCTTGTGTGATTGCATAGATATGCATCCACCTTTACTTTCCTTTACATTCATTGGTCATACACATAGGGGTGATCAACCCGTCATAATTGTTGCGTGAGTCACAAAGACACACGCCCTGAGAACTACCGTCGTAGCCCTTTTACTCGTCCAGTCTTTGAGAACCGTCCGCCATTAAACCATCAGGCCAACCTTCGACCGTCCCTCTTACCCGTCCTACCGTCGTAGTCCGACAATATTCGCCCGTCTTCCCTAAGGCATCCATTTCCCACGCGAACTATTATTTAAGCAACCGTTATACTATTAAAATGCTTTTGCTTCGACCGCCCAATTATGCCTTTCGTACGCCCTAGCTTGTGAAGGAACGTACTTTTCCCGGTTACAAAATAGTCACGTGGTCGTCCGTCTACAGAAGTAGCCGTTAGCATCGAAGCGTCCATAACATTCACATATATTCATTACATGCAATATATAAAATATAAAGCAAGATTTCATTCATTCACGTTATGTCATTCTTTCCTTTATTCTTTATAATCATACGCTTCATTCTTTGTTCATCATTCATTCTGATACATATATGTATATATCACGTATGATCACATTGGTATTCCCAACATTTATTCATTTAGCGTATACACTTCAGCCCCAAAAACATTTAAAATGATTTGCACATAACATAGAAGGGGCACATAGAACTCACCTGATGAGTAGTTTCTGAAATACACTTAGCTGGCTACTGAGCGTCACTAATGTCACTCACGATCTGTATAATAAAGTCATACTCGTAAGGTAGTTCTCCTAGATGACACTAGACATTACTATGCTTGAACCTAGTAGTTTCGATGGATTTGCTTATATCGAAACTTGATAGTTTCGATAGGTTGCTTTTGTCGAAACTTTGTAGTTTCGATAAGTTGCTTATGTCGAAACTTGGTAGTTTCGATAAGTTTCCTATGTCGAAACCTGGTAGTTTTGATAAGTAACTTAGGTGTAATCTTAGCTTCGGATCGTGGGCTCATATCGAAACTATGGTAGTTTCGATAGGTATGCATATATCGAAACTGAGTAGTTTCGATGGGTCTGCACATATCAAAACTGAGTAGTTTCAATGGGTCTGCACATATTGAAACTGAGTAGTTTCGATGGGTGTGCACATATCGAAACTGAGTAGTTTCAATGGGTCTGCACATATCGAAACTAAGTAGTTTCGATGGGTCTGCACATATCGTCTTCCCCAAAAATCTGAAGTTTTTGCATGCGAGTCTGATCGAGTCAATATCTCAATTTTCTTAGATCAAAACGTTCGGTTTTCATTCTAGATGCTATACCTAAGCTCATTTTCAAGTTTCATCCGCAAAGTCATTACCGTTTTAGCCAAGACCCGAAAATCCCAAATTAAACAAAAACTCAGTTTAGAGTCGAATCGTTACCTGGATTGGGGTTGTGATTTGGAGGTTTTGCTCACGAGCTTAGCAGTAACGTGCTCCCTCAATTCCGGGATGATCCGTCAACTTTCTTTCTCTAGACCCGAGCTCTCCTTTCTCTCTCTAGAAGTTGCGTGAGTGGGGAATGAGCAGAGAAGAGGGTTGCCTTGCCTCTTATGTACCTGGGCTTCCCTCGGCCAATTGAAGCCGAGCCCAAGCCCGCTCCCTTTTGTTTAAATATTCTGACTAAATCACCGGTCTCGCTATATTTATTCGTTTTATTATTTTTGGGATGTTACATGTGTCTTATAAACCACATTAGCGCAAACCTTAGGGCCACTTTTGTGACCCTAGGCGTGCGACGGTAGAGACACCTGAGAGAGAGAGAGAGAGGTCCGGCAGAGGTTGAAGGATGACGACGTGGTTGTACGGCAGCAACGAGCGAGACGAGGGTTTTTTAACGTGTAATGTCACACCCTCAAAATCCACCTGCAGGATTTTATCGCGAGGCGCGTGACATACCAGGATCTCAGTCGTCAGTTGCATTGAACGACTCTATATGAGTTTAAGAAAAACAATAGTATTGTTTATAGTCACGATGCAACACTATTAAATTAAAATACTGAGTAAATGCGAAATGCGAAAATCCATGCGCAAAACAGAGGCGCCCAAACCATGCAACATAAAATAAGTAAATAAATTAATCAGATGATTGAAAAAATAAATGAGACTCCAATGCATGCCCTAGTCTCGTGCTCGTACCTTAGCGACCTGAGAAAACATGCTAAAATGTGTCAACACTAGGTTGGTGAGTTCACAGGTTTAATAAAACAAGTAAGTGTTTGAATGTTTGAACGATAATGTAAACATAATTATATCGATAGATAGCTAGTCTATAAACAAGTAACTAAAGCGTTCGCAACCGAAGCTGACTGTTTGGTTTGTTTGCCTTCCGCGATGTCTACCACAATAATGGCTAAGTGTTTAGGTCATAATTACACCCGTTCGACTACCTGTCGAGTTAGCGCGACTAACGCGGGTGGGGTCTGTCAAACCTAGTAGTACTACTTAAAATTACCTAGCTATGTCACAATATTAACGGTTCAAAATGTAAGGACTTGGGTGGTAACGTTTGCACTTTAGTACTCAAGCTATATAATAATAATACATAATCAAAATGTTTGTGCATGTTTTCTCCCCCAAAAAAGAAGTATGTAAAGAGAGGCCGTGAGACTCACCTGATGAAAGTGATGATGGGTTTTCCACACAAATTATACGATTTTTCTCCTACACGAGTGCTACACAAATACGTCACGTATAAGAACTAATACCTATTATATTTTCATGACTCAAGATAATCAGCGCGATTAACTCGATCTAATAGTTAAAATAAACGCTTAACTTAATAAATTTCATAATTATCAAAGTATTATCTTAGAACAAAAAATACGATTTTTCTCTTGAAACCTACTCCAAAAATTACTATTGATCGTATTCGATTTACAAAGATTTATGGTTGTTTTTAATAATTTTTATGAATTTTATTTAATTCTAAAAACAGTGTAAATGGGATTTAAAATATGGAAAAATGTTGCAAGGTTCAAAAGAATGCTGTTACGACAGAAAATAAACAGAAACTGAGGACTTGAACCTGCGACCCTACAGTTGCAGGTTAGGAACACAACCAACTGAGCTGCATGATGTGCCTATACTGTGCCTGCTGCCTGAACCCTAACCATGGAATACATAAACGATCGCAGCAGCCCTAGGTCCATATTCGTTTTGCTTGTTTAGTATTATCCAAAATTGATTTAGGGGTTTTGTTATACACTAAAAAACGATTAGAATGGTAGCTTTAATTTAGTTTTGAAAATCGTTTGAGCGGGTTTTACAAACTTCTTAGGGTTTTTGACGAGTTTTATATTTAAAACTTTAAAATTGGATCCGTTAGAGTACAAATCAAGACTAGGGATGCTAGGGCTTTTGATTAGCAATTAAAAACGTTCAAGAACATACAAGTATCTAACATGAATTCGCTCAAAACCGAGTAGTATAGGATGAAACAGCAGCAACGGCTTCGAATGGGGAAAATCTAGGGTTCAAGGCTGATTATATATGAATTAGAACTAGAGATACGTTGGTTTAGTTTACGGGAAACGAGATATGAACATAAAATTCGTTGATTTTGTTTCTACTTTCGAATTTGAAATCAAATTGGTGATAATTCTATCTTTGACTTTCAGAAGTCAAACATTCAAGTTTTGAGAAATTACAAAACACTCCCCTGCTGTTACTAACTGATTTTTAATGGGAAATACTAACGGAGTTAACGATCCTCTTTTACTTGAATGTTTGCAAACTAACGGATTGACTAAGTGCAATGCATGAACGAAAACTAATATGAAAGAGTTTGTATAAAAATGCTTGAGATAACGATGTTTGTGTTAACGGATTTAACCTAAAAAGGTCGGATGTCACATCATCCCCTTGTTGAAAGAATTTTTGTCCTAAAAATTAAGCAAAGTCGCTAGTTGTCTAAAACAAAAATTTTGGGTTGTCACATCATCCCCTTGTTGACAGAAATTTCATCTCGAAATTTAATTAGTACCTTCTGTGTTTGTCGTTAACTGTTTGAAAAGGTGAGGATATTTACACATCATCTGATCCTCGCGTTCCCACGTGAACTCCGGTCCACGCTTCCAGTTCTAGCATACTCTGACAATAGGTATTTTACTGCGCTTGAGCGTTTTGAACTCTCGGTCCATGATTTCGACTGGTTCTTCGATAAAACACAATTGTTTATCGATTTCCAACTCCTCGGGTAGAACCACAAGTGTCTCATCAGATAGACATTTCTTTAGATTTGAGACATGAAAGACATTGTGTACTCCATTGAGTGTATCTCGTAGATTCAGTTGATACGCTACCGGACCAATCCTTTTCACTATCTCGAATGGTCCAACGTAACGCCGGTTTAGCTTGCCTCATTTTCCAAAACGAATCACACCTTTCCAAGGTGAAACCTTTAATAGCACTTTGTCGCCCACCTGGAATTCTAACGGTTTTCTGCGCTTGTCTGCATAACTCTTTTGACGTTCACGGGCTGCCGCCATACGGTTTTGGATTTGCACAATTCTCTCTGAAGTCTCGTGCACAAGTTCAGGACCCATAAGCTGAATATCTCCAACTTCAGCCCAACAAATTGGCGATCGACATTTCCGTCCGTACAATGCCTCAAACGGTGTTGCCTTGATGCTAGTATGATAGCTGTTATTGTATGAGAACTCTACTAAAGGCAAATGAGTCTCCCAACTGTTGCCGAAATCAATCACACAAGCTCGTAACATGTCTTCTAGGGTTTGAATGGTACACTCACTCTTGCCATCTGTTTGAGGATGATACGTTGTGCTCATATCCAGACGCGTGCCTAGAGCTTTCTATAATGATTGCTAGAAACGTGAGGTGAAACGGGAGTCTCTATCAGAAATGATGGAGATTGGCACTCCATGCCGAGAAACTACTTCCTTAAGATAGAGGCGGGTTAACTTTTCCATTTTGTCGGTCTCTTTGATAGCAAGGAAATGAGCGGATTTGGTTAGGCGATCCACTATCACCCAGATGGTGTCGCATCTACTAGGGGTTTGGGGTAATTTGGTGATAAAATCCATGGAAATCTGCTCCCATTTCCACATCGGAATTTCCGGTTGCTGGAGCAATCCGGATGGCTTTTGGTACTCCACCTTGACCTTTGAACAAGTTAGACACTTGCTCACATAGGTGGCTATTTCGTCTTTCATGTTCGGCCACCAATACAACACTTTCAGATCGTGGTACATCTTGTCAGAACCAGGATGAATAAAATATCGAGACTCGTGTGCTTCATCCATTACAAGTTCCCTTAAGTTCCCATACACTGGGACACATATTCGCTCTGCGAAATATCGAATACCGTCCGATTTAATCTCAAGTTGCTTCTCCATACCACGAGTGGCTTCCAACGAGAAGTTCTCTTCTTTCAGGGCTTCGAGTTGAGCATTACGGATTTGTTCGGGTAATCCTGCATGAATAGTGAGTTGTAACGCTCTAACTCGTCGGGGGTTTAGTTTCCTTTCTGCTTAGGGCATCGGCTACCACATTAGCTTTTCTCGGATGGTACTTGATGGCACATTCGTAATCATTTAAGAGCTTGATCCAACGACGTTGTCGCATGTTTAACTCTTTCTGCTCGAATATGTGCTGAAAACTCTTGTGATCGGTGTAAATGGTGAACTTGGTACCGTACAAGTAATGTCTCCAGATTTTCAATGCAAACACCACGACTCCCAACTCCAAGTCATGAGTCGTGTAGTTCTTCTCATGAACTTTCAATTGCGTAGAAGCGTATGCGATAACCTTCTCGCGTTGCATCAACACACAACCGAGACCTTGGATGGAGGCATCGCAATACACTATGAAGTCATCCGTTCCCTCTGATAGAGATAGGATGGGTGCACTACATAGTTTCCGCTTCAGTAGCTGGAATGTTGATTCTTGAGTTTCGCTCCAGTTATAAGGCTTACCTTTCTGGGTTAGGGTGGTGAGAGGTTGAGCGATCTTTGAAAATCCCTCGATAAATCGACGGTAGTAGCCAGCCAATTCTAGAAATTGTCGCACCTCAGTTGGAGTCGTTGGTGCTGTCCAAATGTTTATTGCTTCTACTTTGGCTGGATCGACGTGTATTCCTTTCTCAATGACTACATGTCCTAAAAACTGAACCTCGCGAATCCAAAAATCGCATTTGGAAAACTTGGATAGCTGCTCCTGTTTCAGTAGTTCTAGGATCAAACTTCGATGCTCCTCATGCTCTTCCTTACTCTTAGAATAGATAACGATATCGTCAATGAAAACGATGACAAACTGATCGAGATAGGGTTTACATACACGGTTCATGAGGTCCATGAACACCGGGGGTGCGTTGGTTAATCCGAATGGCATGACCAAAACTCGTAATGGCCGTACCGGGTTCAGAATGCAGTCTTGGATATATCTTCATCTCGAACTCTCAACGGATGATATTCGGAACTTAAATCAATTTTTGAGTAGACACTCGACCCTTGAAGTTGGCCGAACAGATCGTCAATGCGGGGAAGTGGGTAGCGGTTCTTGAAAGTTACCTTGTTTAGCTCTCGGTAATCAATACACATTCGGAAAGTCCCATCTTTCCTTTAGACAAATAAGACTGGGGCTCCCTATGGCGATGAGCTAGGTCGGATGAAACCTTTGTCCAACAACTCTTTCAGTTGCGTGGATAGCTCCTGCAACTCACTTGGTACAAGTCTTATGGTGCCCGAGCAATAGGGGCTGCTCCGGGTGTTAAGTCAATCTGAAATTCGACTTGAAGATGAGGTAGAAGACCGGGTAAGTCTTCAGGAAATACTTCTGGGAAGTCTAGAACAATAAGGATATCTTCCGGCTTTTTTCTCCTCGGAAGACTTGTCAGCGACAAGGGCTAGTATCGCAGTATGACCCTTACGCAGACACTCTTGAGCCTTCATGAAAGATATGATGCCCATGACTGCACCACTGCTCTCGCCCTGAACGGATAGGATCTCTCCACTAGGAAGGGGTATACGAATGATCTTATCACTACAGACGATCTCAACTTGGTTTTTAGATAACCAATCCATGCCGACAATTACGTAAAAACTACAAAGTGTAACTGGCATGAGATCGATATCGAGTTTCTGACCAGATAATCCTAACTTACATCCCTCGAGGATGTGGGTTGCCTCGATAATCTTACCGTCTGCTATCTCTACGGTATGCTTGTGTTCTAATAGGGTTGGAGTTGCTTCTAACTTTTTACTAAAGCTTCTAGATATAAAACTTCTATTAGCGCTAGTATCAAAAAGGACAGAAGTAAAATGATCGTTTAAAGGAAACATACCGTTAACAACGTTCTGATCATTCCTAGCTTCCCCCGATCCAATCACGAAGGCTCGACCCTTCACACCATTCTCGTTGTTATTGCCATTACCACCCTGGTTGTTGTTACCATTTCTATTCCCGTTACCATTTTTCTTCAGCTGTGGACAATTTTTCCTAAAATGTGCCTCTTTGCTGCACTTAAAGCAGACTTTGGGTTCTTCATCAGATGGTGTCTGTTTGCTATGTTTTTCTCCCCTACAATCCTTGTCCGAATGACCCATCTTTCCACACCGCTGACAGCGGTATCGGTCACATGCCCCGTTATGGTGGAAATTACATTTGTTGCATTTCGGGCACTTACCAGCATACGAACCCTGATTATGTTGTGTGGGGGTAGACTTTGGGAGGTTCTTGGAAGGTTCAAACTTACGTTGTTTCTATTGTTGTTAAGGGGGCGGGTTTGACTGGAATGTTTTGGAGTCTGTACTGTCAAACTTTCGATTGTTGTCGTTCGCCTTTGAAGCTGCACCTCTAGGGGGTAGGGTGCCTTGAGTGACTGCCTGATCGATTAACCTGTGAGCCAACCTGATAGTTTGTTGGATTATTGTAGGATTAGAGGATGTCACCATGCTCTAAATTTGAGGGACTAAACCCTCGATGTATTTCTCGATCCTCTTATAGGCGGGTGTCACCATTTGAGGACACAAAGTTGCTAGCTCATGCGAGCAAGTGGTGTAGGCTTCAATTTTAGATCCTTCCATCTTGAGGTTCCAGAATTCACCCTCTAGTTTCGGCACTTCATCGCGGGGACAATACTTCTCCCGCATCATAGTTTTGAACTCGTCCCATGGCAATGCATTTGCCATCTTCGGAGTTAGCATCTGTACCTGGGAGTTCCACCAGGTAAGGGTCGGACCCTCAAGTGTGCCAGATGCGAATTTCACCTGGTTGTTCGGAGGACAGTTGCGCATAGCAAAAACAGACTCATATTTCTCCATCCAGCGGAGTAAGCCAACAACCCCTTTAACTCCACTAAAGGTGTGTGGCTTGCAATCTATGAAAGTTTTAAAGTGCAGGTCTGATGGTTTTTGTGCTGACTTGGATTGTAGAAAAGAATACGTTTAGGGATACAAGATTCGAAAATGAGTTTAGAATGGATGATTAGAGTCAAGAAATGATTGATTTACCTCCGGCATTAGCAGCGGCTTGGCTAGCTGCCACAGCTTCAGCCACACACTCGTTAATGAGTGCCGTAAGTTCGGCTGAGGTCATGTTGACATTTCCGCGACCGCCACGTCCACCGGCGCGTCCACCACGTCCAGACATTATCTTTACGTTCACAAATACAACAATGAGAAACATAAATCGCTTATTATCATCATACAAGTACAAGTAAACAAAAGAAAGCTAAACCACAACATCTAACATTTCTATAATAATACTTAATAAAATAAATTGTAATGGCTACAAAATACTTTCAATCAAACATTGTCACACCCCAACCGAAGGCGGAATACGTCGGGGCGGGACATGTAGGATGTTCATGAGCACAAGGTTGACTAAATTAAAATATATTAATCATCCAAATTTCATTGCATAATTCAAAAACAAACCAAATTCAAATCAAGTACATAAAATGAAATACATGAGTTAATTATTAAATAACTAGGTCCAAACTTAAATGAAGCATGTCTTGATCAACTCAAACATTTGCACCTGAAACATGATTAAAATAAAGTCAACTAAAAATTTGGTGAGCATACATAGGTTTGTATATAGATATCATATAGTTGTGTGTATACAATCCATACATGTCATGATAAATAAGGCAATTATGGAGAGTTACTATTATGAAACCAAGTAGTACAATCAAACCTTTGTAATTTACACGCAAAAACAAATTGTGTTGTCGGTAACAATCACCCTAACGGGGTGGGTTTGTTAGACTCAATAGATCTATCATTGTTAACCGGCGGCTTGTATAGTTAATGATTACACATGTGATTGCACACAAAAGTAGTTAACACACCTAGTACTCAAACATAAAGCTCAAATTACACACATGAATGTAAAATGGGATTGTATTGTGTAGTTTTGCAAATCATTGTATATAATGTCCATGTTTCACCCCCAAAATATGTAAAACTATAAAATAAATCTTAAATGTAATTTATACTCTAAGTGTATTTGTAAATGTAAATTATATAAATAATAAATAAATTTATTTATTTATTTATCATTTAAAATGGGTATGTTAGAATAAATAAATTTAATTAAAAATTGACATGTACTCTTTAAGAAATATGAAAAACTATATATATTTAGATATAGTTTTATTCGTTTTAAATATATAACTTAAATTTTATAAAAACCTTGTAAAAAGCATTTATAAAACTTTTTCACAAAAATTATAAAATTAGGTAAATAAATTACTCAAAAAAAAATATAATTTAAGTTGAGTTGTTAACAATTAAATTTGTAAACATAGTGATTTTTATGTTAAAAATTGTAAACCTTGCCTCATTCTGATCCAATTAATGTAGGATTTATAAAAATAATTTTTATATAATTTAACTAAGGTTAAAACTGGTTTTAAAAATAATTGGGGCTTGCCCGGGACGAACCCGGGTCTGCCCGGTGAAAGCATTAGGTATCAACCACTAGACCAAGGGAGCATCTCTGGTACAGAAAAATTTATTAACATGTAATTGTAAGGAGGCCGGATCCAAGTATCAAGGTGGATTAAAAAGGCGTCGGTTATGGGTTACGAACCCACGCCACCTGGTACGGCGGCGCAGTGACTTACCGGCCGGACCAGGTGGTTTCGCTGGTTGATTACAGGTTCTAATTAACTAAAATATGAGATTAAAACAAAACCCCAAATCCAAATACGTATAAACCTGCCATGTCCCAATCGATCTCGATACCCTCTGCCATCATGAATTGGCAGAGGGCTTTCAATAAGCAAGGAATTACGAATCAAATGACATAACTTGTACCTGGATTGATGAAGGAACGAGTACGCACGACCAGATACAAAACCCGCCGTTCTTGGTTCACGATGAGCGTCTAGAATTGAAATGGGATATGATTAAGGCTTCATAGAGTTTGAATAGGTTATACGACGGTGTGTGGATATATTAGTTTGATTAATTTCATCTTAATTACTCGGTTCGATTTCAAAAAGGCAAGTGTAAACTGTCGGGATCCGTTTACACGAAATTGATTTGATTTTTGGGTGAATTGAGACACGTCGATGGTCTGGATTCATGCGGTATCAGTCTAGGCATGATTTGCGGGTGTTAGTCGTGTCTAAATCTTTGATTGAGCGTTGATTTGAACGCGATTTGACTTTTGAGAAGTCAAACTGTTCAAAAATTGAAGTTTTGGCGCGGGTTTGATCAAATTTCAACTATAATTGGGCTTGTAAAAACGTTTATGCATGGAATAGGAAGTCCATAGCAATGGACTTGACGATTTTTGATCTTGAAATCCTTTGATTTGGGCCTTGTTGACTTTTAAAGTCAAAATCAGTCAAGGGCTTGAGTGAAAAGTCAAAGTTGGGGTAAATGGGTTCAATACCAAAAGTGAGGGTTCAAATGGTTACGGGTTCAATCAAGAGTAAATTTACTTGAAAATTTAGTGTACATAGGTGTATGCACTTGTATAATGTGTAAATATATATATATATATATATATGTATGCCCAAATATATATATTTATATATATATATATATGTATAAGTATAGAGATTTTGAAATAAAAATGGGGTAGAATTGTAAATTCGTATTGATTTCTAGGGTTTAATAGACCCCATTGCACTAGGGTTGAAATTTAAACATGGTTTATTGCACTGAAACAAGGACATGAAAATAAGAAATGTTACAGTATCCCCATGTTGAGGGAATTTTGTCCCAAAATTTAACTAGTTGAGCCGACTGAATCGGAAAAAAGGTGGGGTACTTGAGCTTCATTTGGTCCTCACGTTCCCAAGTAAAATTAGGACCACGTTTTGATACCCAACGAACTTTGACAATAAGGATACGGCTTCCCTTGAGTTCTTGGTCTCACGATCCATGATCTCTACAGGTTTCTCAACGAAGTGAATCGTTTCATCAATGCGCACATCGTCAAGAGGTATATGGAGGTTCTCATCAGCAATACATTTCTTTACATTGGACACATGAAATGTAGGATGCACATTGCCAAGTGATGGAGGTAACTCGAGTTTGTATGCCACTTTCCCTATCCTTTCAAGGATTTTGAATGGGCCCACATAGCGAGGTGCTAATTTGCTTTTTTTCCAAAATGGATCAACCCTTCCAAGGAGACACCTTTAAAAGTACAAGGTCATCGACTTGGAATTCCAAGGGTTTTCGTCATTTTTCGGCATAGCTCTTTTGCCGACTCGTCGTTACTCGAATGTTGTCACAGATTCGGATGATCTTGTCGGATGTTTCTTGAATTAACTCGGGACCGGTGATTTGTGCTTCACCAATCTCGTTCCAACAGATAGGAGAACGACACTTACGACCATAGAGAGCTTCAAATGGGGCCATATTGATACTTGTGTGGTAGCTATTGTTGTAAGAGAACTCAATGATGGATATATGTGAATCCCAATTGCCACCAAAGTCAATTACACAAGATCTAAGCATGTCCTCAGGAGTTTGGATTGTTCACTTGGTCTGACCATCAGTTTGGGGATGGTAAGTCGTGATCAAATCCAATCGTGTACCAAGAGCAATTTGGAGGTATTGCCAGAAACGGGAGGTGAAACGAGCATCTCTATCGGAGATTATGTTTAGTGGAACACCGTGACGACTCACAATTTCGTCAATGTAAATTCAGGCCAATTTCTCAACCCGGTAGTCTTCATGGATAGGCAAGAAGTGAGCAAATTTGGTGAGACGATCAATGATCACCCAAATGCTATCATAACCACCTAATGATCACCCACATGAGGATTTCCTGTTGTTCAAGTAAACCGGAAGGACGTTGATGTTCGGCTTTGACTTTGGAGCAAATAAGACATTTGGCAACGTAGAGAGCAATGTCTTTCTTCATACCGGGCCACCAATACTGTTGTTTTATAGTTGACCCATTTTTGAAACATGCTTTTTAGGTAAACAGTTATGGGGATAACGAGCTTTAGACGACTTTCTTTTGAGAAGAGTTATTATTATATAATTTTGGTTGTAGTTGGGCATTTTAGACCCTTTGTATTGATTTGAAATTTTTCGTGTATTTGTACTTTCAATAGAGGCATGTAGTATGGTTCAATGTAATGCACAACTTTCCTTTTAGTTTCTCTTGTACTTGTGTTCAATGCGATATACCGGTCCCACTCCGTGTTTCCGCCTTCAGCGGGGTGTGACAAGTGCCAACATGACATCAATGGTATATGCACTTGTAATGGGGGAGAACTTTAATTTCTCAAGGGTGGTGTTTAAATAAATGAAAAGTAATTTAACTGGAAAGAAGAAGTCTGTCTTCTTGATGTATCCTCGATTCCTACAGATGATCATTAACAAATAACATCCGGAGTTGGTTATGACTCAAAGGAGGTTGCACATAAAAGTGATGGACAAAAGCATTCTGTCCTATATGTGCATGAACAAGCAAGGTTTCTTGGAGAAATTCGGTGCCTTTCTAGAGACCAACGATAACCAGCCTCAGCAGCCTCACCCACAGCCACCACCACCACCTCTACATCCACAACAACCACCACCACCACCACCTCTACACCCACAACAACCACCTCAGCCTCATCGTAGACAGAGACGTGTGCGTCAACAGGCTCAAAATCAAGCTGAAGTTCCAATCGTAAATGAGCCTGTGATTCCAAATGTACAACTTGCTGACGAACACGAGGCTGATCAAAACTTCAACATTGAAGGGCCAATTTATTTTGAAAATCAAGAGAATACAGAAGATATGGCTGATCTTAACTTAGATGACTTGATGTTCTCTAATACTACAACTCAGAGTGTTGCCAATGAAAAGGGAGATGAGGCTCAGAGTTCAAGTATGGCCAATATGGAAGAAAAGGAAAGTCAGTCTGAAGATGGATAAGATGTCATTGATTCCTCATAAACAGAGAGTGAGAAAGAAGAAGTGCCCATCAACAAATATCACCGAAGCTTACTGATAAAAAGAAAGGCTGCTGGGAAACCTCCTCTCATCAACCGATCTAAACAAAAGAGTGATACTTCCGATGAAGACTATGATTATGAAGCTGATCTAGTTCCGAGGAAGAGAGCAAAAGCTTTTGTAGAACTCCCAAAGAAGTCCACACCAATCATCACACCCACCATTCCAGCAAAGCCTGACAAAGGTAAAGAAAAGATTGCTTATGAGCGATGTTCAAGCTCTGCAGCAACGAGTCTTCAGCTTAGAACAAGACTCTTTGGCCAAAGATTCAAAGATTGAAAAGCTCTCTGCAGATAACAACACTCTTAGGTCGACCATCAACATCCAAAGTGGTCATATCCAAAGTCTCAGAGACAATATCAAGTATGTTCTTAAAGAGTTAAAGAAACTGAAAGAAAAGAAAGAGAAAAAGAAGAAAGAAGAAAGAAGATGGATGCAGTGGAAAAAATGATAATAAAGGTGATGATGATGATGATGGTGATGATAATAAAGGCAAAAAGGACGACAATGAACAAAGTAAAGACCAGGAAGACTAAGGAACAAGCTCACAAAGGACATGTCCAGAGCAATGGTCGTTTACGTTCCTGTGTCAGAAGAAAAGGGAGCACAATAGTCTGAAAATGATCTTTCATTTGACTTTGAACAGGGTCTGGATGATTTTCTTAAATCAGACTCCGCATTCTCATATGAAAGGGATTCAGCTGTGTTGGATGATGATTTTGCAGGAGAGGGTCTCTTTGAGGCCGAATATTTCTTTGACGTAAATATGCCTACCACTCCTACATACATCGATGCTCAGGGGAAGGTGATTACCGGCATTGACAGCGATATATTCGCCGAAGGTAATTCACCTCCCCAAATGAAGGAAACCACTGACAGTGTGGCTGAACCTAAAGATGTTTCTGAAAGGAACATCTTCCACAAGCAGTGAAGATAAAAAGGAAAGTTGGTTCAACTTCATTCCTCCACCAGAAGTTCACTATGTCACAGCATCCAATGCACTTTCAAAGAAGAATGATCGTTCTCCCATTCTAAGCTGGATGTATGATAGTGAGAAGCATCTCTATCTGATCAAGAGGAAGAATGGACGAGTCAAGTATTTTGCTGATAAGCACGACTTTCAATCATTACCCATATATGATCTCAGAACGTTAATCAAGGTTCCCTTCTACAACTTGGGGAACAATGGAGATGCAAGTGACTTCGTCGAATTTCTTAGAAGAGAATGTGACAATGACTTCAAGGTAATGAAGACGGCTCAGTGCAAGAGGGTGACATCAAAGTACATGATCGACAGGATCACCCAGAAGCCGCTTATAATGGAACTCTATCCTCCTCCCAAAACGGTTCACTGTGTCCCTGTTCATAAGGGACTGCCGGACAACTCATTGAGTAAGCTGGTGTGCTGGTCTTACAGTCCTGTGACTGGTCTTCTAGACATTCACTAACTGACAGAGAGTTCACAATAGCTGATCCTATGGATTTAATGAAGTTTGGGAAGGAAGATATGATGAGACTGTCCAAGCAGAAATTGTTCATGCCAGAAGAAAACGAGAAGGAGAGTAAGCCGTTCTTGAAAGTGATAGCCGCGGCGTTAGTTCAAGGCCTTTTTGCGGGAGGCGGTAATCACTCAGCAGACGTAGAAATACTCTGAGTTGCTTGAATGCATTAGCCTAGGGGGAGATTGTAAGGATCAAACCTAATAGTCTAACGCATCAAGAGATTACCGAGATGTACAGAAGACTAGTTTTGTGAAGTATGCGGCCGCATACTTCAGCCCAGCCACATACTTCAAGTATGCGACTCCCCAACCGCATACTTGGAGTACGCAGCCCAGGCCCAGGCCCAGCCGATTAGTTTAAAGAGATGTTTTGATTATTGTAATCGGTTAGACGAGTTGTTGAACGATTGTATTGTGTATTCAGTATTCATATCAATATACGAATCGTTTGATTGTTGATTTGTGTCTCGTCCTCTTAGATTATACTTACAAGTCACGTGTCGAGTCTGTTTCCGCCAGCTTCAACACGCTGTTGAAATCGTTGATTGAAGATACTCAAGAATCCGGACCTAACAAATAATTTAACCCTAAATGAATTATTAGCGTAAAAAGATAATAATTAATAAATAAATTCTTTTGTTTATTTATTTATTAATAAAATGATATGTCTTTTTAAAGTATGGAAAGTGTAAAAATATATATTTAAAAAAAATTCTATTTGTTTAAATACAATTTAAACCCTAAATAGATAATAATAAAAAAATGATTTATAAAAGATTTATGTAATTTATAAAACCTTTACTCAAGATAAGTATTTGTAATGATCCATTTATTTAAAAACAAAAGATTTTAATTATTATGACTTCAAATAAATTTCTATGGAGTTTTTTTTAAACCACTTAAAAATGTAAAAATTATTGTTCTCATTGCAATTGGTTCATTAATGTCCATACAGATCTAAAAAGTATAGGGTTTTTATAAAATTATTATTTTATAAATTAATTACTGTTTTAAAATGATTTTTAAATAAAAAGAACGCCACCCGGCTTGAACCCGGGTGGGTTCTGTGTGTGTATAGCATTCTACCACTGGACCAGGGGATCAACCCATGTAATGGAACCAGTTTGACCGGATGTTAACATGATCAAGGCAGGGGCCGGTTCTGGATTTAATACACGCGCAAAAACGACCCTGGTTTTTGGGTTTCGAACCCACGCTATCTAGTCCGATGGTGCAAGGACTTAACTAGTCAGACCAGATGGTTTAGCTGGTTAAGTAGAGAGTCCAAATAACTAAATAGAAAACATAAATCAAGCCCCAAATCAGGATACGCATGAGCAAGAACCCTAAATCCAATTGAGCTCGATACGCCCTGAGGTTATGAATTGATAAGGGGCTATTGGTATTGACCCAAACACGAATCGAAAGACACAATCCTTACCTGATTTGGTGAGGTATTGAACGCAGACGGCTATAACCACAGGTTCGGTGTTCTTGGGGCTTGTACTCGATCTTGGGGTGAAATGCATGTCGAATGAGGGTTGGGAGAGTTTGGGAGAGATGTCGCGAGTGTGTGTGTGTGGATTGAAATGCCTCAATTCCATCTCAGATGCTCAAATCGACTCGGATTAACAGAGGACAGCTATCGACATGAATCACTCGTTAATACGTTCGATTGATGATGAAATGGGTCGCGTTTATGATCTGGATCCGTGCGTGACAAGTCTACACGTGATTTATGGTCGAAAATACGTTTCAATTTTATGGATTACTTCCAGATTTAACTTGGTTTGACTCTAAATAGTCAATGCATTCGAAATTTGAATTCGGCTGAAAAATTGATGTGTAAATTGGGTGGGAAAACGATTATGAGTCAGTCATGTGTACAAGGAAAGTTCCAAGATTCCTGTCTTGATCGACTTTAGTGTTAATTTGCAAGGATTTGAGATCGTTTGACTCCAAAAGTCAAAATTGGTAAGAAATTGAGGAATGGAGGTCAAAATTGGGGTTAATGGGTTCAAAGTCAAGGGTGGGGGTTCAAAATGAGAAGGGTTCAAACGAAAATTGAGGGGGTTCAATTGCTATAAAAAAGTTTCAAGAGCAAATTTATTTTAATTGTTTATAAAAAAGTTTTTATACAATTTATATAAGAATCTAATCATTATATCTTTTATTATCAACTTATAAAGAAAAGTTTTTTTTTATTTCTTTTATTTATTTTTTTTTTATTTTTTTGTAAATGATGTAGATGAATTATCAAAATATATATATATATATATATATGTATCTATTTAAATATACATATGTTACACATATATAATAGGAAATATTATGTTAATGCAAAGTTAAAACTTTTATTTGATATAATAATTAATGTGACTCATTGTGTGGGGGTAAGTACGGGATTCAAACAGAGTGTCATTAAAAATGAATAAGTTAGATAAGTTAAAATAGTATCTGAAAATCATGGATGTTACATATTGTTACACCGTTTTGCAAATCCGAATCGCCGACATTTGGTATCATTTCGTTATCAACGATTTTTTTTTGGCAAAACAATCCTTCCAATATTACATGTGTCGGATTCGGTGAGCGTTTTGAATATCAATCGATAAGACATTTTTTATATGTTTATGTGTGAATGAATGCTCAAACGATTATCACAGTATTTGAACAATATATAGGTAGGAAGGGTAGGAAGTAGACTTCAACATGCAATATATTTTGTATTTATTGTAATAGTTATCAAGTATTAATTCGATTCTACATTTTAATTTATGATATTATAATACTAGTTTAATGATAAGCACCCTAAATATATTTTAAAATATAAAGTAATTAAAGTTTAAGATTTTATATTTTTTTAATATAACTAATACGTTTTATAACTAAAATAATATATTTAATAAATTTTTATACACCAATAATTAACGCTTATTTTGATCCAAAACGACACTAATAATATGTTAACTTTCTAAAACGTCGATATATATATAAAATACAACAATTCTCTGTTAATAATAATAAAATTATTGAAAAAAATAGTTTTTAGTTACTTTACATAAAAAAAATTGTATATAACTACAAATAGCTACATTTGTGAATTAGAATTTGCAATTTTTGTAAATTCACCATAAAGTTTTTATTTTTTTAGGAAATTGAACGGAATTTTTTACACTTTAAAGTTTGGCACAAACTTTTTTTTATTTTGAATAATTACCATCAATATACATTTACCAACTTATTTCTTAAAATAAATTAAAGAATTGTCTATTTGGATTTATTTGTAGTTGAAGAAATCAACGTAAGAATCTCCGCTTCGCACTGTTCATCATCGATAACAATTTTGTTTGATTTTGGGTCTGCCCATTTTTTAAATTTATCGCTGCCTTGATTCCAAAACTCATCAGGTTTGTTAATTTCTGAAATTAGTTTGATATGGAATGGTTGACTGACATACCTTACAAAACCTATTTGGTGAAAATAAAACCCACCCATGATTTGGCGGAAACCATCACCCCCATCAAAACCGATTTGGTTCAACGCCTACGAGTTCATATTGTTTAGCGTTTGGGTGCGGTTTTTCATCACTGGCCACCTTGTTTTCGTGCGACACCATCTTAGACTAATTTAGAAAGCAGATTCACGTAAGACCAATGTTTCTAAGCATCGGCGAGTACATAGCGGGCTAAAGATATACCTTATTGTAAGACCTCAACCCGACAATCCTATAGTTGGTTCTCATAACTGGTTATTCCCTTTAAAATACTTGTGTTACTAATCAAACTACAGCGGAAGTCTTTCTAAAAACAATAACTATTATTTAAGTTCGTTATCGTCATTAAGTTTACCTCACGCATGTCTGCACACCAATCTGAGTAGCATCGCTCCCAAGGCAAGATACGCCGACCCCCAAAGCTCACATGCAACACAATATAACGTACACACAAATTCAACAACACCAAGTGAGTTCTAATAGTTTAATTTGAACAAAAGCCATCCGGTCACGTTTAATATTTATCTCCACCGGGACCGGCCGGTCCTTAATAAAATAGTTTTTTAAATTATTAACAAACAAATAACTCATGTTACCTTATGATATCCAACAACCATTCACCACCCGATACTCATCCTTTAAATGAAACAACAATCTTGAGAAAACCCTGATGTGTGCACACCCTAAACCCTAGAAAAAACTATTCTATTTATAGGCTAGACTAGGTTTGACAATATTACAAAAATGCCACTAAACTATTAAATTTTCATTTAACAGCAACTACCACTGTTAATCGAAACACGCACGACAATCGAAACTATACTTGCGATTGAACCTTGAACTTTCGATCGATCTTTGATTTTTACTTGAACTTGATCTTTTGTCTGAATCTTGATTATTTTGGTAAGCGTCAGCTGTCACACCCCAACCGACGACGAATTATACGTCGGGGCGGACGCGGTTGTTCAATAGCACAAGGTTGACTATTAAAGTTTAAATAGTTTTATTCATAACTTTCGAGATTACAATACAAAAAAAAGTATCAAGTATAACAAGAATACAAAGTTTATTTTGATAAACATTCTAAGTCCAAAGCATTCTATGTGATCACAATAAATCCTCATGCTAGTATACCTTAAACATGTTAAGTAAACTGTCAACTGAAAACAGTTGGTGAGATACGAAGGTTTTAACATAGTTTAGCAAAGTCTTTGAAAAGTTTTACAATTCACTATGCCATGCATTCTATAGTATAAGTGTGAGAACAAACAAGTTTAAATTTTGTGCATATCAATCCTCTAACCAAGTTTAGGCATAACCCATAGGTTACCCTTAAAAGTTTAAAGTTTAAATCCAGCAATAATCACCATGGGCTCTCCCGAAGGGTCAATCAATATAGGTGGATTGGTCAAATACAATAGATCTATTATTGTCACTGTAGGCTTGATCAAAGTTAATGAATATGCTAGTTTTAAGTTTAATTTAAGCATGCAAGTCTCAAAGGAACATAACACAAGAATAAGGATATAAACATAGTTGTACAAGAATTGTATAAGTCTGAAAGTTTGATACATGTTCCACCCCAAGTTTATAAATCAAAACAAAGCAAAAGAGGGCTAAGTATACTCACTTGGATTGATGAAGGAGTGTCCAACAAGATTAAGTGTAGCAAGACTTTGAGGGAGAATATCCTCACAACAAGTCTAAGAACACAATTCTAAAGTTTCAAGTTTGATTCTATAAGTCTATGACAAGTATCTAGGATTCTAAGATTGACTAGGGTTCCAAAAAGTAGACGGGAATGTTTGTGTTTATAAAGTTTAGATTAAAGTTTCAAATAGGGTTTCGAATAAATAACACAAGACTTGGATATCAAAGTTTAATAAGTTTATAGTCTAGAATAATTATTAATTAAAAATAATTATTTAGAAAGCTTTATAATTATTAATTACATAAGTTAGGTAATAATTATTTAAAGTAGTTTTCTAGTATTTTATGAATAAGATTGTAAGGATAATTTAATTGAAAGACTAAATAATTGTTAAAGATTACCAATAATTATTTAAAGATTAAATAATAATTAAGGATTTATAATAGTTATTTAAAAAATAAATAATTATTAAGAATGGATAATTATCTATTGATATAAATCTTTCAAGATTCACTTAAGTATCAAGTATTTGTTTACAAATTAACTTGTATTTCAATAATGTTTAAAATATGAGTATGAGTTTAAATAAATACATGCAATTATAAGTTTATAAAGTGTTAAATAGTATTTCTTATATAGTTTATATTTTAACTATAAGTGTATAAATGTTTTCAAAGTTTTAAATGAAACCACAAGTTTATAAAGTCTTAAGTCAAGTTTCCTTTAAGTTTATAAGTATTTAAATAAAGTTTATAAGTTTATAAATGTTTTAAAGTTTCTATTTTATTTTATTAAGTTTATAAATTTATAAACATTATAAAAATAAATTAAGTATATTTATTTCTTCTGTTTAAATTTTATATAAAAAAATAAGTTTTCTATTTATATAAAATATAAGTTTTATAAAATGTACAAATCTATGATTTATTAAGGTTATATTTTCTGTTTTTATAAGTTTATAAATTTCTAACAATGTATATTTATTTTCTTGTTTTTAATTTACATAAATATAAGTCTTGAATTAAATAAATATAAAATCTATAACAATGTATAAGTTTTTATGTTTTCTGTTTCCTAAATAATATGTAAGTTTTATAAACTTTTCTGATATTTATAAAAGTTATATAAGTTTTAAAAGCTTATAAATTTAAATTAAAAATTAAGAATTCTTTAATTCAGAAAATAAATAAATTAAGTTTACTGTTTTCATAAAATGGTTTCTGTGCAAATATAAATTTTTATAAAAGTATAAAAGTATTTTTATAGTTTTTAAGTATTTAATGGTTGGTTTGTATAATTTTACGCCATTTCTATAAATAGAGACTTTATTGTTTGGTATTTTAAGTTATTGAGTTATAATGAATGATATCATGTTAAAATGGTTCTATAACAACTATTAAAGTATTAAAAAGAGTTATTGAAAGTTACACATGTGTAGGAGGTCATTTACATCACTTTCCTAAAAATGAAACTTTAATATTTGGACAAATGTGTATGTGTAATCTATAAATGTCTAAAGTGTGGCTTTATTACTATTTGGATAGATGACTTATGCAAGATTTCATGGTTTAAAGTTGTGCTATGTTATATTTTGGGAGGCTTTACTAATAAAGGAAACTTTATTAGTTTGGAACCTTCATTTTTGCTTTAAATGGAAAATGTAAGTGTAGAACCATGTTTATAGCATATTACTAGTATGATTTTCATGTGTAGGTTGTTTTTATGGGCTATGACACCTAAAGTATATTAGAACCTTAAGTGTCCAAAAGGGGAAACTTTATTATGTTGAGCATTATGGTACAAAATGTCATGTTATGTTGTTTTGTTTAAATGTGTTGAAATGATGTTAATAGGATATTTGTATAATAACATGACTTTTGTGGATGGTTTGTTAACATGTATGAAAGATACAATAAAGGTGTACAAATGCCATGGTGTTTGCCACATGCTACTTATACAATTACATGAAGTTATATGTTACTATTTATGACATGAACATTTCAAACTAGATTACTTATGACATGTTACCTACTTATACAAAGTACTCGAAGCATGTATAGTGTGTCATAAGGTATTACTCATATACTACTTAGGTATTACTTGTGTGTCACTTAGGTAGTACCTATATGTTACTTATGTGTTACTCATGTGTCACTTATATGTTACTTATGTGTTACTCATGTGTTACTTATATGTTACTTATGTTCTACTTGTACATGTATTCACTAAGTGTCACTTTAGTCAACTTTGGTCAAGGTTGGTCAACATTGGTCAAGGTTGGTCTACATTGGTCAACATTGGTCAACGTTGGTCAACATTAGTCAAACTTGGTCAACATTAGTCAAAATTGGTCAACAATGGTCAACTTTAGTCAAACTTGGTCAAACCTTTTCAAAACGTCAATGTAATCTTTCAACGTTGAGTCGTTTGGATGAATGTGGTTACACAAACCATGTTTACTTTCATAGATCTTATAGCCTTACTATTCTAGGGCTCGGTTAGGTCGTTTGCCAAGAATTGCTAGATTTCTCGTGTTACTTTCATACCACACCAGCTCATTCCCAGGTGAGTTTTCACGGCCCCATTTTAATTAATTTTCCTTTTGGGGGAGATAAATGCTAAAACATTTTCCTTTCATTATTCGTATGACATTACTTTGTTTTCGCTTTATTATATATAAGTGGGTGCATTTCCCGCACACAAAGTCCTCTCATATTCGAACCGTTAATTCATTCACAAGCGAGGTGATTCATGAATAGTACTATTGGGTTTAACAACCCCCACCTGGGTTAGTAGCGCTACTTCTGTATGGGAGTCAAACCGGTGCATAAATTGACCTGATCCATTGAGTGTTGGGCACGTAAGACGCAAAATGCTACTTTCTTCATTCAATCGTTGAGCTTCGCTTTCGGTGTTGCTTATATATTTTAATGTCATTTGTCTGATCAACAATCGAATTCAATAGTATACATATGTAATGTTACACTGTTTTCTTTACCGTTTCTGTTACTTAAACATGTGAACTCACTAACCCTGTGTTGACACTTTAAGCATGTTTATCTCAGGTCGCTAAGCATTTGCACAAGGGTTAGGATTTGTATATCTGGAGTCTCCTTGCATATTTTTCATTAGAAGCATAGGTTTATGGGAACCTATTTATTTTTTACTTCTGTAATTTTCATACATTTACTTTTGCTTCCGCACTTTACATTCCACATTTTAAAACTTTGTATCACTTAATTATTTTTGTATGATGATTCAAACGGGATGGCTTTTTCGAAAACCATTTAGAGATCGTTCGAAATGATCGGGACTTATGATCCTTGATAGTCACAACCCGCGGGTAACCCGCTGTGGAATTTCAGGGTGTGACAAGGAGTAAATATGTTCTCTATGAACGAGACGATGGATAGCCGGGGCGCATGCTAGGGCGGACTTAATGTTCATACTTGATGAATGAGACGCGGTCAGAAATGGCGTAGTAATGATAGAGCAACGGCGTGGGAAGCATGATTCATGCGGGATAAGTGCATAATTGCACACAAGTGATTAGAAGGAAAACACTTAAACTAGTTAACTTATGACTAGTTAAATGTAAGCTCATAGGGAGCATTCAAGTAAAGCAAATGTTTGGCTGTTGCAGCAGACATAGGAATGGTAAGGAATCATTAAGAAACATCGAGAGCTGATGAAAATAACTCGAGTGTGGGGGGTATATACTTACTTAAAGGGGGTGTTGAACAGGTGATACTGAAGTAAATGGAATCGATGGTAGAGAAATTTGTGGGAACCAGGGTAACCTTGCACGAACTCCTGGAAAGATTATTGGAGAAGGGTGAATGTAACGCAATTAAGAGATGATTGATCTTAAGTAACCCAAATCAATAACCCTTACCTGGGGAAGACTATCGGAATGACGAGATCATCAGGGTTATAAAAGGAGAGACGACATAAGTACAGTGGGCGGATCAGTAAACAGGAAATCGACAGTGTTATATCGTCCAAGTAAAAGTTAGAGGAACGGGACACGAAGGGACGCGTTGGCGAGAATTACAAATCCTAATGTTGAAGGTGGATAGTGTAGGAGACTTCCTTTGAATGCTAGGAATGGTAACTGCGTTGCAAATAAATAACCTTGACATGATGTATGAAGGATAGTCAAAAGATGAACGATGTTGACTTGTGCCGACAAAGGATTCGAGGACGAATCCTCCTTTAAGGGGGTAGACTTGTAACGTACTGGAAATTTATATGTTTATAGTGCGGGTTAGTGAGCAACCTGAACCCTACTTGAAATAATGGAAATGATAAAGATTTTCAAGCGAGGTGCGTTCAACTTCTAGGAATGACACCATTAGTCGTTTAAAGGATAGTTCGGGATCAGAACGTGTAGAAAAGAAATGAAAGGACCCTAGTGTAACATCTTGTGTCTTATAAACCACATTAGCGCAAACCTTAGGGCCACTTTTGTGACCCTAGGCGTGCGATGACAGAGACACCCGAGAGAGAGATAGAGAGGCCCGGCAGAGGTTGAAGGACAACGACGTGGTTCTACGGCAACAACGAGCGAGACGAGGGTTTCTTAACGTGTAAGGTATCATTTAATCTTATTCTTGTTTCCTTTGATTTCATTATTGCATGAAAAACCCGACTAGGGTGTTCGGGGCTGTGGTTGCGAGAATGGCGGAGGAACCGCAGAAGGGGTGTTCGGCTATGGTGGTTCCGGGCGATAGCGGTCAACGACGGTGGTGTGACTGTGGGGAGCGGTGATAACCGCCGGCAGGGATGACAACCTGTTGGCTAGGGTTTTACGACCGGAGAAGGAAGAGCTGGGGTGACGGGATGACACGGTTGAGCTAGGAGGCCAACGGTGGTGCGCCGTGGTGGCGCGAGGCGGAGATGTTTGGTTGTGATCGGATAATAGCATGTGGCGAAGGAGATGGTAGACGGGGGGTGGCACGGTGGTGCGTGGGAGACAAAGTGGAGGTCGGTGACGGTTGTGGCAGTGACGGCGGCAAGTACACGGGGGCTCGGTGATGGTGGTTACAACTTGGGAAGCAATGGGAGCGGTGGTAGCATGATGCGGAGGGCGGCGATGCCATGGTGATGCATGGCCGGTTAGAGTTATGGTGAGACGAGGGTGGTGCATGAATGAAGAGGACCGTGGTGACACTTTGTTTTGGTACACGGTGGTGGGAGTGGTTCACGGTGGAAAGCAAGAAAGTGGATCGAGTACACCCGATTAGGGTTTTGCTGGATTAGGTTTTTTTTTTGCATGTGTATGCATGCACATGCATGTGCATGCATGGGAACTCGAGATTTTGACGTACGGTTTCTAGACAAGTCAAGGACGACCCGGACCACGTGTATTTGTAGAAGGTAATTGCGAAGCTGGGGTAGCGAGTAGTTGAGGCCGAGAGTTAGATGTTAATTATTTATATGATATGCAACGTGTTCTTAGAACGTGTTTTGATCTTGTGATCACGCGCTTGACAGGTTCGTGATTTAAGCGTGGATGGACGAGTTGCCATGCTAGGACTGAGGTTCATCATAACCGGTGAGTTTCTAATCCCCTACTTTTAAACGTTTTTGTAAGGCCCCAAACCCGGGAGGCCTCACTTGTTGGATTTACTCATTCACAAACAGTTCTTAAACTTGAATATCAAAATAACGCAACAGAAATTTCATTCATACATAACGTCAACATTGTTTAAACATGCGGAAGCGTCTACATTGTCTAAAACATTCATTACATGAAATAAACATAACGGGATGCCAGTCTTCATATCGTCCGGGTAACTCATCAAGCCGCCCAGCATCACCATCCATCAGCATAACCTTCCTTAACCTGAATGTGCATACTAAAAAGTCAGCTACGCTGGTGAGTTCTAGTTTTAACATAAAACATTAACTTCAAATAGTTGCCAAAAACATAACATCATACTTCATTTAATAAAAGCGTACGTAAAATAATGCAATAACATAACATCATCAACATAAGTCAATGAACATATCGAATCTGCGCCTTCTCGTAACCGTCAAATCCATACGTTACATACTGGCTGAATAACCTAAGGATCACCACCACTAGGCCCAACTTCACCGTACTTTCCTTCGGGTGAGGAACTCCTAGGGCCCGATACTTAGGTCATTCAACACTACTTCAAGCACGGCGTCCCAAAGGATAGCATGTACCAAACTTCAAGCACGACTACCCCGTAAGGTAAATCGTACCAAACTTCAAGGATCACGATAATCCACTTGGCGACCGTCATCGCCTCAGTTGTACAATAGTTGGCCAGCCACAAAGGCCCCTAAAAGGTAAAGGCCCATAACATACTTCCCATCCCCGTAACCTTCATTCCCTAAGGAATATTGGCAGATTAGTTCGTTTGTGACTTTCGTAAACCTTCAATTCTTTTACTCCAAAACTTCAGTTAAAGCATTCGCACGTTTTATTAAAAATCATTCATTCATTAATAATCACTTCATAAACTTCTTTTGGCAAAATATTTCATAAACACTTCCTTCATAACCTTTCCTTCCAAAACATCATTCATAAACATCATTTTATAAAACACATACAACATTCATAAACATCGTTTAATAAAATAGTCACATCGTTACGTATGCACACCAGCCCAAAAACATTATCAAAACATTTAAAAGAGGGCTTTTAGAACTCACCTGATAAGCTAGTCTCGGTTGTCCTAAACAAAGGTCCAACGACTTCACGTACGATCTGAATTGAGTAGTTACATACACATCAGACCAATCCCGACTCTAACGGTTTAACCATTCTAAACATACTAACTTTACTTAACCAGCCTGGTGCCTGCGTACTTAGAAAGTGCGCAGGGCCTTGTTCTTGCGTACTTAATAAGTGCGCAGACTTTGCTTCATGCGCACTTGGTAAGTGCGCATGACCTTCTTCTTGCGCACATGACAAGTACGCAGGACCTATCTTCTTGCGTACTTGATAAGTACGCATGATCCTCTTCCTGCGTACTTTATAAGTACGCAGGATCCTCTTCCTGCGTACTTGATAAGTACGCAGGATCTGTTCTTCCGTAAAAACCCTAACTTTCGCGTTCGGGTCTGATCACGTCAAGATCCTGAACTTGTTTCCATTCAAAACGTTTGCTTTTCGTTTAGGAACTCAAATATATGATTTTCTTCCAGTTTCATCCGTAAAAACGTTACCTTTTCAACTAAAACACGAAAAACCCAAAAACGAACAAAAACTCAGATCTAGGCAAGATCGTTACCTGTATCGAGATTCTGATCTAGAGGTTCTTCTCACGAGCTCTGGAGCAACACTTTACTGAAATCTCGGGTCGATCCGCCAACTTTCTCTCTCTACGGTTTCTCTCTCTAGAAGTTGCAAATGAGAGAAATGGTGGTGACTCAACCTATTTATAGGGGAGGCTCCCCCGTCATGCCTCGTTCGTTTATTCCGTTATTTAACTGTCGTTTTTATTTTTGGGATGTTACAAGTCTACCCCCCTTACAATAGGTTTCGTCCCCGAAACCTATCATAAGTCAAATAGTTGAGGGTACGACTCCCTCATTTCTGTCTCCGTTTCCCAAGTGGCTTCCGATCCCTTTCGATGTTTCAATTGGATTTTAACCAATTGGATAACTTTATTACGTAAACGTTTCTCCTTTCTATCTAGGATGGCCACGGGTTCTTCGATGTAGTTAAGGCTATTGTCTACCTGGATGTCAGTAAGTGGTACGTGAGCCGATTCATCCGCCAAACACTTTCGCAAGTGTGATACATGGAAGGTGGGACGAATTCCACTTAACTCATCAGGCAACTCTAACCGATAAGCGACTTCACCAACCCGTGCCATTATCCTAAATGGTCCGACAAACCTCGGACTTAACTTTCCTCTCTTCCTGAATCGTATGATCCCCTTCCAGGGTGACACTTTCAACATTACTCTGTCCCCAACATCAAACTCAATAGGCCTTCGTCGTTTATCCGCGTAGGATTTTTGACGATCTTGTGCGGCCTTCATTCGTGCTTTGACTTGATCAAACCTTTCCGACGTTTCCCTTATTACTTCCAGACTTCCTAATTCCTTCTGCCCAATTTCACCCCAACAAACCGGGGTCCTGCATCTTCTCCCATACAACATTTCGTAAGGCGGCATGCCTATCGTCGTGTGATGACTATTGTTGTAGGAGAATTCGGCTAACGACAGATGACTGTCCCAACTCCCACCGAAGTCGATAATACAAGCACGAAGCATATTCTCCAATGTTTGAATGGTCCTTTCGGACTGACCATCCGTTTGCTATGGTATGTCGTGCTGATGTTAAGCCTCGTGCCCATTGCCTCGTGAAATCTCTTCCGGAACCTCGATGTGAATCGTGTGTCCCGGTCAGATACGGTCGTCAAAGGCATCCCATGCCGTGCTACTACTTAGTTAATAAATACTTCCGCTAACCTTTCCGACGAGAACGTCTCGCGAATAGGTAGGAAATGAGCACTCTTCGTTAATCGATCCACAATTACCCAAATGGTGTCATAACCTTTAGCTGTGCGAGGTAGCTTAGTTATGAAGTCCATGGTAATGTGTTCCCACTTCCATTCCGGTATATCAAGTGGTTGAATCTTTCCATACGGTTTCTGGCCTTTACTTACGAGCAAGTCAAGCACTTGCTTACGTATTTTGTCACTTCGTGTTTCATTCCCGGCCACCAGTATTTCTTCCTCAGATCTTGGTACATTTTGTTGGTACCAGGATGGATAGAGTACCGAGACTTATGAGCCTCATCCAAGATTTTGGTCCTAAGCTCGCCACCCATAGGTATCCATAACTGTCCAAAACGTGTCCTAACACCAAGGGTGTTATATTCCAACTTGTCCTGTTGGCCAACCATTCTTTCCTTCTTTATGTTTTCTTCCTTAAGTGCTTCATCTTGAGCTCTTTCAATTTCTCTCATCACATCTGATGTTACCACCAACTAGCAAGCTTTCACTCTAATAGGAGTAGGCACATCCTTTCGGCTTAGAGTGTTAGCCACCACGTTTGCCTTTCCAGGATGGCACATGATTTCACAGTCATAATCTTTCAGGATTTCTAACCATCGTCTGTTCCTCATATTAAGTTCCCTCTCTTCGAAGAAGTACTTCAAACTTTTGTGGTCGGAGTAAATAGTAAACCTCACCCCGTAAAGTTAGTGCCTCCAGATTTTCAATGCGAATACGACAGCAGCAAGTTCCAAATCGTGGGTCGGATAGTTGGCTTCGTGAACCTTCAACTGCCGTGACGCATATGCAATCACTCTCCCGTTGATAGATTCTTGTGTAGTCTTGACTATACCTCTCTCGTTCTTGTTAGACGTTATCTTTTTCAGCATCGTACATCCCTAGTCGGTCTTTCACATCTAACCGTTAGGGTTCTTATCTCGTCATTCTATGTGAAATGTCTTATCAAAATTTGAGTCGTCCACAGAAGACTCCATGGCCATAATTTCAACTCCTCGTTAAGGTTATCTACCTTGCCATCTGGACGGTTACAATCGATCGTCTCTCGACTATTTGGATCATTGTGTATACCTCATAAGCTATCCATGGTGCATTCGTCCTCGAAGGACCATATCATGCCGTTCTCGAATGAATCATACCATCCCGTTCCCGAATGAATCCTACTATCAAGTTTCCGAAGGTACCATACCATCTCATTCCCGAAGGAATCACATCGTCTCGCTCCCTAAGGGACCATATCGCTTCATTTCAGAAGGAACTGTATCGCTTCGTTCCCGTAGGAACCGTATTAGGTATCCCCCAAACATATGAGGTATCCTTTATCACACTCAACTTGTCGGGAAGGTATTCATTCAGATGGAACACTAGTCACTCGAACTTTTCATTCATATTTTCATACACAATCTCCTTCTAGTCTTTCTTTCAAGCGTACTTGTCAGGTTTTACGTTTCACATCGTTGGTTCATTGAACACCATTCTTCCTACATATCACTGGATGGTCTTAGGGATTGGCATCCCATCTGACCGACAATATATATTCTCTAGCTACTCGTTTCCGTTAGCCTTTTCTGCATGCATTTCTTCTAAAGTCACATTCGTTGGTCTTACTATGGATAAATGACACGTGCGGTGACACTTGTACTTTCATTCCCTTTCCAGTTTTCGTGGGTCCCTCAACGGCTTTCCAATTCTAACAACACTCGCAGATATTGATCAGACCTAGCCATAGTAGAGCGTTCTCTGAGTCGCCTTGAATTTCTTCTTAGTGCCCATGCCTTACTTCACATTGTTGGTCAAAACTTGTCCTTCACATTCATTCTAGACAAACAATCCTTGGGTCAGATATGGTTTGATTTGGTTTAGTCTGCACGCCCTAATTAACACCGCGGTTCCCATCTCTTGTTGTTGTTGGTATATCTATTTTCTCGTTTCAGGAGATACTCTTATTTGTTTTCTGGGACTGTCTTCTACATGGAAAGATGCCATTTGTGCATTCGTGCACCCATATATTCTTTGGACATACCCTTGTGTGGTTATTTCCTTCATGCGCATGCATACTTCAATAGTAGACCGATTCTTATTCATCATAACGTGTTTGTGCTAAGCGTAGTCCACACTAGCTCCTTGGAATCCTTCATACGTATGCTCGTCTGACTTAGGTAAACCGAAGTTTCATTCCTCCTCATCTTGTCTGTGGCTCGTACTCATTGACATCATTCACCTCTGTAAGGTATACCATCTCTGACATCGTTACTATTACTAATGAGGTTCATCAATCTCTTTAAATCGCTACTTGGGTGACTAACATCTCATAGTCGTGGTTGAGTAATTGGATCAACTCTGATACGTAAGCATTAATCAACACCATAAGATTCGCTATTATGCATGTGCACCTGTAAAATCACAATTTCGCGGATCCAAACGAAATTGCCAATTTACCTTTCTTGAGCATTCTAGTTCCTCTTATAACACTTCATAATACTCGCGTCTTTTCAAAGTTAAGATTTTGTCCCGGTATTCTCCTCGACACTTCTTACCACTTTCGCGCTAAGTCAACACAACAGAGGACATCTCGCATCACACTCGTACGGTCTCATGCACACTACCTTCCGGTTCCGCAAGAACACTTGCCTCTTTACTATAAATTTGGTGGGCGGGAATCCTACCGTGTCGTCCGGTACGACCCCCACCACGCCTTCCGCCTATTCTACCATCTATTTCGTTCTAAAAGACAAGGTGTCCAATGTTATCACGCTAGTTAACAAATAAAATTCTACAAGCACTGTAAGATGTTAATATACACTGGCCATCTGCAATTAACCATTACACTACCTTTCGATTTCTATTTGACCACCTTTTGTGATTCCATCAGAACACAAGTCCTTACGTAACCCTTTCTAAGACATACTATATATATAAATATATACTACCTTCATACCTGATGCTGTGGCTCGAGTTACCCGTACTGGCATCCGCTTTCGGTCCCATTCACAGTTTAAGTTCAAACACTGGGAGTGTCTAAATCTCTCAAACTATTGCTCTGATACCAACTTGTAAGGCCCCAAACCCGGGAGGCCTCACTTGTTGGATTTACTCATTCACAAACAGTTCTTAAACTTGAATATCAAAATAACGCTGCGGAAATTTCATTCATACATAACGTCAACATTGTTTAAACATGCGGAAGCGTCTACATTGTCTAAAACATTCATTACATAAAATAAACATAACGGGATGCCAGTCTTCATATCGTCCGGGTAACTCATCAAGTCGCCCAGCATCACCATCCATCATCATAACCATCCTTAACCTGAATGTGCATACTAAAAAGTCAGCTACGCTGGTGAGTTCTAGTTTTAACATAAAACATTAACTTCAAATAGTTGCCAAAAACATAACATCATACTTCATTTAATAAAAGCGTACGTAAAATAATGCAATAACATAACATCATAAACATAAGTCAACGAACATATCGAATCTGCGCCTTCTCGTAACCGTCAAATCCATACGTTACATAGTGGCTGAATAAACTAAGGATCACCACCACTAGGCCCATCGTCACCGTACTGTCCTTCGGGTGAGGAACTCCTAGGGCCCGATACTTAGGTCATTCAACACTACTTCAAGCACGGCGTCCCAAAGGATAGAACGTACCAAACTTCAAGCACGACTACCCCGTAAGGTAAATCGTACCAAACTTCAAGGATCACGATAATCCCCTTGGCGACCGTCATCGCCCCAGTTGTACAACAGTTGGCCAGCCACAAAGGCCCCTAAGAGGTAAAGGCCCATAACATACTTCCCATCCCCGTAACCTTCATTCCCTAAGGAATATTGGCAGATTCGTTCATTTGTGACTTTCGTAAACCTTCAATTCTTTTACTCCAAAACTTCAGTTAAAGCATTCGCACGTTTTATTAAAAATCATTCATTCATTAATAATCACTTCATAAACTTCTTTTGGCAAAATATTTCATAAACAGTTCCTTCATAACCTTTCTTTCCAAAACATCGTTCATAAACATCATTTTATAAAACACATACAACATTCATAAACATCGTTTTATAAAATAGTCACATCGTTACGTATGCACACCAGCCCAAAAACATTATCAAAACATTTAAAAGAGGGCTTCTAGAACTCACCTGATAAGCTAGTCTCGGTTGTCCTAAACAAAGGTCCAACGACTTCACGTATGATCTGAATTGAGTAGTTACATACACATCAGACCAATCCCGACTCTAACGGTTTAACCATTCTAAACATACTAACTTTACTTAACCAGCCTGGTGCCTGCGCACATAGCAGTGCGCAGGGCCTTGTTCTTGCGTACTTAATAAGTGCGCAGACTTTGCTTCATGCGCACTTGGTAAGTGCACATGATCTTCTTCTTGCGCACATGACAAGTACGCAGGACCTATCTTCTTGCGTACTTGATAAGTACGCATGATCCTCTTCCTGCGTACTTGATAAGTACGCAGGTCCTCTTCCGCGTACTTGATAAGTACACAGGATCTGTTCTTCCCCAAAAACCCTAACTTTCGCGTTTGGGTCTGATCACGTCAAGATCCCGAACTTGTTTCCATTTAAAACATTTGCTTTTTGTTTAGGAACTCAAATATATGATTTTCTTCCAGTTTCATCCGTAAAAACGTTACCTTTTCAACCAAAACCCGAAAAACCCAAAAACGAACAAAAACTCAGATCTAGGCATCGTTACCTGTATCGAGATTCTGATCCGGAGGTTCTTCTCACAAGCTTTGGAGCAACACTTTACTGAAATCTCGGGTCGATCCGCCAACTTTCTCTCTCTACGGTTTCTCTCTCTAGAAGTTACAAATGAGAGAAATGGTGGTGACTCAGCCTATTTATAGGGGAGGCTCCCCCGTCATGCCTCGTTTGTTTATTCCGTTATTTAACTGTCATTTTTATTTTTGGGATGTTACAGTTTTAATGTTTTTGGGGCTATCGTACACACTTATGATTCAAGTTTAATCTAATTAACATGTTAAGGGCTTCGGTTTCTAATCCAATGCGTTTTTTAAATAAAATGATTATTTAGGAGTCTTAGGGTCTATGGTGTGTCCATGGGGAGTATGTGAGGTAGAGATAAAAAATGTTAATGTGTCACGTGTTAAGTGTTGGTCGGGGAGAGTTGGGCTCTAAGCTATTCATTATTTTAGTGGTATGTGTGAGGTGCAGGTGTAGTTAACAAGTCATATACGTGTAGTGTGATATTACATGTTTATAATTGAGTTGTGTGTTTGTATTTCGTTGTCCTTGTGACAAGGCGAGTGATGTGTTTGCGCGGTCATGTTTATGAGACGGCAAACGGGAATTGTGAAGGACGAGGTCCTTCGAGAAGTCACCTAAGGGTGACAATAACTCAACAGGTTAATGATAAGCCCGGGGTGTGTCGAATGCGCTGACTAGGGTAACCCTGACAAAGGTGCAGAGATGAGGTATGTGTTTTTTGTGTATGTCTATATGTGTTAAATTGCATACAAGCGTCGTGTTATTTTTATTGTGTATGAGATAGTATTAATGTGGTGAGTAGAGTTAGATTGACCGTTGTGTCAATTGATTTATAAGAGCCTTGGTTAAGGCTGGGTAAGTCGATGTCTAGGGATTTGTTGTGTTAACTAAGTGTAGAGTTAATACGTGTACTAGAGTATGAGTTACTAATGTAGTAAGTTCGATCTATTTCGATGAGACTGCGAGATTATTGTTATTATGGGTGAGACTTGAGTGGTGGATCGTTATGGGGTATCGTGAGGTCATAAGAGTTATCTATTGGTTAATAAACTACAAAGACTATTTTATAAGGACCGAGGGTCCTGAGTAAAGATAAACAACTTTTGTGATGAGTTGGATTTTTATTAAATTAAACTATTAGAACTCACTCAGCGTAGCTGACTTTGTATGTACGATAGACTGTTTTGAAGGTAAGTTGCGTTGACGTATCTTGGCTTGAGCGCGGTGCTACTCGGATTGGTGTGTAGACATTCGTGAGGTAAGTGTGTGTTAACGTAACAATTAACATTTTTAGAATGACTTCCATTGTAGTTTAGTTAATAACTAATTCATTTTAAAGTAAATAACCCGTTATGAGAACCAACGGTAGGATGCCCGGGTTAGGGTCTTACACTACAAAGATAACTTGCATCATAGGCGAACTTATTCGCCCCTCTTAAGAACTTATTCGAACTTATCAAGTTTGCCACTTTACAATACATATTGTTATTAACAGTTACAAAACATGTCCTAACAGTAGGAAAGATGATTTTTGTTGTTGAAATATTGTGTTTGCATCAGTTTAGGTCGTTTCTATAAATAGAAACTTTATTGTTTTGCATTTTGTGTTCTTGAGCTACGATGGGAAATAACATCCTACAATGCTTTAGTTACATCTATTGAAGTGATTTGTGAGCTTATTTGATGTTACGCATGTGTAGGATGTCATTTGACGACTTTCCATAAAGGGAAACTTTATTGGAACATAATTTGTGTTTGCATGCTATAATTATCTAAAGTAGGTTAAATGATGTTATTATCATTTGGTTAGATGATTTATATGAGAATATGTGATTAAAAGCTTTGTTATGACTTATTTTGGAATACCTTACTAATAAAGGAAACTTTATTGGTTTGGAAACTTCATGTTCGCTTTATATGGAATGTGCATGAATGCAACCATGTTAGTAGCATTGTAATAGGATAATTTCATGTATTTTTTTATTATTTGAACCGTGTTACATAAAGGGTATCAAAACCCTAGCTTTTCAAATGAGGAAACTTTGTTGTGGCATAAACTAGGTTACAAATTAACATGTTACTTTACTTGTCCAAATGTGGTTGAAATGATATTTGTTAAGGAATGACCCATAATCACTCCGTATATATCCAGCCACGTAAATTATTGTATTCAAATTCAAATTTGTATATTTAGATATCTTAGTCAAAATATAGATTGATAGGCTTGCCTTGTATATCTCCTGTAATCCTATATTATGTAATCTCTTGTATCAATGGGAAATGTGAATTTTATTCCCTTTCTAAAATCTCTGTGTTTCTCTTTATGGTATCACAGCAAGGTTCAAACCATTCTTCCACACACACATCTCCTTCTACATCACCGGAAACCATGACCGACAACACTTCTTTTTTTATCAATCCATCCATGAAGGATCTTACTGTTATCTCACAACCATCTACTCTTAAACTCACCGCCTCGAATTACTTAGCCTGGAAAACCCAAGTCGAGGCATTGCTTTATGGTCTCGACTTATTCAAGTTCATCGACGGATCCCATCTTGCACCCAAACCCACCACCGCTGAAGACGGAACTGCAGTCCCTCACAAGGATTATTCACTGTGGTTTCGACAGGACAAATTGCTTTTCGGAGCACTTGTGGGCAGCCTATCGCCACCAATTGTCCCGCTCATCCAGGGTGCTTCATCCTCGTATGTAGCATGGCAGATTTTGGACAAAACCTACACTTCACCTAGCCGAGGCCATATCAAACAATTAAAATATCGCCTCAAACAACTCTCTAAAACCCCTACTCAATCGATTACAGAATACATGCAAGACATCAAAACAGTTGTTGATGAACTAGCCATCCTAGGCAAAAAGATGGATGATGAAGACGTAGTCGATGCCATACTCAATGGCCTTGATCAAGCAAGCTACAAACCGATTCTCGACGCCATTCATGCTAGAGATACCACTATCTCATTCAATGAATTGCATGAGAAACTTATAAACCATGAGTTGTCCTTGTTGCAGCAAACCCCATCAAGTGGAATACATCAACCATCTTATGTTTTTATGTCCAAAACAAACCCACCAACAGGCCATGGATGAATAAACAAGGCAATCAATTTTCTGGATCCACTGCTCATTTTTCTCAAAACAGGCAACAAAACATGGCCCCTGGATTGCTCCCTACACCTCCTCAAAATGCTGGACAACGTGCCTACCTTGGTAAATGCCAATGGTGTTTCCAACGGGGTCACTCTCTTACTAATTGTCCTTCCTTTAAAAGAGCCAATCCTACACTTTCTGTTCCTGTTTTTAACCGTGGTTTGCAGGCCAAAAATGCACAAGTGCATATGATGAACACAAATGATGGATCCACTACCAATTGGCTTTTTGACAGTGGTGCTTCTCTCCATGTCACAAATGATTTGAACAACCTCTCCCTTCATGCCCCATACGATGGAACGGAGGAACTCCTAATTGGTGATGGTTCGTGTCTCAAAATAACTCATATTGGTTTTCTTGCTCTTAAACACCACTTATTCTTAAACATGTGCTTTTTGTGCCTTCTCTACCTAAAAACATTATCTCCATTTCCAAATTATGTCATGATAACTACTTGAAAATTAACTTCTACTCTTCTGTTTTTGTCATGAAGGACCGAGCATCGAAACTCAAAATCCTCCAAGGAACGGCAACAAAAGGAATGTATGAACTCACCTCCTCCGCATCTTCTTCACCATGCAAAGAACCAACTCGATCACTTGGCATCATCGCCTTGGCCATCCGCACAATAAAATTTTTAAACTTTTGTCATCCATTGTTTCCTTTCATTCTAGTTTCAATGACAATTGTAATTCTTGTCATATCTATAAAAGTCACCGCTTGCCATTTTCAAATTCTTCTCTATCTTCTTGTGCACCATTTGATTTAATTTTCTCTGATGTATGGTGTTCACCAGTTACTTCATTTGATAATTACAAATACTATATTATCTTTGTTGATCATTTTACAAAATAAATATGGCTTTATCCTTTAAAACGAAAGTCTGATTCACTCTCCACGTTCACTAGGTTCCAACACCTAGTTGAAAATTTTTTTAATCGGAAAATTAAACAATTATTTTCCGACAATGGAGGCGAATATGTAAAACTTATACCACACTTAAACTCATGTGGCATTTCTCATCTCACATCGCCACCTCACACACCGGAACATAATGGATACGCCAAACGTCGTCATCGGCATATAGTTGAAGTAGGTTTAACCTTACTATCTCATGCCAAACTACCCGTATCATTCTGGCCCCTAGCTTTTACTCCCGCTGCATACCTTATAAATCGTCTTCCCACACCTACTCTCAATAATTCCTCTCCTTTCCATCAGTTATTCAAACGACAACCCAACTATACTAAACTTCATAGTTTTGGTTGTTTATGTTATCCATAGCTAAGACCTTACTCTCCTCATAAACTACACCCCCGATCCACTCCTTGTATTTTTGTTGGATACTCTCCTACTCAAAGTGCTTACTACTCCCTTGACCCTTTAACCTACAAAATCTACTCCTCGAGACATGTCATTTTTTTAGAAAATGATTTTCCATTCCCACGCCTTACTGGCACCCAAAACCCCTCATCCATTAACTTAGCAGATTGGGTCCCCATGACCTTAATTATCCCATCACCTAACACCACTACTCCTAACCCACCCTCTACAAATAACGACAACTCAATTACCGCACCCACTCACTCCCATGCACACCAACCTGCCATATCCACCCAATCCCATGCAACCTCTCCTATCACACCCAGAGATGCACAAAAAAACCGGTTTGAAAAACCAAACCGGTTTCAAACCGAAAACCGAACCGGTCGTGAACCGGTTTATACCAAACCGGTTTCAAACTGGTTCAAACCGCCGGTTTAAAACCGGTTTGAAACCTATACATTTAAACCGGTTTGAAACCAGTTTAATCCGAACCGAACCGATTAAAAACTGGTTTCAAACCGTTTTTTAAACCGGTCAACGGACCATCTCAAACCGGTTTCAAACCGGTCCGGTTTGAACTCAAACCGGTTTTGACTTTTTGTTGACCAAACCTGTTCGGGCCGGTTCGAAACCGGTTCGGTTCAAAAACCGCCTTTTGTGCACCTCTAATCACACCCACCAACTCCAATGACCTTACCACCTCTACTGTTTTACCTACTGCCCCTCCTCAATCTCCCATCTTTTCTCCTTCCCCAAACAATTTTTCACAGCCCTCCCCTCCTGCTACAACCTCTGACCAACTGTCTCCCTCCTCACCTCCACAAAAAAACAGTGATGAACCATTAATTACTTCCTCACACCACACACCCATCCCTCCCTAAACCTACCACTCGCCACAACCCTAAACCAAATTCTCGCTATCATAACTCTGACTTCCTTCTTTATACCAACACTCCTTTCATACCCACCGAACCACCAACCTTCACTCACGCTCTAAAGCATCCTTCTTGGCGTCAAGCTATGCAAAACGAGTTCGACGCTCTTCAACAGAACAACACCTAGACTCCCGTTCCTTCTACGCTCGCTTCTAATCTAGTTGTGTAAGACCCTACCCGCACATCCTACAGTTGGTTCTCATAACAGGTCATTTTCATTTAAAACACATTTATTGCAATTCAAGCTACATCGGAAGTCTTTCAAGACTCAGTTATTACCATTTAACGTTATTATGTTTACCTTACGAATGCCTACACAGTAACACCGCCTCCAAGCCAAGATACGTCAACGCTATGTTTACATGCAAAACAAATCTAATGTACACACAAAGTCAGCTACGCTGAGTGAGTTCTAATAGTTTAATTTAAACAAAATCCATCACGTTATATTCATTAGCTTATTCCACTCAGGACCCTTCGGTCCTTATAAAATAATATTACATTTTATTAACGAATAGTTAACCCCCTTGTTATCCCACGACATCCCATAACCGTTTATCATCCGAGACTCGGCCCGTACTACCATTAATAATAATAATGATAACCTTACCATCAAGTCGACATAGACTCAACATACTATGCTACTCATACCCGAGAACAAGTATTAACTCAACTCTACACAACCAACTCTAGACATTAACTTACCCGGCCTTAACCAAGGCTCTCACGATTAACTAACACGACAGTCATATACATCACGTCACAATCCGGACACAACGGTCAATCTACTCTACACACCACAATAATATCATTTACACGTCACACAAACCTTACCACATTAATATCATCACATGCATAATTAATATAACTCTACGTTTGCATGCAATTAAACACCACAGAAATATACTCGTAACACATACCTCGTCAGGGTTACCCTCGTCAGGGTTACCTTCGTCAGGGTTACCCTCGTCAGGGTTACCCTCGTCAGGGTTACCCTCGTCAGGGTTACCCTCGTCAGGGTTACCCTCGTCAGGGCGTTCAACACACCCCGAGTTCATCATTAACCTGTTAAATAAATGTCACCGTTGGTGACTTCCCGAAGGACCTCATCCTTCACGATCCCGTTTGTCGTGCCATAATGACAAAGATACAAACACGACACATAAATATAAACATATAATTTCGCATATCATTTACATGAATCATTAACTAGACCTGTACCTCACGTATGACTCTAGGACCACATATATCCCACGTAAAATCATACGGATTTAGCTTGAGGCCCGACTCCCCCTAATCAACCCTTAACACATCACTCATTCATTGCTAGTAACCCTAGATGTCACATTCACATAACCACACCATAGACCCTACAATCCCTTAATACATATTTTATTTTCAAAAGCACGTCGGGTTAGAACCCGAAAACCTTAACATGACTATTTGTATTAACACCTCTTTAAAGTATGTACGATAGCCCCAAAACAGTAAAACATTTAAAGGTAGGGGATTAGAAACTCACCGGATATGATGAACCTCAGTCCTAGCACGGCAACTCGTCCGTTCACGCTCAAATCACAAACCTTTCAAGCGCGTGATCACAAGATCAGAACACGTTCTAAACATATGTTGAATAACGCATAAGTAAAATAAAACCCCGACTCTTGGTCTCATCCGTTCGTCATCACACCTTAAATCTCTCGGGTTCCATGCTATAAGTTCCCGAATCCAAAATCGTATACGTGCACGTACGTATGCCATGCAACAACCTCATCCATACTCCTCTTGTAATCTAAACCCGTATCGGCTCATCTTCGATTTGTTTAGAAATCGAACGATCAAACCGGGTTCCCATGCATGTACGTACCCCGCCATGCATGACCCTAACTCACCGAAACCCTAGCTTGTCCAAACCCGTGCCTGAGCCCTATAGCGTATCACCGGGTGCCACTCACACACCCACCACCATGTCCGGTTATCATCGACGTCCTCGTCTACTTTCTTGCGCGTTGCTAGCCCGTCCACCGATCCCCGTCACCTCCACGTCGTCATCCTCGTCCTCTAGCCGTGTCCAAACTCTAGCGGGTCAACACCACGCACCAACACCATGAACCATTGTGCATGTCACAACCTTACTCCTCACGTCCTCCCTTAGCCGACCAATACTCCACTGCTGCAAAATCATGGAAACCGCCGGTCATTACCGGCCTCATGTCACACCACCACTGCCTCCTCCATGGCTATCACCGCACTCCACAGCCGCCGGAACAACCGTAGTGCACCACCACCATAGTCAACGTCGCATTTTGTCTTCCATGCGCCGGGTCTCCTTGCTCGTCCCCTCTCTCTCTTTCTCGTTCATCGATCACCAACCTAACGAGTCCTCACATCCTCGCCATGCCATCATCGCCATCACTGCTACATGCTACCACCATCACCGTCGAGCCTTCGTCGGCCACAATCACCACCGTCACAGTCGGTCACCTCCACATTCAAGAATTAAAACCCGAGTCGAACCGCGCACATAACAAATACTCGATTTTTAAACATTTAAACGTGTCATTCCCGATAGTTAAACGCACCCCGTATGAAAGCCTTTACTATTACTCTTAGATAAAAAGGGGTTCGGGTCGCTCGAGAACCCGCACCATTGACATATGAATTTTCTGGGATGTTACAAGTCGGTTGCAAATGGGTTTTCCGCACAGAGTACAAACCTAGCCCGCTTGGTTGCCAAAGGTTTTACACAACGGTCGGGTATCGACTACATCGAAACCTTCAGCCCCGTTCTTAAACCGGCTACTCTCCGTCTTGTTCTCTCCTTAGCCGTATCTCAAGGTTGGTCCATACGTCAACTAGATATCAATAATGCGTTTCTTCAAAGTAAATTAAATGAGGAAGTTTTCATGGCCCATCCTTTCCCAACCATGTTTGTAAATTAAACAAAGCAATCTATGGTCTTAAACAAACATCCTGTGCTTGGTTAATGAACTCAAATCTTTCCTTATTTCGCATGGGTTAAAATCCACATTTTCAGATTCTTCACTCTTTACTCTCACCGTTGGATCTTCTCCCATCTTCATTCTTGTCTATGTAGACGACATCATCATTACGGGACCCTCTGTCGCCCTTATATCACGTTTCATTAATCTCTTATCTGCAAAATTCTCCTTGAAAGACCTCGGCCCGCTATCCTACTTCCTTGGTATCGAAGTGTTGCCCCATCCACATGGCATTCTTCTTTCTCAACACAAATACGTTTCTGACATCCTTCACAAAGCTAATATGAGTGATTGCAAGTCCATTTCCACACCGATCACGTGTTTCGAGCCGCTTACATTATATGGTGGCACTCCACACCCGAACCCAACAGAGTATCGAACTATTGTAGGAGCTTTACAATATTTATCTCTTACCAGACTCGATGTAGCTTTTACTGTTAACAGGTTATCTCAGTTTATGCATGCGCCAACATCCCAACATTGGGCAGCTTTAAAAAGGCTATTACGCTACCTACAAGGAAGTTCCAACCATGGTATCCTAATCCGCCACAAGTCTCCTCTACATTTACATGCTTTTACAGACGCAGACCGAGCCAGAGACAAAGATAGATATAGAAGCACCACCGGTTATGTTGTTCATCTCTGTAACATCCCAAAAATAAAACGACAGTTAAAATGACGAACTAAACGAACGAGGCATGTCGGGTCGGGTCGGGTCGGATGGGCCGGCGGGCTAGAAGGGGAGCCACCCCAATAAATAGCCAAGGTCTCCACCATTTCTCTTATTTGCAACTTCTAGAGAGAGAAACCGTAGAGAGAGAAAGTTGGCGGATCGACCCGAGATTTGAGAAGTGTGTTGCTCCATAGCTCGTGAGAAGAACCTCCGGATTAGAAACTCGATTCAGGTAACGATCGGGCCTAAATCTGAGTTTTAGTTCTTTTTTGGGTTTTTCGGGTTTTGGGTGAAAAGGCAACGTTTTTACGGATGAAACTGAAAGATAAACATAGATTTGAGTTCCTTAATGGAAAAAAAACGTTTTGGATGCAAACAGGTTCGAGATCTTGACGTGATCAGACATGAATGTGAAAGTTAGGGTTTTACGAAGAAACAGGTCGTACGCACTTACCAAGTGCGCAAGGAGCAGGTCCTACGTACTTATCAAGTATGCAGGAAGAGGGGTCTGCGCACTCAAGTGCGCAGGCAGCAGGGTCTGCGCACTTGCTAAGTGCGCAGGCAGCAGGGTCTGCTCACCTGCTAAGTGCGTAGGAAGCAGGGTCTGCGCACTTGCTAAGTGCGCAGGCATCAGGCTGGTTAAGTAAGGTCGATATGTTTAGAAGGTTAAACCGTTAGAGTCGGGTTTGGGTCTGATGTGTATTTAACTAATCAATTCAGATCGGAAGTGACGTTGTTGGTCCTTTGTTTAGGACAACTGAGACTAGCTTATAAGGTGAGTTCTAGACGCCCTCTTTTAAATGTTTTATATAATGTTTTCAGGCTGGTGTGCATACATATGAAATGATGTTTTATGAAATGATGTTTATAAAACTATGTTTACGAAATGAAATGATTTGGAATGAACGGTTTATGGAAAGAAATTTTTATGCATTGAATGTTTACGAATGAATGTTTAATAAGAAATGGTTTAAAGTAAAGGTAAAGGGTTTCGAAAACGAGTGAAAGGTTTTATGAAAAGAAAAGAAAAAGGGCAAAGGTTTTAAAGAAGTCATTACAAATCTAATCTGTCGAATGAATGGAATTGACGAATGAAGTCTGGGAATGTGATTCCCAACCTTGTGGTAGATTATGGACAGCGAGCCATAGTTACCATAAGAACAACAGGGGCAGTGTCTTAGTGGCCAGCCAATGGTTTGATGTTGTACAACTGGTATGGAGTAACGACGGTTACTCAGGGGTTAACGTGACCCTACGTCAGGTTAAATTATGATCCGACAGTGTTATGGCTGAGAGCCATGGCCGTCGATGGAAGTTTTCCGTCTATGGACATGAGAGCCATAGGGGCAACTGAATGGGTATTGTCGGTCCTCGTGCAGTTAGCCTTGGGGGCAATACCAAAAAGGGAATTGACAGAATGTTGTGGCAATTACGGCGATACGTAACGGTTGTCCACGACATGCAGGGTTCCTTCGGGGACACAGAGACGCGTAAAGAAAGATACAGATTTTAGATAGTAATGTATGACTTAAATGAATGTTAAATGTTTTAAACAAATGATCCGTTCAATGTGTTTAAGTGTTTGAATGTTTATGAATGAAAGGGCCTGTTTTCTTATACGTAATGTTAAACCCTGAAGAATGTTTGAATGATGAACCATTTCTTAAATCAAACGAAAACTAGAACTCACCAGCGTAGCTGACTTTTTAGTGTGCACATTCAGGTTAAGGCATTTTATGAGGATGGACGGTGATGCTTGGCTAGCGAGAGGAGTTACCCGACTGACTATGAAGACTGACATCCCGTTATGTTTAGTTATGATGTATTTATGTATTAAACAATGTTTACGCTTCCGCATGTATGAACAATGATGACGTTATGTTTGAATGAAATTTTCCGCTACGTTATTTGATATTCATGTTTAAGAACTGTTTGTGAATGAGTAAATCCAACAAGTGAGGCCTCCCAGGTTTGGGGCCTTACAAGTTGGTATCAGAGCAATAGTTTGAGAGATTCGGACACTCTCAGTGTCTGAACTTAAACTGTGAATGGGACCGAAAGCGGATGCCAGTACGGGTAACTCGAGCCACAGCATCAGGTATGAAGGTAGTATATATTTACGTATATAGTATGCCTTAGAAAGGGTTAGGTAAGGACTTGTGTTCTGATGGAGTCACAAAGGTGGTCAAATAGAAATCGAAAGGTAGTGTAATGGTTAATTGCAGATGGCCAGTGTATATTAACATCTTACAGTGCTTATTGAATTTTATTTGTTAACTAGCGTGATGACATTAGATTCCTTGTCTTTTAGAACGAAATGGAGGGTAGAATAGGCGGAAGGCGTGGTGGGGGTCGTACCGGATGACACGGTAGGAATCCCGCCCACCAAGTTTATAGTAAAGAGGCAAGAGTTCTTGCGGAAGTGGAAGGTAGTGTGCATGAGACCGTACGAGTGTGATGCGAGATGTCCTCCGTTGTGTTGACTTTGCGCGAAAGTGGTAAGAGGCGTCGAGGAGAATACCGGGACAAAATCTCAACTTTGAAGAGACGCGAGTATTAGGAAGTGTTATAAGAAGAACTAGAATGCTCGAGTAAGGTAAATTGGTAATTTCGTTTGGATCCGCGAAATTGTGAATTTACAGGTGCACGTGCATGATGGTGAATCTTATGGTATTGATTAATGCTTACGTATCAGAGTTGATCCAATTACTCAACCACGACTACGAGATGTTAGTCACCCGAGTAACGATTAAGGAGATTGATGAACATCATTAGTAATGGTAACGATGTCAAAGATGGTGTACCTTACAACGGTGAATGATGTCAACAAGTACGAGCCACGGGCAAGATGAGGAGGAATGAAACTTCGGTTTACCTAAGTCAGACGAGCATACGTATGAAGGATTCCAGGGAGCTAGTGTGGACTACGCTTAGTACAAACGCGTTATGACGAATAAGAATCGGTCTACTGTTGAAGTATACATGAGCATGAAGGAAATAACCACACAAGTGTATGTCCAAAGAATATATGAGTGCATGAATGCATAAATGGCATCTTTCCATGAAGAAGACAATCCAAGACAACTAATAAGAGTATCTGCTGAAACGAGAAAATAGATATACCAACAACAACAAGAGACGGGAACCACGATGTTAATTAGGGCGTGCAGACTAAACCAAATCAAACCAGATCCGACCCAAGGGTTGTTTGTCTAGAATGAATGTGAAGGACAAGTTTTGACCAACAATGTGAAGTAAGGCATGGGCACTAAGAAGAAATTCAAGACGACTCAGAGAACACTCTACTATGTCTAAGTCTAATCAATAGCTGCAAGTGTTGTTAGAATTGAAAAGCCGTTGAGGGACCCACTGAAACTAGAAAGGAAATGAAAGTACAAGTGTCACCGTACGTGTCATTTATCCATAGTAAGACCAACGAATGTGACTTTAGAAGAAATGCATGCAGAAGAGGCTAATGGAAACGAGTAGCTAGAGAATATATATTGTCGGTCAGATGGGATGCCAATCCCTAAAACCATCCAGTGATATGTAGGAAGAATGGTGTTCAATAAACTAACGATGTGAAACGTAAAACCTGACAAGTACGCTTGAAAGAAAGACTAGAAGGAGATTGTGTATGAAAATATGAATGAAAAGTTCGAGCGACTAGTGTTCCATCTGAATGAATACCTTCCCGACAAGTTGAGTGTGATAAGGGATACCTCATATGTTTGGGGGATACCTGATATGGTTCCTACGGGAACGAAGCGATACGGTTCCTACGGGAACGAAGCAATACGGTTCCTACGTGAACGAAGCGATACGGTTCCTACGGGAACGAAGCGATACGGTTCCTACGGGGACGAAGCGATACGGTTCCTTCTGAAATGAAGCGATATGTTTCCTTAGGGTATGAGACGATGTGGTTCCTTCGGGAATGAGATGGTACGGTAACTTCAAGAACTTGATAGTAGGAATCATTCGGGATGGTATGATTCATTCGAGAACGGCATGGTATGGTCCTTCAAGGACGAATGCACCATGGACAGCTTATGAGGTATACACAATGATCCAAATAGTCGAGAGACGATCGATAGTAACCGTCCAGATGGAAAGGTGGATAACCTTAACGAGGAGTTGAAATTATGGCCATGGAGTCTTTTGTGGACGACTCCGAGTTTGATAAGACATTTCACATAGAATGACGATATAAGAACCCTAACGGTTAGATGTGAAAGACCGACTAGGGATGTACGATGCTGAAAAAGATAACATCTATCAAGAACAAGAGAGGTATAGTCAAGACTACACAAGAATCTATCAACGGGAGAGTGAATGCATATGCGCCGCGGCAGTTGAAAGTTCACGAAGTCAACTATCCGACTCATGATTTGGAACTTGTTGATGTCGTATTTGCATTGAAAATATGGAGGCACTACCTCTATGGGGTGAAGTTTACTATTTACTTCGACCACAAAAGTTTGAAATACTTTTTCAAACAAATAGAGCTTAATATGAGGCAGAGACGATGGTTGGAACTCCTGAAAGATTATGACTGTGAAATCATATACCATCCTGAAAAGGCAAACGTAGTGGCTGACGCTCTAAGCCGAAAGGATGTGCCTACTCCTACTAGAGTGAAAGCTTGCCAGTTGGTGGTAACATCGGATGTGATGAGAGAAATAGAAAAGGCTCAAGATGAGGCACTTAAAGAAGAAAACATAAAGAAGGAAAGGATGGTTGGCCAACAGGACAAGTTGGAATATAACACCCTTGGTGTTAGGACACGTTTTGGATGGGTATGGATACCTATGGGTGGCGAGCTTAGAACCAAAATCTTGGATGAGGCTCATAAGTCTCGGTACTCTATCCATCCTGGTACCAATAAAATGTACCAAGATCTGATGAAGGAATACTGGTGGCCTGGGATGAAGCATGAAATGACAAAGTACGTAAGTAAGTGCTTAACTTGCTCGCAAGTAAAGGCCGAACACCAGAAACCGTATGGAAAGATTCAACCACTTGATATACCGGAATGGAAGTGGGAACACATTACCATGGACTTCATAACCAAGCTACCTCGCACAGCTAAAGGTCATGACACCATTTGGGTAATTGTGGACCGTTTAACGAAGAGTGCTCATTTCCTACCTATTCGTGAGACGTTCTCGTCGGAGAGGTTAGCGGAAGTGTTTATTAATGAAATAGTAGCACGGCATGGGATGCCTTTGACGATCGTATCTGACCGGGACACCCGATTCACATAGAGGTTCTGGAAAAGATTTCATGAAGCGATGGGCACGAGGCTTAATATCAGCACGGCATACTACCCGCAAACGGATGGTCAGTCCGAAAGGACCATTCAGACATTGGAGGATATGCTTCGTGCTTGTATTATCGACTTCAGTGGCAGTTGGGACAGTCATCTGCCGTTAGCCGAATTCTCCTACAACAATAGTTATCACACGACGATAGGCATGCCGCCTTACGAAATGTTGTATGGGAAAAGATGCAGGACCCCGGTTTGTTGGGGTGAGATTGGGTAGAAGGAATTAGGAAGTCTTGAAGTCGTAAAAGAAACGTCGGAAAGGTTTGATCAAATCAAAGCTCGAATGAAGGCCGCACAAGATCGTCAGAAATCCTATGCGGATAAACGACGAAGGCCTATTGAGTTTGATGTTGGGGACAGAGTGATGTTGAAAGTGTCACCCTGGAAGGGAATCATTCGATTCAGGAAGAGAGGAAAGTTAAGTCCGAGGTTTGTCGGACCTTTTAGGATAATGGCACGGGTTGGTGAAGTCGCTTATCGGTTAGAGTTGCCTGATGAGTTAAATGGGATTCATCCTACCTTCTATGTATCACACTTGCGAAAGTGTTTAGCGGATGAATCTGCTCACGTACCACTTACTGACATCGAGGTCGACAACAGCCTTAATTACATCGAAGAACCCGTGGCCATCTTAGACTGAAATGAGAAGCGTTTGCGTAATAAAGTTATTCCATTGGTTAAAGTCCAATGGAAGCATCAAAAGGGATCGGAAGCCACTTGGGAAACGGAGAAGGAAATGAGGGAGTCGTACCCTCATCTATTTGACTTATGATAGGTTTCGGGGACGAAACCTATTGTAAGGGGGGTAGACTTGTAACATCCCAAAAATAAAACGACAGTTAAAATGACGAACTAAACGAACGAGGCATGCCATAGCCAAGGTCTCCATTATTTCTCATTTGCAACTTCTAGAGAGAGAAACCGTAGAGAGAAAAAGTTAGCGGATCGACCCGAGATTTGAGAAGTGTGTTGCTCCATAGCTCGTGAGAAGAACCTCCGGATCAGAAACTCGATTCAGGTAACGATCGGGCCTAAATCTGAGTTTTAGTTCGTTTTTGGGTTTTTCGGGTTTTGGGTGAAAAGGCAATGTTTTTACGGATGAAACTGAAAGATAAACATAGATTTGAGTTCCTTAATGGAAAACAAACGTTTTGGATGCAAACAAGTTCGAGATCTTGACGTGATCAGACCTAAATGCGAAAGTTAGGGTTTTACGAAGAAACAGGTCGTGCGCACTTACCAAGTGCGCAAGGAGCAGGTCCTGCGTACTTATCAAGTACGCAGGAAGAGGGGTCTGCGCACTTGCTAAGTGCGCAGGCAGCAGGGTCTGCGCACCTGCTAAGTGCGCAGGCAGCAGGGTCTGCGCACCTGTTAAGTGCGTAGGAAGCAGGGTCTGCGCACTTGCTAAGTGCGCAGGCATCAGGCTGGTTAAGTAAGGTCGATATGTTTAGAAGGTTAAACCGTTAGAGTCGGGTTTGGGTCTAATGTGTATTTAACTAATCAATTCAGATCGGAAGTGACGTTGTTGGGCCTTTGTTTAGGACAACCGAGACTAGCTTATAAGGTGAGTTCTAGAAGCCCTCATTTAAATGTTTTATATAATGTTTTCGGGCTGGTGTGCATACATATGAAATGATGTTTTATGAAATGATGTTTATAAAACTATGTTTACGAAATGAAATGATTTGGAATGAACGGTTTATGGAAAGAAAGTTTTATGCATGGAATGTTTACGAACGAATGTTTAATAAGAAATGGTTTAAAGTAAAGGTAAAGGGTTTCGAAAACGAGTGAAAGGTTTTATGAAAAGAAAAGAAAAAGGGCAAAGGTTTTAAAGAAGTCATTACAAATCTAATCTGTCGAATGAATGGAATTGATGAATGAAGTCTGGGAATGTGATTCCCAACCTTGTGGTAGATTATGGACAGCGAGCCATAGTTACCATAAGAACAACAGAGGCAGTGTCTTAGTGGCCTGCCAATAGTTTGATGTTGTACAACTGGTATGGAGTAACGACGGTTACTCAGGGGTTAACGTGACCCTACGTCAGGTTAAATTATGATCCGACGGTGTTATGGCTGAGAGCCATGGCCGTCGATGGAAGTTGTCCGTCTATGGACATGAGGGCCATAGGGGCAACTTAATGGGTATTGTCGGTCCTCGTGCAGTTAGCCTTGAGGGCAATACCAAAAAGGGAATTGACGGAATATTGTGGCAATGACGGCGATACGTAACGGTTGTCCACGACATGCAGGGTTCCTTCGGGGACACAGAGACGCGTAAAGAAAGATACAGATTTTAGATAGTAATGTATGACTTAAATGAATGTTAAATGTTTTAAAAAAATGATCCGTTCAATGTGTTTAAATGTTTGAAGGTTTATGAATGAAAGGCCCTGTTTTCTTATACGTAATGTTAAACCCTGAAGAATGTTTGAATGATGAACCATTTCTTAAATCGAACGAAAACTAGAACTCACCAGCGTAGCTGACTTTTTAGTGTGCACATTCAGGTTAAGGCATGTTATGAGGATGGACGGTGATGCTTGGCTAGCGAGAGGAGTTACCCGACTGACTATGAAGACTGGCATCCCGTTATGTTTAGTTATGATGTATTTATGTATTAAACAATGTTTACGCTTCCGCATGTATGAACAATGATGACGTTATGTTTGAATGAAATTTTCCGCTGCATTATTTGATATTCATGTTTAAGAACTGTTTGTGAGTGAGTAAATCCAACAAGTGAGGCCTCCCGGGTTTAGGGCCTTACAATCTCGGCTCAAATCCTATCTCATGGAGCTCAAAACACCAAACCACATTGGCTCATAGCTCGACGGAAGCAGAATTTAGAGCGGTAGCTTCCACCACCACCAAGGTTCAGTGGCTAATCTCGCTCCTCAAGGAGCTCAGTTTTCATTCACATATTGTTCCCACCATCTATTGTGACAACTTAAGTGCCACAACCTACTCTGCCAGCCCCGTATTTCATTCTCGTATGAAGCACTTAGCATTGGACTTTCACTTTGTAAGAGAAAAGGTTCAAGCCGGTTCTCTGTGCGTCACCCATATATCAGGTGATGATCAACTAGCAAACGTGCTCACAAAGCCCCTACTAAAGCCACGGTTTTATTCTCTGAACTCCAAGATTGGTCTCACATCCGGTTCATCCATCTTGCGGGGAATGCTAAGGAATGACCCATAATCACTCCGTATATATCCAACCACGTAAATTATTGTATTCAAATTTGTATATTTAGATATCTTAGTCAAAATATAGATTGATAGGCTTGCCTTGTATATCTCCTGTAATTGCTCTTGTACTCATGTATTATGTTATCTCTTGTATCAATGGGAAATGTGAATTTCATTCCCTTCCTAAAATCTTTGTGTTTCTCTTTTTAACTAAATGATTAGTGCATTGGCATGAGTTATATAAATTATCTTGTTGTCATGATATGAACATATGCTATTACTTGAGTATGTGTGTTGCTACTTACGACATGAACCTAGGTAGCAATTACTTGAATATGTATGTTGTGTCATAAGGTTCTACTTATGTATTACTTGTATATACTTTCACCATATGTCATCAACGAGTCGTCGTGTGACACTTGGTCAATGTTAGTCAACATTGGTCAACATTGGTCAAACTTAATCAAACTTTGTCAAACATTTTCAAAACGCCAATGTCACCTTTCAACATTGAGTCATTTGGACGAACGTGGTTACATAAACCAAGTTTACATTTCTAAGACCTTATTGCCTTAACATTTCAAGGGCTCGGATAGGTCTGTCAATTAGAGTTTTGCTAGGAGTCATATGTTGCTTTTCATACTACTATCACCTCATTCCCATGTGATTTGCACTGCCCCGCTGTACTTACTTTTCCTTTGGGGAGATACACGCTAAAACCTAATTTCTTAGTCGTATGACGTTACATTTTGATTTTGCTTTAATATATAAGTGGGTGCATTTCTCGCACATGAAAGTCCTCTCATTATCAAAGTGTTATTTACTTTACCAAGCGAGGTAATATTGAATAGTACTATTGGGTATAACAACCAATGTTCCAACCAGTGGACCGGTAAGGAGACCGGTTCGACGTTCGGTCCCGGTCCGGTTCTGAAAACATTGATAACAACCCCCATGCGGATTAGTCGCGCTAACTTAGAGATGAGGTCTAACGGGTGCATCATTGACCTAATACATTACATCATGGGCACGTAAGAGGCAAAATGCAAGTTTCTGCATCCCTTTGTTGAGCTTCGGTTTCGTTGAATTGCTTATATTATTATTGTATATTGCCTGATCCACAATCGAATCATTAGTATAAATAAGTATTGTTACACTGTTTTCATTTTTTTTGTTACTTAAACACGCGAACTCACCAACTTTATGCTGACACTTTTAAGCATGTTTATCTCAGGTCGTTAATTCTTTCCACAGCGACTAGGGCGTACACGCACTGGAGTCAAACTGCATGGTTTTCATTTAGAAGCTAGGTTTATGGGAACCTAAGACATTATGTTTTTTGTATTTTGATACATTACATTTGCTTCCGCATTTACGTTCCGCATTTTCTTAAACTCTGTAAAACTTATTTATTTTGTATGATGTTCAAACATAATGATTTTTCAAAAACCATTTAAAGGTCGTTCGAAATAACCAGGACCGATGATCCTTGACAGTCATGACCCGCGGGTATACCGTTGTGGATTTCATGGTGTGACAATTTCAAACATCAAATAAAATGTCTGGACTTTTAGAATGTCACAGATATTAATACTTGTCATGTGTTTATATATCAAAATAACAAATGCGTCACAATGTTTGAATATTGGTTAGACCTTTCATTATATGAATAATTGTTTTTTTTTTCTATTACCATCTTGAGAATATATTTTTTAATATAATAAAGTCGATAAACAAAAAATTAGTGAGCCTTATTGAAAGATAAAATTAATTTTTAAATAATTCATAGATTATTGTCATAAGAGTTCTTACATAAATTAAAATATAAATAATTAATCATATATATATATATATATAAATATTTATATATATTATCATATCCATAACCTAGATCTCAATATATTTAGCCACTTTGATGTTGATCAACTTCATTACCTTTTCTTGAAAAACATGAATCCCATTTTTATTTTTTCATCGAATTCCCTGAGATAGAACTCAACAGCATCTCCGGCACTTAAGTTATAACGACTGACAACTTCATTGAACCCTGTAAACACATATTTTCCTTGAACCCGATGAAACCATAGAGTGAAAGGTGTTCCATCAGTATCACTCACCAAATCAACTTGAATCTGCTTATTTCCTTCACGGACTTTCTTTTGCAAATCCGGATTGCCGACATTTGGTATTATTTCGTTATCAACGGTTTTTTTTGGCAAAATAATCCTTCCAGAATTACATGTGTCGGATTCGGTGAGCATTTTGAATATCAATCGAGTTGAAGACATTTTTTATATGTTTATGTGTGAATGAATGCTCAAACGATTATTAGTGTATTTGAACTATATATAGGAAGTAGACTTCAACATGCAATATATTTAGTATTTATTGTTATAATTATCAAGTATTAATTCGATTCTACATTTTAATTTATGATATTATAATACTAGTTTAATGTTAAGCATCCTAAATATATTTTTAATAATATAAAGTAATTAAAGTTTAAGATTTTATATTTTTTTAATATAACTAATACGCTTTATAACTAAAATAATATATTTAATAAATTTTTATACACCAATAATTAACGCTTATTTTGATCCAAGACGACACTAATAATATGTTAACTTTCTAAAACGTCGATCTATATATAAAATACAACAATTCTCTGTTAGTAATAATAAAATTATTGAAAATAATAGTTTTTACTTACTTTACATAAAAAACTTGTATATAACTACAAATAGCTACATTTGTGAATTAGAATTTGCAATTTTTGTAAATTCACCATAAAGTTTTTATTTTTTTAGGAAATTGAACGGAAAATTTTACACTTTAAAGTTTGGGCACAAACTTTTTTTTTTATTTTGAATAATTACCATCAATATACATTTACCAACTTATTTCTTAAAATAAATTAAAGAATTGTCGATTTGGATTTATTTGTAGTCGAAGAAATCAAGGTAAGAATCTCCGCTTCGCACTGTTCATCATCGATAACAATTTTGTTTGATTTTGGGTCTGCCGATTTTTTAATTTATCACTTGTTAATTTCTGAAATTAGTTTAATGACCGGCATACCTTACAAAACCTATTTGGTGAAAATAAAACCCACCCATGATTTGGCGGAAACCATCACCCCCATCAAAACCGATTTGGTTCAACGCCTACGAGTTCAGATTGTTTAGCGTTTGGGTGCGGTTTTTCATCACCGGCCACCTTGTTTTTGGGCGACTCCATCTTAGACAAATTTAGAAAGCTGATTCACGTAACACCACTGTTTCTAAGCATCAGCGAGTACAAAGCGGGCTAAAGATATACCTTATTGTAAGACCCTAACCCGGACATCCTATAGTTGGCTCTGGTTATTCTTTTTAAAATACTCGTGTTATTAATCAAATTACAGCGAAAGTCTTTCTAAAAACAATAACTATTATATAAGATCGTTATCGTCATTAAGTTTATCTCACGCATGCCTGCACACCAATCTGAGTAGCACCGCTCCCAAGCCAAGATACACCGACCCCCAAAGCTCACCTGCAACACAATCTAACGTACACACAAATTTAACAACGCTGAGTGAGTTCTAATAGTTTAATTTGAACAAAAGCCATCCAATCACGTTTAATATTTATCTCCACCCGGGACCTGCAGGTCCTTATTAAAATAGTTCTATAAATTATTAACAAACAAATAACTCATGTTACCTTACGATATCCAATAACCATTCACCACCCAAGACTCATCCTTTAATTGTAATCCAGTGGTCTCATCAACATAGATCCAACTTACTACACTAATAACTCACGATCTACCACACGTATTAACTTGACGCCTGGTTAACAAAATAAATCCCTAGATATCGACTTACTCAGCCTTGACCAAGGCTCTCACCGATCAACTGACACAATAATTGTAAGCACTACATCACAAATCTCGACCTAACGATTAATCTAACTCTTCTCGACTTATTAATATCATCTACACGTCACAATAGTATCACCTCATACATAATAAGTATAACTCAACAATTGCATGCAACTTGAAACAAATATATGCATACAAACACATACATTATCACTGCACCCTCGTAAGGTGTTTTGGGTAAAAATTGTGAAAGCTAATTTTGTAACCAAACTTCGTAAATGAGGTAGTGTGCTTGATCAAAATGCAATGTTAAAACTGTAAAAATGATTCTTGACATGATAATATACGAGGAAAGCCCTTAATCCCTAAGTATAACACCAATCTGTAGAGAGCCAAATCAAGAGGCGGAATCTCTAGATTTGGTGAAGAAAACACAAGAAAAATAGATGAACAATAAAAACCTTCTTGTATTGATTTGAATTAAAAAGATATTACAATGAAAAACCTCAAATTTCTCTTTGAATGTGTGCTCACAATGATGATGAAACAATAATCTTGAGAAAACACTGATGTGTGCACACCGTAAACCCTAGAAAAACTATTCTATTTATAGGTCTAGACTAGGTTTGACAATATTACAAAAATGCCACTAAACTATTAAATTTTCATTTAACAGCAACTGCCACTGTTAATCGAAACACGCACGACAATCGAAACTATACTTGCGATTGAACCTTGAACTTTCGATCGATCTTTGATTTTTACTTGAACTTGATCATTCGTCTAAATCTTGATTACTTTGGTAAGCGTCAGCTGTCACACCCCAACCGACGGCGGATTATACGTCGGGGCGGACTCGGTTGTTCAATAGCATACGGTTGACTATTAAAGTTTTAATAGTTTTATTCATAACTTTAGAGATTACAATACAAAGAAAAGTATCAAGTATAACAAGAATACAAAGTTTAATTTGATAAAGATTCTAAGTCCAAAGCGTCCTATGTGATCACAATAAATTCTCATGCTAGTATACCTGCATGTTAAGTAAACTGTCAACTAAAAATAGTTGGTGAGATGCAAAGGTTTTAACATAGTTTAGCAAAGTCTTTGAAAAGTTTTACAATTCACTATGTCATGCATTCTATAGTATAAGTGTGAGAACAAACAAGTTTAAATATTATGCATATCAATCCTCCAACCAAGTTTAGGTATAACCCACAGGTTACCCTTAAAAGTTTAAAGTTTAAATCCAGCAACATTCACCATGGGCTCCCCCAAAGGGTCAATCAATCTAGGTGGATTGGTCAAATACAATAGATCTATTATTGTCACTATATGCTTGATCAAAGTTAATGAATATGCTAGTTTTAAGTTTAATTTAAGCATGCAAGTCTCAAAGGCACATAACACAAGAATAAGCATATAAACATAGTTGTACAAGAATTGTATAAGTCTGAAAGTTTGATACATGTTCCACCCCAAGTTTATAAATCAAAACAAAGCAAAAAGGGGCTAAGTATACTCACTTGGATTTGATGAATGAGTGTCCAACAAGATTAAGTGTAGCAAGACTTTGAGGGAGAATATCCTCATAAAAAGCCTAAGAACACAAGTCTAAAGTTTCAAGTTTGATTCTATAAGTCTATAGCAAGTATCTAGAATTCTAAGATTGACTAGGGTTCTAAAAATGAGACGGGAATGTTTGTGTTTATAAAGTTTAGATTAAAGTTTCAAATAGGGTTTCGAATAAATAACACAAGACTTGGATATCAAAGTTTAATAAGTTTATAGTCTAGAATAATTATTAATTAAAAATAATTATTTAGAAAGCTTTATAATTATTAATTACATAAGTTAGGTAATAATTATTTAAAGTAGTTTTCTAGTATTTTATGAATAAGATTGTAAGGATACTTTAATTGAAAGACTAAATAATTATTAAAGATTACCAATAATTATTTAAAGATTTAATAATGATTAAGGATTTATAATAGTTATTTAAAGAATAAATAATTACTAAGGATGAAAAACTATCTAAAATAAATTAATATAAATCTTTCAAGATTCATTTAAGTATCAAGTATTTGTTTACAAATTAACTTGTATTTCAATAATGATTAATATATGATTATGAGTTTAAATAAATACATGCAATTATAAGTTTATAAAGTGTTAAATAGTATTTCTTATATAGTTTATATTTTAACTATAAGTGTATAAATGTTTTCAAAGTTTCAAATGAAACCACAAGTTTGTAAAGTCTTAAGTAAAGTTTCCTTTTAGTTTATAAGTATTTAAATAAAGTTTATAAGTTTATAAATGTTTTAAAGTTTCTATTTTATTTTATAAATTTATAAACATTCTAAAAATAAATTAAGTATATTTATTTCTCCTATTTAAATTTTATATAAACAAATAAGTGTTCTGTTTATATAAAATATAAGTTTTATAAAATGTACAAATCTATGATTTATTAAGGTTCTAGTTTCTGTTTTTATAAGTTTATAAATTTCTAACAATGTATATTTATTTTCTTGTTTTTAATTTAAATAAATATAAGTCTTGAATTAAATAAATATAAAATCTATAACAATGTAAAAGTTTTTAAGTTTTCTGTTTCTTAAATAATATGTAAGTTTTATAAACTTTTCAGATATTTATAAAAGTTATATAAGTTTTAAAAGTTTATAAATTTAAATTAAAGATTAAGTATTTCTTTAATTCAAAAAATAAATAAATAAAGTTTACTGTTTTCATAAAATGGTTTCTTTGCAAATATAAGTTTTTATAAAAGGATAAAAGTATGTTTATATTTTTTAGGTATTTAAAACTATTTTTAAAGATTTAATTGTTATAAGTTTTAGTTAAGTTTAATTAATTAAAATGGTTTTGGAAAATAAAAATGTAACTAAAAACCATTTTTAAGTTTATAAAAGTTTAACAGATTTTATTAAAATAATTAAAGTATTTAAAACTGATTGAAAAAGCATAAAAAAATATCAAAACTTGGGTTGGCCAGATTCGAACCTGAGCCACCCAAGTTAACACACAAGCGCACAAACCACCCGACTACGGGCGTCGTTGAGGTTTTACTCAGAAAATTAAATAGATAAACACATTCTTAAATCGTCCCAAATTCCTGTATGAACCCTAGAATCGAATTTTCCCAAATACGCATCAATAACCCTCTGTCTGAGTAAATTGACAGAGGGCTTTTGATCTATAACTGAAAACGAAGAGATTGGCCACAAGAAATACCTGGTTTGGTGTCGGATTGAGTAGGAACGGTTATGGGTTCATAGTCGGCTGTCACTGGAATCAAACAAGCAATGTAGGTACGAATTGAAGGAATTGAGACTATGAATAGTTAGAGGGTGATGTCGTAAGGTTTTTGCGGTAGTATTTATACTCGATTTCAGGTTTTAATGCTAAAACAGTTGGGAAGACAACGGGTGAACGAGACGAGTTAAAATTTGAAATACGCGGGCATTAAACTCGAAATCGGCTAATGAATTATTATGGGTTATGGTCGCATGCTCGACTAGGAACTCGAGGAGCATTCAATTCGGCCGAAATACGCATTTTTGAATAATCGGGCTCAAAAACGGCCACTGTGGGAGTCGAACTCGGGACCAATTTCCAGATTCGGGAGTTTGGGGAAATTGCACCTAGGTCCCTGTAGTTTCAAGTGTTTATTATTTTATGTATAAACTTAAGTTTTAGTTTAAAGTAAGTTTCAAGAGTTGGTAGTTTAAGTCCCCGGACTTTTATAACTAAATAATATGTTTTCTATTAAAATCCAAATATGTTTTATAAGTTTTATATAAATTAACTATTAGGTTTATAAATTATAAGTTTCAAGGTTTCAATATTAATAAGTTTATAAATCATATTATTTACATAATAGTAATTATAAACTTTATAAAGTTTTAATAATTTAACATAATTATAAGATATATCTATATCTCAAGTGTAATTGTTTTTTTTCTTAAATACATATTAATATTTATTATTTAAGAAAAATAGATTTTTAAATAAGATTTCAAGTTTTAAATTCATAACACGTGCAAGGATTTGGGAAAGGATACATCGGAAAATCCTGGATATTACAGTCTCCCCTACTTTATGAAATTTCGTCCCGAAATTAAAGTAAAAGGGTCCAGTTTCCAAGACTTAAGCTTATGGTACGTGCAAGGATAATGAGAAAATATATCTTCCTTTGATCTTTACATTCCTAAGTAAACGTTCAGATTTCCAAATGGACGGTGACGATAGGGATACGATTACACTTGAGCTTCTAGATTTCACGGCCCATGATTGCCGGGAGTTTCTCTAAGAAGTATACATTTTTGTCGAGGGGTTTGTGGAAATGAACCTAAGGAGAAGGACTGTCGCATAATCATTTGGATTCCAAAGGTGAAATGCATTACTTGAAATGATTTTGATGACAATTTGATGATCTGAGTTTGCTCAAAATATGGTCTAATATGCCCAAGGATTGAGATATTACCTTAGTTTAGTTGCTAGCTATCACGATAGGTTTTAGGTTATAGCACACGGCAGAATTTACTATGTTTTCCATGCGTTGATTTTTATAATTACGTATGCACCCATAAGTATTCGAATCGTCGTATGGTCTGTATAGGTTAGGGCACATAGATTGCTTAGTGCATAACTATTGTTTTCACGTAAAAGTAGCTAACAATTAATTGAGTCCCTAGAGGGAAACGTCAATCAGTAACTAAGGAGTAATGATGTGGCATAACTTAGAGTTTCAAAGCTTACTCGTGGTCTGAACAAGAATACGTCAAACCCTAAGTAGTTTAAAGTTTTACACCTTTCTCGTGTTTGAACAAGAATACGTCAAACATCGAGTAGTTTAAAGTCTCACATCTTCCTCGTGTTTAAACAATAATACGTCAAACCCCGAGTAGCTTTAAATTATTCCAGTTTTCCAACTTTAGTGAATAGAGTGTGTGATCACGCCTTGAGTATAAGTGATCACTCCAATACTCTGGTGTTTATGAGAGATGTGGGAAAGTTTTCGTAATGGAGTCCATTGTTATACGCTCCTCATTACTATACAGGAAATGTTGGTTATTCAAAGAGACCAGATGGACGTCGATGTTTGGTTTTTGACTCGAAGGCAAGTGAGGCACTTTGCTATAGAGAGCAATGTCCTTCTTCATGCTAGTCTCTAGTATTAGTAATGAAGTTTCGAGTAACGAGTCTTATAAGGTTTATTTAAGATAAACGTACAAAAAGTTATCATGATCAATAATTTTGGTATGACTTGGTAAGCAATCACTGAGCTTAGATTTTAATTGAAGGAAGCTCTACACGACATTTCGTTATACATGTTTACTTTCGGTAGCCGAAAGGTGTTGAGCTTTAAGGATACGAGTTTGAATTTTGTTTTGAATTTCCACACAATGTAACAAGGTTTGTTCCTCCCGACTCAAAGTATTGACTTCGTCTAGTAGTGTGGTATTTTTTTTTTGTGAATGTGTATACGTAAGTTTATTGTATTTCATGAGTGACATGTACTTGGGTTTTCGACTCCTGTTATGGTTTATATGAATGGTTAACGTCTATGCAAAGATATTCATGTCTTTGACCTGGAAAGTATCCTCATACTTTACCGAAAGCGTAAGATGATGGGGAGGTTATAAATTTATGGAGGTGTGCTCACAAATAAATGTCCTTGTTTGTAAAATGAATTGGTAGTTTATGCTCGTTTTGTAATAATGGATTGGATAGATAGGCTAGTAGTTATAAGAAGGTTATTTCAAGAGAAAGGTATGGCTAACAAGTAAATTAGTTTAGCCAAAGCTTAGTGATAGAAACTCTTACGAAGTGGTGTCATAGTTGATTTAAGACAGTGTTTCATGTTGTTTTGAAAGTCTGTTTCAAAATGGGATGTTTATTTAAAGTTTATTCTTTGGTCATATTTGTCACTTAGGGTTTGTTAACTTAGTACGTCGTTTGTCGTTTGAATCAGATATTAAAATGAACTGTTTACGAAGGATTTTTTTTAGGTAGGAGTACTAAGTTGTAATAAATAAAAAGTGATGTTTGGGGATCTTTGGTAAGGTTTGTGTCAATTCAGAAGAAATAACGATCGAGTTGCAAAATAGGACTTATCATTAATTGCTTGAAAATTTGGGACTTGTAGCCCTTACATAAGGAATTGTTTCTTAAACGGAAATCAAAAACAAGGAAAATAGAAATTTCATCTAACGTCTCAGCTAGATCTCCGCTAAGAAGCAGACGAGTACTAAAACAAGTACCGCTAAGGTTACTCGAATAGCAAACCAAGCCTCCGCTCTATTGGTTTCCGTACGGCAGTCAAGCATCTCCTTGCCCTCCTCCAGGGTTGTGATTTTCTCTTCTTGACACTAGATCTGATCCATCAAGTTGTCAATCATTTGGCTCAATAGGTCGTGTCTTATACCGTGTTCCATCTCACGCCTCACAAATTCTGCGGTTCCCACATACTGATAGACGTCATTAGCTGGGACTCCCATTACACTAGTAGGTGCTCTAGCATGTCTTGCCCTTGGGTGTGAGTCAGGGGTCAAGTATGGGTCTCTTGGCGGGTATGAAAACCGGTGGTGAAGATGGGGTCCTTGGAAATGATTTCTTGGTGGGCATGGCCCAAATGTCCAGAATCTTGGGCAAGAGTATCAAAACCATAGCTTTCCAAATAAGGAAACTTTGTTGTGGCATAAACTAGGTTACAAATTACCAAGTTACTTTACTTGTCCAAATGTGGTTGAAATGATATTACTAAATGATTAGTGCAATGGCATGAGTTATATAAATTATCTTGTTGTCATGATATGAACATATGCAATTACTTGAGTACATGTGTTGCTACTTACGACATTAACCTAGGTATATTGTGTTACTTATTATATGACATGCACTTATAAAATTACTTGAATATGTATGTTGTGTCATAAGGTTCTACTTATGTATTACTTGTATAAACTTTCACCATGTGTCACCAACGAGTCGTCGTGTCACACTTGGTCAATGTTAGTCAACATTGGTCAACATTGATCAAACTTAGTCAAACTTTGTCAAACATTTTCAATACGTCAATATCACCTTTCAACATTGAGTCGTTTGGAAGAACGTGGTTACATAAACCAAGTTTACATTTCAAAGACCTTATAGCCTTAACATTTCAAGGGCTCGGATAGGTCGGTCAGTCGGACTTTTGCTAGGAGTCATGTGTTGCTTTTCATACTACTATCACCTCATTCCCATGTGAGTTTCACTGCCCCGCTGTACTTACTCTTCCATTGGGGGAGATACACGCTAAATCCTATTTTCATAGTCGTGTGACGTTACTTTTTTATTTTGCTTTAATATATAAGTGGGTACATTTCTCGCACATGAAAGTCGTCTCATTATCGAAGCGTTAAAGAGTTTACCAAGCGAGGTAATCTTGAATAGTACGATTGGGTATAACAACCCCCACCCGGATTAGTCACGCTAACTGAGAGAGAATGTCTAACGGGTGCATCATTGACCTAATTCATTACACCATGGGCATGTAAGAGGCAAAATGCAAGTTTCTGCATCTATTCATTAGTATAAATACGTATTGTTACACTGTTTTCATTTTTTTTGTTACTTAAACACGTGAACTCACCAACTTTATGCTGACACTTTTAAGCATGTTTATCTCAAGTCGTTAATTCTTTCCACAACGACTAGGGCGTACACGCACTGGAGGCACACTGCATGGTTTTCATTTAGAGGCTAGGTTTATGGGAACCTAAGACATTATGTTTTTGTATTTTGATACATTACATTTGCTTCCGCATAAACTCTGTAAAACTTATTTATTTTGTACGATGTTCAAACATAATGATTTTTCGAGAACCATTTAGAGGTCGTTCAAAATGACCAGAACCGATGATCATTGACAGTCACGACCCGCGGGTATACCGTTATGGATTTCATGGTGTGACATTTCTAACATCAAATAAAATGTCAGGATTTTTAGAATGTCACATATATTAATACTTGTCATGTGTTTATATATCAAAATGACAAATGCGTCACAATGTTTTAAAATTGGTTAGACCTTTCATTACTAATTTGAATAATTGTTTTTTTTTCTATTACCATTTTGAGAATAGATTTTTTAATATAATAAAGTCGATAAACAAAAAAATAGTGAGCCTTAATTTTTAAATAATTCATAGATTATTGTCTTAAGAGTTCTTACATAAATTAAAATATAAATAGTTAATCATATATATATATATAGGGGAGGGTTCCAAAGAAAACCACATAGTTAGGCGAAAACCGAAAAAACCACTAAAAAAATCAATTTTAAGCAGTAATATAATAAAATTTACTTTTTATTTTATTTTATTTTTATTTTTTTATAAGAGTATCAATATAATATTACATATTTTTACAAAAAAATCATTTAAATATTGGCTTATGGGTTACGTATACGTAAACAGAAAAAAAAAATTATGGTTACGTATACGTAACCCATATTATTACACACTATTTTAGTGGTTTTCTCGGTTTTCGCCTAACTTTGTGGTTTTCTCTTGATCCTTCACCTATATATATATATATAGGGTTGGGTTATTGTAAAAAGGGATTTTAAAATAAGAAGGGTAAAAAGTATTTAGGCCCATTGGATTAGATTGTTTAATCTGATCTATGGTTACTTTTTACACGGTGACAATTTTATAAACAAGTGTAACTTTTACGACACAAAGGAACACGCAAGAGGGTATATCAGTACGTTTTGCGTACCAACCCTTCTCACCCTTGTTACGCAAGCAATCCAACAGGCGAATTAGCGAAATCGAAGAAATTCAGGCAAATCGGACAGGCGAATTAGACGAAATTAATGAAATTGAAAACTAATCGCAAAGCAATCCAACAGGCGCAATCAAAAAATGAAGAAAGACGCTTCAAGTATCGGTAAAACGCCTTCTGTATAACACTTATTTTTTGTTTTTGAAAAAAACTAGGGTTTGTGGATGATTGTGTATTATGATTGTTTATCATGATTTTGTTCTATACATGTGTTTAGTATAAAATACGCCCCGCCGCGTAGCACTTTGATGTTATATACATTGTGTATTACACATATGATCAAATGTGTATTACACAATCAATGTGTATTACGCAATCAATGTGATGATGGAATTTTCAGATTACGGTTAAGAGTTATACACCTTCAATTTGTATTACACAATAAATGTGTATTACACAGTCAATATATCTCAGTTGTCTATCATGATTGTGTAATACACTACAATCAATGTGTAATAGTATCAATGTGTATTGCACATTGATTGTAGTGTATTACACACAATCATTTTGTATTACACATTAGTTGTGTATTACACAGTCAATATATCCAAGTTGTCTATCATGATTGTGTAATACACTACAATCAATGTGTAATAGTATCAATGTGTATTACACATTGATTGTAGTGTATTACACACAATCATTTTGTATTACACAATAAATGTGTATTACACAGTCAATATATCCCAGTTGTCTATCATGATTGTGTAATACACTACAATCAATGTGTAATAGTATCAATGTGTATTACACATTGATTATAGTGTATTACACACAATCATTTTGTATTACACAATAAATGTGTATTACACATTAACTGTGTAATACACATTTATTGTGTAATACAAAATGATTGTTTGTAATACACTACAATCAATGATTATTGTGTAATGCACATTGATTGTGTAATCCTTATGTATTTACACAGTGATTGTGTATTATACACAATAAATATGTATTACACATTCAATGTGTAATACACAATCAATGTGTAAAATACACAATCAATGTGTAAATACACAAGGATTACACAATAAATGTGTATTACACATTGACTGTGTAATAAAAAATCAATGTGTAATACACATTGAGAATAATACACAATCATTTTGTATTACACAATAAATGTGTATTACACAGTCAATATATCCCAGTTGTCTATCATGATTGTGTAATACACTACAATCAATGTGTAATAGTATCAATATGTATTACACATTGATTGTAGTGTCTTACACACAATCATTTTGTATTACACAATAAATGTGTATTACACCGTCAATATATCTCAGTTTTCTATCATGATTGTGTAATACACTACAATCAATGTGTAATAGTATCAATGTGTATTACACATTGATTATAGTGTATTACACACAATCATTTTGTATTACACAATAAATGTGTATTACACAGTCAATATATCTCAGTTGTCTATCATGATTGTGTAATACACTACAATCAATTTGTAGTAGTATCAATGTGTATATCAATTAATGTGTAATATATACAATGTATATTACATCATTGTGTATTATACACATTATGTTAGTAATGTTAGTCTATTACTCAATATCATATATTGACTTACACATTGGGATTAAATTTTTATTGCAGAAAGAAGCTTTTGTATCATTCATTGCAGACTTTGCACATCCTAAAACTGATGAAATGGATGACACTTGATTAAAAGATTTGTAATGCCTTGGAGAACAACTGAAAACACTAAAGACTGTGGTATTTTTATGATAGGCATATGGAAACATACATGGGAGAAGAAGAAAAAGCTTGGCATTGTGGTTTTGGATTGGAATCAGAGAATGTGTAGGAGAAACAAATAGAAGATTTGCGTCGAAAGTATTGCGCAAAAATTCTTTTGCATGAGATAAATGAATTAAAACACTACATTGTTGAAGAATTGAATACCTATTTGCAAATATCATATCCATCAAGAAAAATCTTGGAAGAAACTTCAAAAAAGAGAATTGAAAAAAGGTTGAAGAGAGAACTGGATTAGACATTTTTCTTTAACATTATGTTGACAATATTGCTATGAATGTGTTTGGTGTTGGTTTTTTAAAACAGTTTCTGATGATCATGGTGGTTTGGTTGACATTATTGTAGAAACAATACTCTTATTTTCTTATTTCTAATGACAATGGTTGGTATATATGTTTATGGCTATAAGAATCTTATATTGTTAATTCTCATGATCATAATGTTTATATTACAAAATAGGTTGTTTATATTACAATGATTGTGTATTACACAATCATTGGGTATTACACATTGATTATGTATTACACACATCATTGTGAATTACACAATAATGTTCACTGTTTTTATGTATTATACACAACAATGTATTTACATAATTTTACACACAACAATATATTTACACAATCATTGTGTATTACACAGTCATTGTGTATTACACAATGATTGTGTATTACACACATTGATTGTGTAATACACAATCATTGTATATTACACACATCATTGTTTATCATTGTGTATTTTCACAATCATTGTGTAATCATTGTGTATTAATCATTTTGTAAATACACAATGATTGTGTATTACACAATAATGTTCATTGTTTTTATGTATTTTACATAACAATGTATTTAAATAATGTTACACACAACAATGTATTAACACAATGATTGTGTATTACACAATCAATGTGTAATACACAATCATTGTGTATTACACACATCATTGTTTATTATACAATCATTGTGTATTTACACAATCATTGTGTAATCATTTTGTATTACACAGTCATTGTGTATTACATAGTCATTGTGTATTATACACATTTGATTGTGTATTACACACATAATTTTGAATTACACAATAATGTTCATTGTTTATGTATTATACACAAAAATGTATTTACACAATCATTGTGTATTACACAGTCATTGTGTATTACACATTGATTGTGTAATACACAATTAATGATGTGTATTACACATTGATTGTGTAATACACAATTAATGATGTATATTACACATTGATTGTGTATTACACACATCATTGTTTATTAAACAATCATTGTGGTTATCTATACCAGTGAAGGGAACAAACACCATATCATACCTAAAAACAAAAAGTTAAAGGAAATGTCATATATTACACATTATTACTAAAACACAATGAAGATTTAAATCTTACTTATTTGATCGATAAGTGGCATCAAATCCTACAACATCACCAAATACCAAATAATTTCTCTTCGAAACCTCATCCGCCCAAAATAAACCACCTAAAGTTTCGTCTTCTTTAATAGTATAATCAAACGAAAAATTGGGACAATATTGCTTTTTCCTCTCAAGACGTTGAATAACCATCTCTGCATCATACTCACCAATATATACATTTTGATCCCTCTTGAAATTCTTAAAATCATTTTTTGTTGCACCTAGATCCTCATAACCACCATACAAACTCTTCAAAATGTTAAATGCTCTTACAGGCCCAAGATTAATGGTAGACAACTCTTGAATTGCACTTTCTTTTACATAATTAACCTTTCTTGTAGAAGTCAAAAATTGAATGTCTTCTTTTTTAATAAAACTGTGGTTATGCTCTTCTTGAAAACCATATATTTGATACTTTTTATCAACATTTAACCGCAACTTAATATATGCATTACATCCAATCCTTTTAGATGGTTTCCTACGCCTTTTCACTTTACCATCGTGTAATTTATCAAACGATCTTCCTTTTTTAAAACCTTGCCTTGAACAGACAAAGTACTTCAACTTAATAACACCCTTAGGATTGTATGATGAGGTCCTCCTAATTGAGAAACCACTACAGAGAGCATACTTTTCATAAAAGTAAAATGCATGCTCAATAGAATCAAACACCATACCAATAACAGGTTTAACTGACTGGCTCACAACAGGTGTGTAATACCTTTTTCCAGAATTTGGTGATACACGATGTTGACTAAGTTCATTGAAATTTTGGACATTTACATAAGTAAAAGTAACATTAGAAACAATGAAGAGACAGAAACATATAAACATAATAAAATAAGACACAATACAAATACAGTTATATATAAACAGATCAACACTCTGACCTTTATAAAACACTATGATGTTATATATATTATCAATCTGTAATACACAATGACTGTGTATTACACAATCATTGTGTATTACACACATGTCTCAACATTATATAATACACATCATTATGTAATACACATCATTATCTATCATATTGTCTATCAATCTGTAATACACAATGACTGTGTATTACATAATCATTGTGTATTACACACATGTCTCAACATTATATTGTAATACACAATGACTTTGTATTACATAATCATTGTGTATTACACACATGTCTCAAAATTATATTGTAATACACAATGATTTTGTATTACACAATCATTGTGTATTACACACATGTCTCAACTTATATAATACACATCATTATGTAATACACATCATTGTCTATCATATTGTCTATCAATCTGTAATACACAATGATTGTGTATTACACATCATTGTGTATTACACACATGTATCAACATTATATAATACACATCATTGTGTAATACACATCATTGTCTATCAATCTGTAATACACAATGATATGTAATACACAATTGTGTATTACACATCATTGTGTATTACACACATGTCTCAACATTATATAATACACATCATTGTGTAATACACATCATTGTCTATCATATTGTCTATCAATCTGTAACACACAATGACTGTGTATTACACAATCATTGTGTATTACACAATCATTGTGTATTACACACATGTCTCAACATTATATAATACACATCATTGTGTAATACACATCATTGTCTATCATATTGTCTATCAATCTGTAATACACAATGACTGTGTATTACACATCATTGTGTATTACACACATGTCTCAACATTATATAATACACAATGATAAACTAAAATACACATTCTCAACCTGTAATAAACAATGATGATAACACAATCGGTGATCAACAAACAACAAATTAAATAAGTACCAGACTGAACTTCATCAATCACCATTAAATAAACCAAAAGAATCAGATGATGGAATTTAAGAAAGATTTTGGAATCAGATGATGGAATTTAAGAACGATTTTGGAATAATCGAAAGAATATGGAATACGACTCCGCCGCAAATCGTTAAAGAGAGCAGGGATTGTGTTCCCAATATAATGAATGAAATTCCAAAAGTGACCCTCCGCCCAAGTTTGGTGCAATGACAGATGTCGCTATCAGCATCCTTCTCACCCTTCTCACATTAAAAACTCTTTTTACCTGATCCTAACCCTATATATATATATATATATATATATATATTATATCCATAACCTGGATCTCAATATATTTAGCCACTTTGATGTTGATCAACTTCATTACCTTTCCTTGGTAAATGTGAATCCCATTTTTATTTTTTCACCGAATTCCCTAGGATAGAACTCAACAGCGTCTCCGGAATTTAAGTTATAACGCTTGACAACTGCATAGAACTCTAAGAACATATATTTTCCTTGACTCCGAAGAAACCATAGAATGAAAGGTATTCCATCAGTATCACTCACCAAATCAACTTGAATTTGCTTATTTCCTTCACGGACTTTCTTTTGCAAATCCGGATCGCCGACATTTGGTATTATTTCGTTATCAACGGTTTTTTTGGCAAAATAATCCTTCCAATATTACATGTGTCGGATTCGTTGAGCGTTATGAATATCAATCCAACTGAAGACATTTTTTATATGTTTATGTGTGAATGAATGCTCAAACGATTATCAGGGTATTTGAACTATATATAGGAAGTAGACTTTAACATGCAATATATTTTGTATTTATTGTTATAATTATCAAGTATTAATTCGATTCTACATTTTAATTTATGATATTATAATACTAGTTTAATGATAAACCATTATCAATAACCGTTGTTAATAACAACCCTCCTAGGTTGTTCCTGCACTCATCAACAAATCAGTTAGAGAGTGGAACCCAAGCCATGATGATCTTGGGTTGTCCTTGAGAATCAAAGACTGTAACTTCTTGATAACCAAAATCTCGTGTATTATCAAAGAAATTTGTCGGTTTAGTTGAAATCTGTGGATTTAGTGGAGTTTTTACTTGTCAAATTTGCTTAGGTTTTATAATTTTCTGTCTTTCACCTTTTGGTCTAGTAAAATTCTTTTGTTTCAACTTTGGTGCATTAGATTTTGGAGTGTAATTGAAGCACAACCCTGAATATCTAACACAAGTACAGTTGGTGATTTATGAATCACTTTTAGTTTGTTTGAAACCATACCTGGTTTTTGTTTGTGGAGGAATAAATGCACTTCTTTGCTAAGTGTCCCTCCTTTCCACAAGCAAAACATGCTTTGACCCGAGAGAACCGTCTTTGATTGTTCTGTTGAAAGAAATTGTCACAACATGATGATGAAGACTGTGATGTTGAGGCCCTTGATGAAGCTCGTGTAACTACAATATTCTCTTCAATGTTAACCTGTTGAATACTCTGCTTTTAACAAACCTGTTTTTGTGATTGAGTCTGTTTCAAAGCAAAGAATTCTCTATTACTCATGTTTTCATGAGGAACATCGGTGACAACAGTTCCTGTACTTATATCTCCTTTTGGATTAACATATTTAGGAACACATGGCAAAACATTTATTAGTTTTTAAACAAGCATCTTGTGTGACACACGACGAACCAACATTGTTTTCAAAATCGGGTTTCGTCACAAAGTATCATTAACACTCTCAGGTTTCTCATTCTCATCACAATCATCCTCGGATGAACTCAAGGATCCAGATTCTGTACATGAAGCAAAACTATCCGAATCATCTGAAGTTTTAAAATAATCATCAGCAGATAAAGTACAAACAAATGGTGTGGGAACATGAGGAGTTGGCATATCAATAAATCTACGTAACTTGGAATAAGCCGAAGGATGTGTCTTATATCCAATACCTTCTGTGGCCTTCTTATGGATTTGCTTATCAATGATTCCAAACAAAAATTTTCTTATCCATACCCATGTTTTCAACTTGAAAATTTGCCTTTTCAAAATTTTGAAGTCTTTCGGTTAAAATTTGATTATTATTCTTTTGGGTGGTAAGTTGCACAATTAAAGATCGGGTTTCTGCTGAAATGTCATGAACTTTCTTCAAATAAAGTTTCTCATTCTTAGCCACAGAATCATACATGACTTTTATATGATCTCGTTCATCTACCAAAGCTTGGTTGATGAATCTATATTTCTGAATTTCATTTAAACAAGATTCTAGAAATTACCTCAGCTGGAACAACAGTGAGATCCCCAGATGGTTGGATGATGACAAGTCGATCTCCATCTTCAACATCTGCCATGAGTGCATGATTGTTTGCCATTGAGGATGTGGAGGTTGAGGCTTGATTTTCACTTTCTACTGAATTCAAAGTAGCTGGCATCTGTTGCTTGTGATCTTTGGTCGATGATGAATGTTCTTCATGCATCGTTGATTAATACATTTCGCAAGCGACCAAATTTGATTCAATACGTACACAATTTCCGTTGGAATCGTATCCATATCCTCCTTTGATCACTACCAAGTGTTGATCCAAGAGTTCTTCTTTTAATTGAAGCTTCTCATACATTTCTTTCAATGGAATAGTCCTTGGATTCATACTCTGTAGGAGGCTCTCAATTGTCTGAGACCATGACGCCGGTTGAGAGACCAAATACTTTGCTATTATCCATATATTCTCAATCATGACACCAATATCTTGAAGTTCACTAATGAATCTTGTATATTTGTTGTATTGATCAGTCAAACATTCCCCTTCTGCATGTGTAAACTGTCGATATCTTAGCATTAACATGTCTTTTCTTTTAGCTGAACTTAGAAGAGTCATCTTGCTGTCTTGGGTTCGACCAACAGATAATATTCACCAACTGGACTTACCGACACTAACTGATCAAAAATTGTATCCAAGACTCTCGGAGACGAGCCCGTAACCGAAAATAATACCTGAATCAATCGAGCATGAGTTCGAGTCAATTAAAAATTCTTTTATATATATCAACCTGATGTCACGCCCAAATCAAATGAGAATGTTGTAACATCCGGCCTCTCGTACCAACAATATTATCCGCTTTGCCCCCTAAGAGCTCACGGATTTGTTTTTGGTTGCCCGCCAAGGGGTCACCCATCCCTAGATTACTCCCACCCGAGCACGCTTAACTGTGGAGTTCTCCTCTCATCCACTACATTAAGCCCCAAAACGCGTTGTTGTATTTGAGGCGAGACATTTCTTATGAACCCAGCATCTCTCCCGTGGACAGAACAGAACAGAACGATATGGGATTTGCCTAAGGTGTTACAAACACCCCCTGGGACTCATCATCCTCGATGAGGTTTGCCCCACTATCGTAAACAGAACATAACGGGAGTGGCTCTGATACCATTTGTAACATCTGGCCTCTCGTACCAACAATATTGTCCGCTTTGCCCCATAAGAGCTCACGGATTTGTTTTTAGATGCCCGGGTGAAAACTTCCCGGGGTCACCCATCCGTTGATTACTCCCATCCGAGCACGCTTAACTGTGGAGTTTTTCTCTCATCCACTAAATTAAGCCCCAAAACGCGTTGTTGTATTTCAGGCGGAGCATTCCATATAAAGTGGATCCTGGGAAGTTTTCACCCAGGCAACCAAAAACAAATCCGTGAGTTCTTAGGGGCAAAGCGGACAATATTGTTGGTATGAGGAGTCGGGTGTTACAAATGGTATCAGAGCCACTCATGTGCCGTTCGGGATGGTGGGGCAAACCTCATCGAGGACGATGAGTCCCTAAGGGGGGTGAATTGTGACGCACTGAATTACCAAAATACTGAATATTGACACCCTAGGCAAATCCCACATCGGCCGTGGACAGGAGAGATCTTTGGTTCATAAGTAAAGGTCTTGTCTCTTAAATCAACAACGCGTTTTGTGGCTTAATGTAGTGGATGAGAGGAGAACTCCACAGTTAAGCGTGCTCGGGTGGGAGTAATCCAGGGATGGCGACCCTCTGGGAAGTTTTCACCCGGGCAACCAAAAACAAATGTGTGAGCTCTTAGGGGGCAAAGCGGACAATATTGTTGGTATGAGAGGCCGGATGTGTGACACACTGAATTATTGAATTACTGAATATTGACACCCTAGGCAAATCCCACATCGGTCATGGACAGGAGTGATCTTTGGTTCATAAGTAAAGGTCCTGCCTCTTAAATCAACAACACGTTTTGGGGCTTAATGTAGTGGATGAGATGATAACTCCACAATTAAGCGTGCTCGGGTGGGAGTAATCCAGGGATGGGCGACCCTCTGGGAGGTTTTCACCTGGGCAACCAAAAACAAATTTGTAAGCTCTTAAGGGGCAAAGCGGACAATATTGTTGGTATGAGAGGCCAAATGTTACAAATGGTATTAGAGCCACTCCGGTGCCGTTCGGGATGGTGGGGCAAACCTCATCGAGGACGATGAGTCCCTAAGGGGGGTGAATTGTGACGCACTGAATTACCGAATTACATAATATTGACACCCTAGGCAATTCCCACATCGGTCGTGGACAGATCCTGGTCTTCCTTCATTGAGCCACCATGCCCCTTCCCAAAGTGATGCTAGTGGGGATAGAACCTGGGTCTTTTTTAGAGAATCCGGTCTTTCTGCCACTAGACCACATTGGAAGTTGCAAAACATGTCCTAACAGTAGGAAAGATGATTTTTGTTGTTGAAATATTGTGTTTGCGTCAGTTTAGGTCGTTTGTATAAATAGAAACTTTATTGTTTTGTATTTTGTGTTCTTGAGCTACGATGGGAAATAACATCCTACAATGCTTTAGTTACATCTATTTAAGTGATTTATGAGCTTATTTGATGTTACGCATGTGTAGGATGTCATTTGACGACTTTCCATAAAGGGAAACTTTATTGGAACATAATTTGTGTTTGCATGCTATAATTATCTAAAGTAGGTTAAATGATGTTATTATCATTTGGTTAGATGATTTATTTGAGAATAGGTGATTAAAAGCTTTGTTATGACTCATTTTGGAATACCTTACTAATAAAGGAAACTTTATTGGTTTGAATACTTCATGCTCACTTTATATAGAATGTGCATGAATGCAACCATGTTAGTAGCATTGTAATAGGATAACTTCATGTATTTTTTTTATTATTTGAACCGTGTTACATAAAGGGTATCAAAACCCTAGCATTCCAAATAAGATAACTTTGTTGTGGCATAAACTAGGTTACAAATTACCATATTACTTTACTTGTCCAAATGTGGTTGAAATGATATTACTAAATGATTAGTGCAATGGCATGCGTTATATAAATTATCTTGTTGTCATGTTATGAACATATGCAATAACTTGAGTATGTGTGTTGCTACTTACGACATGAACCTAGGTATATTGTGTTACTTATTATATGACATGCACTTATGCAATTACTTGAATATGTATGTTGTGTCATATGGTTCTACTTATGTATTACTTGTATATACTTTCACCATATGTCACCAACAAGTCGTCGTGTCACACTTGGTCAATGTTAGTCAACATTGGTCAAACTTAGTCAAACTTAATCAAACTTTGTCAAACATTTTCAAAACGTCAATGTCACCTTTCAACATTGAGTCATTTGGACGAACGTGGTTACATAAACCAAGTTTACATTTCAAAGACCTTATAGCCTTAACATTTCAAGGGCTCGGATAGGTCGGTCAGTCGGACTTTTGCTAGGAGTCATGTGTTGCTTTTCATACTACTATCACCTCATTCCCATGTGTGTTTCACTGCCCCGATGTAATTACTTTTCCTTTGGGGGAGATACACGCTAAAACCTATTTTCATAGTCATATGACGTTACTTTTTGATTTTTCTTTAATATATAAGTGGGTGCATTTCACGCACATGAAAGTCCTCTCATTATCGAAGCGTTAATTACTTTACCAAGCGATGTAATCTTGAATAGTACTATTGGGTATAACAACCCCCACCTGGATTAGTCGCGCTAACTTAGAGAGGGGATCTAACGGGTGCATCATTGACCTAATCCATTACATCATGGGCACGTAAGAGGCAAAATGCAAGTTTCTGCATCCTTTTGTTGAGCTTCGGTTTTGTTGAATTGCTTATATTATTATTGTATATTTCCTGATCCACAATCGAATCATTAGTATAAATACGTATTGTTACACTGTTTTCATTTTTTTTTGTTACTTAAACACGCGAACTCACCAACTTTATGTTGACACTTTTAAGCATGTTTATCTCATGTCGTTAATTCTTTCCACAACGACTAGGGCGTACACGCACTAGAGTCACACTGCATGGTTTTCATTTACAAGCTAGGTTTATGGGAACCTAAGACGTTATGTTTTTGTATTTTGATACATTACATTTGCTTCCACATTTACGTTCGGCGTTTTCTTAAACTCTGTAAAACTTATTTATTTTGTATGATGTTCAAACATAATGATTTTTCGAAAACTATTTAGAGGTCGTTCAAAATGACTAGGACCGATGATCATTGATAGTCATGACCCGCGGGTATACCGTTATGGATTTCATGGTGTGACATTTTCAAACATCAAATAAAGTGTCTGGACTTTTAGAATGTCACAGATATTAATACTTGTCATGTGTTTATACATCAAAATAACAAATGCGTCACAATGTTTGAAAATTGGTTAGACCTTTCATTACAAATATGAATAATTGTTTTTTTTTTCTATTACCATCTTGAGAATATATTTTTTAATATAATAAAGTCGATAAACAAAAAAATAGTGAGCCTTATGCAAAGATAAAATTAATTTTTAAATAATTCATAGATTATTGTCTTAAGAGTTCTTATATAAATTAAAATATAAATAGTTAATCATATATATATATTTATATATATTATCATATCCATAACCTGGATCTCAATATATTTAGCCACTTTGATGTTGATCAACTTCATTACCTTTTCTTGAAAAACATGAATCTCATTTTTATTTTTTCACCGAATTCCCTAGGATAGAACTTAATAGCATCTCCGACATTTAAGTTATAACTCCTGACAACTTCACCGATCCCTGAGAACATATATTTTCCTTGACTCCGAAGAAACCATAGAGTGAAAGGTGTTCCATCAGTATCACTCACCAAATCAACTTGAATCTGCTTATTTCCTTCGCGGACTTTCTTTAGCAAATCCGGATCGCCGACATTTGGTATTATTTCGTTATCAACGGTTTTTTTTTGGCAAAATAATCCTTCCAATATTACATGTGTCGGATTCGGTGAGCGTCTTGAATATCAATCGATAAGACATTTTTTATATGTCTATGTGTGAATGAATGCTCAAACGATTATCAGGGTATTTGAACTATATATAGGAAGTAGACTTCAACATGCAATATATTTTGTATTTATTGTTATAATTATCAAGTATTAATTCGATTCTACATTTTAATTTATGATATTATAATACTAGTTTAATGATAAGCATCCTAAATATATTTTTAATAATATAAAGTAATTAAAGTTTAAGATTTTATATTTTTTTAATATAACTAATACGCTTTATAACTAAAATAATATATTTAATAAATTTTTATACACCAATAATTAACGCTTATTTTGATCCAAAACGACACTAATAATATGTTAACTTTCTAAAACGTCGATCTATATATAAAATACAACAATTCTCTGTTAGTAATAATAAAATTATTGAAAAAAATAGTTTTTACTTACTTTACATAAAAAACTTGTATATAACTACAAATAGCTACATTTGTGAATTAGAATTTGCAATTTTTGTAAATTCACCAAAAAGTTTTTATTTTTTTAGGAAATTGAACGGAAAATTTTACACTTTAAAGTTTGGGCACAAACTTTTTTTTTATTTTGAATAATTACCATCAATATACATTTACCAACTTATTTCTTAAAATAAATTAAAGAATTGTAGATTTGGATTTATTTGTTGTTGAAGAAATCAAGGTAAGAATCTCCGCTTTGTACTGTTCATCATCGATAACAATTTTGTTGATTTTGGGTCTGCCGATTTTTTAAATTTATCGCTGCCTTGATTCCAAAACTCATCAGGTTTGTTAATTTCTGAAATTAGTTTGATATGGAATAGTTGACTGACATACCTTACAAAACCTATTTGGTGAAAATAAAACCCACCCATGATTTAGCGGAAACCATCACCCCCATCAAAACCGATTTGGTTCAATGCCTACGAGTTCAGATTGTTTAGCGTTTGGGTGCGGTTTTTCATCACCGGCCACCTTGTTTTTGGGCGACTCCATCTTAGACGAATTTAGAAAGCCGATTCACGTAAGACCAATGTTTCTAAGCATCAGCGAGTACATAGCAGGCTAAAGATATACCTTATTGTAAGACCTCAACCTGGACATCCTATAGTTGGTTCTCATAACTGGTTATTCTCTTTAAAATACTCGTGTTATTAATCAAACTACAGCGGAAGTCTTTCTAAAAACAATAACTATTATTTAAGATCGTTATCGTCATTAAGTTTACCTCACGCATGCCTGCACACCAATCTGAGTAGCACCGCTCCCAAGCCAAGATACGCTGACCCCCAAAGCTCACATGCAACACAATCTAACGCACACACGTTTAATATTTATCTCCACCCGGGACCCGCCGGTCCTTAATAAAATACTTTTATAAATTATTAACAAACAAATAACTCATGTTACCTTACGATATCCAATAACCATTCACCACCCAAGACTCATCCTTTAATTGTAATCCCGTGGTCTCATCAACATGGATCCAACTTACTACACTAATAACTCACGATCTACCACACGTATTAACTTGACACCCGGTTAACAAAATAAATCCCTAGATATCGACTTACTCGGCCTTGACCAAGGCTCTCACCGATCAACTGACACAATAATTGTAAGCACCGCATCACAAATCCCGACCCAACGGTTAATCTAACTTTTCTCGCCTTATTAATATCATCTACACGTCACAATAGTATCACCTCATACATAATAAGTATAACTCAACAATTGCATGCAACTTAACACAAATATATGGATACAAACACATACATTATCACTGCACCCTTGTCACGTGTTTTGGGTAAAAATTATGAAAGCTAATTTTGTAACCAAACTTCGTAAATGAGGTAGTGTGCTTGATCAAAATGCAATGTTAAAATTGTAAAAATGATGCTTGACACGATGATATACGAGAAAAGCCCTTAATCCCTAAGTATAACACAAACCTGTATAGAGTCAAATCAAGAGGCGGAATCTCTAGATTTGGTGAAAAAAACACAAGAAAAATATATGAACAATAAAAACATTCTTGTATTGATTTGAATCAAAAATATATTACAATGAAAAACCTCAAATCTCTCTTTGAATGTGTGCTCACAATGATGATGAAACAATAATCTTTAGAAAACTCTGATGTGTGCACACCCTAAACCCTAGAAAAACTATTATATTTATAGGTCTAGACTAGGTTTGACAATATGAAAAAAAAATGCCACTAAACTATTAAATCTTCATTTAACAGCAACTGCCACTGTTAATCGAAAACGCACGACAATCGAAACTATACATGCGATTGAATCTTAAATTTTCGATCGATCTTTGATTTTTTACTTGAACTTGATCTTTCGTCTGAATCTTGATTATTTTGGTAAGCGTCAACCTTAATAATACCCTACACGCATGCAACTTAACACATATATATATGCATACAAACACATACATTATCACTGCACTCTCGTCAGGTGTTTTGGGTAAAAATTATTAAAGCTAAATTTGTAACCAAACTTCGTAAATGAGATAGTATGCTTGATCAAAATGCAATGTTAAAACTGTAAAAATGATGCTTGACACGATGATATACGAGAATAGCCCTTAATCCCTAAGGTTTTCCGGCATAAAACCTCGGGAAGTGACTAAAAGTCACTTGCCTCCTAGTCTATATCTATATCTATATCTGTACTACCTAATAAATAAAAATAAATGGGTACATGTGTCACCCTCACGTTATCATTCTCGCTTAAACCCGTTTGCATAATATGATAAAACACATGGATCTTTATGCCCCGGTGTGAACTGACTCTAATTTCAAACCCATTCAGCCGGTTCTTCTCATCTTTGCCTTTTGAATTTTAGATCATTTCTACACATTATTGTACTTTTATTTTTCGATTATATAACCCCGTGTAATACACGGGTCTATAACATAGTCCTACAATATATAAAGAAAAGAAACCTTAGAAACTTAAAGTAGGCCTCTTGAAGAAATTTAACCCACCTGCTTCAAAGCTTTTTGCCCATCTGTGAAAGAATAAGTACCCGGTTTAGTGTTATTTAATCTGCTTCTTACAAAACATCCCCGTTTTTCACTCATTTTGGACAGACATACAAGACGATACTCCATCACCGCCGCCACTATACAACAACGGCTCCGCCATAAACCAATGGCACACTTTCGTGCGTGAATTTCTAGCGACGTTGCAGGCGAAAGTTTTTTTATGACAGGCGAAAGTTTTTTTTTGACGGGCGAAAGTATGAGGCGAAAGTTTAGTTTCGGACGGCGGGCGAAAGTTTCGTGGTGGCAAAAAGTTTCGGCCGAAAGAAAAGAAGAAAACCTTTTGATTAAGTTTCTTCCTTTTACATTTCAACATAAATGGCTCACGCGCTTAGTTTACTGTGAATGGGGGATTTAGTGTAGGGACTATAATGTAACAATGCACTCTATATAAACACCACTATTGTAACCCTAGTCCCTAATCACATCTATACTACATAATAAATAAAGGTTTTGGCGGGACACTTGTCACTCTCCTATGCATAATCAACTTTTTTTCTCGCCTCTCTCTCCTATTAATTATATAAATTTCTTTAACTGTTTTTATAATTTTTTGTTTCCCGACTCTCTCTCCTATTAAATAATAATGATTTTTATATTTCTTTTTGTAAAACGTTTTTTTCTTTTAAAAAAATAGGTTTGTCCATAAAACATTTTTATACATTGAATATTTCTTTCATTATTTTTATAAAATATTTTAAAAAAATAACTATATAACATTTCTATAATTTGTATTAAAAAACTATGTAATATGTCATAAATATGTAATATGTAAATCTTTATTACTAAATATATATAACATTGCATTTATTCAACTCATATAATGCACCAGGTTTCTAAAGTTTAATATGAATTTACACTTATCAGTTACATAAAAAAAATTAATACTCAGCTGAAAAATGTGTTTTAAAAATTATATTAACAGAAATTATAACTGTCACGTAATATTTTATTCAACCCGTGTAATACACGGGTTTTTAAAGACATATTTTTTTATTATGAAGTATATAACATTGTATTTATTCAACCCGTGTAATATACGTGTTTTTAAAGACATAAATTTTTTATTATTAAATATATAACATTACATTTATTCAACACGTGTAATACACGAGATTCTAACCTAGTAATCTATAAAACACACATTTCTAGTAAATTAATTAAGTATTAAAATCCAATTTACCTATTTTTTTTTAATTATAAATACAAGTGAGTCTATATAATTTAATCTAATATAAAAAGAATGAACCGAAACAATTAAGACCGACTAAGTCAACATAGAATCTAGCATAAACATCTCTAACATAAGTTAGTTAAAACTAATTATATACTATATAATTTGATTTTTTTTTTAACATCAATAAGAATTCTTATAGAAAAACTAGTGGTGAGCTAACAATACCCCAAATACACTAGCCACTTGACATACACCACAACAAAATAAAACTATTATAATCTACATATAAGCAAAATAGCAACTCGTAATCTTAACCGATCCCCATTACCGGACATTTGATCTAGTTCTCCCAACTGACCTGAGGTTTGTTACTCCTTTGTTCCCTCCATTCAAAGCTCAATAATTTTATATAATTTGATAACCTTATGAATAGTGGTTGTTGCGTGACAGCCGGGGATTAGCCAACGTGGCACGTCTTTAATTATTATTATTATAATTAAAAACATGAGCTGTTCGGAGAATAATATAGACATGAGCTGTTTGGAGAATATGGGCTCTGATCCTTTTGGTTTAAATGATTTTATTTTCAATTTGGGGGCCCACCAAAAGAAAAAAGAAAAGCCCAATTCAGATCCCCTTCTTCAAATAATAAATCATCTGGTTCGGTGCTTTATTCCAAAAAGAAATCTCGGACAAAAAAAAAGTCAGTGGCAGCCATGAAGGAGACGGTTCCGGCTGGGGCTGCGCTGAGAATCACATGCCCGAGGAGGGAATTCCTAACTTTATCGGGGAAGGTCGAGGTGAAGATTTTACCACGGGCGAGCAAGGTGGGGATCAGGGGTCGCCGGCTAAAGCCAGGGGCCTGGATGGGGAAGGTAGTATGGGGGTCCAAGTTTGCAAGGAAGGGGTAGGGGTAAATTCTCAATCCTCTCCGCTGGTGGATCTAAACGAAGAGCCAGTTATTTCAGAAAATTCTGGAGGAAATGGGGGCAACTGGAAATTCAAAACACAATTGAGGTGAATTGATGTGTCTAACCAATAGCTGTACTGTTATTAATTTAGTTAATGTATTGTTATAGGAAGTCCTTGATTGAAAGAGGTAATACTTTATGTCAATTCTTGTATTTAACCATTGTGCCTTGTATCTTGGAATGATCAATTGGAATAATCTTTCTGTCATGGTATCAGCCTAAATTGATCCCCATTTTTCCTTCATCTTCTTGGTAGTTTTCTTTTTTTTTTCATGGCAGACTCCACCACCGTCCCTCTTCATACCTTGCTCCACCTAATCACAATAAAACTCTCCTCAACAAATTACCTTCTATGGAAGAACCAACTTCTTCCCCTATCAACGTCTTTCCGAACATATTGACGGTACTGTTCCGGCGCCACCAGACACCATCATTACCGACGAAAAATCCACTCCAAATCCGGCTAATCTTACCTGGAAGGAGGATGATCAACGCTGCCTTCTTCTTCTTCAATCATCCTTAACTGAAGAGGCCATGGCTGAAACTCTAGGTCTCACCACCGCTCGCCAAGTCTGGTGCGCCCTTGAAGCCGCATACAGCAACGATTCTGTTGAGCGGCTACATACCCTCCGTGATTCTCTCCGGCAACTACAAAAAGGTGCCTCCACTGTATCTGAATATGATCGCAAATTCAAAATTTTGTGTGACCAACTCGCGGCCATCGGTCACCAGGTTGATGAAACAGAGAAAGTCCATTGGTTCTTATGCGGTCTCGGCTCCTCGTTTGATAACTTCTCTACCGCCACACGTGCTGTTCAACCCCGACCGATGTTTCGAGATCTTCTATCACGGGCAGAAAATCACGAACTACTTCAATCTATACATGGATCTTCGGTGCCACATGCTGCTTTTGTCTCTCATCAGCAGCGTTCTAGCTATTCTCGAGGATCCTCTTCTGGCCGTGGTCGGAATCGTGCCGTCTCTTCTGGACGTGGTCCCTCATATTACCAAGAACCTTCCGTCTATAAGTAAACTTACCAAGGATTCTCCTGTTGATGTTCTATTTTCTAATCCTTATTTTCATATTCTGGACCGAAAAACAAAGGAAATTCTAGCTCGGGGGAAGTGTGAAAATGGACTCTACATTCTTCAACAAGGAAATAAGGCTTTCATGGCGACCGTCTCTTCTCACCACCTTAAAGCATCATATGATAAATGGCATAGCCGATTAGGACATGTTTCGTTTGATGTCATTTCATTATTACATAAACATGGACACTTATATGTTACCTCTTTCTTACCTAAACCGGTTGTTTGTTCCTCTTGCCAATTATCAAAGGCTCATCGTTTATCTTTTCATGAGAACCCTAAACGATCTTTACATGTTTTGGACTTAATTCATTGACTTATAGGGCCCGTCACCAATTATGTCGTCAGATGGATACTTATATTATGCTATTTTTATTGACGATTATTCTCGTTTTACTTGGTTTTATCCACTTAAGGCTAAGTCCGATTTTTACAGTGTGTTGATGGCTTTCTTACCGTTTGTGACTACTCAATTTGCTTGCAAGGTAAAAATTTTCCAAAGTGACGGTGGAACCGAGTTCACAAACAATCGGGTTCAACAATTATTTCAACAATACAGTATTCATCATCGTCTCTCATGCCCGCACACGCCGCAACAAAATGGTCGAGCCGAACGTAAACAACGACATGTAACGGAAACGGGACTTGCCATGTTATTCAATTCTCGTGCTCCGGCTAAATTATGGGCAGACGCTTTTATTTCGGAGACATACATTATCAATCGTCTTCCAACGCCTGTTCTTGAAAATAAGTCTCCTTTTGAACTCCTATTTAATCAAATCCCGTCCTATGCAAAGTTTAGGACTTTTGGATGTCGTGTTTTCCCATTCTTACGGGATTACACTCGGCACAAACTCTCCCCAAGAAGCGCATCATGCATCTTTGTTGGTTATAGCCCGAAACACAAAGGCTATAAGTGTTTGGATCCATCTACTTCGCGGGTTTACATCACTAGACATGCCCAGTTTGATGAGGACACATTCCCATTTAGTGGTGTTATTCCACCGGTTGATGAAGCGAGACTTGTGTTCTCAAATTTTGATGACTCTCCTGGTCCCAAACACCCACAACCAGATTTGCCACCCTTACTTCCCTCACCCACTATTCCCATGCATGAGCCTTTACATTCTTTCCCATGCAAAAATTGTCCACATCCACCTTCCTTCCCTTTACACTCTACGCCTCCATCCACATCACCTTTACCCACTTCACCAAATTCTCCTATTCCTAGCCCCACTGTTTCGTCCCCATCTTTATTATCCACCCCACCCACTTCACCCACGTCCAATTCTTCTGTTCCAATACCTTTACCCATACGAAACTGAACCCGAATTATCCGAAAATCCGAATCCGAATTATCCGAAAATTCGGATATCCGAAATTCGGATATCCGAATTTTCGGATAATTCGGATTCGGATAGATTGGATATCCGAATATCCGAAATATTATATTTATATATATTTTGTAATTGTTTTTATTATTTAAAAATAAAAAAATTTGAATCAAAACCTGATATATTATATTTATATATTTTTATATGTATATTTTCTAATGTTTTTTTAAGGTTTTTAATTGTTTTTGTAATTTAAAAATATTATTTTTATATATTTTTATATTTTCGGATATCCGTTTCACTATCCGAATCCGTATTCGGATACGGATTCGGATAGTGAAATCCACTATCCGAAAATTTCGGATATCCGAATTTTCGGATATCCGACTTTGAACACCCCTACCCTTATCACCCTCGCCCCCACCTGCAGTTCCTAATCCACCTAGCCCCATATCATCAGTCTCGGCCTCTACTCCTTTACATCCTATGGTCACTCGGTCAAAGGTTAGTACGTTTAAACCGAGACATATTGCCGACCTTTCCGTACTTTCCACAAACTTGCTTCATCATGCTTTGTTTACCATCTCTGATCCTAAAGGCTTTAAAACAGCCTCCAAGAAACCTATATGGGTAGAGGCTATGAATGAGGACAGTGACGGAGCTTGAAAATTTTCGCAGGGGGGTCGGGTATTTTTTTTTCATATTGGGGGGCCGGAACTATAAAATTTTCGGCCGAATACATATAAATTAACACTACTGAGCGAAAAATCGACCGAATACGTATATATTAACATTTCTGAGCGAAAAATGGGGGGGCGGGGCCCCCTCGGGCCCCTTATATCCTCCGCCCTTGAATGAGGAGATGGATGCCTTACACAAAAATAACACTTGGGATCTTGTTCCTCGCCCCAAAGACTTGAATGTAGTTGGCTCGAAATGGATTTATCGTACCAAGTACAAATCCGATGGCTCAATTGATCGGTACAAAGCACGCTTGGTGGCTCAAGGCTATACACAGGTTCCTGGCTTAGACTATTTTCTCACATTTAGTCTCGTTGTCAAAGCATCCACGGTATGGGTTGTTCTCGCTCTTGCTATGATTCACGGTTGGCACTTACATCAATTAGATGTAAAAAATGTTTTTCAAAATGGCAATCTCGCCGAAACTGTTTACATGGAACAACCACCCGGTTTCATAAATTCTCAACATCCAAATCACGTATGTCGTCTTAAGAAGGCACTCTACGGGCTCAAACAAGCCCCTTGTGCATGGTTTCAACGTCTCAGCATGTTCCTTGTTCACCTTGGGTTCGTTTGTAGCCGTGCCGACACCTCTCTCTTTGTTTTTAAGCGAGACCGGGCCATCCTCTATCTTCTTGTATATGTCGATGACATTATTCTAACAGGTAATGACGAGTCTCTCATTCAACAGTTTATCACTCGTCTTCATACTGAATTTGCTATAAAAGACTTGGGCCGCTTAAACTATTTTTTGGGACTTGAGGTCATTTACACGAGTCGGGCTGTTTCTAAGTCAAGCAAAATATGCCTACGATATTCTTGCTCGTGGCGGTTTACTTGATGCTAAACATGTTCGAACACCCATGCCTACAACCGAGACTTTTAGTTCTAATGGTTCTCTTTTTACAGACCCTACTTTATATCGGTCCCTAGTGGGAGCTCTTCAATATCTCACAATCACGAGACCTGACCTCTCGTATGTGGTGAATCAAGCTCTTTTTACAGACCCTACTTTATATCGGTCCCTAGCGACCCTACTTTCACTCCCCCACTACATCTCATTATGAACTGGTTAAACGTATTCTTCGTTACGTTAAAGGCACAATTTCTTTTGGTCTTACCTTTGATAAACCAACTACCACTCAATTAGTTGGTTATTCAGATGCGGATTGGGCTAGATGTATTGAGACTCGTCGGTCGACTTATGGCTATTCTATATATTTAGGTGGAAACCTTGTCTCATGGAGTGCAAAAAAGCAACCGACTGTTTCACGCTCAAGTTGTGAGTCCGAGTATCGGGCAATGGCTAATATTGCTGCTGAAATCATTTGGATAACTCACCTTCTAAAAGAACTCTATGCTCTTCCACCGGACAGACCCACACTATTATGTGACAATAGGAGTGCGTTACTTCTCAGTCAAAATCCGGTCTCCCATAAACGAGCTAAACACATTGACATCGACTATCATTTCATACGTGAACTAATCTCCTCGGGTCGCTTATACAAAAAGTTTGTACCAACCAAGCTACAAGTGGCTGACATATTTACTAAAAGTTTACCAAGGCCCGTTTTGAACGTTTTCATAACATGCTACGTGTAGGTCCCCCACCTATCCGCTTGAAGGGGGGTAATAGCTGTACATAGCTGTTATGGCTATCTTTAGTAAATATTAATTTGGTCAAAGTATTGTTATAGGAAGTCCTTGATTGAAGGAGGTAATAGCTCGTAGCTTTTATGTTAATTTTTGTACTTAACCATTGTGCCTTGTATCTTTGAATGATCAATTGGAAGATAATCTTTCTGTCACTAACTTTGCAGAAGAGGTCCGGGACTTAATCTTGGGCGAGGGTGAAGAAAATATGGTTTAATGGATTTTTCATCCTTAAATTCTAGGGGGCTTTGTGATCTGGGCAAGAGGGCCTGGATTAAGGACTTTAGGGTAAAGAACAAAATTCAATTTAGTTGCGTTGAGGAATCTCATATTTGGGAAGAGGAAAGAATCAATCCTAGAAGTTTGTGGGGGTGGTGGGGGTATGGAGTTCGACTGGGTTCAATCAATCCGGAGGTCCGGGGGCTTGATCAGCCTTTGGGATCGTGGAATTTTCAAATTATCTCAAACCATAAAGCATCGACACGCTTTGATAACGGTTGGTTGTTTAACGAGGTGATTTCTATTGCAAATGCCTATGAGCCGCAGGATCAGGCCTCTAAAATTAACCTCTGGAACTTCCTCAAGGATACTAAGGATCGCAACCATGGGCCATGGATTATGATTGGGGATTTTAATGAGGTACACATTGCCTCAGATCGTTCCAATTCAGACTTTAACACAGCTTGGGCAGCTATTTTTAATGACTTTATCTTTGAGTCAGATCTTCACGAATACAACATGGGTGGGTTTAAGTATACTTACATGAGTGATAATGGGCTCAACGCTAGTAAAATCGACAGGCCCTAGTTTGTAGTGAATTTATGAACAAATGGCCTGATGCTTCTCTTACGGCCTGGCTTAGGGTTATTTCGGACCATTGCCTTGGTGTGGATTTTGGTCCCAAGCCGTTTCGATTCTATAATTCTTGGATTGGGAGGGATGGGTTCCAAGCCATAGTTGAAGTGGCTTTTAGGGCTCCCGTGCCTCCGACGAGACCTGTAAGCCCCTTTTTTCCTGGGTAACCTCACTTGTTGGATTTACTTATAAACATAGTCATAATACTGAATTTAATTTAAAAGCATTCAAGTGTAGCGAAAGCGAACATCATTCGAATACATAACATAACATAACAGCGGAAGTCTTAACAATTAAAAACATAACATTGTCTTAACATATATAAAAGTGGGATGTCAGTCACATGCCGGGTAACCATCACGCCTTCGCAAGACCCTTCTTTTTGTCACCTGAAATGTATACTAAAAGTCAGCTAATGCTGCTGAGTTCTAGTTTAAAAACAATCAAACATAACATTTATCTTATCATTAAGTATCATATATACTTATATACTATAAAAATACGTACATTTTCATATTCTTTGCTTTACTGTTCTCACATATTATTCATACTGAGTATATATATATATATGTATATACTCACTTACTTTGGGGAGAACATTCATTGGTCATACACATAAGGTGATCAACCCGTTTTTTACTACGTATGTCACAAAGACATACGCCATTAAGCTACCGTCGTAGCCCCTTTACTCGTCCGGTCCTAGAAACCGTCCGCCATTAAAATCGTCCGGCCAACCTTCGACCGTCCGTCTTAACCTTCCTACCACCGTAGTCCGTCCATTCGCCCGTATGCCCGAAGGCATCCGTTTCCCACGCGGCTATCATGTATGCAACCGTTCTACATATAATAAGGCATTTGCTTCGACCGTCTATTAATGCCTTTCGTACGTCCTAGTTGATGAAGGAACGTTTTTTTCCCGGTTGTAAAATAGTCACGTGGTCGTCCGTCTACCGAAGTAGCCGTCATTCACGAAGCTTCCATAACATTTACATACATTCATAACATGCAATATATATAATTATAAAGCAAGATTTCATTCATTTACATTATGTCATTCTTTCATTCATTCTTTGTAAACATACGTTTCATTCTTGTTCATAATTCATTTTCATATATAGATATATATATATATATATATATATTCGTATATCACGTATGATCACATTGACATTCATAGCATTTATTCATTTAGTGTATACACTTCAGCCCCAAAACATTTAAAATGATTTGCACATAACATAGAAGGGGGCACTTAGAACTCACCTGATAAGCTAGTCCTGTCCTGTCCTAACAACAGTCCAATGAGTGCCACACACGATCTGAATTGGTTAATCACACATACATCAGACCTAATTTAAATTACACACTTTTACTTATGTTGAACTAGGCGAACTTAAGGCTAAGTTCGCTGCCCAAAGTCTAGGCGAACTTGTCCTAAGTTCGCTTATCATGCCTAGGTGAACTTAACCAGACGAACATAATCAAGCGAACATAACCAAGTTCGCCTCTTGATGCCATAAGCGAACTTGCCGGGCAAACTTCCAGACCTTGCCAGTTCGCCTGTCAGGAAGTCATCTTCCCCAAAAATCCGAAGTTTTTTGCATGCGAATCTGATCGTGTCAATATCTCAATTTTCTTTGATCAAAACGTTCGGTTTTCATTCTAGATGCTATACCTAAGCTCATTTTCAAGTTTCATCCGTAAAAAGTTACCTATTTAGCTAAAACCCGAGAATCCAAAGTAAACAAAAAAAACTCAGTTTAAGGTCGAATCGTTACCTGGGTTGGGGTTCTGATTCAGAGGTTTTGCTCACGAGCTCAGCAGTAACGTGCTCCTTCAATCCCGGGTCGATCCGTCAACTTTCTCTCTCTAGGCCCAAGCTCTCCTTTCTCTCTCTAAACTTGCAAATGGTGGAAGTTTGAGGCTGCCATGCCTCTTATATACCTGGGTTTCCCTCGGCCCGTTGGAGCCGAGCCCAAGCCCATCCATTTTCCTTTTTTTTATTAAATCTCGATCGCGTTATTATTTATTTATTTACTACTTTTGGGATGTTACAAGACCTGATGCCAGGTTAGCTGCCAAATTAAAGAATGTAAAATTTGCTCTTAAAAAATGGAACCCGGGTCTATGTATCAGGGAGGAGGAGCAAGCTAATACCCTCAGGGTCCAGCTAAATACTTTAGGCACTATGGCTAAAATAATTGGGCTGACATTAGAAGAAAGTGAAGAAAGGATGGTAGTTAAGAGCAAAATAATGGAGATGGAAAAAAGAAAAGCCGAGGATCTAAGGCAAAAGGCTAGGATTAAATGGGCTGTCAAGGGCGAAGACGAGAACACTTCTTTTTTCCACAGGTTTTATAACTCTAGGAAAGCCTCGAATAGAATTAATGGGCTTCGTGTTAATAGTGTGTGGTCTTCCTGTCCTAATAAGATTAAGGCGGGGGCTTGCAATTACTTTCGAAATCGGTTTAGGGAACCAATGGCATCTAGGCCCTCGTTGGTTTGCTCAGGTTTAAAAAGGCTTTCTGGCAGCGAGGCGGAGTCCATCTCCAGGCCATTTTCAAGCGACGAGATCAAAAAAGCTGTTTGGGATTGTGCGGGGACAAAGCCCCGGGTTCGAATGGGTTCAATTTCATATTCATTAAGCATTTTTGGGAGCTTCTCAAGGAGGATTTCCAAGAAATTTTAAGTGCCTTCTATGTTGATGGGGTAATAAGCGGTGCCTGAAAACTGAAAACTCGTCTTTCATTGCCCTCATTCCAAAAACTGAAAACTCCGATTCTTTCAAAGATCACATGCCTATTTCTCTCATTGGTTGCATTAGCAAAGTGATCTCCAAAATTCTTGCCAATCACCTCAAAAATGTTATTGGGTCAGTGATTTCTGAATCTCAAACTGCTTTCTTGGCCAAGAGAAACATTCTTGATATGGTGAATGAGGTTTTATCATGGATGAAAAAATCTTAACAACCCGGGTTGGTGTTCATAGTAGACTTTAACAAGGCGTTCGATTCAATCTCTTGGGGGTTCATAGATTCCGTCCTGCATCAAATGAATTTTCCCGATAAATGGAGACTTTGGGTCAAGGGTATATTGGGTTCGGCTAAAGCCTCAGTTTTGATAAATGGGTCCCCGTCCTGCGAATTTACTTGTTCCCGGGGAGTTAGGCAAGGGGATCCTCTATCCCTTTTTCTTTTCCTTATAGCAATGGAGTCGCTTAATCGGATGATTGAGAGGGTTGGATTGCTTGGAGTATTTAGGGGCATAAAAATGCCCAACAATGGGCCAATTATATCACATTTTCTTTTCGCAGATGACGTTATAATCCTTGGTGCAATACAAATTTTCAGAATCTTCTGCAAATAATGAGGTGCTTTTATCTTGCCTCCGGGCTGATCATTAATATGAGCAAGTGCAGCTTAATTCTCATTAATGCTACGGGTAATAGTGTGAACGAATTGGCAGAATTAGCCAAGTGCAAAGTGGGGCAGCTTCCCTTCTCGTATCTGGGTCTTAAAGTGGGGGCAAATATGAACTTTTCCAAGAATTGGAGGCCGGTAGTTGAGGCTTTCGAGGCGCGGTGTTGTATATCGGGTCACCAACCCGTTCAAGCTCACCTGCTTGGGTCAACCTGATTTGCTCAACTTCATGATTCGGAACCCACAAACCATGCACACGTAATATGGGTCCAAGATGGCAGTACTTTTATCCACAATTATGTTGCATTTTAATTTCTTTTGTTTTCCTTTATTTTAGTATTTTCATGTAGGTTAAGTAGTAGTGGTCAAAGTTGGTTTTTACCCATGTTTTAGTAGCGGTTAGTCATGATGTAATTCTCTATGTAATGGGTCGGATGAGAAAGAAAAAGATAGTGAGTTTATGAATGAAAATTTGTGTGTGTTGATTTTATCTCAAATGGATTTTTGAGTTAAGGTTGATTCGTCTATGCTAGCTCAACCGTGGCGCGTTGGGTGGTGTTCTTAGACATGATTTTCTATCCGGAGTGGTGAATCTGTATCTTCGGTTAAAGAGCGCAGCCCGACTGTTTGTTTCGGTGATGAATCTGTATCTGAAACGAGCCGTTGATCTATCCGTTTCTGTTTGAATTTAATTTCTATCCGTTACCGTAACCGGATTCCTATCACGCGACTTTCGGTATGGAAAGCCAAGAACTTATCGATCGGGGGTCGGTTGGTATTGATCAAATCAGTCTTAGACAGCTTACCGCTATGCTACTTCTCCTTGTACAAAGCTCCGGACATAGTAATCAACAAGCTCGAAAAAATTAGAAGGAATTTCCTTTGGGGAGGGGGAGGGTCGTCTAGGCGAATAAATTGGTTGAGATGGGACCTGGTATGCTCTCCAAAAAAAAGCGGGGGGTCTTGGGTTAGGGTCCTTAAAGGCGTTTAATTTGAGTTAATTAGCAAAATGGTGGTGGCGATTTATCTCGGAGGGGAACTCTTTGTGGAAAGAAGTAATTTTCAGCATTCATGGGGCCCCTAGGGGGTCAGCCTGCATCCCTGGTAGGAGCATGGTTGGAAAAATCGCTATGCGCTAGTCGGGCGGTGGGTGAGGCCTAGGCCTAGGCAGGATTAATCGGAGCCTAGGCGGGATTAATCGGATTGAAATTTTTATATGTAATTTTCAGTTTTTTATACATATACACACATTTTTATATGTATTTTTTTATAAAAATGGTCATTTTTAAATATTTATACACATATTTGGCTAGAATTTTAAGGGGTTGGCCGGAAAATCCAAGGTTTTTCGGGAAAATCCAAGGTTTTCGTCGGAATTTGGCTGAAAATTTCAGGTTTTTGCCGGAATTTTCGCCGGAATCTGGCCGCCTAGGACCGATTCCGATTAATGGTCCACCTAACTCAAAATTACAAGTTAAATGGCCGCCTAGCCCTGATTTTTATAACACTAGGCAGGAGGGACTTGGCTGGGGTTTGGTGCAACATAAAGAAATTGGAAACTGCATTTAGTATTTGCAACTTGAATTTCACTAATTTGGTCGAGAAAAAGGAAGGCGCTTGGTTCTGGAAGCATGATGTTCAAGGCTTTTTTTCTATGAGGTCCATGTGTGGGCTGCTATCTCCAGTCTCTATTCTATCAGAAGCATATGTGTTTAATTGGTGTGGCTCAGTTCCTCTAAAAGTTAATATATTTGCTTGGTGCACGAATCTTGACAGAATTCCTACCAAACAAGCCCTGATTAGGAGGAGGGTGAACATTATCTCGGATAGTTGCCCTCTATGTTCTCTAAATGAGGAAACCACCGAACATCTTTTTACATCTTGTTAATTTGCAATCATGCTTTGGGGCTTCATTAGCACTTGGTGTAAAATCCCGCCCATTTTTCGTTTTTCTGTTAGGGATATCTTGGACCTGGCCAAATCTAACCTGGTGGTTTCTTAGAGGCAAAAACTTTCGAAGTAGTTATCCTTTCCGCTGTTTGGAGTTTATGGAAAACAAGGAATTAGGTGGTCTTTGGGGGGAAAAAGTGCATCGGTTAGAAGATTATGTGAAGATCTGAAATGTTCTAGCTACGTGTGTGCGAAAAACAGAAAAGAGATTGGAGTATTAAATTGGGGTCAATGGTGTAGTTTTAATTTTTAAGGGGTCATTTGGTCTTGCTCTGTACTTTTTTTCCCTTTTTTTCCCTGTTTGTTTGTTCCTGTTTCTTGCTAGTCCTTCTAGCTTGGTGATGAAAATTTCTGCCTTTAAAAAAAAATTTGGTTGGGATTATAACAAGTTAAAGCTTCTGATGCATTGGTCCGCGCACTTCCCTTCTCCCAGTGATCCGGATTATGATCTCAAGGCCCCCAATGGGGTCGACGTCGAAAAAGGACCGGGGTCGCTCGACATTCGGGTAATATGCGTCTCTCTTCTCCCAGTGATCCGGATTACGATCTCAAGGCCCCCAATGGGGTCGACGTCAAAAAAGGACAGGTAATATGCGTCTACTCGAAATTTGAAATTAGGTGGGGTCGGTTGACCCCACTTGACATAGCATACCTCCGCCCCTGCACTTGATTTCAAATATTCATTCCTAGCATTTCTCTTGAACTTGCTACATTTTATTGTAGGCATGATTCCCACTTTCAACAAAGACTTATAAATGGCAGTCTTCATTTTATTATAACAACTTTAAAAGATAAATAAAGGAAAAATCACATGCCAATGAGTGAGCAATTGCCTTATATTCAATAGGTTTTTTTTTTTTGTATGTTTGATGTTTTTATTCGTTTTAAACCCTGATTTGATGGATCACGAATGACTTTATCGATAATTTTTCCGATTAAAAAAATCTAAATCAGCTTTTTTGTATAAAATAGGTCACAATAGGTATGTTTTTTTTATTCTTTTTACACTTTAAGATTTCATGTAAATCATCACAACGTGTAAAGAGTTTTGTCAATATAAGAATCCACTTTGACCAAAAAAGTCAAAATTCAACTATGCATAGAACATGTTTAAAACAAAATGACGTCATACGACTCTGCGGGTAGATTCGGTATATGAAAAAAAAAACCGAAAAAACAAACATATAGTTATAGCTTGGATGATAGAACAAAAATCCAATCCCTAGATTGGTATATCCTCATCGTCGCCGGAGTCCTCTCGTCTCAACACGAATAATAAACTGAAAATGGGCAGCGCCGGAGAAAGGTGGCGACGATGGAGGAAGAATTAGGAGACTGCGGAAGAGGAGGATGGCGATGAAAGAGGTGGCAATGTGGAGCTTGAAGAAAGCAAGGTAATTATCTGGTACATTTCAAAAGTAACTTGTTAATTAGGATTAAGGAGATTTCTACTTTAATTTCTATAAATGGCAGTACCGTTTAATTTCGTTTTTTTTATAAAATAGCATCACAATTACAGCTGTTAAGCCCAATAATTTGTTCTAGGGTTTACAGTTGCTTTTGTTGTTCGTGTGCCATTTGCTAACAAAGCTACTGATAGAAGAAAAGCTACTGTTCGAGATAGGCTTGATCTCACAAGGTAAAAACCTTATATTTTCTAATCACATATAACATTAGTCTTTAGGGTATATCATTTTCCAGATCACCTATTAGAAATAAAAACGAATCATGTTTGATAAACAACAGATCGAGGACTGCATACCTTTCAACCATATGCTTTTGAGGTTTTAAACAACACTACCTACATGTTAACGACGACTGGTTTACATAAAAGACATGACATTGAAATGGAATGGAATCTGTTTTAACTCGCTTCCTTATTTCTTCAGGTCGTGGTTCGTAGGATAAAAACATGTTAAAGATGCAACGTCTCGTGGACTTTTGGGTGGAGTCCATGAGGGCCTCTTCTCCCATTCAGAACTCCCCAGAACGTGTGGTATGTATCAGTAGTTATATTCAAGAATTGGGATTTGAGGGATACTTCACTTAGCTCAAATGCAACATTTAAACCAGTTTTATTTCATATAAACTATACCTGGGAAAACTAGCCTAGGTATTAAGTTTTGTGATAAGCTGGGTTATGAATACGGGCTAAACAAAATATAATTAAATATTTTAACGGGTCAGGATGATGGGCAGAAATAAGCAGTTAAGTTAAAAAAAAAAAGACAACTCTAGGTTATCACAGGTCGACTCTACCATCTGTTAGTTGGTATTACGACTATTATTAGGGATAGGATTAGATAAAAAAAAAAAAAAAAACACACACACACACACACAGAGTAATCTGCTGTTGACCGGAATTTGACCAGAGTTGACTTTCGAATTTGACTGACTTTTTCAAGGTTATCACAGGTCATTTTATTATTTTGGTGGGTTTCTTAAATTTGTTTTACATTAGGGCTTAATTTTGTGTTTCATTACAAATTGAATGCCTGTTAAATCTCGAAATCATCATCAATTTTTCATCTGAATCAATTTCTAGATGCCTATTAAATCACGAATCTGGGGTGTATAATGCCTGTTAGTCAGGAATTATGGGTTTTCTAATGCCTGATTGCCTGTTAATCATGAAACTGTTAAATCACGACATCTGGGTTTTTCCCATTATTCGATATTTCGATCACCAAAACCCCTGAAATCTTCATTCAAGTAATGTTGTAGAGCTTGCTTGTTAGATGGCTTGGGTTTGATTCATGGCAAAAATTTTAATTGACCAATTCTGACCCGTGTTAGGGATCGGGTATTAAGGCTGTTCAAAATCCTTACTTTTCTGCTTGACCTTTTCTGGTCAAACCTTGTTCTGATCGAAAACTGATCTCTGTTGAACTTAATCAGCTTCAGGTCGAACAGCAGCTGCTGTTTGATTTTCGTTTACCAGGTCAGTGTTGACTTTGGTTGACCTACGGTGGAAGCAGCAGCAAACGTCGATGGTGATCATTGGTATCAGTTGACCACATAGATGTTAATAGCGAATAGCGATAAATAGCATGCTATGTAACGAATAGCGATAAATAGCGACCGCTATTTCATTTTGTAGCAAAAGAACAAGAGATTTTACTTGGTTTGGTATAAACTGACCTACATCCACGGAGAAGAGTCTATTTTATTACAAGAAGATCTATATTTATAAACTAGAGAATTAGGGCATCCCTAATTAAATTTGGAAAGAAACGACTGAAAAAATTATTTCCAAATGACTGTTATTCCACTTTCCAAATTGTAAACCGTCCTAAAATAAATTAGAACTTGCGGGCTAAGAAAAGTTGCCAGCCTTCACACAACCCAACAACCCGAACCAAAAATGGACATTTTTAAATCGACCCGGTACCCCGCCTGACCCAACACGCCTCTATTGCCAGGTATAATATAAACTTATCATAAATAATTAAATATACATAAAGTAAAATATCTAATTAAATTAAAATATTACGGTCTAGTTTTATACTACCAGTTTGGGTATAAACCACAAACAAAACCGTTCACTACAGTTTGAAAATTTAAAACCAACCGACCGAAAAATTAAAACAAAAACGAGCGCGTAACTTTTGGGGATTGGGTATCACTGCTGTTCCATACTCGAAATCTTGACTCTTCACTTTGACTTTTTCTGGTCAAAGTATCAAACCCGACTGAATCTTGTCAAATCTGAGTTCCGCTGATTGTAATCAGCTTCTGGTCAAATAGCGACTGTTGTTGACTTTCGTTGACCAGCAGGTTGACCTGGTTTCACGGTTTTAAATCAAACCGTGAACACCACTCATATTGTAAAATACGATTAGGATCTAACTATGTGTGAATGAAACAGGACCATCCACCTGGCAGTGCACTGAATTTGTTTGATGAAATCGCAAATGCTTCCAAAGGCAAACAAGTAGTCATGTTTCTGGATTACGATGGGACGCTGTCCCCAATCGTGAACGACCCTGATCGTGCTTACATGTCTGATGAGGTAATGATCCGACTCCAATCAATAAGATTCTCACTTTCTGATCAAATATTGTCATCTTTTAACATATAGATGAGAACAACGATCAGAAAACTCGCTGAGTGCTTGCCAACAGCAATTGTTACTGGAAGGTGCTTAGAAAAAGTGCGTAACTTTGTCAATCTTGACGAGCTCTACTATGCCGGCAGCCATGGGATGGACATAAAAGGCCCATCGAAAGTAAGCATCATGCTGCTGACACTATATATTGATATGAGAATCTCATTTCATTTACAATACAAATTCTTTGGTAATTTGCAGGGTGTTGTTTACCAACCTGCCGAAGATTATCTACCCATGATTGACAAGGTTTGTCCGTTTTTTTATATTTTATTTGAGCTTCTTTTTGTTTTAATGTGTGGATGGTTTCAGGTTTATTGGTTGCTTGTGGAGAAAACGAAATCCACAGCAGGGGCAAATGTGGAAAACAATAAGTTTTGCCTGTCTGTGCATTTTCGTCGAGTCGATGAAGAGAACTGGAAGGAGTTGGCTGGCGAAGTGGGGTCAGTCCTTGACGACTACTCAAAGCTCCGGGTAACTCCAGGAAGGAAGGTTAGATTTGTCATTATGCTTTTGCTTTATTAAATGTATCTCACCATGGTTGTATAAACGGAAATGACCCAACCCGTTTATGATTCTGGTTGGTTGGGTTTTGGGTTTAAAAATCGGGTATCCGGTTTTAGGGATTGGGTATCACGGCTGTTCCAAAATATCTAAATCCTGACTTTTCTGCTTGACTTTTTCTGGTCAAACCCGACTGAATCTGGTCAAACCCAACTGAATCTGGTCGATTCTGAATTCTGCTGATCGTAATCAACTTCTGGTCAAACAGCGGCTGCTGTTGACTTTCATTGACCAGCAGGTTGACTCTTTAGGTTTCAGGTTTAATAATTGTGTAATCGGTGTTAGGGACCGGGTATCACGGCTGTTCCAAATATCTAAATCTTGACTTTTCTGTTTGATTTTTTTTGGTCAAACCCGACTGAATCTGGTCAATTCTTAATTCTGCTCTTCGTAATCAGCTTCTGATCAAACAGAGGCTGCTGTTGACTTTCGTTGACCAGCGGGTTGACCCATCAAGTTTCGGGTTTAAAAATCGGATAATCAATGTTATGGATCGAGTGTCATGGCTGTTCCAAATATCTAAATCTTGACTTCTCTGCTTGACTTCGTCTGGTCAAATTCAACTGAATCTGGTCATTTCTGAATTCTGCTGATCGTAATCAGCTTCTGGTCAAACAGCGGCTGGTGTTGACTTCCGTTGACCAGCAGGTTGACCCGTCAGCGTTGGCCGGCGCGCGGAAGCAGCAGCAAACAGCGATGGTGACTTGTGGTGATTTGCGCAAACAGCAAACGAGCATTCACACACACATATCGCACAACGACACACTAAAAAACTGTGATAAAAACGACACAAGAATTTACTTGATTTGGTTACATCCACGGCCGCACTTAGTGTAACTGACTAACTAACTCTTCTTTATACTCTTAACAATGGTTTTAGGTATTAGAGATCCGGCCCACCATTAACTGGGACAAAGGCAAGGCCTTAGTGTTCTTGTTAGAGTCACTTGGTACGTCGTTTATGATAAGTAGTATACAGATCATAATAATACACGCGTCGATGATGGGTCTCTTTGTGTCCAGGTTACACCAACTGTGATGATGTGTGTCCTGTTTACATCGGGGATGATCGTACTGATGAGGACGCCTTTAAGGTCACTTCTTGATCCATTACCTGTAAAGATTTGAAATCTAAAACATGAAATGCAGTTTTCTTTTGATCAAAGATTTTATTATTTTTTGTTTAACTTTAGGTACTAAGAGAAAGGGGCCAAGGTTTTGGGATTCTTGTGTCCCGAATTCCAAGGGATACAGCTGCCTCCTATTCTCTGCAAGATCCATCTGAGATAAGTTAAAAATAATATTATTCTGTTGACTGCTAAACGCGCCGAACCCGAAAAAATAAAATAAATAAATAAATAAATGGTTGACACTAGCACGAACCGTTTAGACTAAACCCAAATTTGCGAATTTTGTGTTAGGTTCGTGTCGTGTCAGGCCCCGACCTCCGGGGTTTGTTTGAATGTTTTTTTTAAAGAAATTCCTTGTCAATAATGCAGGTGATGGAGTTTTTACAACGGATGAGTAAAATAAAACCGTGAGGCAGATGATATTATATTATTTTACTAGCTTACAAACCCGTGTATTATACGGGGGTTGAGTACTAAAAAGGATATAATAAAGATTTCTGTAAATACTTCTTTTCTCATTCAGAAATGAGAACCAGTAAAATAAAACCGTGAGGCAGGACTGTGATAAGTGGATTTCACGGATTGAACCAGTATTAGTTGGATTAGGTTGCTTGCTAAATTAGGTTTCCTAATCATTAGTTTGTTTGTTACTGGGGTTTAATATTTACTAATGTTTGAAATCATTTGTCAGGGGTCATAAAATTATTTTATTTTTTCTTTTCTTGATAATTATACCATTTGTTCTGTTCAAATTCACATATATTTTCTAGTAATTGAACGTATTGGGTAGGGGTGAGCATTCGGTTCGAACCGGGCCGGAACCGTGAACCGTTTGTATACAAATATGTTAACCGAGAACCGGACCGTATATAAACGGTTCGGGCCGGACCGAACCGTATTAAACGGGTCGGTTCTTGCTTAAATCCTGAACCGAACCGAATAAGAAGAAACAAATTATATTTCACAAAAAAAAACCCTTTTCTGTTTAAAAAAAACGAAAATAATTGTTGGCTCTTGCTTATTACATTCAAACTCCCAACCCAAGAATCAAAACCACCCAAGCCATAACCCAAGAACAAGATGGAAAAATCATAGCTTCAATATCAAAAAATCACAGCTCCAATTACATGCCTAGCCATAACACCTCTCATATATTAAATAACTAGAAATCAAATTAACCATCTATCATAATCGACTGAAAAGGAAGAATTCATTACCTGAAGAAGGCAACCTCATTGAAAGGAAATATGGAACAACGATCGTGGAATATCGACTGAAGAAGACGATCACGTTGAATACCGAAGAAGATGATCAGGAAAAGGGAACGTCATATGTTTTTTGATGTGTACGTACCGGTGGTATAAGGACTGGACTGGGCCATTGGCTTTTTAGAGTTAGTAGGGTTTTTTTAATTTAAAACAAACGGTTCCAAGGGTTCCGAACCGGAACCGTCGGTTTATTAACCGAACCGAACCGCGAACCGTTTAATTACCATATGAAGAACCGAGAACCGAACCGTTTACTATTTCGCGGGTCGGTTCCGGTTCCAATTGGTCCGGTTCCACGATTCCAACGGTTCCGAACCGCGAACTGCTCACCCCTAGTATTGGGTACGTATAAGGAGCGTGATCGTGCTAACTGATTATATGATTTGGAGGAAGTTAAAAAAGAACAGTGTAGCTCTTGATGTTGTGAACATTAGTGAAGAAGAATCTAAGACAGAAAAGCTTGAGGCCTTTGTTGCAGCTGTAAATAACAATGATAGAAGTCACTTTGTTCATGTAAATGTTCCAGCTGGATCAAATGCACTCTATGATGTACTTTTAAGGTTCCTAACTCTTTGTTTTTGCACACTAACATGTATTTTTTTTTATTAATTTGATAACAATTAACTTTGGTTACATGTTTTTTTATTGATTATTATAAAAATTTGTTAGAAGTTAACTTTTATAAAAAGACAATAATAAGACAAAGTACTTAGTAAAGATAGTAAATGGAAAAAAGAGAAAGAAATAATAAAAAAAGAATATATAGATAGTGATGGTGAATGGAATGTCAGAGGTTTCAGAAGATAAATAATATTTAGAGTTAAAATTTTGTTAACCGATAGTTTGACTTTCACATGAAAGCCTCATTTTTGTTAGTTTTGTTTGTTAGCTCAGTTTAATTTCTTGATTTTGTATGTAAACAACTTTGTAATCATTATTTAAGGTATCAATTTTCAGTGAGAATCATAAAATTTCTCAAATTTTTACATGGTATCAGTGAGAATCAATTGATTCTATAAAGTTTCAAAACGTTATTCAAGGATGTTTTGATATTTTAACGCGAAATTTCCATCCCGAAGTGATACATTATGAGAGAAGGAAAGTATGTATCATCATCACATAATCTAGAAACAATAACTCAGTTATGAATAATCATAAGAAAGAAGACACTCTTTGGGATACTTGTATGAATAATCATGGCATGCACATCCAAAAATCTGTTGAATTTGATCTCTTCAATCAAAGTCGCCTTGAGGTGAGTTAGTCACACACTAGGTTGATTTATATTAAAACCTAAAATACCCTTTTGCTTTTACTGAATATTGCTTTGATTTTTGGAGTTCATTTAGCATGCAATTGCATATGTTGAAGGAGCAGAAGCAACTATGAATGTCTGGGACCTTTTTATACAGCAGACTAATGAATTCAGCTCATCTCAAGTATGGTTATCAGGAGGCTCATCATTTGCTTCAGTTCTCAACAGCTGGTTAGGTATTGAATTGAGATTATACTTGTTCTTTGAGATTAATGTAATGTGTTTTAAGCTATTCCGTTGCTTTGTGATTGATATCAATCAATACGTCTAGCCCTCTTATCGGGGTCTGAGAATCGATCAATATGTCTAGCTCACATTTATATACCCAATCTTCTGCGTTCGATCATGAGAATCGATCGTGTTAAACTTTACAATTTTGCAATTAGCACCCTGAACTACTGTTGTTATTTCATAACATCGTTCAAATGAAAAGGGGCTGCTACCTCTTTCACTCTCGTTGTTAGCCGAAGTTGGAAATTATATATTATAATGACAGCGGTGAGTGTAACCTCTTTGTAACCGCTGTCATGAGTGACATTGATTGTCAGATTTGATTTATATTAAATCTAGACCGTATTACTTTAATATTTGATCAATTGGGCATCAACTTTTTATTCTTTTTTTTTAGAAAAAAGATGATGATACATTTACATTTATTGATGAGACACTTAATATCTAACTTGATAATAACTCGGATTCGGTTAATGTGGAACAAATTTGCAAGAGAAAACAAGTTGATGTAATTGATAGTTTTTATGGTTTTTTTTGCTAGAAAGTTGATGTAATATGTATTCGGGTACCAAACTGGTAGCGGGTACCGAAATACAGGTACCGTACCGGTACACATACAGGTACCGATTCTATATTTTCGGTACCGGTATCGGTACCCATTTTTCAACAAAAATCGGGACCGGTATTTTCGGTACCGGTACCGTCCCTATAGATCCTTCAAGTTTGCATGGTCAGTTTTTAATTTTAATATATTAAGTGATTCTGCAGTTGTTAATCATTTAAGAATTCAGAGATCTCAAAGTCGAACTCATAGGTGGAAATGGAGCTATGCATCAGTTAGAAGAAGTTACTCGATATAGGTAACATGTTTATGCATTTGATTCTTGAAGACATGTTGCTGCCATTTGAATATTGACACTTTGATATTACCAATTTGTACTCGACTGTTTCAAGATAAATAAATCTCATGCTTATAATAGCTAACCTCTTTTAATGTATTGCGTAGTGCTTTATCGTTTGGTATTTAAAAAGGTTGTTTTGGGATAGGAAAATAGTAGAAAAATCGAAGCAAATGCAGTTTTCATGTCATACATTGAAATACCTGAACTTGGACGTTTTGTATTTAAAAAGGTTGTTTTGTGGTAGTAAGGTAGTAGACAAATGGATGGAAAATACAACTTTCATGTTATTATATTATGGTACCCGGGCTGGGACGGGTATAAAACTAGTTAAATTAGTTTCAAACGAGCACACTCCACATCGCTTAACCCGTAACGTAACTTATTCAATTTTCCTTTTAGTAGAGTAAAATTTCCTTTTAGTAGAGTAAATTCTAATTACCTAAAATGACTTGATAACACTAAAATTTTAAAACCACCCGAACTTAAGAGATCCAAAACAGAATTTAAATATAATTTATATTCCATTTAACTCGTTTCTCTATATTTTTTAAAAGGTCACACACACACTCTCTGATTTTACACCATCTAATGCCCACAATAAGGTTTGAAACCTCATCAGGTTGAACGATCTTACATTTTCTTATATTTAATCTGTTATGATAAACTACAACTAAAGTAACATATTTTCTTAAAAGGGAGTAAGAGTTGACACGATAGCATGTCAATTACATATCTTTATAGTAATAAATAAAAATCCAAGGGGATACGTGTCACTTTCTGGTTCATCATCAGTATATTTTTTTTCGCTACTCTCTCCTATTAAATAATAATAATAAATAATATACTTTTAAATATTTAATATAAATTTAATTGTGGATACTTATTATTTAATTATGGATAGTTATTATATCATTAACCAAATTAATTTAACATGAATTAAAACTTATCAGTTACATAAAAAAAATTAATACTCAGTTGAATAAAAATGTTTTAAAAATTAACTAAACATAATTTATAATTGTCACGTCAAAATACATCTTTTAAAAGACATTTTGACGAGTAAGAAACCTCATCCAATTTCATAGATTATGAAAAAAAAAATTAGTTATTTATTATTATCACTCACTACATGGAAAAAATGTATAATATACATACCGTAGTTTTCTTATTCATTTACTAATATGTTACCCGTGTATTACATGGGTTGAATATATAAAACACTGTGAAATGAAAAACTGTGTACATAATTCATAAATCTCTAAATATATTTGAAAATGAATAGTGTATTACACGGATTGAATATAGAAAACAATGAAAAATGAAAACGTGTACTTAATTCATAAATCCCTAAATATTTATTTGTATACAAGAGTTGCCTAATTCATAAATCTCTTAGTAACATTAATGGAACTCTCATCTTTAATACTAACCTATACTAACCGGTGTTTTATTTAAAAATGATTTTCATTATTTAAAAAAGAAGTAATTACTAATACAAATGTCACACGTTCCATTCAAGAAAACAAAATAAGTTTACTCAAATCTAAAGCATACACGTATTGATACAACCAATATAAATGTGCTAACTTAACACGGTTAGTATTTAATCTTGGCCAGATCCGACTGTCATGAACGATTTGGTTGACGATCGAACTCCACGGCATCAATAATATATACAACTAGTAATATTCCCCCCGCGCGTTTCAGCGGGTAATCGGTTGGTATATGTCCGGTTCATTAACATAATTATATAATGATGAATTCATATTACATTAACACACAACATATACTCACATACTAATTCACTAATAAGATCAAACCATTCTAATTTGTAAATGTCATTTTATTCACTTTGTGTAAGTCAATACATCTACTTGTAAAAATCTTCATTAACATTCTCTCTTATTGGAAGTTGGAAACGTAACCTTCTTGGTATTGCCATTGAAGGCCTTGAAAGAATCCAATCCATAGTGTGAAAGAAAAGGTTGGGATTGATACGTCCCGCCTTATTAACCCACAAACGATCCATAAGAGGACTGATGGATTGAAACTTGAACGATTTGACGCCCATTCCTCTAGTTCATGTTGTTCCATCGTAGAATCCTCGCAAAACACAAAATGAACATGTTAAAACACCTAAACATTAAAAAGAAGTTTGAGTTCATACCTTTTGTAACAATGCATGGTTGCTAACTTGGAAAATGGTCAACGGAGACAAATTTGGCAACATTTGTCCTTAGAATTGTTGACGACAATCATAATTCAGTGGGAAAACAATAAACTTTCAAAACCTAATATCCTAAATCTGTAAATAGCTGTTGATTCTTGTACATGTAACTTTTCTAAATTGCAGAAGCCAAAATTATAAATATTATTATTTTTTAAAACACACCCCTAAGAGAACTGAGCCAAAAAAACTTTTTATATTTAGTTGCTATTTTTTTTACCCGATTCATACTGTAACTCCCCACCTAAAAATTCCTGTAGGCGCCACTATAAACTGAATTAATTCCAAAAGTTGATTATACAAAAAATAATTTTCAAAGGTTAATTAAATCCAAAAAAACTTAAAGCTGATTAAATAACTCTGTTCCTTGTTTCTGTTAGATTAAATAAGTTTCAAAGATTAATGAAATCAAAAAATAAAACTTAGAAGCTGATTAAATATTTATCAGTGACAACTTTGAATTTGATTGATAAATACCTTTATGTGATCTGCATCAAGAGTCTAAAATGTCATGCGAAAACATATTTAAAACCACATAATTGGCAATTTTACTTTAAATTGAAAGCTGAGCTCGGATTATATGTTCTTGTAACTTGAATATTGACAAATGGTCTCTATATATGAAAAGTAATTTGACTGTGTTACTTCTTTTAAACATCAAAAACTGATCTAAATATGAATTTTTTTTACAAACTATTTTGTGTTTGTATGAAAAAGTCACACCAGTGACCTAGCAATTGCAAATTTGTCACTTCCATCACATTAGATCTCCCCCAAATTTTCAAACAAACAAAAGGAGGAGATCTGAATCTTCAAACACACAAAGCTGACTTTTGATTATAATTATCTGTAATTGGTGATTGTATTATCTAATAATTACTTGTACGAATGACGACCAGACTTCAAATTGAAATGATTTAGATGTTTTCGATTGAATAACTGGACTCAGAAATACAATCGATTTGCTGTTGTGTGAAGATAAATCCAAATCTGGATTTCTTTCCGATTCAACAAAGTAGTAGAAGAACTGTGCTTCTTTCTTTTTCCCCTATTCCTACATACCTTCATTATAAAAGAAAGCATGTTAAATGGTGACTTTTTCTTGGTTTTAAACACTTTTTTTCTAAAGCCATTGTTGTTTAATCAAGTCAAATTTTGCAGTAAGGAATAATAAAATATGACTGTCAAAGTCAACCATGTTGTGTTTCAGATTCAAAATTGACCATTATCATGCAACAAAACCAATCTTTTCAGAACCGGACCGGACAACGAACCGGACGTCTTAGAGGTTCACTGGTCGGACCGGATTCAAAAACCGGATGACGCAATAAATAATATAAATATTCATAAAAATATATAGAAAAATATAAAAAATTCCAAATACTACATATACAACCATTTAAACAATTTTGAGTTAAGGACGAGTGTTGTAGGTCTGTAGGAATTTTAATTCTTTTGAATCTTCAATTTTAATTTTGATTAGAGTTTTGGAGGACCTGTGGCAGCGTATAAGTTAAAAGGAAAGAGCCAAATTGGGTTAAAATTGTAAATAGAAGTAAGTAGGAGGACTATAGGATAAAAAAGATAAAAAAATAGTAAAAAAATAGAAAATAAAAAAAATTAAACTACCCGGTTCGACCACCTGTTCGCGGTTCGACCGCTGAATCGCTTGGACCGCCCGGTTCAACCAGCAAACGGTCTCAGAGCATGTAACCGGACCGGTGGAGGTCACGGTTCCGGTCTGGGTTTAAAAATATTGAACAAAACTTCAATATAGGACCAATTATTGACAAGTGAAGTTTTGTCAAGTAATTTCTTGTAAGACTGATTTTTTTAAAACTAATTTTAGTGATAAAAAAAAGTAGCCCATTTGACCATAATAGTCTAAGAGTCTTTAACCACTAGCTTAGTTTAGTGGCAAAGATGTATCTCCAAGACTTCTTCAAAATATGGAGGTCTTGAATTCAAATCTCACTTGTGACAAAAAAGAGGGTCTAAGTTGGGTTAGGGGGTTTTCTCACCTATGGTGGGTTTCCTCCTGTGGGGGTGGAGATGATCAGGTGGGTCAGTGGCCCGTCAGTGATCCAAATTGCCATTCAAAAAAAGTCTAAGAGTCTTTACTTTTCTTGTGTCGTTTCGTAAGTACCATTTTTTCTTAAAATAAACCACTTGTTAGTTTTGGTTAAAATTATTGATTTTGGCCAATCTTGATAGATGGATATTTTAATAACTATAAGAGTGTAGATTTTTTACTACTATCAACGTTATAAACTTGTAGGGCTGTGAGGCATTGCCCCCACAAGAAATTATTTTCTATAAAACTAAAAGGACCATCCGAAGAAAGGATTACACCTACCGCCATGAAGACTACTGTTTTTCGACCAAACTTCGTCAACATTGTTATTGTTATCTTTTTAATAGAGAAAATGTACTAAATCACTATAAAGTTGTAAGATGCCCGGTCAGTCAATCTTAGCTTGTTTTGAATTATATAATTACATAAGTTTCCTTAAAATAGGTAACCAAAATATCATGATATCAAGTACATCTTTTATATAACTTTTACATGTACTCTTACTATTTTATAACCCGTGCGGGTGAAAAATATTAGTAGAATTTTTTTTTTAATTTTTATGTATATATTTGACAACTATAAAAATGTATCACATATAATAAGGATAAAAAACAAAATTCAAAATATGTAAAAGTTAATATATAATTAGGTTTCGAAAATACGTTAATTACTATTTAATTTAATTTGACTTTCATTTACTATTTGATTGAAAAATAAAAGTTACATAATTAGATTTTAAAATTTCTTTTAATAAAGGATCATTTAAAATAAATGTGTATTATTAGTATAATTATAATTTTTTTTAAAATATATTATTATTAAAAGATAGAGATGTGTTTATAAGAGAGAAAAACAGAAAAAAATGATGAGAATGAATATGAAGTCGACACGTGACATGTAAAAATATTTATTTATTATATAACATAAATTTCCCTGTAACTTTTTTTAATTTATTAGGAAGAAAGAGAATGATATAATAATTATAGGATTATTGGATTTTAATAATCCCACCTTTTACCAATTGTCCGATAATAATCCCAACTGAGAATATTCTTACCACCGGTCCCTACTTTCAAACTATTTTTTTACATTGGACCCCCCGTTAAAAAAACTTAACGCCGTTAGAGTTTATATGACGTGGACATCTGCAAACCGCCGGAAAGTCGAGCCAAGCTAGCAGTGGTCTCGTGGTGGCTTTTGAAATTGGCTCTGGTGGTGTTTAACTGGTCTCGTGGGTCCGAAAAGTCCAAACAGAGAAAACGGTGGTGTTTAACGAGACCAGTTAAACACCACCAAAGCCAATTTCAAAAGCCAACACGAGACCATTGCTAGCTTGGCTCGACTTTCCTGCGGTTTGCAGATGTCCATGTCATATAAACTCTAACGGCGTTAAGTTTTTTTAACGAGGAGTCCAATGTAAAAAAATAGTTTGAAAGTAGGGACCGGTGGTAAGAATATTCTCAGTTGGGATTATTATCGGCCAATTGGTAAAAGGTGGGATTATTAAAATACAATAATCCATAACTATATTATAAATTATATTATATTTAATGAAATCGTTAAATATAAAAATAGTATTTGTATATTTAGAACGGTTATAATTAATTTTAATTTTTTATTAGATAAATATGATATTATTTTAAATTCTAAGGTATATAAAAAATATTTTTAGATCAATAAATTAAAAGTATAAATATAAACTAATTTGTTACAAAAGTTTTAAAAATTAAATTTGTAAAGTAAGTAAATGACTCGTGATATATAAACTAACTATGTTAATGACCCGTGTACTACATCGATGGAAAATGAAAAATATATATTTAAAAGATGTAGAAAAATTACTAATAATTGATATTAAAAGTTACATACAAAAGATAAAATGAAATGTTACATTTACAATTCACAAATCTACAAAAACTTCTTTGTATACAACATTTGTTGTTTGCCAACTAAGTTTGCCATCTTTATATAATTTTAATAGTTTGACCCTATCTATACTTTTATCTCTAGATAATATAACTACGAATCCCTCTGATCCGGTGATAAACAAGCCTCTAATCTGCAGCAATACTTCTGGATAGGCGGAATCAATCCAGAATCCAACAACAATTGAATAACATGAATCAAACGAGAACAAGAACGAAAACCGTCACATAAATGAGATGTAACATCAAATACGTAGATTCCATTTATAAAACTTGTAATTACAATTGGCTAAACTGAGAGAACAAGAGATTACAATCTGAAAAGATCTAAGCACACAATGAGCAATGACTAATCTCCTACAAAAAGTTCATACATACAACTATATATAGTTAAAAGATTTCAATCGAAATCTTTGACAAAAAGTTCAAACATACAACTATATATAGTTAAAACATACAACTTATACAATGAAAGCTTTAACTTGATTTATATGGACTACTAGGTTCCAACAACAACATACAGTTGACCATGTGTAAAATCGATTGTTTAAAAAACAAACAAACCCTGGATAATTATTGTCATTGACTCTAGTTTATTGTCATTGCAAAACAAACGCCTAGTGGAAATTGTCTTCTTTGAAATTTAAAGGAAAATTGGTTTTTAATAATCCAAACTATGACTCAATGGCTAATAATAATCTAAAGTAACAGTTTGGCTAGTGATAATCTCAATTTTCACTTTGTTTTCAATGGCAGTCCCAATAGCATAATCATCATATATTACACTCATTTTCTTTTCTCTCAAGGTGTATCTTTTGAACTAGTATGATGTTGATTATATAAGGATCCAAAACTGTACACTGCAAAGAAGCTTGTGTTAGTTGAGCAAGATAAAAAGGCACTTGCAGCACTCACTATGCATAATCACATGAAATTGCTCATGGCTTAGGAATGTACTTCTGCTAAGCAACTATGGGATGCATTGATCCAAATGTATGAGGGTAATGAAGATATGAAGGAAAGCAGGAAAGACATGCTTAGAAAGAGGTTCAATATGTTCAATCATATCTTGGGGGAGTCTTTAGAAACACAGATCAACCGGTTCATTCATCTCATAACAGAAAATGAGAAGTGCTGAAATTGAAATGACCAATGAGGTAGTCAACAAGAAGCTTCTCCACTCTCTGCCATATAGTTGGAAATGAGAAGTGTTGAAATTGAATTGACCAATGTACAGAACAAGCCTTGTTGATGTGATTTCTACACTTAAGTCTTATGAAATGGATGATAAGCAAAGGGCTCTCGATCAAGCTAATTCTATTGGAAATGTTGCAACTTAAGGAAACAACAATACTCTTATTCAAATATCTCACAAGAACAGCTTAAGTGTCACACCCCAACCGACGGTGGAATACGTCGGGGCGGGACATGTAGACTGTTCATGAGCTCAAGGTTGACTAAATTGTAATATATTAAATCCATTTCAATTCAAACAAACATAAACCAATTCCAAAGTACATAAATGAAATACAAATTATTCTTGAATTAAAATTAACTAAGTCACAAAGCCTATGTGTAGCAAGCCTTGATCAAACATTAGCACCTGAAACATGAATAAAATAAGGTCAACTATAAAGTTAGTGAGCATACACAGGTTTGTACATAGATAGTATATAGATGTGAATTAACAAATCTTTACATAACATGATAAAATAAGGCAATTATGGGGAGCAACTATTGTGTAACCAACAGTACAATCAAACCTTTGTAACTAGCATGCAAATTGTGTTGTCGGTAACAATCACCCCAATATGGGTGGGTTTGTCAGACTCAATAGATCTATCATTGTTAACCGTCAGCCTGAATAGTTAATGATTGCACATAAATTACACACAAACAGTTAACATACCTAGTACTCAAACATAAAGCTCAAATTTGCACATATGAATGTAAAGAGGATTTGTATTTGTATTTGTGTAGTTTGTGTAAATATAAACAATTGTATGAATAGAGTTCATGTTTCACCCCAAAAAGTGTAAAAGTGTGAAAATGGGCTATGTAATACTCACATGATTCAAAGGTGTAGCTAGCACACGAGAACTAGATAGCAAAATGATCCTTGAAATCTCACAATGTTAACCTAGTGTGTAATGTATGTTGAATTAATAATGTGTACAAAAATCCATGTCTAAGACTAGGATTGGATTGGACGTGTGTACGAAGGGTTTGAGTTGTAGTTTGAAAGAAAGTGTGTAGGTTATTGTGTTTGTATTTGAATGGGTGTTTTTTTAAAACAAATTTTGAAATGAATAGTTTAAAATGATTGAAGTTAGAGTTTGGGTTTGAATAACTAACTAAAATTAAATAGTTGTTACTTATTTATTTAGTTATAAAAATAGCGTGAATTATATTAAGTATAAATTAAATAAATAATTTTTCTTTATATATTTGTTTATAAAGGTGTGTAAAAATATTGATGATTAAAATTAATACATTTAGAGTAGATCAAAGTAAATAAATTTATTTATCTATTTACCCCTTTTCTTTTTTTTTCTTTTTAAAAAAAAAATAAGTATTTGGAATTGAGGTTAGAATTTTATAACTTTATAAATTTGGGAGAACAAATATCTTATTTGGTAAATAAATTTCCTTTAATTATTAAAAGTCTAAATTTTTGTTTTAAATATTTGATATACAATTTTAATAATAAAATAAAAAAAAATGATTTTATATTGAGATTTGACAAATTTTGGTTTTATTCTGTTAACAATATTGCAAAGTTTATAAAAATAATTTTTATAAATTTTTTAGAGTTTTTAAAAATGGTTAAAAAATGTAAACATACCACCCGGTTCGAACCCGGATGGTTCCTGTGAGAGGGCTACGAGTTACCACTGGACCCGGGGGTATTCCTTATTCGGTGACCGGTTTATTTTGACCATAACATGTTCGAGGTAGGGGACCGGGTTGGCTACAGGGATACACGCAAAAAGAGCCGACCGATTTAGCGGCTTGCGGGTTTTGAACCCGGGCCACCTGGTCTGATGAGACCAGGTGGTTTCACTGATTAACTAGAAACCTAAAAATTTTAAATACGAAAAGTACGTTTTATCAAATCCCCAAATCAGAAATACATTCATAAGAACAAGAACCCTAATTCGATTCGTGCTTGATGGGTTCTGTTCTTACAATTGGATATGGGGTTTTTGATAAGGTCTCGAAAACGAGTTGAATGATACCAAGACTTACGGATTTGGATTGGGCACGAATGCAGGCGGCTACCCTCTCGGTCTCGACTTTCTTGATGCTTGATTTGGTTCCAGACGCGGAATGAGATGCGATTAGTGGTTCAGAAAGGTTGTAATAGACTAGGCGAAGGTGTACGCATGATTTAATTCGTTTAATTTTATCTTAATTGCTTGATTTGATCTGGATTTGACGATGACAGCTAACGGGGATTGTTTACTCATTAATTCGATTGATTTAGGATGAATCGAGTCGCATTCAGGTCTGAATACATTCGAGGGACGATCGAGCATGATTTGCGGGACTGATTACCCATTGATTTACATGGATTGAGGGTGAGTTACTATGGGTTTGACTAAGCAAGTCAAACTCGTTCAAATTTTGAGTCTCCCACTTAGATGATCGAATTGGGTTGATGTTTGGGCCTGGATTTGTCGATTATTGCTTGATCAAGTTGGGAAAACCAACGAATTTGATTTGGTCATGATTTGGGGTTTGGATCTTGCTAGGAGAGCCCGGTTTGACTTTTTAAAAGTCAGACAGTTGATTTTTTTTTTTAGAATTGTTTTGACTATCGTACTAAGGGTTCAAGACCAAGGGTGCGGGTTCAATTTTTAGGGTCCAAATAGTTGAGGATTTAAGAAAAAAAATGTGTAACCCACGTTAGTGTGTTTTTGTATAAATATAATTATATATACATGTATATATCTATACGTTTGTACATATATATATATATATATATATATATATATATATATATAGGGTTTGAATGATGTGAATCTCATGAGTTTGTATATGAATCTTGGGTTTAGTTGTTTGCACGAATAAATTTAAACCATTGCACTAGATTTGAATTTGAAATGTGTTACATCGAGTTGAAAATAAAGATAATAAAATCAGAAATGTTACATTAAATACTTTTCAATGTTTGGTTTCACTCCTACAGATCTGTCTGCTCCTGTTCAACAGTAAAAAAAACTCTTGCCACCACTCAGAATCCCAAGTACATTGAATCTTGCAGTGCTCTAATTGCAAATGTTTTGCAAAGTTATCATTGTTCTCGGGTGTTATCCGGTTCAGCTCGCACCTATTCGCAAACCCATTTTGTGGCATGCTCCGGTTTTGGCTCGCTGAAAGGACAATGAAAAATGTTGCTGATCATTTGAAACCAAAGAAGATGAAGCACAAATCCAAATCTTCAGCAGCAACCAAATCTGTTGCTGATCAGCTAAAACCATCAGTAGCAAACAACTTTGCACCTGATCAGTCTCAGCCAAACAAAATCAAGAACCAGGCAGAACTATCAGCAGCAAAAACTACATCTGCTGCTGATAAGGTCAAAAGAACTGCATAAGTGATTCAAAAATGGCAAGCTAAGTCCACATCCTCATCACCTCAGAGTATCATCATTGGATCAATTGGATGCCGGCCTGCTGATGACTTTAGCCTTAAGTCAAAAGTTCTACCCAAGTCTGCAAGCTCTTGGGTTCCCTTTTCTAACTAGAACTCTCTCATGTACAGGAACAACTAGGTAACAAGGATAACACCTGGGTTGTAGACAGTGGTTGTTCCAGGCACATGACTGGCAATAGGTCCATCCTCTCAAACTTCAAAAACTTTTATGGAGGATATGTTTCCTTTTGGAGTAATTCAAAGGGAGGCTCTATCACTGGACAATGAACGGTGTTCAATGAAAGAATGAGCATTGAAAGAGTGAACTATGTGAAGGAATTAAAGTTTAACCTCATTAGTGTATCTCAAATATGTGATCAAAGGCATTGGATGCTCTTCACAGATGAAGAATGTTTTGTGCTATCCCCTAGGCTAAGCAAACCTCCTCCAGCGATCTTATTGACTGCAAAAGAAAGGACAATCTATATGTACTTGATATGAACAAGGTTACACCCTCTGGCAGTGTATCTTGCTTTTTATCTAAGGTATCCGTTGATGAATATGCTCTGTGGCATAAGAGATTGAGCCATGTAAATGTCAAAACCATCAACAAGTTGGTTATAGAAATCTAGTCAGAGGACTGCCTGATAAAGAATTCCAACTTGAGTATCATTGCATAGCATGCTTGAAGGGGAAGCGACACAAGAGTTCTCACAAGCCCAAGACACGAAACTCAAATGACACTCCACTACAACTGTTGCATATGGATCTTTTTGGTCCTATAAATGTTATGTCCATGGGAAAGAAGTCATACTGTCTGGTGATAACTGATGACTATACTAGATTCCCATGGGTATACTTCTTGAGAACAAAAGATGAAACTGCTGAGATTCTCAAATCCTTCATTCTTAGGGTTGAGAATCAAAGCAATCAGAAAGTCAACACAATAAGGTGCGATCAAGGTACGGAGTTCAAAACTCACATCTTGAATTTGTTTTTGTGAGAACAAAGGTATCCAGAGATAATACAGTGCTCCAAGAATCCCTCAACAAAATGCGGTCGTTGAAAGAAGAAATAAAACTCTAATTGAGTCTGCCAGATCCATGTTGGCTGACTGAAAGTTGCCTCTCACATTCTGGGCTGAGACAGTTAGTACTGCTTGCTATGTACAAAATAGAGTTCTCATTGTCAAGCCTCTCAACAAAACACCTTATGAATTGTGGTTCAATAGAGTTCCCTACATTGGCTTCCTAAAACCTTTTAGATGTACATGTACTATTCTTATCACCAGTTGTGTTGTTCCAAAATTTGGTGCCAAATCTGATGAAGGTTACTTTGTGGGATATTCCTCTCAATCCAAAGCCTACAGAGTATTAAATTCTAGAACAAGAATAGTTGAAGAATCAACAAATGTGGAATGTATGGAACACGTTCCATGTGAAAAGGGAAAGGGCCAGACTAGCTGTTTGATATAGACTCCTTCTCTTAAATATTTAAGTCTCTCATCTTCTCAAACATGGAGTCTTCATCTTAAAAAGAACCAACTACTTCACCAAATGATGACTACAGATTTGGCTTCAATGGTCCATCTATAAGAATCAAAAAACCATCCACTAATCCTCCATTTGTTGTTGATGCTATTGAAGCCAGTGAGGCCAGAACAAGCAGCTCAAATGTCACTAGCAGCAGTCTCTCTGAACATGAAGATCAAGCTGAGAATATTGACCACTCTGCACCCGACATAGAGGCACCTGCTGCTGATGAGGAAATTGTACATGATGTTGACAACTCACTAGAAGATGTTGTTGCTGTTGAGGACTCTTCTGCAACCAACTCTCTTGAAGATATTCCTGATCAAAATCAAAGCAATCTTGACCAAGGAATCCAACTGGATGTTGTTCCAGCCCAAAGAATCAACAAAGAACATCCTTTAGAAAATGTCATTGGTTAAGTTCAACAAGGAGTTCAGACTAGAAGAAAGTCACATGAAGCCAATATATGTTTGTATTCCTTCTTTATGTCTCAAGTTTAACCAAAGAAGATAGATGAAGCTCTGCAGCACAGCAGCTGGATTGAAGCAATGCAGGAAGAGCTGTTGTAATTCAAGAGACAAGAAGTGTGGACCCTAGTTGATCTGCCACCTGGACAAACTGCTATAGGCACAAGGTAGGTCTTCAGAAACAAACAAGATGAGAGAGGGATTGTAATCAAGAAAAAATTCAGACTTGTAGCTCAGTGCTACACTCAGGAAAAGGGAATTGATTATGATGAAGTCTTTGCACATGTTGCCAGACATGAGGCAATCAGAATCTTCCTAGCATATGCTGCATCCAAGAGCTTTATTGTTTATTAGATGGATGTCAAGAATGCTTTTCTATATGGGAAGATTGGTGAGGAAGTATATGCCAGACAACCTCCAGGCTTTGTAGATCCTTCACATCATGACAAAGTGTTTAAATTAGACAAGGTTTTATATGGGTTACATCAAGCCCCAATAGCCTAGTATGAGACTTTGTCAGGATATCTACTCAGCAACAACTTCAGAAAATGTGCTATTGATCAGACTCTGTTTATCAAAGATGAAGGGGGAGAGATTCTAGTGGTACAAATCTATGTAGATGACATCATCTTTGGATCAACAAAGAAGAAGCTTTGCAAAGAATTTGAGATCCTAACGCACTCAAAGTTTGGAATGAGTTCAATGGGTGAACTAAATTTCTTTTTGGGTCTCCAAGTCAAACAAGTTCAAAATGGAATCTTTATCAGCCAATCCAAATAGGTCAAAAGCATTTTAGAAAGATTCAAACTGGCTGTTTGCATTGCTGTAAGAACTCCAATTCAAGTGCACCATCAGCTGTCCCCAGACAAAAATGGTCAAGACACTAATCAACATCAGTACAGGGCAATGATTGGATCACTCATGTATCTGACTGCTTCCAGCCCAGATATCATGTTTGCAGTATGCCTATGTGCAAGATTTCAAGCAGCTCCAAAGACCTCACATCTCTAAGATATCAAGATAATCTTTAGGTACTTGAAGGGAGCTCCAAGACTAGGGCTATGGTACTCTAAGAATGACAAATTCAATCTGTATGCATACACTGACAATGATTATGGAGGTTGCAACTTGAAATCTACATCAGGAGGATATCAATTTATGGGAGGAAGACTGATCTCTTAGCAATGCAAGAAGCAGACATGTGTGTCAACATCAACAGCAGAAGCAGAGTATATTGCAGCTTCCAATTGATGTGCTCAAGTAATCTAGATTCAAAATCAAATGTTGGACTATGGAATGACATTCATGGCAACTCCCATTCATATTGACAACAAGAGTGTTATATCAATTACCAACAATCCTGTGCAGCACTCCAAGACAAAACACATTGACATCGGTATCATTTCATTCGAGATCAAGCTAAGAAAAGTAGAATTATTTTAACCAAAGTTCATATCAATGAACAATATGCTAACTTGTTCACTAAATATTTTGATGAAGCTAGATTTAGATATCTAGTTGAGTCTATTGGAATGATAAACTTTGATTAAAATCCTTCTCTAAAATTTTGTTTATAATAAATGTGTTTGTCTTTCTTTTGTTGTCAATAAAATCTTCCTGAAAATTCAAAAATATTTTGAGTCAATTTTGGGGACCTCATATGTCAGGAGCAAACAATTTTGCTGCTGATAGGTTCAGTCATCTGTAGGAACATGTTTGCTGCGGATAGCTTTAAGTTAATTAGCAGCAACAAATCTGCTGCGGACCATTATATCCATCAGCAACAACCAAGTTTGCTGCTGACAGACTTAACCATCTGCAACAACTAAGTTTGCTGCGGAATGGGTAAAAATGGTTCAAATTAACTTTTACCCGCTGTAAAAAGTCATTGTCAGTCTTTACCATGACTGCTACAGTGTAGTACAGCTGTAGAACAGTAAAAAGTAAAGCATCACTGTAGACGCCATACCTACACTGCTTTTCTTTGTACGGTACAAGTGACCGTTGCTTCATCCCTTCAAACCCTTCCGTTATTACAAAATCAAATTCCCACCTTTACCTCTTCACATTCAATTCTGACCTAACTTTCTCTCCCGCACTCAAGCATTTAAAGCTCCCTGAACCTATAACCAACTTTCAAATCTTCCCCCCACTCATCATCAACAAGGCTAACCATGACATTAACAATCCTGATGATAAGTTTTCAACATACCACAACCTTGTGGCATATCTAGTAAAAGGGAAGAAGTCTGAGGGATTTGATGACATGATCGACTTCTTATGTCGATCAAAGATACATTTCTCTTTAACCGTCAACCCAAAAATCTACATCTCACACATGGAAGATTTCTGGAACTCTGCCTCCTACTCTTCTGAACAGGGGGTTCCTAAAATAAAGGCCAAGGTGATGGTGCTCCCAACTCCTACACCAAGGATGAATACATTAGGACCTTTGTATCCATAGGGTACACTAGAAATCAACAGAAGTATACCATAGAGAAAGCACTACTAGGTCCTCCATGGAAGTATCTATGCCACACTATTCTCCAATGCATATCCCAAAAGAGGAGTGGATGTCATCAACTCAACTCTAGACTTGCATCTACAGTCCATGGCCTAGTAACTGGCTTGCCCTTCAATTTTTCTCACTTAATTTTTGAAGGTTTGAGATATAACCTTCAAGAGGTGGCAAAACAAGCCTTTTACATGTACCCCAGGTTCTTGCATGAAGTTTTCAACAATGAACTAAAAGACCTTTCAAAAATTGCAAGAATCTACATGATTGGGGAACATAAAAATAACAATTTTAAAAGCATGATAACAGTTTCAGAAAAGTTCTCAGGGGTCAATGTTCCATTGTTATCTACAATGATAAACATATAAAGTACCCAAGGTGATGTTCAGCAGTCCCAGCTAATACTGATCCAACTGTTTAATTCCACAAAAGAAAAAGTCTTTTTTTTTACACAACCTAAAACTACAACATCTGCTTCCCTTGATCGAACCCCTGTGCAACCTACTGAGGGTGCACGGGTACAACAAATACTCACCCCCATCCTTCAAGCCAAATTGGAACAAAGGGCCCCAGTTGTAACATTTATGATTTTCATCATGTAATCGTTTGATTTCAATAAACAAACACATTTCAGTTTCGATTCGTGTACAAACAAACTACGATGCAGTTACATATACAAACTATTCTATTACAATAAACAAATTAAACAAAAACACCATTATCTCACAAGCCTCGAGGACCAAAACTGACAAAACTCAAAAACTACAAAACTAGGCAAGCACGGTCGCGCCTAGGACTAGGCACGGTCGCGCCTGCAACCTAAGCACGGTCGCGCCTAAAGTAGACACGGTCGCGCTGATGAACTCACTTGACTCTGCAGAAGTCAAACCATACCATACCCTCTGAATTCGCGAAATTTAAAATAGAGAAAAGCCGGTTTTCACGCGTCAGACCTTACTCGACTGAATTCAATCTGCAACACGCCTAAATTGTCCTCCAATTTGCACATTTGTTTAATCTCATACCCACCACAACCAAGTCTCGCGAATTAAACAATTGAGAGCAAGTTGCAGGCTTCCTACACCCTCATATACACCCACTCAATCTCTCAGAACTCTCACTCGACGCTCACAACACATCTGTCGTCCGATTGATCGCCAAGAAACGAAGCCGCTCGACCCGTAGCCGACCGCATTCGATTGCCCACTTTCAGCAAGTAAGTAAACACGTCTTCAGCTTTGTATCTACCTCTACTACGAAAGCCCTATATCAATTCGTAGTAGAAACACTCAAATCGATCCGATTTTGAACCAAAAAGCCGAAACATAAATTTTACTCGAACTACACTCTAGACAAGATATAAATACAATTAAACTATGTAGAAACATTCGTAATCATCCACTAAGTGAAAGCCCTAAGAATCCAGAAGCAATTAATATAAGAATCGATCGAATTGTGTCTGAAAAAGGCCCGACACGGTCACGCTCATCCCTGAGCGCGGTCGTGCCTGACCAAGCACAGTCGTGCCCCAGGTGTGGCCCGGTCGTGCTTACCGAGCAAACAAGTCTTGACCAAAAACAAACACTAGACGCGGTCGTGCCAGATACGAGCACGGTCGTGCTCTATGTCCAGACCCTTTGTAGTGACTTCTGACTCGACCACGGGCGCGCTCAGACCCCCACGGTCACGCCCGGCATCGAGCGCGGTCGTGCCATACTCGAGCACGGTCGTGCTCCTTGACCAGAATCAATTATTTTTCTGTTTGAAAGTCTATTTAACATATTTTAGCTAAAAATCTCATAATGTAATTATAAAAATTAAGTTATAAAATCCCAAGACCTGGGAATCATTTATAAACCAAATCCTTGATTTAGAAATTTAAAACGGTTAATTCCGATAGTTTCAAAACCGATGAAATCGTGAGTTTATATAATCATTTTTATTTATACAAATATATATATTGATTTAAACAAATATCGTTTATTTAAATAAATATATATATATGTCGCTACTAATTTATTATTTCAAAACCAACCCTAAACACACAAACCACCAACGAATACATTTTGACATAAAATAACACAAACAATGACACGTGTTATACACTTATTCAATAGGTCGAACATAGTGACCTACGACACATTTTGGCATTTTTACTCGATTGTGCAAATCAACACGCTACATTACACGTGAGTCTACATAACCCCACTTTTACTCTTTTTCACCTTTGGGGTGGACATGATTTACATTAAACAAATTGCAACTCTTTCATAGTACAATTCTTACTTGATTACATGAATTATTTGTGCAATATGCTTGAATGCTATGAGTTATTACTATACATACATGACGCAACTCGTGCAATCATTAACTCTGTACAAGCCAACGGTAAACAAGGATAGTACTATTGAGTCTGACAAACCCACCCGGGTAGGGTGTTTGTTACCGACTTTACATTAGGGTAACCTGCGTGTTATGCCTCAGTCACAAGGTTTGATTATGCACCTAGTATAACTATAGATTCTCCATATTTGTCTTATATACCATGTGAATCAATGAATTGTATAAACATTTTTGAACTCTTATTTGTGTGTCAAAACTTATGTATGCTCACCAACTTTCTAGTTGACCCTTGTTTTTAAATCATGTTTCAGGTGCTAACAATTGAGATGATTACAAGTTGCTTCCACCTAGTTTGAGGACCTAGTTAAAAGCTCTAAAAAACACATTGTTATGTATTTTGTTATGTTTCGTGTACTTGTTGGATTGTTGTTTGATTTCAATGAAAACTGCATGTTTAATTATCTCAACCTTAGCGAACCATGAGCTATGAACAGTCTGCACGCTTCACGCCCCGACGTTTCCGCCGTCGTTTGGGGTGTGACAGATTGGTATCAGAGCCTTGGTTATAGGGAATTAGGTTATTAGACACCATTGACCTAGACTATAACTTTAGGACACCCAACAATGTCATGCTACATGTTTTTATGTGATACGTGCTATTTGCTATATGTCACATGCTTGATGTGTTAGTTATTTGATACTTAAATTGTTTAGACTACATGACTTAATAAGCATACGTAAATAATAAATTAAATAAATCGTATCCATACCCGCATCATAAACCACGTATCCTTCTTGTCTGCTCCTATGACAACATCTTCATAACTTGTGGAAAAATCATACTCGTGGACATTTGCCTATCAAAAATATTTTTCATACCCGTTAAGGTTTTAGACTCTGTTAATTATTAAAGGACATGTGCAATCTGGAAGGGTGACACCTGTATTCTGGGTTTTCTGTCTAGGAAAGCATTTCATATAAATCCCAATCAACCGAGGGATCTGTATGCTTTCCTGGGAATTCCCGGGATGAGTGTTTACCTATAGGCTAAAGCATGTCTCCTTGAAAATTATATAAGTCTAATTAACCTTAATACGTCATTGTGTTCAAGTAGAAATGTGATTACTTGAAAACAATCCGAACTATGAAATAAATGTGTTATTATTCCTCCTATCCTAAATTTCAACGAATTTTTTTTATAAATCCTCACAACTCTTTTGTATCATTCTCTTTTTATAGAATGCCTCCTCGTCGTAACATCAACCGCAACAACACCGACAACGCCAACAATAGCAACAACACTAATGACCTTGCTGCTATACTCACCCAATTGGTAACTCAACTAACTCAAGCCAATACCAACAACAATGGGAACGCCAGTGGTAGTGCTAATACTGGTGGTAGCGGTGGTGCCAACCCGCCACAATGTACCTTCAAACATTTCAACTCTTGCAATCCCCTGAAGTTTTATGGTACCGAAGGAGCCACGGGACTCCTTCAATGGTTCGAAAGTATTGAGGGCACATTCCTCAATAGTGACTGTCCGGACAATCTGCGTGTTCGTCATGCCACTAGTGTCTTCCAAAAACGGGCACTAACCTGGTGGAATGGGGAGAAGAGAACAAGGGGAGTAGAAGTAGCAATGGCTCTGCCATGGGACGAGCTGAAAAGGATCATGACCGAGGAATTCTGTCCTCGAAATGAGATGAAGAAACTGGAAGCGGAATTTTGGGATCTTACCCAAGATAGCGGTGAAAGCTTGGCGTACACTAACCGTTTCCACGAACTCAGCATGCTGGTACCGCACATGGTTACACCTTTGTCTAGGTGTATTGAAAAATATATCGGTGGTCTACCGAGACAAATCCAGGACACTGTTCTGGGAAGAAATCCTGCAAACCTAGAAGATGCTATTCGTCTAGCTGCCACACTGACCGATAATCACGTTAAAGCAGGTACTCTTACCAGAAAAGGGGCCAAGAAAGTTTCTGACACCACAACACCTCATGCTCATGTCAAGGAGGTCAAAGCCGAACCGAACCACAACACGAGGAAGAGGAAAGCTAAGAACTATGCTGTGATCACTCCGGCTGCCCCAGTCAACCAAGTTACTCCTATGGCCCGGAACATGGTCAAGAAACAATATGTGGGCAACAACCCGTTGTGCAACACCTGTAATTATCACCATTTCCCAAATGTACCCTGCCGCCTATGTGCCAGCTGTGGAAGATATGGGCATGTAGCTAACACCTGCAGAAGTAATCCAACTGGTAATCAAGTCAACCGGGGAAACGGGGCTAATCCAGCAGTTCCAGCTATTGGTAATGGGCATGCTTGCTTCGAGTGTGGCGACCCAAACCACTTCTGAGACCGATGTTCAAAACTTGTGAACAATACTCAAGGCGGAGCTCGTGGGCGTGCTTTCAACATCAACGCCAACGAGGCTCAGGCCAACGATCATGTAGTCAACGGTACGTTTCTTTTGAATAACCAATATGCTTCTATACTATTTGATACCGGAGCCGATAAGAGTTTTGTGTCCCTTAACTTTGAACCTTTACTTGCAAAAACACGATCCAAACTAGAGAAAACCTTCACCGTTGAAGTAGCAGATGGAAACTCCATCACTATTGACTCCATTGTTCACGACTGCTCACTAGAACTCAATGGTCACACATTTCCAGTCAACCTTATACCAATGCCGTTGGGAAGCTTTGACGTCATCATCGGCATGGATTGGTTATCCAAAAACCATGTCGAGGTCATGTGCTTTGAAAAGTACATCCGAGTACCTCTTCCACCGGGAGACATATTGAAAGTCTTTGGCGAGAAACCTTGCAAAGGACTCAAACTGATGTCATGCATAACTGCCCAGAAATACATTCGAAAGAAGTGCATGGTTTTCCTAGCTCATGTGATTCAAAAAGAAGACAAGGAGAAAAGAATAGAAGATATTCCCATCATTCGGGAGTTTCCCGAAGTCTTTCCCGACGACTTACCCGGCCTTCCACCTATTCGGGAAGTAAAGTTTCGAATCGATCTTGTACCCGGAGCAAACCCTGTGGCTAAAGCTCCATACCGGCTTGCACCTTCCGAATTACAAGAACTTGCAAGTCAACTTCAAGAACTCGCTGACAAAGGTTTCATACGGCCAAGTCATTCACCGTGGGGTGCACCAGTCTTGTTTGTTAAAAAGAAGGATGGTTCATTCCGCATGTGTATTGACTATCGAGAGCTCAACAAGCTTACAATCAAAAACCGCTACCCGTTACCTAGGATTGACGACCTCTTCGATCAACTCCAAGGTTCTACTTGTTTCTCGAAGATTGATCTTCGATCTGGTTATCATCAACTGCGTGTCCGAGAAGAAGATATTCCAAAGACCGCCTTTCGAACAAGATATGGTCATTACGAGTTCACGGTTATACCTTTTGGGTTGACCAATGCACCTGCTGTCTTTATGGATCTCATGAACCGCATGTGCAAACCATACCTTGACAAATTCGTGATCATTTTCATCGACGACATCTTGATCTATTCCAAGACTGAGGAAGAGCATGAACAGCACCTTAGACTGATTTTGGATCTCTTGAGAACCGAACAATTATACGCCAAGTTCTCCAAATGTGAATTTTGGCTAAAGGAGGTTCAATTTTTGGGTCATGTTGTCAATAAAAAGGGAATACATGTCGACCCTGCCAAGATCGAAGCTGTCAAGAATTGGAGTGCTCCTAAAACCCCTACCGAGGTTCGTTCGTTTCTTGGTTTAGCGGGCTATTACCGAAGATTCATTTCTAACTTCTCCAAGATTGCTGTTCCCCTCACCGCCTTGACGCATAAAGGTAAACCTTATGTATGGGGGCTGAAACAAGAAGAAGCTTTCCAAACTCTTAAACAGAAGTTATGTGATGCTCCTATTCTGACTCTTCCCGAAGGAAACGATGATCTAGTCGTCTACTGTGATGCCTCTAACCTAGGCCTTGGTTGTGTTCTCATGCAACGAGGCAAGGTAATCGCTTATGCATCGAGGCAACTCAAGATCCACGAGAAAAACTATACGACGCACGATTTGGAGTTGGGTGCAGTCATATTTGCCTTGAAGATTTGGAGACATTATCTATATGGCACAAAATGTGTGGTATTCACCGACCACAAAAGCCTCCAACACATCTTCAACCAAAAAGAACTCAACATGAGGCAACGACGTTGGGTTGAACTCCTCAATGATTACGATTGCGAGATTCGTTATCATCCCGGCAAGGCAAACGTAGAAGCCGATGCGCTGAGCCGTAAAGAACGTGTCATACTCCAAAGTGTCAAGCTTCATTCCGACATTCAAACCCGTATTCTAGCAGCTCAACACCTCTCAATTACCGAGGGCAATATGTATGAGGAAATGTCGTGTGGTGCTGAATTCCAACTAGAGACTAAAAACAATGGCTTGCTTTATTTCTTGGATCGTATTTGGGTTCCCAATCGCAATGATCTCCGGGAATTCCTCATGACTGAAGCACACAAGTCTGGGTATTCTATCCATCCCGGTGCGGATAAAATGTATCACAATCTTCGACCACAATATTGGTGGCCTGGTATGAAGAAAGACATTGCACTCTATGTTGCAAAATGTCTAACCTGCTCTAAAGTCAAAGCCGAACATCAACGTCCTTCCGGCTTACTTGAACAACCGGAAATCCCCGTGTGGAAATGGGAAAATCTAGCCATGGACTTCATTACTAAACTCCCCCGTACTTCAAACGGCTATGATAGCATTTGGGTAATCATCGACCGTCTCACAAAGTCCGCACACTTCCTGCCCATCCGTGAAGACTATCGGGTTGAGAAATTGGCCCGAATCTATATTGACGAAATTGTGAGTCGACACGGTATACCTTTGAACATAATCTCCGACAGAGATGCTCGTTTCACTTCCAGATTTTGGCAATCTCTGCAAAAGGCACTTGGCACACGATTGGATTTAAGCACAGCCTACCATCCCCAAACTGATGGCCAGACTGAACGAACAATCCAAACGCTCGAAGACATGCTGAGAGCCTGTGTCATAGACTTTGGTGGCAATTGGGATTCACACTTGACACTTATTGAATTCTCCTACAATAACAGCTACCACACCAGCATCAACATGGCTCCATTCGAAGCTCTTTATGGTCGCAAATGCCGTTCTCCCATCTGTTGGAACGATATTGGTGAAGCACAAATCACCGGTCCCGAGTTAATTCAGGAAACATCCGACAAAATCCTTCAAATCCGTGACAACATCCGAGTAGCGAGAAGTCGACAAAAGAGCTATGCCGACAAGCGACGAAAACCCTTGGAATTCCAAGTGGGTGACCTTGTGCTTCTCAAAGTATCCCCTTGGAAGGGTGTGATCCGCTTTGGAAAGAAAGGCAAACTAGCACCTCGTTACGTAGGCCCGTTCAAGATCCTTGAAAGAATCGGGAAAGTGGCTTACAAACTTGAGCTACCTCCAGCACTCAACAATGTTCATCCAACCTTCCACGTGTCCAACCTGAAGAAATGTCTTGCTGATGAGAACCTCCACATACCTCTTGACGACGTGCGCATTGATGAAACGATGCACTTTGTCGAGAAACCGGTGGAAATCATGGACCGTGAGATCAAGCAACTCAAACGCAGCCGCATTCCTATAGTCAAAGTCCGTTAGGATTCTAAACGTGGTCCTGAGTTTACTCGGGAACGTGAAGACCAAATGAAACTCAAGTATCCTCACCTATTCACCAATTCTGTAGCCTCAACTAGTTGAATTTCGGGACGAAATCCCCTCAACAAGGGGAGACTGTAACATTTATGATTTTCATCATGTAATCGTTTGATTTCAATAAACAAACACATTTCAGTTTCGATTCGTGTACAAACAAACTACGATGCAGTTACATATACAAACTATTCTATTACAATAAACAAATTAAACAAAAACACCATTATCTCACAAGCCTCGAGGACCAAAACTGACAAAACTCAAAAACTACAAAACTAGGCAAGCACGGTCGCGCCTAGGACTAGGCACGGTCGCGCCTGCAACCTAAGCACGGTCGCGCCTAAAGTAGACACGGTCGCGCTGATGAACCCACTTGACTCTGCAGAAGTCAAACCATACCATACCCTCTGAATTCGCGAAATTTAAAATAGAGAAAAGCCGGTTTTCACGCGTCAGACCTTACTCGACTGAATTCAACCTACAACACGCCTAAATTGTCCTCCATGTTGCACATTTGTTTAATCCCATACCCACCACAACCAAGTCTCGCGAATTAAACAATTGAGAGCAAGTTGCAGGCTTCCTACACCCTCATATACACCCACTCAATCTCTCAGAACTCTCACTCGACGCTCACAACACCTCTGTCGTCTGATTGATCGCCAAGAAACGAAGCCGCTCGACCCGTAGCCGACCGCATTCAATTGCCCACTTTCAGCAAGTAAGTAACACGTCTTCAGCTTTGTATCTACCTCTACTACGAAAGCCCTATATCAATTCGTAGTAGAAACACTCAAATCGATCCGATTTTGAACCAAAAAGCCGAAACATAAATTTTACTCAAACTACACTCTAGACAAGATATAAATACAATTAAACTATGTAGAAACATTCGTAATCATCCACTAAGTGAAAGCCCTAAGAATCCAGAAGCTATTAATATAAGAATCGATCGAATTGTGTCTGAAAAAGGCCCGACACGGTCGCGCTCATCCCTGAGCGCGGTCGTGCCTGACCAAGCACAGTCGTGCCCCAGGTGTGGCCCGGTCGTGCTTACCGAGCAAACAAGTCTTGACCAAAAACAAACACTAGACGCGGTCGTGCCAGATACGAGCACGGTCATGCTCTATGTCCAGACCCTCTGTAGTGACTTCTGACTCGACCACGGGCGCGCTCAGACCCCCACGGTCACGCCCGGCATCGAGCGCGGTCGTGCCATACTCGAGCACGGTCGTTCTCCTTGACCAGAATCAATTATTTTTCTGTTTGAAAGTCTATTTAACATATTTTAGCTAAAAATCTCATAATGTAATTATAAAAATTAAGTTATAAAATCCCAAGACCCGGGAATCATTTATAAACCAAATCCTTGATTTAGAAATTTAAAACGGTTAATTTCCGATAGTTTCAAAACCGATGAAATCGTGAGTTTATATAATCATTTTTATTTATACAAATATATATATTGATTTAAACAAATATCGTTTATTTAAATAAATATATATATATGTCGCTACTAATTTATTATTTCAAAACCAACCCTAAACACACAAACCACCAACGAATACATTTTGACATAAAATAACACAAACAATGACACGTGTTATACGCTTATTCAATAGGTCGAACATAGTGACCTACGACACATTTTGGCATTTTTACTCGATTGTGCAAATCAACACGCTACATTACACGTGAGTCTACATAACCCCACTTTTACTCTTTTTCACCTTTGGGGTGGACATGATTTACATTAAACAAATTGCAACTCTTTCATAGTACAATTCTTACTTGATTACATGAATTATTTGTGCAATATGCTTGAATGCTATGAGTTATTACTATACATACATGACGCAACTCGTGCAATCATTAACTCTGTACAAGCCAACGGTAAACAAGGATAGTACTATTGAGTCTGACAAACCCACCCGGGTAGGGTGTTTGTTACCGACTTTACATTAGGGTAACCTGCGTGTTATGCCTCAGTCACAAGGTTTGATTATGCACCTAGTATAACTATAGATTCTCTATATTTGTCTTATATACCATGTGAATCAATGAATTGTATAAACATTTTTGAACTCTTATTTGTGTGTCAAAACTTATGTATGCTCACCAACTTTCTAGTTGACCCTTGTTTTTAAATCATGTTTCAGGTGCTAACAATTGAGATGATTACAAGTTGCTTCCACCTAGTTTGAGGACCTAGTTAAAAGCTCTAAAATAAACATTGTTATGTATTTTGTTATGTTTCGTGTACTTGTTGGATTGTTGTTTGATTTCAATGAAAACTGCATGTTTAATTATCTCAACCTTAGCGAACCATGAGCTATGAACAGTCTGCACGCTTCACGCCCCGACGTTTCCGCCGTCGTTTGGGGTGTGACAGATTGGTATCAGAGCCTTGGTTATAGGGAATTAGGTTATTAGACACCATTGACCTAGACTATAACTTTAGGACACCCAACAATGTCATGCTACATGTTTTTATGTGATACGTGCTATTTGCTATATGTCACATGCTTGATGTGTTAGTTATTTGATACTTAAATTGTTTAGACTACATGACTTAATAAGCATACGTAAATAATAAATTAAATAAATCGTATCCATACCCGCATCATAAACCACGTATCCTTCTTGTCTGCTCCTATGACAACATCTTCATAACTTGTGGAAAAATCATACTCGTGGACATTTGCCTATCAAAAATATTTTTCATACCCGTTAAGGTTTTAGACTCTGTTAATTATTAGAGGACATGTGCAATCTGGAAGGGTGACACCTGTATTCTGGGTTTTCTGTCTAGGAAAGCATTTCATATAAATCCCAATCAACCGAGGGATCTGTATGCTTTCCTGGGAATTCCCGGGATGAGTGTTTACCTATAGGCTAAAGCATGTCTCCTTGAAAATTATATAAGTCTAATTAACCTTAATACGTCATTGTGTTCAAGTAGAAATGTGATTACTTGAAAACAATCCGAACTATGAAATAAATGTGTTATTATTCCTCCTATCCTAAATTTCAACGAATTTTTTTTATAAATCCTCACAACTCTTTTGTATCATTCTCTTTTTATAGAATGCCTCCTCGTCGTAACATCAACCGCAACAACACCGACAACGCCAACAATAGCAACAACACTAATGACCTTGCTGCTATACTCACCCAATTGGTAACTCAACTAACTCAAGCCAATACCAACAACAATGGGAACGCCAGTGGTAGTGCTAATACTGGTGGTAGCGGTGGTGCCAACCCGCCACAATGTACCTTCAAACATTTCAACTCTTGCAATCCCCTGAAGTTTTATGGTACCGAAGGAGCCACGGGACTCCTTCAATGGTTCGAAAGTATTGAGGGCACATTCCTCAATAGTGACTGTCCGGACAATCTGCGTGTTCGCCATGCCACTAGTGTCTTCCAAAAACAAGTATTTCTGGTGGCTTAACGTTTTTCTGGTGGCTTAACCTAATTTAGGTTACATAAACAAGTATTTATACTAAGCCTAATAACACCAAGCCCAAAATACAAGTTCTCGGCCCATAGCCGGCCCAAGACCCAACACCTGAACCCCTGTTCACGGTTACAAACCCGAATACTCATTTATTCGGTAACACCAATAATTATACTTATTTGATAAGCGTCAGCCTCACAAATATAGACCCAACAATATCCCCCTAGGCTGATGCTATCAAATGATCTTCATAACTCGAATGCATCACTGTGATCACCACTTCCAGCATACAACATTGTCATCAGAATCTATGGTTGTTGCTGTGGTGTCGATGTTGGTGTTGGTTTTGTTGAGATTCACCATTTCTGAACTCTCAAACTTGGGTCTCTCTTTCTTCTCTTGGAGATAGATCCTTATGTGGATCCCAATCAGCACTTGCTTAATCATCTTGCTAAAGAGGATGTGAGAGGAGGATTCCTAGCAACTCTTTTTGTTTTCATTCTTTCTCTTTCAAGAAGGTTCACATGTACTTCTTCATGTGTACCTTCATTGTCGGAATATGAAACCACATCTGGTTCTTCTGACTCGAGTACATTCTGTTGTGGTGGTACTTCAAGCTTGTCAACAAATGACAACATTTCAATCTTCTTCAACCCTGATTCTTGATTTGAAATAAATCCTGCAAATTCTCAGAAGTTTTGTAAGCAGACATTTATATGCAACAGGGAATCAAGTATTCACATGCACCCCTAGTACATCCATGTACTATCAAACCTTTGAAATTTCAATTCTTTTGACAATAAGTCTTTAAATCCAAGAATGGTCAATTTTTTATAAAGATAAAATAAAATAAAACAGAAAATCTAAAACTAAGTTAAACTAAACTCAACAAAATAGAGATAAAATTAGAAATAAAATCTTTTTAAAATTTTCTTAACAAATTTTAAACTAACAATTATTAACAAAAACTTGTTACAACGAGTCTTTAGGAAGTTTGCAATGGGGTCATATCGTTCTATAGACAGACCAAGGAACATTTTTCAGCACGTATTTTTACCCAGACAAGTCAAGCAGATTGCCAATATAAAAATCCCTCTAAACTTATACTTTAGGTTCAAACCGAAGTTTTTCACTATGATGTAAATTAGTTATGACTTAATGGGTCCCACACTCATATCTCATAAACCTGTAATTAAATGAAAGTGAATTAATTGAATTCTTGATGAACTTTAATGGACCCCATAGCTTATCAGGTAAACCTTCCCTTCCTCATGATCTTTTGAGCACCTAAATAATAACTAATGAGCATAACTGGCACAGGTTTATGCAACTTTTCAGGGAATCTCTGACAAAATTTGATCAAAAACATAGCACTACGGGCTTACATGCTTTGACAAGAGATCCCTTCCCAGTCACATATTCCCAAAAATAAAAATATTTATAAATATATTTATATGTACGTCATTAGACATATCTTTTTTGAGTTTTTCCTATAGCACGACATTAACATTGCATGTCTTTTTGCTCAGAGATCTGCTTTGCAGATTTGCTTTGCTATTATTAAGTGTCTTTTCACCTATTGCATGTCAATGCATGTCTTTTAACTATATAGATATATAATATTTACAGACTTGTATCAAGTCAAGCTCGCAACCCCTTTGTGAAGGGTCCCGGTTAGTGCAATCCTAATAGAGCAATGGTTATCCATAGTTCATCAACCTTTATGTTTAAGTTCTCAATTATTAACATGAATAGCAAATTACACTAATCTAAGAGATGTTCCCCACTAAGGCCATAATACTATTTTGTTCAAGTGTATCACATGCAGAACCTATCAACATATCCAACATTTATCCTAGCCTTTTCAATTTAATGTCTTGCATGTGTTGATCCTAGCCTTAAGAAACAAACGTTCATATCATTAACATGACTCAGACACAAACAATATTTTTGTATTTTTTGTTAAATAACCTCAAAAGTAAACCCTTTTTGTATTTTTGTCTTTACATTAATAAACTTTAAAACAATCTTTTTGTATTTTTCTCATATCTCCCTCTAAATTTGTGCATTAAAATTAAAAAAAAATGTACAAATTTAAACTGTAAAGAAAAATCTTTTTGTAACCATTCTCAAATTTCAATAACTCATTATTTTCAAAATATAATGTACCAAAGTAAATTGTACCTTTATTACTGATCTTACCTCCCTTATCTCCTACAAAGGAAACATACCCTTCGTTAAAGTATTAACGTTATGCAGCAGAGAGATGTCACCCATCATGTGCCTGGAACAACCCTTATCAACACACCACTCTGGTTGTTGACAGTCCTCCTTGGTTGTCCCTGCACGAAAGAGAAGATTAGTTAGACATAGGTACCCAAGCCATAGTTGACCTGAGCATTCCTGAAGCATCAATGTAAGATACTTCCTGCAAACACATATCATTTTTTAGAATCAAGGACAGGTGTTGCCGCAACATTTTTCTTAGCCTTCCAGACAGGCTTTGATTGAATATACGGTTTTGTCTCTTTTGAAACTGAGACTTTTGGTTTCACCGTTTGCTTATTTTGTTTAACTTTTTGTATTTTAAAATACGCCAGTCTGTTTCTCTTTGCAACATTCCAGTCACCATCAGAGGGTTTAACTCTGGGAGTCTGACTCTTCATTGCCTTTGGCTGGTTAGCCTTCATTGGCTTAGAGTAAGTTCTATCACTCGATGTAGTCCTCTGATTTTTTTATGTAATATGACTCATAAGGACGTTGTATGCAATTTCTTGCAATGTGACCGGCTTTGCCACATATGTAGCATGTCAGCTTCCTAGCGTAAGCATCATATACCGATTTGTTTAACCATGAAGATGAAGATGATGATGAATGTGAATGATAAGATTGATCACTCTTAGAATGATGTTCACATCTTCTCTTTGAGCATCTTGCAAATTTCCTGTTTTTCTGAGCATGGTCTTGTTCAAACCTCTTATGATGATGATCATACTTGGTATAAAACTCAGCTTTGGTGAAGTGCTTAGGTGAAGCACTTGAGGATTGAACACTGACCCTTGGTTTTTCAACCTGCTTGCTTTTCTCCTTCAGCTTGTACAGGTCCCTGTTGGAATACTTAACAATATTATCAGTGACAGGTTTAACAAATCTAGTTTTTCCATCACTATATGCATGCAATTTTGAATGTGTGGAACCATTTTTCCAAGCCTACACATGGGGTTTGTTGCTCTTAGAAGCAGTTCTCTTGGAAGTATCAGTTTTATTTTTGCAATTTAAATTAGCATTAGTTTTATTTTTGCAAAAACACGCCTCTTTATACTCATCATTTTCACTATCACATTCCTCGATCTCTACTTTTTCTGCACATGAAGTAGAAGCATCAGAATAGTTCACACATTTAACAGTTGAAGCTAAGGATTATGATGATTCGGATCCATCAGGGCTTGATAGATTTCCAGGAGTGAACATGAAGAACTCCTTTACTTGTTCCTTAACAGAGGGAGGAACAATGGTACAGTTTTCGTTGAACGGAGGAGGCACGTTATTATATCCAAGCCCTTTGCTCCCATTACCCGGCTTGTGGAGTTGAGTTTCAAGAATATCAACAACCTTGCTCGACCGACCAAAGAATTCTACTTTGAATTTTGCTTCATTAAAATTTGATTTTGCCTTTTCTAATTCAGTGGTCAATCTAGCAATTTCTTGATTAACATCAGTAAGCAAACAACATTTATTGCTTGAGACTTTAGGAATGAAATATCCTTTTTACCAGCATCTATTGCTTCTTTATAATCCTTTTCAGACTTAAGAAACTTCTTTTTGTGATATTTTAGATTTTCATTTTCAAACCTCAAATCATCATTTTCTTTTCTATACATCTCTATCTTATCAATACACAATTTAGAACAAGGATTAGATGTTACCTCAGGTGGAATTGAAACTGAAGATGATGAAGCTTGTCCTGCTACTCCAAATGTAGAAAACATCTTGTTAGAGATATCCTGAACTTTTCCACCAAAATTTTGACTGAAAATCTAATGTTGTCAACTTCTCAGAAATGAGTCCGAATAGATGTATAGACGTCCTCTCAAAATTTTGACCAAGGAAAATTTTCAAATATTTTCCCGCCAAAATTTTCATCAAAAAATATCCGGTATTTTCAACTTTTCAAAAACAACTCCGATTAGATGTGTAAACGATCTCTCAAAAATTGAAGCAAGAAATATTTTCCCGCCAAAAAATATCCGGTATTTTTTTTAATACTGTGAACGTTCAAAGCCTCGTGAACCTGAAACGAAGACGTGAAACAAATCAGAGCCGAGAAACCAACTCTAACCGTGAACCAGTGAAATCCCGTGAACCTGAGTAACCAAACCGTGAACTAGTAAACCTTGTGAACCTAGCCGTGAATTTGTATAAGACCGTGAACAAGTCTTCTATACCGTAAATAACACAGAGGCCGTGAACACAAGATAAACCGTGAAATCAGATGACCCGTGAACTATCTCTTTGAATCCCGTGAAATGGACTCGCGAAACTATCCCGTGAACTCCAGTCATGAACCTATCAAAAATGGTTGATTTCGTTTCCAACAATAGCTCCTAAAATTCTAGGATTTCAAATTTTGAATCCCCAGAATAAGCTTTTCTCTTACTCATGAAGTCTAATCCGTGAATCACATTTGTGACAGATTTGGTTTCCAAAATAAGCTCCAATACTTTAGGAATTTCAAATTTTGAATTTTGAACACCTCAATCACCTCCTAAGAACACAATCTCTTCCTTTTATGATTTTAACAAGAACAATCCTCCAAATCAGCAGCAAACCAACAATGATTCCATGAAAAATAACAAGAACTCCTCGATTCTCAGTAGAAAAATATGAAAAACTAACAAAAAACACAGCCGATTAGTAACAAAAATCAATCGAAAACTGTAAAACAATACCTCAAATCGTGAATCTTGAATCTTTGATATCCAAAACCGATCCTTGAATGACTTCAATAGCTCTGATACCAATTGTAAGTCCCAATCTTGATGGATCTTCGTATAAATGCACACACAAATAAGCACACACACAATATCAAACTCTCACAATCACAAGGCGGAAACTGGTGATTGTGGTGATTCAAGAACAAACGAATTCAAAGTAATAGCTCGTATATTAATTGAGAGAATTACATAGAAAAACACTTAACAACCGCTAACACAATAGACGGCTTTTCCTCACGTCTAACACTCTCAGAAACGTTTTTCTGGTGGCTTAACCTAATTTAGGTTATATAAACAAGTATTTATACTAAGCCTAATAACACTAAGCCCAAAATACATGTTCTCGGCCCATAGCCGGCCCAAGACCCAACTCGTGAACCCATGTTCACGGTTACAAACCCGAATACCCATCGCTAACACCAATAATTATACTTATTTGATAAGCGTCAGCCTCACAAATATAGACCCAACAGAATGGAAGCTAGTTGCCAGGGCTGTAGATGAAGTATTCCATGAGGAGATGGAGATCGAAGAGGAGGAAGAAGAAGTATTCCCAACAATCCAAGTACTCTAAGCTGCAACAAATATCTCAAGACAAGTCATATCCCCTCAGTACCCTTTAACAGCAACAAATCTGGAGTTTGATACAATTATATCTTCGGGGTACGATGGCTTGTCTAAAAGGTTCTGGATTGGTTGGAAGTTTACTGGAGTTGTAGGACTGGATTGGGACAACCTAAGTCTAATTGACATCTGGGCTTTGTACATGACTGAATGTATCAACACATCCAAGGATCTCTCTGCCAGACTTGTCATTGAGCGTTTTCATGATATAATAGAAGACATAATGCCTCAGTTTGAGAGGTTTCTTGAAGAAGCCAGAAATGTTGCCTATCCCTGCCTTGAGGAAGAAGAAGCAGAGTCCTCAAGTGCAGCCCAAGAAAGAGGAGTTCAAAGACTGGGATTGATAAAAAGCAATGTCCTAAAAGAAGACCAAGTTCGATGCTTAAGGATATATCTGTATAATGAAGTGGTCGGAGGTCTTGAAGTTTATGGATGGTCCAACACTGATCCTTCAAGAATGAATTTTTTCTTATGTGACGGATCATCCTTTGAAATTAACAACATTCAAGAGATACTGCTGCCAAACACAGACTTCCTCTTCAAAGTGTTTGAACTAAGATCACAGATTTACAATATCAACTCACTAAGAAGCCAAGAAATGATGTTCGTTATCAAAAAATTCTTACAAGATGGTGGGTGGATAGCATTAGAAGAGTCTGATTCAGAATTGTCACTTTCTTCCTCTCCCAAGGTTGTGCTTAATGTTGAAACACTATCTGCAAAGACTACTCAATCTAAAATCATGGAGGAATGGGAGTCTGGTATTGGTTATGAAAAAGAAGAAGAAAATGCTCCTCACTTGTCTACTCCACAACTTGCACAGAAGCCAATGATGAGGCCCCAATAGCAACCTCCTCATCTGATATTGTGGTCTATGAAGCAGAAGCAGAGGCATCCAACAAAGATAAGGGGAAGGGCATAATGAAAGCAGAGCAAGAAAAGAAGATCGAAGAAGATAAAAGAGAGGTAGAAAGAAGAAGAAGGGAAAGAGAAGAAGAAGAGATGGCACATCTTAAAAAGGATCAAGAGAGAAAAGCAACCATGCTCTTCAGAGAACAACAAATTCAGAGAGTTGCCAGGTCTCTAGATGAAACAAAGATTCAAGTTCCTGTAGCTACACAAATACATGAAGACGGAGCTCTGGCTCTTCAGCTACAGGAACAATTGAATAAAGAAGATGAAGAGAGAAGCAGAAGGATGAAGAAGCCAAATTCAGAATAACTGATTCTCAGCTAGCAAAGGAAATGAGGGAGGAGCGGATAGTAGTCCTTATTTCTAAAGGTGAGGATGCAGACTACCTTAAGAAATTATCAAATAAAGAAATATACAAGGCCTTCGTGGGTCAACAAGGAGAGCTTGCTAAGAAGAAGAGAGCAGAAGAAGAAAAAAAAGCAAGACAAAAGTCTAGGGAAGCCATTGCCTTCAATAAAAGAACTCATGAAGAAAGAAATGTCATGATAGACTTTCTAAAGACAAGATGTGAGAGTGGAAAGAGGCTAGGTCTCATGAACTTCATGAATCTTCTAGCCCTCTACAGACAAGTGAAAAAGGAGGAAAAGGAGAGATTGAAGAAGAGGAGAGATTGATGAAGAAAAGGGCTAATACCACTGAAGAAAGAAAACCAAAGAAGCCTAAAAATGAGCCCGACAATGAGAGTGAGAGACATCTCTTGCTAGTGATCGAACATTACTTCAATCCTAGCAAAGATGTTGTCATTATGGAAAAATCAAGGTGTTACAAATGGTTTGGGGGGTTTTGTTGGTGTAAAGACATTTTGATTAAGTTTTTGTGTTAAAAGAGGGTATTTTAGTTATTTAATGTTATTTAACTGAAAAACTTAATGAAGTTAACAAAATTGAACGAAAACTGTTAAGAAATGTAACATCAAGGACCCATACTGTTAAGAAGGGACTGGACCTGTTAATAGCAACAAACCTCAGGGACGAAAACTGCAGTTTACTATAAACCTAAACATCCACCAGTTATTTATACTAAGTTAGGGTCATTAAAAGGTAAAAAAATGCGTAAAAAGAGGCTATAACGGCTATATTACCGTTATAAAATGGTCAAAAAGGTTCCAACACGTTTTTCGGGAGAGAACCGGTTTTAGATGAACCCGTTTTGATAGAACCGGGTTTGGGAGAGAACCTTTTTGTTAGGAACCGGTTTTGGAGAGAACCGGTTTTAACTATAAATATTGAAACATATCCGGACCCTACGGGTAGGGTTGGTTACGAAAGAACCGGTTTTCAGGAAGAACTGGCTCCGGTTCTTTCGACGGTTCCGGTTTTGGTTTTCTTTTGTTCACCCCTAGTTTTAGTTGTTCTAGTGGGCCTGAAGCTTCCCCATACGATAAAATGGGCTTGATCATTTACTTACTGGGCTCAATCACCAGATTGATCAAACCCCAGCTGCCTGACTGAGCTACGTCATCATCATCATCACCAGCTCGATTTTCCTTTTTGAAACAACGATTCTGAAATTTATTTTGTTACATGATATCTATTTGATCCCTAAGAAGAGTTCCTTTATTTACAAACCGATCGATAAGAATCCAGATCTTAATTCGGATCTGATCTAATCTGATCTGATCTAGCTGGTTTCCGATAATTGATGGCTGGGGCGGCCTCTGCGCTGTTCCTTCTTGACATCAAAGGCCGTGTGCTTGTGTGGCGCGATTACCGTGGCGACGTCTCTGCACTTCAGGCCGAACGTTTCTTCACCAAACATATTGAAAAAGAGGTATTCGTTGCTCCTTTTCAGTCAATAATCGCACTTACAAATCCACACAATTAGTTATAAAGTAGGATAGTATTTTTACTTACACATTGTTATTTCAACCAGATTTGATTGAGATGAGGTGACATCTGTTAGTATTCTACAAGTAACTTCATTTTGTTAATAATCATATAGGATTCAGAAAGATATAAAGCATTAGTGAGTATGATAGCTCTCAGTAGTTTTTGTTAGTTTTATTTAACTAAAAGTACTTTTGTTATATTAATCTCACAAACCTATATTGAGATTAAGGTTCATTTTTATCATGGAGTTATGTAAAATTAAAACAAGTACGTTGATAACTAGTTATAAAATTATGGTGTTTTGATGAACTTCAGGGTGATCCAGGTTCCCAAGATCCGGTGGTGTTTGATGATGGTGTCACTTATATGTTCATTCAACACAACAACTTATATCTAATGACTGCTTCCAGGCAGAACTGTAATGCTGCCAGTCTTCTTTTATTTCTACACCGTCTTGTTGATGTAAGCGCTATTTGTTAATTAAATGAACCCACTGCCTGATTGATATCCTTAGAAATATATGATCACGAATTGTCATTGGTAGTTTCCAACCCTCTTAACATTTATATGATTGGATATGGGATGATGTGTGTGGATGCCACCATGTATTGAAACTACTTTATACAAACTCTTTATACCAAATCTGGACAAAAACATGCCAAGTGATAAAAATGCTCGTAGATTTTTTGGAAAACAACAATACCATTGTATCAATCTGTCAATAAGCATGATTAGCGTGTTTTTGTCAATTTGCAATATTCCTAAATGTTTTAATGTGGATTTGGTATAAATGAAACTAGATACATACTCTGGTCTGGTGTCCTATAAATTACTTTTAGTATATGGGTGGCCTTGATGAGAAAAGTTGAAAACTTGGGTGGCCTTCGTATATATTATCCGGTTAGATAGTTATCAGATTATTGTTGTTAACTTGTTGTTGGTAACAGGTATTTAAGCATTACTTTGAGGAGTTGGAAGAGGAATCACTTAGAGATAACTTTGTCGTAGTGGTATAAAACTACAAGTATTTAATGATATTTACTCACGTTATTGGAAGGGAACAAGTTCAATAAGGCTTATAATTTCATGCAGTATGAATTGCTTGATGAAATGATGGACTTTGGTTATCCTCAGTATACTGAAGCTAAAATTCTTAGCGAGTTTATCAAGACTGATGCATATAGGATGGAAGTTTCACAAAGGCCCCCTATGGCTGTCACAAATGCTGTGTCTTGGCGTAGTGAAGGAATACATTACAAAAAGAATGAAGTAGGGCTACTTTTGTAATTTTACTAGGTGATTACTGTGATCAGGTTATAAAGATTTTTCTTTCAGGTGTTTTTGGATGTTGTGGAGAATGTGAATATACTTGTCAACAGTAATGGACAGATAGTTAGATCAGAAGTAGTTGGAGCATTGAAGATGCGAACGTATTTGAGGTTAGTTTATTTTTCTTTACTTTTTCCCCGTCCTTCATATACCTCATAAACCAGCTTGAATATTTATTTCTGTGTGGAGCTTGGTTTCATATTATCTTTTACACCCATGCCAATATTCACAAAGATCTCAAACAACTTCTGTTTTGCATGTAATAAAGTTGGTATATGTGGGTAACTTGCATGAAATAGAAACAAACTTTTACACTTTTTCCTTAATGGCCAATTCTAGCAATCTTCTCTACATTAGGCACATAATAGAACCCAACCCACTAATTATTACCAATTTTAGCAATCAACCTCATTTTAGCTGCTTTACATGTAAATTGCTGATGTCACATTGATTGATGCCATGATACGCCACTTCAAATGCCGCATATCCTTACGAGAAAAACAAGTTAAAAAAAACTTTATATGAAGTTTGAAAAAAAATATCACTAAAACTTATATTTGGTGATAAAAGTAACTTGGTTGCTAAAATTGGTAATAAACTAACGTGGTTTTCTATTTCGCAGAAAATATGTAATCGTTTGTATTTCTGTGCAATGCTCCCTATAATGTATTACTAGCTTAGACCCCGTGTAATACACACAGGGTGAAAAATATCAATACATAAATTTCTCAAATTTTATTTATCAATTACTATTTAATGTAATTTGACTTTCATTTACTATTGGATTGAAAATAAAAATTACATAATTAGGTTTCAAAGTTTTTTATAATAAAGGATAATTTAAATTAAATGTGTTTTATTAGTATAATTAATAATTTATTAAAAGATATGGGTGCATTTAATAAGAGAGAGAGGCGGGAAAAAAATGATGAGATTGAATATGGTAGCGACACGTGGCATACAAAAACCTTTATTAATTATATAGTATAGATACTTAAGCAAAGTACCATTTGTGATTATTTATTATTAAATAAACAATTATGCCCTTATTTCTTGCAGTGGTATGCCAGAGTGTAAGCTTGGGCTAAATGATAGAGTTTTATTAGAGGCACAAGGACGGACTACTAAAGGAAAAGCTATTGACTTGGATGACATCAAGTTCCATCAGTATGTTTCCTAAATATTAGAAGTGGCAGATTTAACTCGTTTACTTATAAATGGGTTGCTTTGGGTAATTTTATATCTTTAATAGGTCAAATGGTATAATAATTTTTTCTTGTCAAATGGGTGGAGTTGGGTTATGTTTTAAATGGGTCAAACCATATAACTTAGCTGAAAAGGAAACGAGTCAAATTGGTCAATTTGGGTATGCTTTATCTCTAGTGGCCTAGTGGGTGAAATGGGCCAAATTAATAAATCTAGCAAAAAAAGGAAATGCTCCAATTGGGTTATGGATAACCCAACCTGTTTCGATCCATACTGCAACATTACACGTCTTGACCCATTACCCAACCCGCCTAACCCACCAATCTTGCCACTTCTACTAATGTTATGTACATATATAGGTATATTTTTATTTCCTTTTTGTTATCATTATCTGTTACTAGTTTTCAGCCAATATACAAACTTGGTGTAGATGTGTGCGGTTGGCTCGTTTTGAAAATGATCGAACAATATCATTTGTACCTCCTGATGGAGCCTTTGACCTCATGACATATCGACTTAGTACTCAGGTTGCTTTCCCAATTCCCACCCTTTTATATTTATTTTTTCTTATTTGTAAAAATTAAGGATTGATTTCATATATATCCTTCTAAAATTTCTAAAGTTCATGTATGTTCTTCTAAACTTTATAATATCATATTTACACTTTCAAAACAGTAAAAGCATTTTACACTTTCCATGGTAAATAAAATAATCTCGGTTACTTGTTACAGTCCGTTTCACTGAATAAACAAACAGAAAAACAAAGTTATGAGTTATGACTGAATCATCTCAGCTCATGCTGTCCTTTTTGTTTATGAAGCGAAATAGATTGTTATAAGTACAAATTTTTATTTTATTTACCAGGGATTGGGTAACTATTCAAGATTTGAAAGGGTAAATATGATGATGTTATGATAATTTATTACGATGTGTAAAGAAAAACTCATGGTTTCTTTCAGGTAAAACCTCTAATATGGGTGGAAGCTCAGGTTGAAAGACATTCTAGAAGCCGTGTGGAAATCATGGTAAAAGCTCGAAGCCAATTCAAGGAGCGTAGGTTTGGTTCTTTTCATTTTCTTATTATGAAAAACTGTCAAAAGATGAATATTGGATTTGACAACTTCGACGCATTTACTTATTTATGGGTAGATTTGGGTTGTGTTTGATATACAACAGGTCAAATCATAACATTTAGCCTAAAAGGAAATGGGTCAAATTGGTCAATTTCGGTTATGATTTATAGAGAATGGGTGAAATGGGAAAAATAAAAAAATCTAGCTAAAAAGGAAATGCGCCAGTTGGGTTGATTTGGGTGTCTTTTATCTCTAACAGGTCAAAGGGGTCAAACAAAAAAGTTACCTAAAAAGGAAATGGTTTGAACAGGTTAAAACTTGAAAGTACCCCGAAGTATATTTTTATTGCATACAATCGCTATATGCACAAAGTTTGATTGGTGTCATTTATTCAGAAAAGGACAATTTTTTTCATGGGAACCTGACCTGGTTCATTATCCAACCCTTCCTTTTGTCACCTCTAATAAAAAATATTGATTTTATCTCATAATAATTTGATTTTGCAGCACTGCAACAAATGTTGAAATTGAATTGCCTGTTCCAGCTGATGCTATTAACCCGAATATTCGGACCTCAATGGGATCAGCTGCCTATGCACCAGAAAATGATGCCCTTTGCTGGAAAATAAAATCTTTTCCAGGTGGCAAGGTATTATATTTGTTACCATATCACAAATTCTCCTTATATGTCAGTTCACAAACAAAACCTTCTTACAAGATTTGATTTGCCTCTTTGTTGACTCATTTCTCTCGCAACAGTTGTTTCGGCCAATTTCTCATGACATATTACCAAATTCCTGCAATATATTAAAATTATTTAGTTATTTTATTTCTGTTTTTTCTATTACATAGTCTTCATTATTGCTATTATTATTAAAATTTTTATTATCACACAAACATTCCTAGCAAAATCCCACTTAAACCTTATCTCTATCCCATAGGGTGGAGAGGTTGTACCCAGAGAGACCCCCGACTCAGAAAACATACAAAACATGCATGCAATAGACCACCAGTAACAAATATCCGATATCAAAAGCATATATAAGAAGAACAAGACATAGAAGTATGCATAATTATTGGGACTAAATCACACACGAAAGTAATAAAACTAACACAGGGATTTAACGTGGTTCGGTCTAAACTGACCTACGTCCACAGGTGGCAACTAGGATATTCTTTATTGAGGTGATAATCAAATACAAGTACAAAGCATGTATATATAGAGACTAATTAGGGTTAATCAAACTTGTTCCCCAAGCTAAGCTCACACACACAACAATCTCCCAATCGGAGGCCTTGAATACTTTATCCTGCACTCCTGAACGTACTTCCGCAATCTGAACTTCAAGTTTCTCCTATTTACCACCGCCTTCTTATCAGTTAACATGAAGGCACGTTGAAGCTACCCTGAGCTTCAACACATCAGTCACGACCTTGCTTGCCATTGACTCGTTCCCTGTCTCTGCCTACTCCCACTCTTGATTTTAAATTGCGCGCATATTGCGCTCATAATGCGTTTTGCGCCGTAGCGCTGGAGTTGGCGCATCGCTGCACCTGATGCGTAGCGATTACATGATGCGTGGATATTGCGCCGTTGCTCGCATTATGCGGTGTTCGCATGTAGCGCTCTGATGCGCGCAACTATGATTTTTTGGGTTTTTTGGCAGATTTTTTGGGTTTTTGAAATTCTATCTTCTTATTGTAGGTTCTTCCTTGGCTTATTCAACATTTTCTTTCTTGGAAATACTTTAGTATGCTTTTGGAAGTATTTTAGCATGCCTCATTTAGTCATTTGGACAAAAAAAAATGAAATCCTATCTTCTTATTGTATGACTTCTTTTTTGTTTAAGTACGTTTTTACAACTTGTTATGTATAAATAATATTTTAGTACTTTTTAATAAAGAGCGCATCGCATACGTGATGCGCTCGCATCGCACAAAACGCATCGCGCATCGGATTTTGGGACCAAACGCATCGGAGCGCATCGCGCAATTTAAACCAAGCTCCCACTGTAACGAACCCGTTACCATGTTGGCCTCTGAGATAACTTGAGAACTCACACTCTCCATCATAAGCAAGAAATCAACGGGAGAGATTTTAACAACTGGTTTACCGGTTCTCTTAACCTACTCTGGACCTGGAGCTGCAACTGAAACACTACTAAACCTTGTGCTCTCACTGTTGCGAGATCCTCCCACTGTCACTGAGCTCTTTCACTCTGAATCGTCACACTAGCTTTGGGTAACTCTCTTGCAAAGCTAACCTTCTTCTGTTCATGAGATTTTTTTGAGTCAGACTCTCTCTTTAAGCGGAACTGGACTTATCCCTTCTGGAGGTACCTCGACCATATATAACGACCCTTTTTTCTTTCCACGAGCAATAACCAGATTTGACTACTTTCCACTGTCCCCCACCAAATGATGTATCATAGCCCTGAAAACTGATCGCCTAGAATAATCCTGACATCTCTTAAAGTCCAGTGGATTCCAACTGAATTCTTCAAGTCAACATATCCCATACCCGTAACCTCTAAAACTTCATCGTTAGCAAGTCGTACCTTTCCAAAGTCTCCAGTTTTCAGATTCTTCTTTGTTTCATCGCTATGGGTAGCATGAAACAAAGCACCAGAACCCATAACCCATGAATCCAACAGTAGTCTCTACGCAACAAACCAACCGCGTCATCATCTAGTACTTCAACCTGATTCACTTCCTTTTTATCACTCTCCTTCTCAGCAGTCAGACACTGATTCTTAAAGTGTCCCACTTCCTTACAGCTCAAACGGATTACATCCTTACGAATCTTAGTCAGATTCCTCCTCTTGCTCCCACTGCCCCGATCCTTCCCCTTACTTCTGCCATCAGTGACCAACAAAGTTTTTGATGATTCACCTAAACTTCTGCGACAGACATCTTCTCCCAGAATTAGGTCCCAAATCCCTTCAAACGTAAGTTTAGTCGATGAACTACTTATTGCTGTCACTGTTCTTGACCAACTATCAGGCAGTGAGGATAACAACAAAAGGGCTTGAACTTCATCGTCGAATTTAATGTCAGCTAACACTAAGCGAGACAAAATTGAGTTGAGGTTGTTAATGTGTGTTGTTACTGACTCTCTCATCTTAGTATTCGCCAGCTCATGGATCAAGAAAATCTTGTTTGCAGCTGACGACTTCTCATACATGTTAGACATTGCTTCCATCATCCCACAAGCTATGGTCTCCTTCAAAAGGTTGTAAGCGACATTCTTTGACAAAGAGAGTGTAATCACTGCCCTGAATTTCTTATCCAACTTATCCCATTCTGTTGGTGGCATCTTATCTGGTTTTTCACCTGTCAGCACTACATCCAAATCCTTCTGACATAGTACTACATCCAAATCCTTCTGACATAGTAGTGCTTCAATCCTAATATTTCTGTCTTTAAATACTCCCCTGATAATAATAATAATAAATTACGTAACAGTTTTGCCCGTACCTTGTCTTGCACCTGGTCATTGAACTACCACAGACTTGTTTCATAGTTTTCAACGGAGCGGCAGACCATACACGACTGACAGTCAATTAGTAACGCTGGCACGTCACTCGGCTGACTTCGGCTGCAAAGACTTTCTCCTTAGGCGCATGTCTCACTTCGTTCAAATAAAAGTTGTACCCGTAAGGAATTCCTCTGTTTCTCAGTATGATATCATCATCTCTATTCCCTTTATCAATTCTCCTATCCCACCTAGGTCTATGAATTTCTCTATCAATTCCATTACCTTATCCTTAGCCATGAGGTTCCAACATTTTTTACGGGATCCCATTCCGGGGTCAGCTCTTCCTTCTCGTTCAAGAAGTCTACGAGGCAATGACTCCATGACTTCTTATGCCCTTTGGCCTTTATTATTACAATTACTATATTTATTGTTATTGTAGTTATGTCTTAATTATTATTATTATTGTTGCTAATACCATTATTTCTAATACTATAACTACTATTAATCTATATCTATATCTATACTATATAATAAATAAAGGTTTTAAATGCAACGTGTCGCCTCCATATTCATTCTCATCATTTTTTTCACGCCTCTCTCTCTCTCTCATATTAAATACACCTCTATATTTTAATAATAATCTTACTATAATAAATAAAAATCTGTGACACGTGTTACTCTCTTGTTACTGCTCACCTTTATTTTCCCGCCTCTCTCTCCTATTAAATATTAATTTTTCTGTTTCTCTCTCTTATTAAATAATAATATCAAATAATAATCTTTTTATTAATAAATAAAATTCTATGGACACGTGTCACTCTCTGGTTCATTTGTATCACTTTTTTCTCGTCTCTCTCATATTGAATAATGAAATTAAAATAATTTTTTTTAGATTTTTAATATAAATTTAATAACGGATACTTATTATTTAATTATAAATAGTTCAACCGATGTAATATACCGGTTTATTCAACCCGTGTATTACACGGGTTTTTAAAAATATAAATTTTTTATTACTAAGTATATAACATTTTATTTATTCAACCCATGTAATACACGGGATTTGAACCTAGTATATATTTAAAAAAAATACTAATTATACTATTAAAACATATTTATTTTAAATCATCTCTTTTTATAAGAAACTTTGAAATATAATTATGTAATTTTTATTTTAAATCTAATGAAAGTCAAATTGCATTAAATAGTAATTAATGTTAGCTTAGTTGTTAATCAACTTTGATACTAAAGTTAGAGGGTCAGTTATGTAACTTATGTATAGTTAGTTTGGTGTCAAAATTGTAATATCTAGGAGTCTAGGGACCAAGATGTAGTTTAGTAAAACTACTAAAGGATACAACGTTTCCCTCTCTAGGTTTATATATACGCATTGTAACTATTTGGGAAAACTAAATCTAAGTTGAAGAATTCATTGTTTATCAAGATCATTCTTAATGTTAAGCAAGTTTCTATGAGATCATGTGTTCAATCGTTCCCGTGGATGTCAAATATGTGTTCTACAATTAACGTATTTTCGAAACCCAATTATATATTAATTTTTACATATTTTAAATTTTGTTTTCTATCTTTCGTATATGTAATACATTTTTACACATGTAAAAAATATACATAAGAATTTTATGTATTGATATTTTTACCCCGTGTATAGACACGGGGTTCTAAGGTAGTACTTTTATTATTAGAACATATGGGTTTACGAGATTCTTTTCATGATATATATACCAATGCTTTCTGAGATTGTTGTGGTTATTCTAAAACACATGTATTGTTCATTTTTATTGCTCGGTGCCCAGTAGTTGACTAGGTCAAAGATGAAATTCTTATGTTTGCCGTATACACAAATATTACTGCTCATATTTTAATTAAAAAAACTGTTTATTTTTTTTCAACTTTTTAGGAATACATGTTGAGAGCAGAGTTTAATCTTCCCAGTATAACAGCCGAAGAAGCACTTCCCGAGAGAAAAGCTCCTATTCGTGTTAAATTCGAAATACCGTACTTTACAGTTTCAGGAATACAGGTGAATTTTCCTCTCTGGTATTTAACAGGGTCAGTTCAGAACTGGTAATTATTTACTGCAGGTCATATCGGGTCGCCATGCATTGACCCGACCCTTCGATACTTGTCCCTATCCATTTTCTTGAATTTTATAAATAGTTACGTGATAAAATATGATTGCAAAACTATGCTAAATGATCTTGTTCTTTTTAAGTAAGCAATTTAGTAGGTATTTATATATTTTATTTATATACATACATAACTATTTTTGTGTATTTAGAATTGTAATATATATTATTTAGTTATTTTTACCATAATTATATATATATATATATAATAATAATAATATAAAATTATTTATTTATAATATTAAATTAAAATCATTATGTTTATATAAATAATAAGCTCATTTAGGTTCGCGAAGCTAGTCAAGCTCAGAATATGAAGCTCGGCCTCAAGCTTGTTTATTAATTGAGCTCAAATTCAGGCTCTAGCTCGTTTAAGCTTGGCTCAATTCGAGCTTTTAGGGAGCCGATCTCAAGTAACTCATGAGCGGCTCGGCTCATTTACACCCCTATTTTTCACTAGTGTTGACTTACCTTTTTAGTTAATCCTTTGAATCTTGCAGGTTCGGTACCTAAAAATTATTGAAAAAAGTGGCTATCAGGCTCTTCCATGGGTGCGGTATATAACAATGGCAGGCGAATATGAACTTAGACTTGTGTGAGAACCTTTAGTTGTCGAATCATTTTGAAGCAAATAGGAGGTGTGTTTTTGGCACAATTGTTGTTTCATTGACTGAAAATGAAAAGTGTAAGTTGTGATGTTTACCTACAAGACTTTGTTTATCTGTACCTCTTCTAAACTAAAATCCCATTCTGTAAAGGGGTTGATCAAAAATTGGTTGTGCTTTAATAGGTTTGGTGGTGCCTTTATTTAACTTAAATCAATTGGTTTAAATTAGGTTTTCTATAGATACATTAGTGATGCTATACAGACCTGTATGCGAGGGTGAAAGTCATATGGGCTGTAAAAGTTATTGGTCATGTCAGTCTCTTCATGTCAATGTGTCACATCATATGAGCCGTATACTTTAATGACCCCACTCGTACATCACGTATAAAAAATTACTGCGTGTAAGATGTACCAATCTAACACCTTATATGATCCGTATAACCATTTTTGTCATATTATATGGTCCGTATTATATATCTCTCCCACATCCGTGGACACGAAAATTGGTAAAAATACTGCTTTATTTACTTGTTTACACGTTATTATTTTATTTATTTGTTTAAAAATATTATACATAGCCTTACCCTAGTTAAGTTGGAAGAGTTCAGCCATATTCAAAAAATGGTTCACCAAATTACTGTTATAATACTTATATGCTTTGAAAAGTTGATTACCATTTATTCATCTCATCGATTAGTTATGGGTTTGAGAAATAGGGAAATTACAGGTTGAAGGTGGAAGATGGAGATGACCCAAATCACAGATTTGAAACCACCTGGAATTTAGTTTGGAATGGAGATGTCACAACCCAAATAGCGAATCCAAAAACCACCTCAAAACCCAGTTGACTCTACTAAGTCAAAACCCAGATGAAGTGCCGGAGAGGGGCGTCGAAGAAGATGAAGTGGCCGCCATGAATCTTGGTCAGATCTTGGTGTTCTTGCACAGAGAGAGAGAGAGAGAGAGAGAGGGAGGGATTGAGTTATAATCATCATGGGGATAAAAAGCCCGATCTAAAAAGGGTTAAAATGATAGAAATGCCCCTCACGTGAGGAGCACATGCCAAGAGTTAACGGATGATTTGGATGGGGGTTAGTCAAAAGGACGTAAAGTGTGCAAATGATTCAAAATAAGGACATACAGTGTAATTTATGAAGTCAAAAAACAATACTTGCAATTTGCATAATAGATAAATGACACAATTTGTAATTTACTATATAAGATATGATCACACACCTAAACAAGAAATATTACACAATATTGGTAAATACTTAAAGGTCCATATACTTACTTTCTTTCTTGACTAGATCTTGGTTTGATAACTCAAAGATTCATGTGTTTGGAGGACATCTACTACTAGTGTATATGAGGATAATGTTCCATGATTAAACTTATGCATGGACACACCTTAAATACTCAAGATCTAGTTAACTTAAACTTATGTAACTATATCATAACAACATTTTCTTCACCATTCTTTCTTCTAATATCATGAATAACATATATGGACATAAGAATATATGATCATTCTTTAAAAATGTGCCTTCAAAGTCCTTAAAATAATCCATTACCAAAGGTGTCATAAATAAACTCAAACCATGCACCAAGTGATAATAACCTACTTTAACATGCCAAACACCTATATACTTGTTATATATCACTTATTTATACTTCATATCATGTTATTATTGTGTTGGATGAGAAGTTAAAGTTGATGGAACATTTTGGACCTTAAACATAAAAATAATCCGTTATAATGTCGGGTTTTCAACCAAAAATATGATATATATTTCATGACTTCTAAAACTTCCTAAATTTTTACTATAGTACCTAAACATTATAAAAGGTCTATAAGTTATAGTTCATAATTTTTAGAGTTAGATAGCTATTTCTTTGACATTAATCTTATAAATACAAAAATAGAATAAATATTTAAAGCTTTTAGAAAATTCTCAAATTTCACGGGGAATTCTACATGAGATAGAAGCTTATAAATCAAATTTCATAATTAAAAAAGTTGAAAAACTAATGTTTTGATTTTTGCTTTACAAACACAAAAATAGGAAAAACTACATCTATTTCTCAGAAAAATCCCAAATTTTTACAGTAACTTATATATGTCATAATAGACTTACAAATAAAATTTTATAATTTTTGGAGATGTCTAACTATCATTTTCGGTTTTTGCCTCTTAAACGGTACACGAACAATGAAACCATATTTACTATTTTCAGAAAATTATGAAAAATTACGGTAATTTTTATAGTTGATAAATTGCCTATAAACCAAATTTCATGATTGTTTGGAGTTGAGTAATTATATATTTTGATTTTGGGTTTTTCTAATGCTTTGAAATACATAGAATTAGGTGAAAATACTTAAAAATACAAGATTTATATTTTTCCAACAACCTAGGTTCATATTATATTTAAAGTAAGTGCTATAAAGTTTTCATAACATTACTTGATAGTTTTGCTAGGTCAAGGACTTCTTTTCTAATTTTCGAACGCCGAAAACCATCGCTTTGTATAAAACGACATGTTTTAAATCATGGAAATTCAACCTTCCAAGTATGAGGTTTAGAACCTTATAAATATTTGTAAGGGACTCTGATCTAAAAGTATTTTTGTATTATAAGTTTGGTCATTCACAAAGATTATAGTTATATTTAAAGTTTACGGGATTCAGAGAAACAGTGTTTATAAGTCAAACAACATTATTAACTCGTCTTTTTAAACTCTCGCTTCACTCTCATACACCTATTATTGACTTGATCATCTAACACGTGTTTGACAAGGCTTACAATAACCACTTTCTAAATACTATTCGAGTCCGCCTCGACCTATAAATATATTAGCACATATATTAGTAGAACGACTTAACGTCTTGGTCCAACTTTCCTATTAGGGATTAGTCCATAAGTCTCACTAGTGTCTGAATTATTTTAGGACCCAAGTAGAGACTAATTCCTGACTTACTTCTTGTGGAGATATTTGCTCTAGCAAACTACACCAAGTGAGTTTTCATGACCCCTTATTACTTTAACTATTCCAGGAGAAAAGTATGCTTACTTGATTATTACCGACTTACTTGAACCTTGCTCCCTATGTTGGTTATACACTTGTTTATATGGATGTATATTGCATGAGTTCTCTCATTACCCTAAAGTCTCCTTATATTATTTACAACTATTTAGCTTAGTGTAATGGGCCGACAAATTAATATTTGCGGTACTATCGGGGTGACCCATTTTTGGTTGGTCGCGCCAACTATTGTTAAATGGACGAATATTTCTGTTATATTATATTAATGTTCCGTGATAAGGTATTAACCGGGGCAAACTATATCGGTCGCTGGTAGCGTGTCGTGTTTAATATAAAATATATATAAATATATATTTGTTTTAGAAATAGTTTCACGAGATGAGGTTTTAAATTTATAAAATGATAAATACTCAAACTTAAAACACACACAATAGGCAAATGTACCTATCGTAGCGTAATATAGTTTAGGTAAAAACCAAGTTCGAATCAATGGACACGGTCGAGTTCCAATACTCAACTTTTGTTATCGTTTAGCCGGTTTAATTAATGAGTGGGTTTTGTGTGCTTGAGAAGCAGAATAGTAAATGAATGAAAAATAAATGACGGTAAAGTAAATAGTAGAAAAGTAAAAATGTGCGTGAAGAGTGTAACAGAAATGTAATAGCAGAATAGTAAATAGCTTGAAAGTAAATATATAGAGAATGATCAGGTCACGAAGAGTATTGTTTTGGGCTTCGAATCAGCTTGGTATATAATAATGTTATGTTGACTAATCCGGTGGTATGACTACAACAAAGTGTGAACGGTACACCGCTAGAGCCTCATTCTCACAACATTTGGTTCACAAATTATGTTCTTTAATAACAAAATGGTAGGACTTCCAACTATGGACATCGTTACCTTCAACTCTTTGATATTATCTCTGAGTTGGTTTAAGACATCAAACTTAAGTACTTATTTATTATTATTAAAAGAGTGATTAGTCTTTGTTCACCGGGAGGCAGTGTAACAATGGGACCATGTATAAAGACGTACCGTTCCCAACATAAGTTCACCAATTCCTGGCCTCATAACAAGTTCGTATAAAGACGTACGACCGTATTAATATTAACCAAGCCTTGACTTTTCAAAATCTACTTGTATAAAGATGTACACGTTTCAAGAGAAGTTTGATTGAAAATGTTTTACGGTCTTACGCTTTAAAGTCAAGAATACTCACAAGTGCAAAGACAAATTTAGATAATAATAAAAAGCCCACCTAAAAAGTGGTTTTAAGAGAGAATAATTAAAGACATAAACATACCACTAGATTAATACGTTAAACATTAATATACACCAAACTTCATCTTCACCCTGACAATACAAAGAGTTTAGCCATGAATGGCCATACTAACCAGCGTAACACTTAGTTTCGTAGGCTCCCCTATTGCGGACAAATAGGAGGAGCCTCTCTACTCTCTACTACTACTCTAAAGCTACTGAAACGAACTATTCTCTCTATCTAGAGGTGTGTAATGAAGAACCCAAGCCATCTATTTATAGGCCTCAAAATGAGCAATGCACAGTTGTGCATTGGTTTGCACGGGCATGCAAACATCTCGGGAAGAAGGGTACAAATGGCAGTGTACTGGGAGCCTTGGGGAGCAAGTTGGGGCAATGCACCTCCATGCATTGGGATGCACAACTGTGTATCCCTTCCCTGCTTCTCAGTTTTGTCTTTTTGATGCTTGTTTGACTTTTATTGACCTTGGTTGAATTCTTGGGGGTCAAAGCTCGGGAATGATCCTTCTAGAAGCTTGATTTCTTCATTTTTTTGATTATGCAGGACCCGGGTTCATAGAGGATTAAGTATCAAAGCTTTATGGTGTGAGGCGTGATAGGTTCACGGCTAGGGTGTTATGGGTTGTCCTTGGGGCCGAGAATATGTAAGGGATGGGCTTAGTTAGTATTACTAAGTATATATTCATGTTTACCCTAACTTAAATAATTATTGTGGATAAATAATTATACAAATTCATTTAACTTAATTTAAAGCTTATTTGTACTAATATTTATTTAAGATCTCTTTTAATTGTCATTTGAGTGAAAAAGGCCATTTAGATAATTATTTTATAAAATGATTATTTAAATATTTTCTAATCCTTAATTTATTTACTAATTATTTTTAGAATAATTATTTTAATAAATTCCAATGTGTTATTATTATGAACACTACATAATTAATTAGAAATTCTAATTAATTTTATAAACTATTGTATCGTTACTATTTCAATACTGGTGACAAACGTATATATTTTTGAAAACTTGTACAAATCCCATATTCGATCCCAAATTCTAAGAATCCCTAGAATCTCAAATAAACTTAGAATTCCTTACTATCATTCCCATTGGAAGTACTTTGAGTCTAGAGTACAAATTATCTGTGTAGGTTAACCGTGGGAAATCCTCATGAAGCCTACATGTCATTACAAATCATACAACCTACTAGTTTCATGACAGGTGAGTTTCATAGCCCCTTTTATTTTACTATAGTTTACAAATACCCGGGGTGGAACATGTTTACATTACTATACATACACAATTCAATACCTTTGTTCTCATGCTAATGTCTATGTGTTTTATGTCTTAAACTACTTGGCAACCATACATGTGTTCATGTTTAGTACAATCATTAACTTGTGAGGCAGGCCTAAGGTAGTGCATTTTATGATCATTTATACGGGAACCCGATTCCATACTTAACACAAACCTTGGCGGGTTTTGTGTGTACCACTTACTACTTTTTCTAAAACACAATCAGTTGGATTGTACATACCAGTTTTCTATCCACTACAGTTTGATTGTACGCTTTGGAACCTTGTATGTTTTCACATTTATGGCTTAGATTATGCTTTGAACATATTGAATGGTAAACCTTTACAACTTGTTTAGTGTCAAAACCTATATTACTCACCAACTACTTGTAGTTGACATTTACTTCATGTTTCAGGTGCATCGTTTGAGTACCATGCTTGAACACTTAGTGCTACAGACCTAGTTGAAATAAATGAAAGTTTTGTTTATTGTTATGTATTATTTAAACAATATTTCTATTTCTCTTGTAACGGACGTTTAATACGACAGTGGCTAGGTGGTGATGCCCGGTAGTTCATAGCCGGCAAGGGAGAGCCGGGGTGACCCGCTGAGGGTGGTGAGGGGCTGCCGTGAGAAAGAGAGGGGGGTGGTGGTGGTGTTCTACGGGCAGTGGTAGCCCTATACGGCGGTAAACGATGGAGGAAGATGGTGTTGTTGTTTCTGGCGCATAAAATGTCTCGGATAGGGATGATGCTCGTCGATGGCGATGAGGTACAACCGACCACGACAACCATGGTGGTTCCGGTGGTGCTCGGTAATGGTGGTGGAGAACGGAGAGGACGATGGGGACCTCGTCGGTGATGTGCAGCTGTGGTGGTGATGCGGTGGTGCAAGGAGGTGGGCTTGGCTAGGGTTTTTCTCGAAGAGGAAGGCGGTGACTGATCGCGGTGTCAAGGTCAATAAAAAACTATATTAAAAACTAGTACTTATCTACCTTAGACTGTAGACAGAGAAGTAGGGTTGTCGAATCCACAGGGAATCAGTGGAAATTTTAATTGCTTAGATTAGAAAATTATAATTAAAACTCAGATCAAACAAAGATATAACCTCCTCCAAACTTCAGGTTCTAGGTTTCACATAAAACTCAGTTGTTCAATTGGACACCACATAGACATGTGTTGGAAAATTAGTTAAAATAGTAATTGAATACAAGCTGTTGTCAGCAACCTATACAACCAGTTCCGTCACAAACCAGTATAATCCAATTACCCAATTTACAAGTGTCAAGTTACCCCATTTAGTCACCCAACCCTTCTACTAGGTTTTGTCATCAACCGAACAAGGTCGTAAAGCAAACAAACTCAAAGCACTCAAATAAATTGTTTAAATTAATTAATATATCAATCCATCAAGTTTGTGTAAAAAACTAACAAGATCCAAAACATAAACAACTGAATTAAATATAAAACCTATACGAACCATCCGTCAGAAAGAAGCCACGGATGAATTAGCCAATCATATTCTTCATTAAAATAGATAAACTACGCAAACTTCCCTCTCGATTTTATCTTGAAAATTCCGTTCAAAAGGATGCAATTGTTTCCTCGGTTTCCCTGCGTATCTTTTCTGGTCAAAACCTGCGAGCCGCCACAAGAGGCTTAGCCTCGTCCATCACCCCTCAAACCTATTTAATTGTTTTTCACGTGAGTTTTGTGCAGCCCACTTCCAAGCCCAATTGCAATTTAATTTCATGTTTCATCAAGTTTGAAATTGAATCTTGAATGTGTTGGCACGTATTTGATAAACACAAAGACAAGAAAAAGAATTTGATGACAATCACCGGCTTCGACTCTTTCATTATTATAAACTCAACTCGACACATAAAACTGAATACACAATCCTATATTTATACTAGACATAATCTAATACTAACCCAACTCAAACTCAATTAAATAATCTATTAAATCAAACTTCATAAACATATTCTAATACCAACTCTACCAAACTTATAAACATAAAACAAAAAAGATAATGATTAGACTCAAACTCTTACCAACTCTTAAACAAACTCTATCTTTTCTTCAAACATATCCGGCCCGCTTTACCGGATTAGGATTAACTCTTTCATTCTCCCCTTTAATCCTAATTTGAACCCGCTTCTTTATCAAAACAACACTGTCTTCTCTTATTACTCCGATCGGAAGAACCCTATGTTCTTTTCGGAAATCTGATCACACTTCACACAGAAATTCTCTACCCTTTCTTTATTCCACCGAATCACATAGATTCTTTTCCCTTTGATCACACACAACCCGCTCACGCAGAACGCCTTTTTTTTTCTTTGGTCTCCTCTTCGCAATCGACTCACGCAGAATCTTTGTTCATCCAGAACTCCTATTTGTTCACATAGATATGTATTTTTTCCGTCTCCGTCGGCTCACACATAACTCTCTTCCTTGGTCTCAATATTTGGCTCACTCAGAACCGTGTTCTCCGATCACACAGATCTTATTCTTCCTTGTTCACACAGAACTGACCTTCTCTTGGTCTCCTCCGGCTCATACAAAACCCCTTTCATCTTTGGCTCACACAGAACCCTTTTATCTCCGGTTCACACAGAACCCCTTTCGGCTCACTTAGAACCGTTCTTCTCTACGATCGCTTCACACGACTTGTCTCTGTAATTGATCGGTTCATATCTTGCTTTATCCCGATGCTCACTCTTATGCCATCCAAATTAATTCCTTGATATGCCACATAATTATCACCACCAATATAATTACATGAGTTGCATGAAACTATGCACCAGTCACCCATCAATCTCTTCCCTTTTTAACGGCGCTATTATTTATGTGTTTCACCGCCATTAATTCCCATGCGATAGACCGACATAGTCCGACGCATTATTTATTTTCACCTGCTATTCATTCCTTACTTCCTGATTCACGTAATTTCCAAACAAACACAATTGTTTAATTTGCATGCAACCAATTATCGTTTATTTCCGCTGACTTCAATACTAATTTCATTGCCAACCCAATATCTTCATGAGATCTATCCGCTGTATCTCTTGCAATACATCTTTTGTGATTCAGTAATAAAATCACCACACAAAGCTTCAGTGATATTTTTTCATAATAAACCTACTTTCCAACGTTTACGACACTTCCCAATCGACCCAAATTTTGATAAGATTTCCATATAATTCTTTTTTTCTTTTTCTTTTTCCTACTGCTACGATAATCGAACACAATTGGCAAACGGATAAACTTACTTGTCAATCGTGTCTTCATCTCTTCTGGTCGAGTTTGGCTGCTATCTCTTCTTGATAATCGGTCCGGTCTCTTCTTGATCTCTGGCTTGTTCTTCCGGATCGTATCTTCAAGCTCTGATACCAATTTTTGGCCCAGATTTAATAAACACAAGCACAAGAAAAAGAATTTGATGTCAATCACCGGCTTCGACTCTTTCACTATTATAAACTCAACTCGACACATAAAACTGAATACACAATCCTATATTTATACTATACATAATCTAATCCTAACCCAACTCAAACTCAATTAAATAATCTATTAAATCAAACTTCATAAACATATTCTAATACGAACTCTACCAAACTGATAAACATAAAACAAAAGAGATAATGATTATACTCAAACTCTAACCAACTCTTAAACAAACTCTATCTTTTCTTCAAACATATCCGGCCCGCTTTACCGGATTAGGAATAACTCTTTCAGAATGTACCTCACTAAAGTTCCTGTGAATTTACCAATTTGAAAGTAACCAGTTATATAATAAAAAGACTCTAAGCAACTTAATTCATTTAGTACTCTTAATTTAAATGGTCATTAAGAATAACAAAATTTATATGCGAACATGATGACAGTAAACATGTAGCTATTAACTTTAACCGTTTTTTAGCTCAATTACATTATTTTAACTTATTTACATCTTTAACTCGTAATTATAAAAACCAATCAAAGTAAATTATTTCACACATAATTAGGGTTAAAAACATATAATTATATACAATTAGCACGGGTAACTCAACTGCTCATCAGTGACACACGGTGGTGGTCGGTCAACGACACACGGCTGTAACGGGTGGCTTTTCGGTATGCAAGCTGGTGATGGTGGACGGCAGTATGGCCGAGCAGGGCTTTGCCCAACTAATGTGGTGCGCGACATTGTTTGCATGCATGCAAGGGTAACCCGACTCGAGCTCATGCTGTTACGGATTAGAATTTACATGAGTGTGCATTCATGGGAGGAGAATGACTGACGAACGATGAGAGTTTATTATATTGTTATACCTTATTCCACATATGTTTAGAACGTGTCTGATCAGGTGATCATACGTTTGACAGGTTCGGGTTTCGAGCGTGAACGGACAGGGTTGCAGAGCAAGGATGTTGATTGCCTCGTAACCGGTGAGTTTCTAATCCACTCTTTAATGTTTTGGGGCTATCGTACATACTTACAAGACATGTTTTATTACATTAAATGTGTAACGAGCTTTGAGGTTTAACCAGATGAATTTATGAATTTAAGTATTCAAATATGGGGCTAAGGATTGTATGTTGTCCATAGGATGTCTGGGTTAAAGGTAGGTATGTGGTCGTGGCCGCATAGTGACCTAATATGGTTGAGTCGAGGAACGAGTTTACATGTTGTGCAGGTACGACTAGGAGGTGTTGTAGGGTGTGCACGTACATGGTATTTGTATGTGTGTTGCTATAATAGTGGTGCATTGTGTTATGAGTTATTCGGGGTGAGTCGGGATATAAGCTAAACGTTTATGATTATATGTAGGATACATTATGCTAGTGCTACGTGTGGGGTGCATGTGTAGTTAATGAGTCATGTAAATGGAGCATGTGTTGTGTGTTCTCTATTTATATTATCTGTTCACTATTTATGTTGTGTATTTGCATCGTTGTCTTTATGGCACGGAAGATGGGATTGTGAAGGACGAAGTCCTTCGGGAAGTCACCAAAGGTGACAATATTCAATAGGTTAATGATGAGCTCCGGTGACGAGGGTGTAGTGACGAGGTTGTGTTTGTGTGCATATATATATATGTGTGTGTGTGTGTGTGTGTGTGTGTTAAATTACATATAAGTGTTGAGTTATATTTATTATGCGTATGATGTGTAGATCATATTAATGAGGCGAGTAGAGTTAGACTTACCATTGGGTCGGGATTATGATGTGGTGTTTATAACGGTCGTGTCAGTTGATTTGTAAGAGTCTTTGTCAAGGCTGAGTAAGTTATCATGTTAACTAGGTTTTCGAGTTAATATAGGTAGTAGATTACAGTAACTAGTGTAGAAAGATATAATTATGTTGGTGAGATTTATGGGGTTACATTTGTGGGGCGAGTATTGGGTGGTGAACCTTTTGAGATATCATAAGATAACAGGGTTATCCATATAATAATAAATCATAAAACTATCTCTATAAGGATCGAAGTGTCCCGAGTAAAGTTAGATAACTGTTAGTGACTAGGTGACTTTTATTTAAAATTAAACCATTAGAACTCACTCAGCGTAGCTGACTTTGTGTGTACGTTAGATTGTCTTGCAGGTGAGCTTTGGAGTCGGCGTATCTTGGCTTGGGAATAGTGCTACTCGAATTGGTGTGTAGGCATTCGTGAGGTAAACTTAACGACGTTAAATAATAATTATAGATTTTAAAAATACTTTCGTTGTAATTTGATTAATAACATATGTATTTTAAAGAAAATAACCCGTTATGAGAACCAACTGTAGGATGCTCGGGTCGAGGTATTACAGACAAGGACAGGTGGGTTGTTACCACTACTAGTATCATTGTTACTTGAAGATGCCATGAGGTTGATAAAACAGTGGATACTTACGAGCGTAGTTGGTCAATCGTAAGTGTGGACTTGCGATAGATATAAGCCAATCATAAGTATGGACTTACGATTGTTTATGACGAGTCGTAAGTATGGACTTGCGATTGAAGAGAACAATCAAAACTTGAGACTTACGATCGTAAGTATGAAACTTGGGCAACAAAACACGAACAAACAGATTAGCGAAACAAAGATCGTAAGTACAGTACTTGAAATTGAAAGTATACTTATGATCTGAAAAGTCAAATAGACACTTTCGATTGCACCTCTAGGAGACAAAAGGTACAAGTGTAATAACAGATTTATACTTGCGATCAACAACTGAAAACGAGAAATTTTCACATTTGCGCTTGGGACCAAATTTAAATCTTCAAGGCAGCCATTGAAGAATCTTCAACAAAAACGTAGAAAACTTGAAATCTTGACAAATAATCTCTAGAAAAAACTAGAACATCAATCTAAAAGTTAGAAACTTCTTCGGGCATGCTCTGTTTTTTTCCATAAGCCATTTGTATTCAAAGGTCTTCAAAAACTCGGATAAAGTCCAATGGAACACTAACTCATACTCTAAATGAACACAAAAGCTAAAAACTATAAAAAAAAATACACCAAAGCTATCCCTCTCTTATTAAATACACATCTCTTTTTTTAATAATAATAATATATTTTTAAAGAAAATCATAATTATACTAATAAAACACATTTATTTTAAATTATCCTTTGTTATAAGAAAATTTAAAATCTAATTATGCAAATTTTATTTACAATCAAATAGTAAATATTAGTCAAATTACCTTAAATGTAATTAACGTACTTTATAAACTCAATTATGTATTAAACTTTACATATTTTGAATTTTGTTTTCTATCTTTAGTATATGTAATACATTTTTACATATGTAAAATATATACATAAAGATTTAAAAAAGTTACACTGATATTTTTCACTCCGTGTGTAGACACGGGTTCTAAACTATTATATTATTATTAAAAGATAGATATGCATTTAATAAGAGAAAGAAGCGAGAAAAAATGATAAAAATGAATGTGGAGTCGACACGTGACATGGAAATAATCTTTATTTATTATATAGTATAGATATAGATATAGATATTTAAAAATGTAATATTTTAATATCATTATTTAATAAGAGAGAGAGACAGGAAAAAAATGTTAAGAATGCACCAGAAAGTGATACGTGCCCTTTAAGATTTTTATTTATTAGTATAACTAGGTTAAAATCTTGTGTATTACACGGGTTAAATAAATAAAATGTTATATATTTAGTAATAAAGGTTTTATATTTTTAAAAACCCGTGTAATACTCGGGTTGAATAAACGAGTATATTACATTGGTTGAATAAAATATAATGTAATTTGTTAACAAACACATTTGTCAAAATATGTTTTTAAAAAATGTAATTTGTCGTGAAAGTTATAAGATCTGTTATATTAGTTTTTAAAACATTTTTTTTAAGTGAGTATTAATTTTTTAATTTAATTGATAAATGTTAGTTCATATTAAGTTCATTTGATTGATGATATAATAACTATTTATAATTAAATAATAAATATCCGTAAGTAGATTTATTAATATAAAGATTATTATTTAATATGAGAGAGAAATAGAAAATCTAATATTTAACAGGAGAGAGAGGCAGAAAAATAAAGGTGAGCGTGTCTTGAAAAGATTTTCATTTATTAGAGTAGTAAGATAAGATAAAGACTCCACCTTAATGTGAAATTGATGTTTGTTTTTAATCTTTCTGTTGGTATTAACTCAAAGTTCATAGTTATACATTTTTGACAAATTGATTTTTAATAATTTAAACTATGACTCATTGACTGATAATAATTCAAACTAACAGTTTGACTGATGATAATCTCAACTTTCACTTTTGTTGTTAATAGCAATCTTAATAGCATAACCATCATAGAAATGTACACGTGAAATCAACTGTTAGTTTGGATTATTATCATCCAATGAGTTATACTTTGAATTATTAAAACCAATTTACCTATTTTTTAACTATCTTTTATAATTTTGACATGTCAGATTGTCAGCGATGGTTGTTGCATATAACATGTTTTTCCTCCGGTGACCAAAGTTCCAGAACTCTTATAAATTAAACGCAAAGAGTAAGCAGGAGCATCCAAGACAAAATAAATAAATAAATAAATACATAACACTTGTATGATAACAAATGTTGTCGTTAGTTTTTCATAAACTCAGACACCAGCACATTCAAAGTAAATATTAACTTAAAGAGGGTGTCTTAGTAGTCAAACACCTCACATTCTGGATCTACACCTTACAAGTTTATTTATTTTTATATATATGATATGAACCTTAATCAAGATTCCTATTCTCATTACCATCCCCATTGTTGAACATTTGAATCACTGAAAGCCTTTCAATGAACATCTTGAACTCTTCTTCTCTACCAATCATACTAACCCTAGCAAACCCAGGATCCGACCCGAATTTCCTTCCACCCCTTGTCAAAATCTTGTGATTTCTTAACAGCTTCTCACAGTCCTTGATTCCTTCCTTACATTTGATCCATGCAAAAGCTGTCATCACAGTTGTTTAAAATTCAGTTCACATCAATCACTTTATTTAATTCATTTATGCGTGTGAGACGAATATATCAATCATTTCAAACTTAAGGAAACACTAATCTTTAATATTTAAAGTTTACAATAGCAAATTATTTCACCATGAAATGTCAAACTGGTACTATAAGATAAATCACAAAAAATTTGACCAACAATTTTTTTTTTAAATGTACTTTGACTTTTAACCCAAAAAAAAAAACTAAACAGATTAAAAAGCAACCAATTAGAAAAGCCACCTAAGATAAACCGGCTAAACCGCCAAAATTTTAGCCGGCTTAGCTTGCTTTGCATTTTCTAGTGATTTTCCCATCAGTTAAGAAAAAGGGCAGACGTGACCATAAATCCAACTAATTAAAACAAGTCACGTGTATTTGCCTGCTAAAATCTAGCCTGCTTAGCTTACATTGCATTTTCTCGTTATTTTCCCTTTAGTTAACTAGTTACCTGGATGAGCTTGAGTGACGTCTCCGGTATAATTGCAATGTTGAAGAGGGTATTTTGGTAGAGTAAACATCTGAGCTTTTTTCACAGTTTCCCTTAAAATCTCCCATCTTTTTGCCAATAAACTTTTACCAAATTCGAAAAAGTTATGGCCTTGGGGAGATCCAAAACGTTTGCATCGATCAGCAACAACCTGCAGAATCTTTGCAACCCGGAGTTGTGATTCTTTTGACACCCCAATTGTGCTCACTTCCAAGAACTTTGTCATCTTTTTTGCCACATCTTTATCTTTAACAAGTGCCCATCTATTATTTAAATAAAATCATAAACTAAATAATATTTCCCTTTACAGAAGACATATGGAAACAACCACAAACATGGTTATTTTTGGTAGGAAAAATCATTTATTTACCCAATTTATTATTGATCCTTTTAAATCTATGTAAATTTCAGTCTAATTTTTTTTAATTAGTTAATAGAATAATGACTTACCCAATTCGCGAACCAGCATGACCGGTACATTTAGAAGCTGTAAACAACATGATGTCGAATTCTAATGAAGAAGTAATAGGGGTGTATTGAGGCCAATAATACGCAAGATCATGCACCAATATCCCACCATCATGGTTCACCACGGCTCCACGGATGACACCACTAGGGTTGTTAGGTGAGGTCACAAGTTCAATATAAGGCTCATCTTTATCGAACTCGTGTGCATCACCCGCCCATTTGTACAATTCTGATCTAACCAAATCTGTAATCTCCGCATAAGACTGCATTTAGTAATATCAGTATCAGAATATATTTTTGAGTTATCTTTCTAATGTAAAAAGTTTGATTTACCGAATAATAAGGAGCAGCGGAAACAACATTGATCTGGTTACGTTGGTCGTGTGATGTGAGCGCGTAAAGCACAGCTTGAAACAGCTGGCTCGAACCGGTCCCAACCACGATGGAGTAACCATCGGTTACTGCATTGCCCACCGCACCATGCAGACTCTTGATTGATTCCTCAAGTGATGGTTCAAGAAACCAACAAGGGTTTTTAGGGTTAGAAAAGTAGCTTAAAGATTCATACCCTTTAATCACAAACGTACACTCGTCCCCTAAATTTCTCCAAAAAGACTCGTACATCGTCGGATCCCCACTGTAAATTTCACAGCTTTCGTGGTTAGAAAAGATTCAAGAAAATGAAAAAAGAAACCGAAAGAATAAAAGATTTTTTTTTTTGAAAGGCTATAAAAGATTTAATTACTGGTCCAAGTTGATCACTGCGTTTCTGTCCCTGGTGTCGCCGCCGTTGGCTGCCGCCGGTGAACGTCTGTCGCCTTGAACTTGATCGGTCCCACCCATTTTTTTCTCTCGATGAATGTTAATTTCAGTGTTGGTTGTCGATGATTTGATGGTTTATTTATAGTGAGTTTGGGTTGTTTCGATAAAGCCTTAAAGAATAAATAAACCGGCAGTAAAATAAACCGGATATTCTTTTGGTGCATATTTAAGGGAAAAAAGTTGTGAAAAATTCAAGATTTATATATATGGTCATTGTTTAAAAGTAGAAAACTTAAAAATCATTTATTATGTTATTTGAATTTGCCAAGGGATATCGTTTGGAAAGGGGGATATATTAAAAATCATTTATTATGTTATTTGAATTTGCCAAGGGATATCTTTTGGAAAGGGGATATATTAATTGATTTTAAAATCATTAACTAAGATTATTTGTAATGGCAGACGCCACGCCCATTGGCTTCTATCACCATCACCTTTATCTTTATTTAGGTATGTAATGGTGGGGTGATGGTATGATTGTCCATTGATTAATTCTTATATTGAGTCTGTGGGCAACACATCCGTAGTTGGCCTAACATTTCAAGGGGCCTAAAAAAATTTAATATATATATCTATACTATATAATAAATAAAGGTTTTTGTGTGCCATATGTCGCCACCATATTCAATCTCATCATTTTTTTCCCGTCTCTCTCTCTTATTAAACGCACTCATATCTTTTAATAAATTACTGATTATACTAATAAAACACATTTATTTTAAATTATCCTTTATAATAAAAAACTTTAAAATCTAATTATGTAACTTTTATTTTCAATTAAATAGTAAATGAAAGTCAAATTATATTAAATAGTAATTATGGTATTTTCGAAACCCAATTGTATATTATTTTTTACATATTTTGAATTTTGTTTTATATCCTTGGTATATGTATAGTAATACATTTTTACACCTGTAAAATACGTAAATAAAATTTGAGAAATTTATGTATTGATATTTTTCACCCCGTGTGTATTACACGGGGTCTAAGCTAGTATATATATATATATATATATATATATATATATATATATATATATATATACATATATAGGTAGAGGTTAGATTAGAAAGGGATAAAACCCTAAAAAGTCTAGGAAGGAATCTAGGCCAATAGATTATGGTCATTTGTGGTGGAGATTAACGCGGTGGCATTTTGGTAAATAGTTGGAACCTGGAAACCACCAGGAGGGGTAGAATAGGAAGATTTAACCCCAAAGCTTGCATATGCAAGTCATATGCCATTTCCCCTATTTTTTTAAAACGTCCATAACTTTTTTATACGTCATTATTTTTTTTTAAATTTCACCATAAAATCGAGCGTTTTTTATCTTTCCAACGAGTATGATATATATATAAAGTGAGTTTTTTTTAACATGGTGTTTTACATCTGTGGTGTTTTACATCTATGGTGTTTTACATATGTGGTGTTTTACATCTGTGGTGTTTTATATCTATGGTGTTTTCAACTGGATATTTTTTAACATTGAGTTTTTTTTATAGTCATGGTATTTTTCAATATGAAGTTTTAAGGGTCATGGTGTTTTACACGATGGGTCAATTTAAACATGGCGTTTTAGCTTTTTTGGTCATAGTGTTTTCACAATGACAAATTTCAGCATGGTATTTTTTGAATTTTTTGTTCATGGTGTTTTGACGTGTTTATGTTTATGGCGTTTTGCTTCACTCATGGTGTTTTACACTTTTAGCTTAAAATTTCAACACCATAAACATAAACTTGGTTAAGGTTGTGTTCGAATTAAAGTTTGTTTTTTACAACATGGTGTTTTACATCTATGGTGTTTTTAACCGGGTGTTTTTCAACATTGAGTTTTTATAGTCATGGTGTTTTTCAACTTTGAGTTTTTCTAGTCATGGTATTTTTCACCTGGGGGCCAATTTGAACATGACATTTTAGCTTTTTTGGTCATGTCGTTTTCACAATGACAATTTCAACATAGTCTTTTTTTTTGCTTTTTTGGTTATGGTGTTTTGACGTGTTTATGTTTATGACGTTTTTGCTTCTGTCATGATATTTTACACTTTTAGCTTAAAATTTCAATACCATAAACATAAACTTGGTTAAGACTGTGTTCGAATTAAAGTGAGTTTTCAATATGGTGTTTTACATCTATGGTGTTTTACATCTACGGTGTTTTCAACTGTGTGTTTTTCAACATAGAGTTTTTCTAGTTATGGTGTTTTTCAACATAGAGTCTTTCTAGTCATTGTGTTTTACACCTAGAGGCTAACTTTAACATGGAGTTTAGCTTTTTTGGTAATAGTGTTTTCAATATGACAATTTCAACATGGTGTTTTTGGTCATGGTGTTTTAGTTTCTTTATAAACTCTTTGATAAATCACAATGACAAATTATGATCCAACATGACGTTTTAGTTTAAATATGTGTTTTCAGAATCACAATGACAAATTAAAACGCCAAATTTCCACATGGTGTTTTTGGTCACGGTGTTTTCACATGGCGTTTTAGTTTGTCATTGTGTTTTACAACTGTGACGTATAATTTATGTTGAACTAGATGTTTAAAAAAAAGTAAAACACCATAAACACAAACATGGCAAAACACCATGTATATGGAAGTTCAATTATAAAACACAATGAAAAACTAATCGTCGATTGAAATTTTACGCCAAAAGTGTAAAACACCATGACAAAACAAAAACGTCATAAACATAAATTTCATAAAATACATGTATATGGATGTTAAAATATAAAACACCATGTGTAAAATGCACAATTTCAAAAACCATGTGTAAACTCCATAAAACACCATAAAAACTCACAAGTTCAAACAACACCCAGTTGGTGGGTTTTTTTTTAATATAGCAATACCATACTCGTTGGAAAGATAAAAAACGCTCGATTTTATGATGTATTTTTTTTAAAAAAAATAATAACTTATAAAAAAGTTATGGACGTTTAAAAAATGAGGGGGAAATGACATGTGACTTGCATGTGCATGTGCTGATTCAAAGATCTTGTGTTTTGACACATGTACCCTTTCCCTCCTTTTCAATTCTTGGACACGTGTCGCGCTGAGAATCCTTCCTACATTTTTTAGACTTTTCTTCCTTTCTAGCCTAACCCTCCCCTATATATCTATCTATACATACTAATAAATAAAGGTTTTTGAGGACACGTGTCACTCTCACATCCTCCCTCACCTTATTTTTCCCGCCCAATACCCGTTTACCCGAATTAAAAAAAGCGCGGATCCTATGACCCGGTAACACCGCCTCCTCCAAAACCCTAATATGTCTCCCTTCCCACCACCACCACCACCGATTCTCTCTCTCTCCACTCTCCCCTTCCTTTGTGATGGTCGACGGCCTATACTCCCAACCCAAGGAGGCAAGGACTAATTCAACATGATGGCCACTACAATCATCCCAACGATGAATGCTTTGTAGCAATCGGACCTTAAATCAATTTCATCTATAAAACCCTATTGGATGATTTCACGTATTTACGATTCTCTTTCTCATTCTTTCACAGTGGTGGTTTTGCGATTATCAAACTTCATGCCCTAATTCGAAGAAGGTCTCGAGAAATCCAACTTCAAACCCAAGTCGAAGCATCGACCTAAATTCGAGAAATCCAAAGGTAAAGCAGCTTTTCAAAACTCTAATTTTCTCCTTTTCATTATTAATTTATGGTGATATTTGATTGAATGAAAGTGAAAATCGAAATATAACAATTTTTTGGCGCGTGTTAGTTTTTTTGATATTTATCAATGAAGATAGACTTAACTTGGTTGAGGCACCAAATGGTGAAACAACCATTCAGCCCATCTATGCAAGGTTACTGTTTAATGAGTGATTTAGTATTCACAAATTTACTCTCTTATTGCAGTACTGCAACTGAAAAGATTTAGCACATCAGAATTCAGAACTTTAATATATTTTATATGTTTTGATTAGCAATGCTTAAATATGAATTATGTTTATCTAGATTAACATGGTATGTGTACAAATGATGGCGGTATGGGTAAACTTTAATGTCTAAAATTGAAATGATATTTTTATACATAATGAGGAACATGTGGTTGAAGATGACGACGACAACGAAGAAGACGATGTTGAAGGTGAGACCATGTGCTTCTAACCCGTGCATAAAACTGTAGCCTTTTGCTATCCGATTCTTTGTGTTTCATCATCCACGATTAAAATATGTAACGAAGAATTTTCCATAGATCAATCACTTTGATTCATTATTTGTTAAGTCATTGCAATTGCCAAAGCATGTTTGCTACTCCTACCGAAATAGATGATGTTTATAGATAAAGTTCTAGGCGTGTTGTCATGTAGAATCAGTTGTTGTACTATGATTGTTATTTATTCGCTGTGCTGAATTTAGCATTCTTTTTATTTCTTTAATCAAGTTCTGTTCTCTTAGCTAAATGTAATAATCTTTGTCAACGTTAGCTTGTGGAAAATTCTGTGGGACTTGCAAATGGAATGATTAAAGATTGTTTGAGGAAGAATTTTGCATACAAAGTATTGAAATATTTGATGTATGTTGATAGTTATTTCTTACACTCAGTTTTATTTGGGGCATTGATAGCTTAGAATTAATCTCTTTGAACTCATGATTGGAGTTTATTCAAAATAATAGGCAATTCTTTTCATTAAGTAATCAAAGTCTGATTGTTTTAGCTGAATGTAATCTTTTGTTTTGTTAGCCTATAAAGTTTTGATATTGAATTTTGGTTGAATTTGTCATCTACGTTCATTTTCTTCTACATTCACCCATTGATTTAATGTACTTTTACACATGCTTTTCGTTTTTTGGCCAAATACCATTGACTAAGGCAAAAGAACCCAACTGAGTTTTTGGTTGGTGGTGGTCTTGGATTAGGTTCTAAAGGGTTGTATTCTTTCATATAGATATTGATTTGTGTCTATTTGGGTTGTGTTTATCTAAAACGGGTCAAACAAAAAACATATATAGATATTTTATTTCAAAAAACATATATAGATATTTTATTTTATTTTATTTTCAAAAAACGTATTTACAAGTTTATTGTGACAACCGGCAAATTCAGGTCAATACCCGTCCCCGTCTCTGTCATAATTTGCATACATTATATTCGTGTTAGACTTAATTATGGTTAGTTAAGGTCATTTCATAAATAGGAAAGTCCATTCATAACATTTCACGCATCGGTAATTCGGTAAATTACCGGGTCACACGCAGTATAACCGGCACACGAGAAACTTGGTGATAATTAATATTTATTTTTTTTATAAATATTTTAAGATGTTACAACACTATTTTAGAATTTAAATATATGCGTGTGTTTATTTATATCAACTTGGTATTTAAACGTGAGTTTCTACCGTTTCACCGGTATATTTTATTATAAGGCGCTATTTCGACATATTAAAATTCTAGACATAGGTTTACATATTAGTGAACCACTAATTGTATAAAGTATAATTTTATATATAAAAAAAAAAAACTCTCTTTTATATCACGTCCGATTTGTACCCGCTACCACCCGAATACCCGTTTAATCTACAAAGTCTCCTTTCCATTTAAATAAATACAAAAAAACTCATCGTTTTCTTTTCATGTTGGCCGAGATTTTCACATCCACATGGATAGTTCATGTATGTTACTTTTCCATATCTCTAAAATTTACATACTCATGTTTATCTTTTACCCAAGCACTTTCCAAGTGCAAGATTTTACCCTTTGGAACCATTAGTCAAATCCACCATGTTTTCCCTCTCATGCTTTCGGCCAAAGAATAGGCACACACAAACCCACACTAGCTAGTTCAGGAGATTTGACCACACCAAATTTTCCAATTTGGTGAAAGATCATTTTGCATCCAAAAAAATCCAACTCTTTACATAAACCATTTTTAGCCATAAAACAATCTCTTCTCATGTCCGAAAATTTGACTTCATACACACTTTTTCCAATGACCTATTACTTACAAGTCCTTACTTGAATTAAAAATGGAGCCAACACTTCTCTATTTTCCCACAAGAGATTCATTTCACCAACACTCCTCTTTTCTCTCTTGATTTACGGCTACACACCCCACCCTCAAACACTCAACTTTCAAACTTTAATTCAAGTGTTCAAGCCTCTTGCTAGTGAAGATCAAGTGTTCTAGTGGTGATTTCAAGCAACATACATCACTCATTCCTTCTTTCATGATTGCTTCTAGTGAGAAAACCTTCTTCGTGTTCATGTTTTTACTCTTGTTTTATATTTTGTTAACATGTTATGTACCAAACTTCACCCACAAAAATTCATTTTATTAAACATGGAGTTTCTATAAAATGACTACATGAGACTTATTTTTGTGTAAAAATAGTAATAATAACTTTATGGATTCATGAACTAAAATAAAATGTATATGCATCAAGTGGGTTTAGTTTGTCCATGGAAATCTTGTAGTGTTTAACATGTGGTATTATGAACATTTAGTTCCTTACAAGTTTATATTTTCTTGGTTAAGTTATGTCAATATTAATGGATAGTTGTATTATTATTAAGTTATCATGATAACATTTTTACTAAGTAGCTCTTATGACTTTTGCTATGGAACATTGGAGATATATATATATTTTACGTACCAAGTTGTATAAAAGATGATGGAAAACTTAGTCCTTATTTTATTTTAAAGTCCATCTATTTTAAATATAAAATCATTTGGAAAGTAAGACTAGACCTTAAAATACATATATGTCTTTAAAAATATATACTTGTATATATTTTGGTAGTGACAATGAAAACCGAAAGTTTATTTTGAAGTTATATTCCTAAAAGTTATATTTTGTAGAAAATAATATAAATATTATTTTTACTTAAAAATATGACGTGTTTCGAAAACATTACTTTAAATAAATATATAATATATTTATTTACCGTTCGCATCGGGTTACGACTCGGGTCGAGACAAGCTTTATTTTGAAACCCGAACACTAAGTTGACACCAAGTTACTTATGACATGGACGTACTTGATCGAATATATAACTTATATTTATTTTATGTGAATATATATTTTTGGATAACAAATACATATCACCAACGGGTCGTCGAGTCGAACGTTTTTTTTTTAACCAAGACTTACACACATAACGTATCGAGTTGGGTGAAACTGTTACATAACTCACTTATACACGGATACATTACTTAGACCTTAAGGTGTCTTATATATTCTAGGGCACGCGTAGGTCGGTTTACTCTCGGACTTTTGCTACTTACACGCTTACGGTACTCACGCATCAGGTGAGTTTTCACGGCCCCATTTTACTTATTTTCCTTTTGGGGGAGATTACATGCATACTTACTGTTTTTCATTGGACACAATTTCATTTACATGATTTCACATATTACATAAGCGGTTTCATATCGTATTAAGTCCTCTCAAACTGGACCGTTAGTTTCATTTCTAAGCGAGGTAATCATGGATAGATCTATTTGGGTTTGACAACCCCCACCCGCGTTAGTCGCGCTAACTTTGACCGGAGGTCAAAACGGGTGCATCATTGACCTAATCACCCCATGCATACGATAGGCATGGTAGAGGCATTACATTACATTACTGTTACAGTCTAGCTTCGGTTTCGGTGTGCTTATGGTAATATTGTAGCATTGTCTGTACAGCAATCAAATCATTGAAAGTTTTATGGTCCATTACAACGATTTACTTTTACATTTAAAACCTGTGAACTCACCAACATTATTGTTGACTCGTTTAAGCATGTTTTCTCAGGTCGTTAAGCTTGCACGGGATTAGGGTGCACATCATGCATGAAGTCTTTTGATGTTCCCATGACAATGAACATTTGCTTGTCTTTTGCTTGGCATTGTATTTTCAAAACAATTTATTTTCCTTCCGCATTACTTTCCGCATTAACTCTGTAAAACAATGTTATATTTTGGAACGATTTGGAATGCATGATTTTCAAAACCATATAGAGGTCGTTCTATGTAATCAGTGACGATGATCCATGACCGTCGCGCCCCGCGGGAAACCGCCGTGGTTGGGGTGTGACAGATTGGTATCAGAGACATTGGTTATAGCGAACTAAGTTGCATTTAGTGGGCTTAGACTATAACCGTGGTCTCATAACCTTTACATTACCGCATACACACACTGCATACTTATGTTACATAGTATTTCGAATATTGCCTTGTCACAGATATGACTTCAGTAGACCCGATTGTTATATACGCTTCTGACGAGGAGTATACACCCGCGACCCCGCCACCACCACCAGCTAGGACACCACCAGCGTCGCCGCCTGCACCCGTACCGGAGGTAAGTTACGAGACCGACCCGGAGGAGGCGTCCGGAGAGTCAGCTACTGACAGCACAGGCGGAGCGGCCGCCGGGAGTGACAGCACGAGCTCCGGAGAGACGGTGCCTCGCTCGGTGATCTTCGGAGGGTCTTCCTCAGGAGAGAGTACCCCAGTTTCGACACGACGAGCTCCTACACCACCGAGTCCCATACCATCAGCCCCACCTGTCCTTCGCGCCGGAGCTAAGACGAAGCAGACTGCTAGGAAGCAGGTCCCCATACTAGGAAAGAGGCCCGCACTATCACCACCAGCATTTCCGGCGAGACCGCAGGGACTGACGACACTCCACGAGAGCCTCCGCGGAAGAAGACTTTGGCTTCTGCGAGGAAGCAGACATGGATGCCACACACCCTCAATGGGTGGTTGGAGGAGGAGGATTTACCCTCTATCCACGAGATAGGCGAGTCTTCTCAGGCGCCCCGTCCCCTACCACTGACCGGGGAGCCGGTTGAGCGCACCGTGCCCACACCAGTGGCACAAGATGCTCACCGTGACCTCGAGACCCACTCAGTTCGGGATGACATTGAGAGGCTCAAGGGCCTCCACATCGAGTCTATAGTGGACTGCCTACATTCCGTGAATGAATGGTCTTACATCGTGGACCAGTCACTTCACGCTATTCACTTCCGGGTGGTTGCCATCGAGGAGCAGGCCGCAGCCGCCAATCAGCGTGTTGTTATAGCTGAACAGCAGGCTGCCGAGGCACAGGAGCGAGCAGGGTCTGCTGTGGCACTTGCTGCAGTTAGTGCTCTCTTCGCCTCTGTGGCCCTCTTTGTTGGTGTATTTTCTCGTTTCATTCATTAGCCTATCGTGAGCGGGTTGTGCTCACGTAATATTTTAGATTTGAACTTGTTTTTGTGGAGCTTTGTACTCTAAAAATACTTTGTATCTCGTACAATTTATTTATCAAGTTATGTTATCTTTTATATTGCGTGGTTGTTTGATTGTTGTGGTTGTCTACTTTGTGCATATGTGTTGACTTTATTATATATATTGTCTTATCTTGCTTATCGTTGTGATTTGAAGAAACATGCCGCCACGAAGGAGAGTCCCCCACAACAATGCAGAGGGCAGTGCACCTACGAGCTTAGCGGAGATTGAGGCAATGATCTCGCAACGAGTAGCCGATGCCCTTGCCGCTTACGACACTAACCGGAACGTGGGATCCGGTGGAGGATCGGAGATCAATGGAGGAGACGGAGGTACGACGGAAGTCCGAAGGGATGCATTGTCATATGTATTAAAGTCACTGTTTATGATTGTTTAATTTCTAACAAAGCAATTTATACAATTCAGGAACAGAGAACAATGCGAGGGGCTGTTCATTTAAGTCTTTCCTCAACTGCAAACCTCATACTTTCAATGGCTCTGAGGGGGCAGTTGGAATGGTTCGATGGATAGAGAAGGCAGAGTCTGTCTTCAGCATGAGTAACTGCACTGCGGACAGTAGAGTCAAGTTCGCCTCTGGCACATTTGAAGGGCAGGCACTATCATGGTGGAACTCTCATGTTCAGACATTGGGTCTGGATGTCGCCAATGCGATACCTTGGGAGGATTTCAAGGAGATGCTGAAAGAAGAGTATTGCCCTCGCAGTGAACTGCAAAAGATAGAGCAAGAGTTTTGGAATTTGACCATGGAGGGTGCCGATGTGGACACTTATACCACCAAATTTCATGACTATGCACGCTTGTGTCCACACATGGTGACCCCTGAATTCAAAAGGATTGAAAGGTACATTTGGGGTCTAGCACCTCAAATCCAAAGCATGGTAACTTCTGCTGAACCCGCTACAATCCAGAGCGCAGTGAGACTTGCTCACCACTTGACTGATCAAGCAGTTCGCCAGGGTGTTTTGGTGAAAAAGGGTTCCTTTGTGAGAAGCGCTGACAACAAGAGGAAATGGGATAATAATCATGGCAAGACCTTTATACCCCCAGTCCAGAAGAGACAAGAAACAGTTAAGGCCTTTGCTGCAGGCCCAACTGAGAAGAAACCAAGAGGTGGGTATACCGGGAACCTACCTAAGTGTAACAAGTGTGGTTTTCACCACGTGGGTACATGTGAAGACTCTAAGTGCCAAAAATGTAAGAGGTTCGGCCATGCAACTAAAAATTGCCGAACTACTGAGCCAACCGCCAACCCAGGGGCCAACCGTGGTTGCTTCGAATGCGGGAGTACTGCACACTTCCGCAAGGATTGCCCAAAACTGAAGAATCATGGGGGCAATAATGCGCGCGGTAGAGCCTTTGTGATAGGAGCCGGAGAAGCCCGTCAAGATCCGAACATTGTTACGGGTACGTTTCTCATTAATGATCACTATGCTTCTATTTTGTTTGATACGGGTGCCGATAAGAGTTTTGTGTCTAGCGAATTTAGTCCATTGCTTGGTATTAAACCAATCATGTTAACTAGTAAGTATACCATAGAGTTAGCCGATGGTAAGCTAATTGAAACCGATAAAGTAATTCAAGGGTGTACTTTGAATTTGGCGGATCACCCTTTTGTCATAGATTTACTGCCTGTAACGCTTGGAAGTTTTGACATCGTCATTGGGATGGATTGGTTGTCAAAGAATCGAGCTGAAATCGTTTGTCGTGAAAAGATTGTTCGTATTCCGCTTCCGAATGGGGAAACACTTTCGATTCAAGGAGAAAGGAGCGGTACTACGCTAAGGATCATTACTTGTATGAAGGCCCGGAAGTGCTTACGAAAGGGCTATCATGCAATCTTGGCGCACGTAATAGAAAAGCCAACGGAGGAGAGAAAATTCGAGGATATACCGATCGTTCGAGACTACCCTGAAGTCTTTCCCGAAGACTTGCCCGGACTTCCACCTCCGAGACAAGTCGAGTTTCGAATTGACCTGGTACCCGGAGCCGCACCGATTGCGCGATCACCTTACCGGCTAGCGCCATCGGAAATGCAAGAATTGTCTAACCAACTACAGGAGTTGTTAGACAAGGGATTCATAAGACCGAGTTTCTCGCCTTGGGGAGCCCCAGTCTTGTTTGTCAAGAAGAAGGATGGATCCTTCCGAATGTGCATCGATTACCGGGAATTAAACAAGCTGACTATTAAGAACCAGTATCCACTTCCGAGGATCGATGACTTGTTCGACCAACTTCAAGGATCCAGTTATTATTTGAAGATCGACTTACGTTCAGGATACCATCAGTTACGAATTCAACAGGAGGATGTTCCTAAGACTGTGTTTCGGACTCGTTACGGTCACTACGAGTTTATGGTCATGCCGTTTGGGTTAACCAATGCACCAGCTGTATTCATGGACCTCATGAATAGAGTGTGCAAGCCCTACCTGGATAAATTCGTGATTGTTTTCATCGACGACTTCTTGATATACTCACAAACTCAAGAAGAGCACGAGCAGCATTTGAGACTAATATTGGAATTACTTAAGAACGAGAAGCTGTACGCTAAATTCTCGAAATGTGATTTCTGGATTCGAGAGGTGCAATTTCTCGGGCATGTGGTCAACGAGAAGGGTATACATGTTGACCCGTCCAAGGTTGAAGCGATAAAGAATTGGGAAGCACCGAAGACTCCGACTGAGGTGCGACAATTCCTAGGTCTGGCAGGCTACTACAGACGGTTTATCGAAAATTTCTCTAAGATAGCCCAGCCAATGACGACCTTAACCCAGAAAGACAAGAAGTTTGATTGGGGTGAAAAGCAAGAAGCAGCTTTTCAGCTGTTGAAACAGAAACTATGTTGTGCTCCTATCTTGTCACTTCCAGAAGGAACAGACGGATTTGTGGTATACTGTGACGCATCACACCAAGGTCTTGGTTGCGTATTGATGCAACACGACAAGGTTATTGCTTACGCGTCCCGACAACTAAAAGTACATGAGAAAAATTACACCACCCATGACTTAGAACCGGGAGCCGTAGTTTTTGCACTCAAGATCTGGAGGCATTACCTGTACGGTACAAGATGTACTATTTTCACTGACCACAAGAGTCTCCAGCACATCTTTGACCAGAAAGAGTTAAACATGAGGCAACGCAGATGGGTCGAGTTACTTAACGACTACGACTGCGAGATTCGCTATCATCCTGGTAAGGCAAACGTCGTAGCAGATGCCTTGAGTAGAAAGGAACGAACCAAAACTCTACGAGTGCGAGCATTGGGGATGACAATTCACACGAGTTTAACCACTCAAATTCGCGATGCTCAGTTAGAAGCACTCAGGGAGCAAAACCTGAAAGATGAGTCCTTACGGGGTATGGACAAGCAATTTGAGATCAAATCCGATGAAACCCGTTACTTCATGGATCGGATTTGGGTACCAAGCTTTGGGAGCTTAAGGGATTTAGTAATGGACGAAGCACACAAGTCCAGGTACTCGATTCACCCAGGCTCTGACAAGATGTATCAGGATCTCAAGGAACTTTACTGGTGGCCCAACATGAAAGCTGACATCGCCACCTACGTTAGTAAGTGTCTGACATGTTCAAAAGTCAAGACTGAATATCAGAAACCGTCAGGGTTACTACAACAACCAGAGATTCCACAATGGAAATGGGAGCAGATTTCCATGGATTTCATCACAAAGTTACCCAAGACATCCGGTGGTTATGATACGATTTGGGTAATTGTCGACCGACTGACAAAGTCTGTACACTTCTTGCCGATTAAGGAAACTGATAAGATGGAAAGGTTGACCAGAATTTATCTCAAGGAGGTTGTCTCGAGACATGGAGTGCCAATCTCCATCATTTCAGATCGAGATAGCCGATTCACCTCTAGGTTCTGGCAATCTCTACAGAAAGCATTGGGTACAAGATTGGATATGAGTACCGCGTATCACCCCCAAACTGATGGCCAAAGTGAAAGGACTATTCAGACTTTGGAGGACATGCTTAGAGCTTGTGTGATTGATTTCGGGAACAAATGGGATACTCATCTACCATTGGTTGAGTTCTCTTACAACAACAGTTATCACACTAGCATCAAAGCCGCACCTTTTGAAGCACTGTATGGACGAAAGTGCCGATCACCTTTATGCTGGACAGAAGTTGGGGATAGCCAGCTTACTGGGCCAGAGATCATTCATGAAACAACAGAGAAGATCGTCCAGATTCGGGACAGACTTAAGGCCGCGCGTGATCGTCAGAAGAGTTACGCTGACGTGAGACGCAAACCATTGGAATTCCAGGTTGGAGATAAGGTTTTACTCAAAGTCTCACCTTGGAAGGGAGTTATTCGCTTCGGCAAGCGTGGTAAGCTAAACCCAAGATACATCGGACCGTTCGAAATCCTTGCAAGGGTTGGTCCCGTAGCCTACAAGCTTAAGATGCCGCAAGCACTCAGTGGTGTTCACGCAACTTTCCACGTGTCAAATCTGAAAAAGTGTTTATCAGACGAGACACAGGTCATACCACTCGAGGAAATCCAGGTTGATAATCGACTCCATTTCGTCGAAGAACCAGTTGAGATCATGGACCGAGAGGTCAAGAGAATGAAACAGAGTCGCATCCCCATAGTAAAAGTTCGATGGAACTCTAGACGAGGACCAGAGTTTACTTGGGAACGCGAGGACCAGATGAAGCACAAGTACCCGCAGTTGTTTGAAACTGCACAAGTCACTAGCTGAATTTCGGGACGAAATTCTTTTTAACATGGGGAGTATGTGACAACCGGCAAATTCAGGTCAATACCCGTCCCCGTCTCTGTCATAATTTGCATACATTATATTCGTGTTAGACTTAATTATGGTTAGTTAAGGTCATTTCATAAATAGGAAAGTCCATTCATAACATTTCACGCATCGGTAATTCGGTAAATTACCGGGTCACACGCAGTATAACCGGCACACGAGAAACTTGGTGATAATTAATATTTATTTTTTTTATAAATATTTTAAGATGTTACAACACTATTTTAGAATTTAAATATATGCGTGTGTTTATTTATATCAACTTGGTATTTAAACGTGAGTTTCTACCGTTTCACCGGTATATTTTATTATAAGGCGCTATTTCGACATATTAAAATTCTAGACATAGGTTTACATATTAGTGAACCACTAATTATATAAAGTATAATTTTATATATAAAAAAAAAACTCTCTTTTATATCACGTCCGATTTGTACCCGCTACCACCCGAATACCCGTTTAATCTACAAAGTCTCCTTTCCATTTAAATAAATACAAAAAAACTCATCGTTTTCTTTTCATGTTGGCCGAGATTTTCACATCCACATGGATAGTTCATGTATGTTACTTTTCCATATCTCTAAAATTTACATACTCATGTTTATCTTTTACCCAAGCACTTTCCAAGTGCAAGATTTTACCCTTTGGAACCATTAGTCAAATCCACCATGTTTTCCCTCTCATGCTTTCGGCCAAAGAATAGGCACACACAAACCCACACTAGCTAGTTCAGGAGATTTGACCACACCAAATTTTCCAATTTGGTGAAAGATCATTTTGCATCCAAAAAAATCCAACTCTTTACATAAACCATTTTTAGCCATAAAACAATCTCTTCTCATGTCCGAAAATTTGACTTCATACACACTTTTTCCAATGACCTATTACTTACAAGTCCTTACTTGAATTAAAAATGGAGCCAACACTTCTCTATTTTCCCACAAGAGATTCATTTCACCAACACTCCTCTTTTCTCTCTTGATTTACGGCTACACACCCCACCCTCAAACACTCAACTTTCAAACTTTAATTCAAGTGTTCAAGCCTCTTGCTAGTGAAGATCAAGTGTTCTAGTGGTGATTTCAAGCAACATACATCACTCATTCCTTCTTTCATGATTGCTTCTAGTGAGAAAACCTTCTTCGTGTTCATGTTTTTACTCTTGTTTTATATTTTGTTAACATGTTATGTACCAAACTTCACCCACAAAAATTCATTTTATTAAACATGGAGTTTCTATAAAATGACTACATGAGACTTATTTTTGTGTAAAAATAGTAATAATAACTTTATGGATTCATGAACTAAAATAAAATGTATATGCATCAAGTGGGTTTAGTTTGTCCATGGAAATCTTGTAGTGTTTAACATGTGGTATTATGAACATTTAGTTCCTTACAAGTTTATATTTTCTTGGTTAAGTTATGTCAATATTAATGGATAGTTGTATTATTATTAAGTTATCATGATAACATTTTTACTAAGTAGCTCTTATGACTTTTGCTATGGAACATTGGAGATATATATATATTTTACGTACCAAGTTGTATAAAAGATGATGGAAAACTTAGTCCTTATTTTATTTTAAAGTCCATCTATTTTAAATATAAAATCATTTGGAAAGTAAGACTAGACCTTAAAATACATATATGTCTTTAAAAATATATACTTGTATATATTTTGGTAGTGACAATGAAAACCGAAAGTTTATTTTGAAGTTATATTCCTAAAAGTTATATTTTGTAGAAAATAATATAAATATTATTTTTACTTAAAAATATGACGTGTTTCGAAAACATTACTTTAAATAAATATATAATATATTTATTTACCGTTCGCATCGGGTTACGACTCGGGTCGAGACAAGCTTTATTTTGAAACCCGAACACTAAGTTGACACCAAGTTACTTATGACATGGACGTACTTGATCGAATATATAACTTATATTTATTTTATGTGAATATATATTTTTGGATAACAAATACATATCACCAACGGGTCGTCGAGTCGAACGTTTTTTTTTTTAACCAAGACTTACACACATAACGTATCGAGTTGGGTGAAACTGTTACATAACTCACTTATACACGGATACATTACTTAGACCTTAAGGTGTCTTATATATTCTAGGGCACGCGTAGGTCGGTTTACTCTCGGACTTTTGCTACTTACACGCTTACGGTACTCACGCATCAGGTGAGTTTTCACGGCCCCATTTTACTTATTTTCCTTTTGGGGGAGATTACATGCATACTTACTGTTTTTCATTGGACACAATTTCATTTACATGATTTCACATATTACATAAGCGGTTTCATATCGTATTAAGTCCTCTCAAACTGGACCGTTAGTTTCATTTCTAAGCGAGGTAATCATGGATAGATCTATTTGGGTTTGACAACCCCCACCCGCGTTAGTCGCGCTAACTTTGACCGGAGGTCAAAACGGGTGCATCATTGACCTAATCACCCCATGCATACGATAGGCATGGTAGAGGCATTACATTACATTACTGTTACAGTCTAGCTTCGGTTTCGGTGTGCTTATGGTAATATTGTAGCATTGTCTGTACAGCAATCAAATCATTGAAAGTTTTGTGGTCCATTACAACGATTTACTTTTACATTTAAAACCTGTGAACTCACCAACATTATTGTTGACTCGTTTAAGCATGTTTTCTCAGGTCGTTAAGCTTGCACGAGATTAGGGTGCACATCATGCATGAAGTCTTTTGATGTTCCCATGACAATGAACATTTGCTTGTCTTTTGCTTGGCATTGTATTTTCAAAACAATTTATTTTCCTTCCGCATTACTTTCCGCATTAACTCTGTAAAACAATGTTATATTTTGGAACGATTTGGAATGCATGATTTTCAAAACCATATAGAGGTCGTTCTATGTAATCAGTGACGATGATCCATGACCGTCGCGCCCCGCGGGAAACCGCCGTGGTTGGGGTGTGACAGATTGGTATCAGAGACATTGGTTATAGCGAACTAAGTTGCATTTAGTGGGCTTAGACTATAACCGTGGTCTCATAACATTTACATTACCGCATACACACACTGCATACTTATGTTACATAGTATTTCGAATATTGCCTTGTCACAGATATGACTTCAGTAGACCCGATTGTTATATACGCTTCTGACGAGGAGTATACACCCGCGACCCCGCCACCACCACCAGCTAGGACACCACCAGCGTCGCCGCCTGCACCCGTACCGGAGGTAAGTTACGAGACCGACCCGGAGGAGGAGAGGGCTGGAGGGAATTCAGGTGGTGGTGGTGGTGGTCCGGTGGCGGCCGACGGCGGTCCGCGGTCTTCCGGCGGTGGCCGAAGGTGGTCGGAGATGCGGTTTTTCACCTGGAACCATTTCTCGACGCTACGAACGCAATGGTAAGCTCAGATTTCTCTAAATCCTTGCTTAAATTCGTTAAAAAGAGTTTTTAAATTCTGTCCAGAAAGTTTTATGCATGCGCAGTCTTAAAGATCGGACGATCCCCGGAAATCCGACCGTTAGAAATGCATGAATTTTGGATATGATCTTGTCAACACATAGACGCAAAACCCTACCAGAGGAATTTTTGATCAGAGCTCTCTAGTTATGCTTTTCATACCCTCGAATGTGACTGATAGGATTTTCGGATTTGAAAAACTGGGTCTCAAATAATCGTCGATCCCCGGAGATCCGACCGTTGGATCGTTACGATTTTTGGACAGTAGTTTTTTGGAATAAATATGAATGTTTTCACCGTAGGAAATTCCGATCAGATGTTGGGAAGTATATTTTTGAATACGAACAGATTGTAACAGTTTCTAGGATCGAAAACAGGAAATTGATCGGGTTGCATGGCCATCGAAACGGCATTGCATGTCAATTTTGAGCATGTCGGAATGCTCGGGAGATAAAAACGATCCTAATGGTGTTTTTGGTTCGTATTGCATGTGATACGGGAGGTTCCGCGTACGCGAACCATTTATACGGAAGGTATAAACTTTACCCGTTAAGCTTTGATTTTATGTTAGAATAGTTTTATAAGTCATTGTTTGAGAATTGAACATGAAAATATTTAGTATTGAGATATTTGGTATTTTTAGTGGTTATTAAGTTATACACCCAACCCTGTTTCACGTGAAACAAATAATGAAACTAATATATTTATTTTTATACGACAATTGTTTTGATAAATTTTTAAAAATTGTTGATCTAGCACCCAAAAGTGATTTTAATCAGTAGAATATGTTTTAAAATGAGTATCTGGAAAATTTGGTTATCTAACTCTTTATATATTATTTATTAAAATTCACACAAGTTTAATACATGGAAATTTGGGAAAAATACTTATAAGTATTGAAAAATTCTTGAAATTGGACAGTGATAGTTATATGATGAACTAAGACTCCTGTCAAAATTTTATGAAAATTGGAGTTGTTTAAGTATACGTTTAGTATTTATAAAGTTTAAACGGACGATTTATGGTTTGTATACTTCTGGATAAAATCAGAACTTGAAACTTGGTATGGGATCTTATATTGACTTAAAACCAATATGGTAGAAATTTGGTAAAGTTTTGGTATGTTTAGCTATTTTTCCCGAATTTGTAAAATTCTAACAATTTTAAATTCATATTAAATAATCTGGATATTAAAAAAATATGAAAATTTGTCAGAAATTTTTATTTATATACATGATCAATTTGTATAAATTTTAAGCAGTAAATTTATGTTTAAGTATGGTTTTGGAATTATGGTCCATTTAAATTTTATAAAAAGTTATTAATTTTGGAAAATTTTTATAAAAATTATAAGGGATTTTGGGCAAAAGTATAACCCCATTTAAAACATAAAAGTTGACTTTTAAATAGGGTGCTAATATCACACTAAAACCCTAATTTCGGATGAATCTGATTTTTAAACCGTAAACCGGACTTTACGTGCGTAACCGCGTTTTGGTCAAACGAAACTGTGACTTGAGATTTTATCATATATGACATTATAACTACTGATATTAATTAATAAAATCTAAAACTTAAGGTTTCAAAGTCACGAATTTATATAAAGGCTCGTTTTACAACTTTTGAGCGATTCGTACGTGTGTACACGGGTTTTGGGTATGCAACCGACTACATAGCCACTTTTGAGTAGTAGACTCAGTTTTATACTTTAGGCGTCCTAAATGCTATTTTTTTTGTCTACTTGGTTAGTAGGACTCGGTTAGGACACCTGTTTTTGCGGTTCTTTCGGATTTAGCCGTACCTTGGTAGCACTGAGTTGCTAGCCACACTTTGCTTGCATTTGGCTGCTGGACTTTGATAGAATTTGGATGTTAACCGTACTTTGCGGTTTTTGTTGACTATGTCACACTTATCACCGACGTTGTTCAGGTGAGTTTTCGCGGCCCCTTTTTACTTACTGTTTTACTATTTTTGGGGGAAAGATGTTTCATTTTTTTTTGTCACATGTAACATGATACATTGATTACATGAGTTATTTTTTTATAATGCCTTAAAGTCCCCAAATTTTTAGGCAATCAATTAGCTGAGCGTAGCCGTTGGGAATTTTGATTAGTATTACTTGAGTTGACACCCCCGCTCATGGTTTGGTCGCGCCAACCAGACTTGTAGGGTCACTTGGGCGCAAAGTTAGCCAAATTTTTTTTAGGCGGTTGTTTGCATTAGACTTCCGTATGGGGTACTTTATTTTTTTTTGTCGAGGCTTTGATTGCGGCTCATGGTATTATGTTGTCTAATACATGTGTACTCGATCAATGGATTTTTGATCACTTTGGATTTTTATCCGAAACTTTTTATAGAGTCGTAAAACCTGCGAACTCACCAACTATTTATATAGTTGACCCGTTTTCGAAACATGCTTTCAGGTAAACAGAATTGAAGAAGAGATTTTTATGAGGGCTCGCTTTTGGATTAGAACTATTGTTTCTAGTTATGATTATATACTTTGGTTGTAGTCAGGCATTGAGACACTTTGTATTGTTTTAGAGATTTTTCTTGTATTTGTACTTTCGTTAGAAGCATGTAGTATGGTTCAATGTAATGCACAATTTTCCTTTAAGTTTCTCTTGTACTTGTGTTCAATGCGATATACCGGTTACATCCCATACTTCCGCCTTGTTGGGGTGTGACAGACTTGGTATCAGAGCACTGGTTATAGAGAATTAGGTTTACTCGAGACTAGACCTAGACTATAACTCTAAGTTTATTGCATTGAACCATAGGAATTATTTGTGCATTGCATACTACCTCTTGCTTATCTACGACACATTGCTTCATCATAATCATGTCTTCGTCACATCACTACGCGTACTCTTTGATGATTCCGTTTACGTTTGCGGTAATCTATATCCGCATCTATCTGTCTTGGTGTTACCTCGAGCTGTAGTTGTACCTACATCGCACCTGCATGTACTCCAGTTCTGGAGCCGACTTTCTTATTTAACATCTATTGTTTTCACTTTGTGTGGTATATACTTGCTTTGGTGATCTGCTAGATTGGATGGCTAGAACTTTCGCCATGAGATATGACAGCCATAATTGCTCGATCTAAAGGGAACCCGAGGTGGAGAAGCAGGACTAAACGGGAGAGAACTCTACGGGTCAAGAGACCCATAAACTTTTTTTTGTTTGTTTTGTTGGATCATTGGATCCACGTATATGTACAAATTTGTAGCATGACTTGCTCGACTCTAATTTGGGGATCTCTGCCCTATTATTACTGCCTGACTTCCACCACACACTTTTTATTTTATTAGAGGACGTCTGTTGTTCCCCTCTATCGTTACCTCCATCCAACAACAGCCTTAGTCTGCAGATTGTAACCTTTCTGATTTTCATGTTTTTCCTATGTATTTTATGCCGTGCAATAAAAGATTTCAACCTTACATTTATTGTTCATATACACTTACAAGCATACACGCGTTCATTATAATACAATATTAACGAAAACAATCTTACAAACCTCGAGGACCAAACTTGACCAAAACTCAAAACAACATCAATATTACAAAACTACAAGGACTAGTCTTGAAACTTCCAAAAACCAACACAAGCACGGTCGCGCCTAGTCCTAGGCACGGTCGCGCTTGTGCCATGACCACGGTCGTGCTTAACATTAAGCACGGTCGCGCCTCGTTTACAGTTTGACTCCGCAAAGTCAAACCGACTCAAATCTTGTCCAAAAATAGATTGTAAACACGTTTAGAAGGTCGCGAAACTTGCAGAAGAAGATATTCGGCTAATTGAGACTAAAACACGACCAAATACACATGCAATCGTCCCAATACTCGCAAATTCTAAACCGACTCTTTTTTTAAAAACGAATCAAGTAATTGGGGCAAGAATCAAACGAATTAAGTTAAGCCCATACCTACCCGAGACATATATAAACTTCCCTAAACCCTAAATCCATCATTCCATCATCTCTATCTCGTCTGTCGATCAAGAAAAAGCCGCGAAGTCTCCCCGTAGCCGTCTGCACTTGTTGCCCATTCAAAACAGGTTAGTAATAGTTCATTAGGATCGTCTCTCCAAGCTAATCGAAAGCCCTAACTTAATTCGTAACCACATTACATGATTTTACAGAATTGAATCTGAGTTTTGATAAAAAATGGTTTTAAACGATCGACACGTTAAACAGGATATAAACCTAATTAAATGGTGTAATTCGATTCGCAAACATCATATCAATGAAAACCCTAAGTTTCTAATCTGTTTTATTACAAGAATCAGGCGAATTGCTACTGGAATTGGCCAGACACGGTCGCGCCAGCCTATGAGCGCGGTCGTGCCTGACCAAGCACAGTCGTGCCCCGTAAGAGGCCCGGTCGTGTTTACCGATCAAACCAAGTCCTGACCTAGTCAAAACCCTAGGCGCGGTCGTGCCGGATACGGACGCGGTCGTGTCTCAGGACCAGACTCTTGTTTTGACTTCTGACCAACCACGGGCGCGTTACCGACCAAACGCGGTCGCGTACGTGCCGGGCGCGGTCGTGCCATATACAAGCACGGTCGTGCTCATCCCTTAAACAGAATCTTTACTTTTATTTTCATTCTGTTAATTTGATAAATAAATAACAGTTTAAATAATTATTTTAAGACAAACCCTACACGTTTAAGAATGACAAATTCACTTCCGTCATTAAATAACGCAAATCAATAACTCATATACATTGTTCATTAGGTCGAACCTAGCAATCTACAACACATCGCTGTTTTCCATTTGCTTGTGCAACCTACACGCTACATAACACGTGAGTTACATAGCCCCTCTTTTACTCTATTTTACAAACGTTTTGGGGTGGAACATGCGTTCTATTTACATGTTTTCAATTATACACATATACAGTTCCATCCTATGCATGTTTACAGTTTTGCGCTTTGTGCTTGAGTACATTTTGTAGACCAATTATTATGCTCTTCATGTACAATCATTAACTAACAGCCGACAGTAAACAGTGGTAGATCTATTGAGTCTGACAAACCCACCCAGGTAGGGTGACTGTTACTGACAACACAAATTTTGAGTGCAAGTTACAAAGGTTTGATTGTATAGGTCACACGATGTTTTTCTCTCCATAAATGCCTTAATTGTCATGATTGTATTGAACTGTATGCACACAACACGTATTTTGCTATCACACGATTAAACCTATGTTTTCTCACCAACTCTTGTAGTTGACCCTCTCATTTAACCATGTTTCAGGTACTAATGTTTGAAGTGATCAAGATATGCTACACATAGGACTTTGGACCTAGAATATAATTAAACTAGCTTATTTGATGTAATTTACATTTATGTTTTGTGGATTGATTGTGCTTTGTTGAACTTATCTATTTGCAATGAAAACAATTATTAATTATTCAAACTTTAGCAAACCATGAGCAATGAACAGTCTGCACGCTTCACGCCCCGATGTTTCCGCCGTCGGTTGGGGTGTGACAGATTGGTATCAGAGCTTTGGTTATAGGGAATTAGGTTATTAGACACCTTTGACCTAGACTATAACTTTAGGATACCCACTTATGCCATGCTTCATGATTTACATGCTATGTGCTACATGCTATATGATATATGCTACATGTTTTATATGTATATATGAATAACAACTTAAATAAACAATATCCCTACCCATATCCTAAACCACATATCCTTCATGCCTGCTTCGATGTCATCATCAACATAACCTGAATCATACTCTTAGACTTGGGTCTATAAAATTTTCTTTTACACCCGTTAAGTTTTTTAGACTTTGTTTAATTATTAAAGGACACGTGCAATCTGGAAGAGTGACACCTGTATTCTGGGTTTTCTATCTAGGAAAGCATTTCGTATAAATCCCAACCAACCGAGGGACCCGTATGCTTTCCTGGGAATTCCCGGGATGAGTGTTTACTTATAGGCTAAAGCACGTCTCCTTGATAATTATCTGAGTTTGAATTAACCTTAATATGTCATAGTACTCGAGTGATTATGTCACTATTTGAGTACAATCCAAACTATGAACTACTTGCATATATTTATTCTTCTATTTAATCCAAGAAAATCTCACAACTCTTATTGTGTCTAAATCTGTAGAATGCCTCCTCGTCGTGTCAACAGCAACAACAGCAATAACACTGACCTGGCTGCTTTACTCACACAGCTGGTGAACCAAATTACCCAAGCCAACAACAACAATAATGGCCATGCCAGTGGAAGTGCTGCTACTGGAGGTGGTGGTGGTGCCAACCCGCCACAATGCACCTTCAAACACTTCAACTCTTGTAATCCCCTCAAATTCTATGGCAGCGAAGGAGCCACGGGACTCCTTCAATGGTTTGAAAGCATTGAGAGCACTTTTCTCAATAGCGACTGTCCCGACAACCTCCGTACTCGTCATGCTACTAGTGTCTTTCAAAAAAGGGCGCTTACTTGGTGGAATGGTGAGAAAAGGACTAGGGGAGTGGATGTAGCAGTGGCACTGCCGTGGGATGAGTTGAAAAGGATCATGACTGAGGAATTCTGTCCTCGAAATGAGATGAAAAAGCTAGAAGCGGAATTTTGGGATCTTGCTCAAGATAGTGGTGAAAGCTTAGCATACACCACCCGTTTTCACGAGCTGAGTCTACTTGTGCCACACATGGTTACACCTCTGTCTAGGTGTATTGAAAAGTACATTGGTGGTCTACCTAGACAAATTCAAGATACTGTGGTAGGAGGAAATCCTGCTACTCTAGAGGATGCTATCCGTTTGTCAGCTACACTTACTGACAATCATGTTAAAGCGGGTACACTTACAAGAAAGGGTGCCAAGAAAGTTTCTGAAACAACAACACCTTCCGCTCATGTCAAAGAAGTCCAAACTGAACCATACCGCAATACTAGGAAGAGAAAGGTCAAGAACTGTGCTGTAATCACTCCGGCTGCTCCAGTAAATCAAGTTGCACCCATAGCTCCAAACCCAGCAAAGAAGCCCTATGGGGGCAGCTACCCACTTTGCAACACCTGCAACTACCATCACCCTCCAAACATACCTTGTCGCCTTTGCAACCACTGCGGGAAACATGGCCACACAGCCAATATTTGTCGAGCCAAGGCACTTGCCAACCAAACCAACCCAGCAAATCAAGCCAATCATCAAGCAACTAACCAAGCCATCCCCGCCATTGCAAATGGACGTGCTTGCTTCGAATGTGGCGACCCGAACCACTTCCGTAACCGGTGCCCAAGACTGATCAATGTTAACCAAGGCGGAGCTCGTGGGCGTGCTTTCAACATCAACGCCAATGAGACTCAGGCCAACACTGATGTGGTTAACGGTACGTTCCTTATGAATAATCATTATGCTTCTATACTATTTGATACCGGAGCCGATAAAAGTTTTGTGTCACTAGACTTCGAACCGTTACTTGCAAAAACCCGGTCTAAACTAGAGAAAACCTTTACCGTTGAGGTAGCCGACGGTAACACCCTTACGATTGACACCATCATTTATGATTGCTCCCTAGAACTAAATAAACACACCTTTCCAATCAACCTCGTACCAATGCCATTAGGGAGTTTTGACGTCATCATAGGTATGGACTGGTTGTCAAAGCACCATGCCGAAGTCATGTGCTTTGAAAAATGCATCCGTATACCACTCCCATCCGGTGAAACGTTGACGGTCTTTGGTGAGAAACCTTGCAAAGGACTCAAACTAATGTCATGCATTACCGTCCAAAAGTATATACGAAAGAAGTGCATAGTTTTCCTAGCCCACGTTATCCGAAAAGAAGACAAGAAGAGGAGTGTACAAGACATCCCCATCGTTCAGGATTTTCCCGAAGTTTTTCCTGATGACTTACCAGGTCTTCCACCTGTTCGGCAAGTGGAATTTCGCATCGATCTTGTACCTGGAGCAAACCCGGTGGCTAAAGCTCCATACCGGCTTGCACCTTCCGAGATGCAAGAACTTGCAAGTCAACTTCAAGAACTCTCCGACAAAGGTTTCATACGGCCGAGTCATTCACCGTGGGGTGCACCAGTCTTATTTGTTAAAAAGAAGGACGGTTCTTTCCGCATGTGTATTGACTATCGAGAACTCAACAAACTTACAATCAAAAACCGCTACCCTTAACCTAGGATTGACGATCTCTTCGATCAACTCCAAGGTTCTACCTACTTCTCGAAGATTGATCTTCGATCTGGTTATCATCAACTCCGTGTGCAAGAGGAGGATATTCCCAAGACTGCCTTCCGAACGAGATATGGTCACTACGAGTTCATGGTTATGCCTTTTGGGCTAACCAATGCACCTGCTGTCTTCATGGACCTCATGAATCGCATGTGCAAACCATACCTTGATAAATTTGTTATCGTGTTCATTGATGACATCTTGATCTATTCAAGAACTAAGGAAGATCATGAACAACACCTTAGGTTGATTTTGAATCTCTTGAAAACCGAACAGCTATACGCCAAGTTCAACAAATGTGAATTTTGGCTAAAAGTTCAATTTTTGGGTCACATTGTCAATGAAAAGGGAATTCATGTTGACCCCGCCAAAATTGAAGCTGTTAAGAATTGGAAAGCTCCTAAAACCCCTACCGAAGTTCGTTCGTTTCTTGGCTTAGCAGGTTACTATCGAAGGTTCATCTCTAATTTCTCCAAGATCGCTGTTCCCCTCACTGCCTTAACCCAAAAAGGTAAACCCTATGAGTGGGGACCAAAGCAAGAAGAAGCCTTTCAAATTCTCAAGCAAAAGTTGTGCAATGCTCCTATCCTCACCCTTCCTGAAGGTGAAGATGATCTAGTTGTTTACTGTGATGCTTCAAACCAAGGTCTTGGTTGCGTTCTCATGCAACGAGGCAAGGTGATCGCTTATGCATCAAGACAACTCAAAATCCATGAGAAGAATTATACTACGCATGATCTGGAGTTGGGTGCTGTCATATTTGCGTTGAAGATTTGGAGACATTATCTCTATGGCACGAAATGTGTGGTGTTCATCGACCACAAAAGCCTCCAAAATATCTTCAACAAAAGGAACTCAACATGAGACAACGACGTTGGGTTGAACTCCTCAACGATTACGATTGCGAGATTCGTTATCATCCCGGCAAGGCTAATGTTGTAGCCGATGCACTAAGCCGCAAGGAACATGTCATGCTTCAAAGTGTCAAGATCCATTCCGATATTCAAGTTCGTATTCTAGAAGCTCAACATGTCTCGGTTACCGAGGGCAATAGGTATGAGGAAATGTCTTGTGGTGCTGAATTCCAATTAGAGACTAAAACCAATGGCTTGCTTTATTTTCTAAATCGTCTTTGGGTTCCCGATCGTGACGATCTCCGAGCATTCATCATGACCGAAGCACACAAGTCTCGATATTCTATCCATCCTGGTGCGGATAAAATGTACCAAAATCTTCGTCCACAATATTGGTGGCCTGGTATGAAGAAAGACATTGCTTTGTTTGTAGCAAAATGTCTCACATGTTCTAAAGTCAAAGCTGAGCATCAACGCCCTTCTGGTTTACTTGAACAACCGGAAATCCCCGTGTGGAAATGGGAGAATCTAGCTATGGATTTCATCACTAAACTCCCTCGCACTTCGAGCGGTTATGACAGCATCTGGGTGATCATTGACCGTCTCACTAAGTCCGCACACTTCTTGCCTATCCGTGAAGACTATAAGGTTGAGAAATTGGCCCGAATTTACATTGACGAGATCGTGAGTCGTCACGGCGTTCCTTTGAACATAATCTCCGATAGAGATGCTCGTTTCACTTCTCGGTTTTGGCAATCTCTCCAAAAGGCACTTGGTACACGACTGGATTTGAGCACGGCCTACCATCCCCAAACTGATGGTCAGACCGAGCGAACAATCCAAACCCTGGAAGACATGCTGAGAGCCTGTGTCATCGACTTTGGTGGCAATTGGGATTCACATTTGACACTTATCGAATTTTCCTACAACAATAGTTACCACACCAGCATCGACATGGCTCCGTTTAAAGCTCTCTATGGTCGTAAGTGTCGTTCTCCCATCTGTTGGAACGAGATTGGTGAAGCACAAATCACCGGTCCCGAGTTAATTCAAGAAACCTCCGACAAGATTATCCAAATCCGTGACAACATTCGAGTTGCGAGGAGTCGGCAAAAGAGCTATGCCGACAATCGACGCAAACCCTTGGAATTCCAAGTTGGTGATCTTGTACTTCTAAAGGTGTCTCCTTGGAAGGGGGTGATCCGTTTTGGGAAGAAAGGCAAGCTAGCACCTCGCTATGTGGGTCCATTCAAGATCATTGAAAGGATTGGGAAAGTGGCTTACAAGCTCGAGTTACCTCCATCACTTGGCAGCGTACATCCTACATTTCATGTATCCAACCTCAAGAAGTGTCTTGCTGATGAGAATCTCCATATACCTCTTGACGATGTGCGCATAGATGAAACGATGCACTTCGTTGAAAAACCAGTCGAGATTATGGATCGCGAGATAAAACAACTCAAGCGCAGCCGTATTCCTATTGTCAAGATTCGTTGGGAATCTAAACGAGGACCCGAGTTTACTTGGGAACGAGAATACCAAATGAAGCTCAAGTACCCACATCTTTTTGCTGAAGCAGTAGCCTCAACCAGTTGAATTTCGGGACGAAATTCCCTCAACATGGGGATACTGTAACCTTTCTGATTTTCATATTTTTCCTATGTATTTTATGTCGTGCAATAAAAGATTTCAACCTTACATTTATTGTTCATATACACTTACAAGCATACACGCGTTCATTATAATACAATATTAACGAAATCAATCTTACAAACCTCGAGGACCAAACTTGACCAAAACTCAAAACAACATCAATATTACAAAACTACAAGGACTAGTCTTGAAACTTCCAAAAACCAACACAAGCACGGTCGTGCCTAGTCCTAGGCACGGTCGCGCTTGTGCCATGACCACGGTCGTGCTTAACATTAAGCACGGTCGCGCCTCGTTTACAGTTTGACTCCGCAAAGTCAAACCGACTCAAATCTTGTCCAAAAATAGATTGTAAACACGTTTAGAAGGTCGCGAAACTTGCAGAAGAAGATATTCGGCTAATTGAGACTAAAACACGACCAAATACACATGCAATTGTCCCAATACTCGCAAATTCTAAACCGACTCTTTTTTTAAAAGCGAATCAAGTAATTGGGGCAAGAATCAAACGAATTAAGTTAAGCCCATACCTACCCGAGACATAAATAAACTTCCCTAAACCCTAAATCCATCATTCCATCATCTCTATCTCGTCTGTCGATCAAGAAAAAGCCGCGAAGTCTCCCCGTAGCCGTCTGCACTTGTTGCCCATTCAAAACAGGTTAGTAATAGTTCATTAGGATCGTCTCTCCAAGCTAATCGAAAGCCCTAACTTAATTCGTAACCACATTACATGATTTTACAGAATTGAATCTGAGTTTTGATAAAAAATGGTTTTAAACGATCGACACGTTAAACAGGATATAAACCTAATTAAATGGTGTAATTCGATTCGCAAACATCATATCAATGAAAACCCTAAGTTTCTAATCTGTTTTATTACAAGAATCAGGCGAATTGCTTCTTGAATTGGCCAGACACGGTCGCGCCAGCCTATGAGCGCGGTCGTGCCTGACCAAGCACAGTCGTGCCCCGTAAGAGGCCCGGTCGTGTTTACCGATCAAACCAAGTCCTGACCTAGTCAAAACCCTAGGCGCGGTCGTGCCGGATACGGACGCGGTCGTGTCTCAGGACCAGACTCTTGTTTTGACTTCTGACCAACCACGGGCGCGTTACCGACCAAACGCGGTCGCGTACGTGCCGGGCGCGGTCGTGCCATATACAAGCACGGTCGTGCTCATCCCTTAAACAGAATCTTTACTTTTATTTTCATTCTGTTAATTTGATAAATAAATAACAGTTTAAATAATTATTTTAAGACAAACCCTACACGTTTAAGAATGACAAATTCACTTCCGTCATTAAATAACGCAAATCAATAACTCATATACATTGTTCATTAGGTCGAACCTAGCAATCTACAACACATCGCTGTTTTCCATTTGCTTGTGCAACCTACACGCTACATAACACGTGAGTTACATAGCCCCTCTTTTACTCTATTTTACAAACGTTTTGGGGTGGAACATGCGTTCTATTTACATGTTTTCAATTATACACATATACAGTTCCATCCTATGCATGTTTACAGTTTTGCGCTTTGTGCTTGAGTACATTTTGTAGACCAATTATTATGCTCTTCATGTACAATCCTTAACTAACAGCCGACAGTAAACAGTGGTAGATCTATTGAGTCTGACAAACCCACCCAGGTAGGGTGACTGTTACTGACAACACAAATTTTGAGTGCAAGTTACAAAGGTTTGATTGTATAGGTCACACGATGTTTTTCTCTCCATAAATGCCTTAATTGTCATGATTGTATTGAACTGTATGCACACAACACGTATTTTGCTATCACACGATTAAACCTATGTTTTCTCACCAACTCTTGTAGTTGACCCTCTCATTTAACCATGTTTCAGGTACTAATGTTTGAAGTGATCAAGATATGCTACACATAGGACTTTGGACCTAGAATATAATTAAACTAGCTTATTTGATGTAATTTACATTTATGTTTTGTGGATTGATTGTGCTTTGTTGAACTTATCTATTTGCAATGAAAACAATTATTAATTATTCAAACTTTAGCAAACCATGAGCAATGAACAGTCTGCACGCTTCACGCCCCGATGTTTCCGCCGTCGGTTGGGGTGTGACAGATTGGTATCAGAGCTTTGGTTATAGGGAATTAGGTTATTAGACACCTTTGACCTAGACTATAACTTTAGGATACCCACTTATGCCATGCTTCATGATTTACATGCTATGTGCTACATGCTATATGATATATGCTACATGTTTTATATGTATATATGAATAACAACTTAAATAAACAATATCCCTACCCATATCCTAAACCACATATCCTTCATGCCTGCTTCCATGTCATCATCAACATAACCTGAATCATACTCTTAGACTTGGGTCTATAAAATTTTCTTTTACACCCGTTAAGTTTTTTAGACTTTGTTTAATTATTAAAGGACACGTGCAATCTGGAAGAGTGACACATGTATTCTGGGTTTTCTGTCTAGGAAAGCATTTCGTATAAATCCCAACCAACCGAGGGACCCGTATGCTTTCCTGGGAATTCCCGGGATGAGTGTTTACTTATAGGCTAAAGCACGTCTCCTTGATAATTATCTGAGTTTGAATTAACCTTAATATGTCATAGTACTCGAGTGATTATGTCACTATTTTAGTACAATCCAAACTATGAACTACTTGCATCTATTTATTCTTCTATTTAATCCAAGAAAATCTCACAACTCTTATTGTGTCTAAATCTGTAGAATGCCTCCTCGTCGTGTCAACAGCAACAACAGCAATAACACTGACCTGGCTGCTTTACTCACACAGCTGGTGAACCAAATTACCCAAGCCAACAACAACAATAATGGCCATGCCAGTGGAAGTGCTGCTACTGGAGGTGGTGGTGGTGCCAACCCGCCACAATGCACCTTCAAACACTTCAACTCTTGTAATCCCCTCAAATTCTATGGCAGCGAAGGAGCCACGGGACTCCTTCAATGGTTTGAAAGCATTGAGAGCACTTTTCTCAATAGCGACTGTCCCGACAACCTCCGTACTCGTCATGCTACTAGTGTCTTTCAAAAAAGGGCGCTTACTTGGTGGAATGGTGAGAAAAGGACTAGGGGAGTGGATGTAGCAGTGGCACTGCCGTGGGATGAGTTGAAAAGGATCATGACTGAGGAATTCTGTCCTCGAAATGAGATGAAAAAGCTAGAAGCGGAATTTTGGGATCTTGCTCAAGATAGTGGTGAAAGCTTAGCATACACCACCCGTTTTCACGAGCTGAGTCTACTTGAGCCACACATGGTTACACCTCTGTCTAGGTGTATTGAAAAGTACATTGGTGGTCTACCTAGACAAATTCAAGATACTGTGGTAGGAGGAAATCCTGCTACTCTAGAGGATGCTATCCGTTTGTCAGCTACACTTACTGACAATCATGTTAAAGCGGGTACACTTACAAGAAAGGGTGCCAAGAAAGTTTCTGAAACAACAACACCTTCCGCTCATGTCAAAGAAGTCCAAACTGAACCATACCGCAATACTAGGAAGAGAAAGGTCAAGAACTGTGCTGTAATCACTCCGGCTGCTCCAGTAAATCAAGTTGCACCCATAGCTCCAAACCCAGCAAAGAAGCCCTATGGGGGCAGCTACCCACTTTGCAACACCTGCAACTACCATCACCCTCCAAACATACCTTGTCGCCTTTGCAACCACTGCGGGAAACATGGCCACACAGCCAATATTTGTCGAGCCAAGGCACTTGCCAACCAAACCAACCCAGCAAATCAAGCCAATCATCAAGCAACTAACCAAGCCATCCCCGCCATTGCAAATGGACGTGCTTGCTTCGAATGTGGCGACCCGAACCACTTCCGTAACCGGTGCCCAAGACTGATCAATGTTAACCAAGGCGGAGCTCGTGGGCGTGCTTTCAACATCAACGCCAATGAGACTCAGGCCAACACTGATGTGGTTAACGGTACGTTCCTTATGAATAATCATTATGCTTCTATACTATTTGATACCGGAGCCGATAAAAGTTTTGTGTCACTAGACTTCGAACCGTTACTTGCAAAAACCCGGTCTAAACTAGAGAAAACCTTTACCGTTGAGGTAGCCGACGGTAACACCCTTACGATTGACACCATCATTTATGATTGCTCCCTAGAACTAAATAAACACACCTTTCCAATCAACCTCGTACCAATGCCATTAGGGAGTTTTGACGTCATCATAGGTATGGACTGGTTGTCAAAGCACCATGCCGAAGTCATGTGCTTTGAAAAATGCATCCGTATACCACTCCCATCCGGTGAAACGTTGACGGTCTTTGGTGAGAAACCTTGCAAAGGACTCAAACTAATGTCATGCATTACCGTCCAAAAGTATATACGAAAGAAGTGCATAGTTTTCCTAGCCCACGTTATCCGAAAAGAAGACAAGAAGAGGAGTGTACAAGACATCCCCATCGTTTAGGATTTTCCCGAAGTTTTTCCTGATGACTTACCAGGTCTTCCACCTGTTCGGCAAGTGGAATTTCGCATCGATCTTGTACCTGGAGCAAACCCGGTGGCTAAAGCTCCATACCGGCTTGCACCTTCCGAGATGCAAGAACTTGCAAGTCAACTTCAAGAACTCTCCGACAAAGGTTTCATACGGCCGAGTCATTCACCGTGGGGTGCACCAGTCTTATTTGTTAAAAAGAAGGACGGTTCTTTCCGCATGTGTATTGACTATCGAGAACTCAACAAACTTACAATCAAAAACCGCTACCCTTAACCTAGGATTGACGATCTCTTCGATCAACTCCAAGGTTCTACCTACTTCTCGAAGATTGATCTTCGATCTGGTTATCATCAACTCCGTGTGCAAGAGGAGGATATTCCCAAGACTGCCTTCCGAACGAGATATGGTCACTACGAGTTCATGGTTATGCCTTTTGGGCTAACCAATGCACCTGCTGTCTTCATGGACCTCATGAATCGCATGTGCAAACCATACCTTGATAAATTTGTTATCGTGTTCATTGATGACATCTTGATCTATTCAAGAACTAAGGAAGATCATGAACAACACCTTAGGTTGATTTTGGATCTCTTGAAAACCGAACAGCTATACGCCAAGTTCAACAAATGTGAATTTTGGCTAAAAGAAGTTCAATTTTTGGGTCACATTGTCAATGAAAAGGGAATTCATGTTGACCCCGCCAAAATTGAAGCTATTAAGAATTGGAAAGCTCCTAAAACCCCTACCGAAGTTCGTTCGTTTCTTGGCTTAGCAGGTTAAAAGTGATTGGTACAAATAATTAAAAGTGATCAGATAGAACATCCACACTTTTACGCGAAAGTGCAACACGATGACATGATCCAATGAACATTCCAGTTTTTTTTTATTAGCTGAGAGCTCGAGATAGAGGAAACACTGTAGGGACCATGCAAAGTAAATTATCATTACGGGTGCACACGTAATCATAATCTGCAGTGCATGAGAACTCTAGTGAGTCTTATTGTCCGAGTTAATGTTCATGATTAATCTGTATTTCTAGTCCCGATTCCCAGTCATCCGAATATTGATCGAAACTATCGTAACCTTAGGGTTGAGCCGAATACATCGAATGATGCGATAGGCTACCTCAGGTGACATGGGAATTTATATTGTCTCTTTTATATTTGAATCTTAATGGATCCAAAACTCTTATCAAGTTTTATTGTGCATGACAATTTAGACCGAGACACTGAATAGATCTGTTTTCAGTTGATTTAACCTCGGTATTTGGACCGGATTTGGCAATTAATTGTTAAGTATTGCTTCATTTTTGAGATCTAGCTAAAGATTTTCTCATTTCAATTTTGTTATATGTTTATCAACGCATGTGACGACTCTCTGTCTAGCGTGAATCAGACCTCGACATTTCTGACTCCCCTAATAGATCTTCATGTAACATTCTCGCAGTTCTGAAGGAACAAGAGAAATTCTAATTTGATCTAATCAACTCCTTACTGAATCTTAAGCAACGAAGATTTTCTCTCATCTATTTTACTTGCTAAATCATATCCCTTGAGATTTACTAGCCACGTAAATTCAATACTGGCTTTACAACGATCGACACTTGCAGTAAGTGTACGACTATAATCGGAGGTCCCGATAACCTTGGATTTTATCTTATAATCCAAATGCACTCTAATATCGATGGAGTAACAATATGATGGAGAAATTCCTTAAAGAAATATAAGCTTCTTTTCTTAGACAATATAACCTTTCTATACGATCGTTCGTTCGTATAAATTCTCATTTCGGTGTTTGTCATTCTTAGTATACTCCTGATAAATATTTTTAATAATTCAGTTTTACACCTACTTGAAATTTCCATTGCAAGTGCTCTGCACTCACTATGGTAATTTGGTACACTCAATCCCGATTCTCTTAACCGCGACGCTTATATTGTGGAAACTTAACTTGAGAAACTTGTTTACTTGGGAGGAGCCATCTTTATGACGTTCATTGTCGTGTTTATTTCTATCATTTGTAGTTCTACTATGGACACCGAGCGGCTTGTGCCCGGGATTCTTTTAGTTGGATTTATAAAAACTTTTTATTTTTGGATAGCTATGGCTTAGTATGAAACTAATGCCCTTTTTTGTGAACATTGCTACGTATGTTTTGCAAATCTTGATTTCTCCTGGCGCTTCGATGTCTTATTGAAATCCATTTTGATGGAGAAAATGAAACTTTATGTTGGAATGATTCTTTGTGCACCAAAAATTTTATTAGTCATCATTCAAAGTTTAGTTATGGTGATTATCTCTATTTGTTACTCTACGTATTCTGTCCTTATAGATCCGAATAGGATAGTCTCATATCCTTTTTGTACTTACTCTCCATCAAAGGTCATTTTGTTGATTGACTTTCTGATTTCCAACTAGGTAGAGGCCTATACGCATCCCTTATTCTCAATCTCCTGTAATTAGAAAACCTTAGAGCAACTACTGTTTAGAAACGACTTCTTAACATGTACCCTGAGGGCATACGAATCTATGACATTAAACACTCTATCCATCAAATTTATGGCTTGAACTCTTATGTAAAGGATTTTAAGGCTATAACCGATATTAGTGAAATACTAAATGGTAAGTCATAGTAACACCGTTCGAAAGCCAAGAAAGTTGCAGGCATATTGTACTACCAGTTGTTGGCAGATAATCAATTCGACCATCTTCAACGCGAGATCTAAGGACAAACTCTGAAATCTTATGGTCCATTTTCACCGACTTTAATGGAAATCGAGGACCTAAGTTGAAATTTGAAAACCTTATCATTTGAAAGATGTGTCCTTAAATCATAGGAGGCAAATTTTGAATTTATTTCTATGTTCTACAATTCTTAACCAATTAAAGTTGTACGCTACCACGAAGAGGAACAAGGGACGAATCATAGTTTACTCTGCTCTCTTGAACATCCGCTTGGGATTGCATTATCTTTAAGGGATCTATGAGCATGACGTCCTCACATTTGGCAAATTCCTGAAGATTACTTGATCCTCTCCTATTTTTTTTACGTCTACTTTATGAGAATCAAACCCTAGGCTAAATTGACAATGATATTATATCAAAGTCTACCCATTTTGTGGGTTATCAAGCTCATAATCATTTTCGAGGGACACTATTTTTATGAGATTATTTCCACAATGTGACTGTTTATTTCCTCATCTAGCTGAATAGCGGATTACTTCCGAATCATTTCAATACACATCAAGAAAGATGCAGACTTCTAATGTTATCCTATCAAATTTGGCTGACTCGATGTGAAGAGTAGACCATATTTTGATATGGACTTCTTGTTAAAATTTCAGAATTCCATTTCTGACCGTTAACCAAATTCGATTTCTGGTGTTAGTCAATTCAATGTCCAAATATTGAACTTGCACCTAGTCTTTTAACTAATCTACTTGATTAGATCGTCCTAGATCTTTAGTCACTTTCTATATCTAGATCTTGTGGAGATTTGATTTTTAGTATAACTCATTGCTAACCTTGGGCAATATGTATACGATCCTTTAGTTAAAAATCATCAAACACGGTTATATTATATCGAGACTAACACGCGAGTTAGTACCGAATCCTAATGCTTTGTGGTGAGGTTACATAGCATCGGGTCATCGCTGACATCTATTTTATGATGATGACTCATTTGCTATAACACTTCATAGGATTGAGTAAATTTGACTCTTAGCAAATTTATCTCGACAGAATCCTAGTATAACTTCTATGTTTGTTAAGCTTCGGTTTAACGACTTGAGTTTGGTACAATCATATTGGTACTCATTATATACTTGCTTTGTAAACCTTTAAGCTCGGATTACTCGTTATTAATTCACTCTCTAATAACTAATCATCACTCTTCAATTCTAGTACAAGAAGTGTGAATCTCGTCCTTTTGTTATGGTGATTTTCAAAATTTCCTTGTATCTACTTATACGGTTATGTTGTTTACACACCAACCATGTTGTGTCGCCTTATAACGCAACAACGTACTGACCATTATGAGTAATTACTATTACTAACAATAAGTACATACAACAACCTGAGATTCCACAAAGGGATGTGGGAACAAATTTCAATAGATTTCATTACTAGGCCTGCCTAGAACATTGAGCGACTATGATTCATTTTGGGACATTGTTAATCAATTAACGAGCTCTGCACATTTCCTACTTATCCGAGAGGATTTCTAGGTAGAAAAGCTAGCTCGACTGTATTGTGGTGAAATTGTAACAAGCATGTAGTGCCTGTTTCCTTTATCTTCGATACGGATAGTCGCTTTACATCCCATTTCTAGCAGACACTACAGAAGCTTTGAGAACGCGCTTAGATATGAGCACCGCTTACTATCCTCAAACTGACGGACTAAGTGAACGAACTATTCATACCTTGGAGGATATGCTCATGGCTTGTGTGATAGAATTTGGTGGCAATTTGGATACTCTTTTACCTTTGGTCCGATTTCCTTACACTAACAGTGATCACATTACCATTAAATGAGCACCATTGGAAGCTTTGTTTTGATACAAAGGTTGATCACCATTTTGTTGTGTTGAGGTTGGTAATAATCATTTGATTGGTCTTGTTGTTTACAAACTGAAACTACCTCAGGAGCTTAATGGTATATACGATGCTTATCGTATATCGAGTTTCAAAAGGTGTTTAGCCAACAAATCCGTAATTATACCACCTAAGGAAGTTCGTATTAACGAAAAGTTTCATTTTAACGTGGTGTTATCTATCTGTATTCTAAGTACATGATATGATCATCCTTCATAACCTATATTATTTGTTATCGCTGTGACACATTTTTATTTCAATGAGTCATGGTGATTCTACCGACTCTTTGAACTTTAATAGCACCTCTCCTGTTAAACCATTATGGTTACTATTTATAATAGTATTCCTTAATGAAAACAAGCAGAATGATACTTTTTCTTGCTTATAAAACGATACTAAATCACCGGGATTTTGTATCATAATATCATTTTGGATTTGTACCAACTTTGTATACCTGTGTATATCAATCTTATAACGGATTTCTTAATCTTCCGAATAACATCAACAGTGTACCGTTTGACTGATCAGTAAATAAATGATCTATAGAATCTTTGGAATTCGAAAGATTTTTCTCTCATGAATATTCAGATTTCTTTTGAGCCTTTCTAAGTGTAACATACTCTCTATGATTCTTAGATCTCGATTTGTCAAATTTTCCTGTTGTATCTAAGAAACTACATTTCCCTTTATAATCGTACATGAATCAAGTTACGAAAAAGAACTTGTCAACTATTACTCCAGTTGAATTTCGGGACGAAATTCTGTTAACTGGGGGAGAATGTGACAACCGTGACTTTTACGGTCAACACCCGTGTTCGACGAGTTCGTATAATAATAATAATAGTATTATTATTATGTGAAATATACTTTCAAACGAAAGGAACTCGTTAGTGAACGAAAAATAATAGAAGATTTATTTGGGTGTTATAATGTCAAAAATTTGATCAAGTTCTAGTTTATACGCGTTAACACCTGATTCGAACGGTTTCGTAAATTTTAATTTAAATCCGAAAGGATATATATTTACGAGACGCAAGGACTCGAGGGAAAATAATAAATTATAATAGGTTATTTTTGGATAAAACAACGCCTCCATTTTTTTTTTATCGGGTTCGTTTAAGCGAGAAACCGGCACGCGATCGGAGACCACAAGGTATATAAATACCCCACTACTCTCTTTTTCTCTCATTTGATCAATTCTTTGAGAAAAGTTAGAGAGAGAGAGAGGAGAGGGCTGGAGAGAATTCAGGTGGTGGTGGTGGTGGTGGTCCGGTGGCGGTCCGGTGGCGGCCGACGACGGTCCGCGGTGGTCCGGCGGTGGCCGAAGGTGGTCGGAGATGCGGTTTTTCACCTGGAACCATTTCTCGACGCTACGAACGCAATGGTAAGCTCAGATTTCTCTAAATCCTTGCTTAAATTCGTTAAAAAGAGTTTTTAAATTCTGTCCAGAAAGTTTTATGCATGCGCAGTCTTAAAGATCGGACGATCCCCGGAAATCCGACCGTTAGAAATGCATGAATTTTGGATATGATCTTGTCAACACATAGACGCAAAACCCTACCAGAGGAATTTTTGATCAGAGCTCTCTAGGTATGCTTTTCATACCCTTGAATGTGACTGATCGGATTTTCGAATTTGAAAAACTGGGTCTCAAAGAATCGTCGATCCCCGGAGATCCGACCGTTGGATCGTTACGATTTTTGGACAGTAGTTCCTTGGAATAAATATGAATGTTTTCACCGTAGGAAATTCCGATCAGATGTTGGGAAGAATATTTTTGAATACGAACAGATTGTAACAGTTTCTAGGATCGAAAACAGGAAATTGATCGGGTTGCATGGCCATCGAAACGGCATTGCATGTCAATTTTGAGCATGTCGGAATGCTCGGGAGATAAAAACGATCCTAATGGTGTTTTTGGTTCGTATTGCATGTGATACGGGAGGTTCCGCGTACGCGAACCATTTATACGGAAGGTATAAACTTTACCCGTTAAGCTTTGATTTTATGTTAGAATAGTTTTATAAGTCATTGTTTGAGAATTGAACATGAAAATATTTAGTATTGAGATATTTGGTATTTTTAGTGGTTATTAAGTTATACACCCAACCCTGTTTCACGTGAAACAAATAATGAAACTAATATATTTATTTTTATACGACAATTGTTTTGATAAATTTTTAAAAATTGTTGATCTAGCACCCAAAAGTGATTTTAATCAGTAGAATATGTTTTAAAATGAGTATCTGGAAAATTTGGTTATCTAACTCTTTATATATTATTTATTAAAATTCACACAAGTTTAATACATGGAAATTTGGGAAAAATACTTATGAGTATTGAAAAATTATTGAAATTGGACAGTGATAGTTATATGATGAACTAAGACTCCTGTCAAAATTTTATGAAAATTGGAGTTGTTTAAGTATACGTTTAGTATTTATAAAGTTTAAACGGACGATTTATGGTTTGTATACTTCTGGATAAAATCAAGACTTGAAACTTGGTATGGGATCTTATATTGACTTAAAACAAATATGGTAGAAATTTGGTAAAGTTTTGGTATGTTTAGCTATTTTTCCCGAATTTGTAAAATTCTAACAATATTAAATTCATATTAAATAATATGGATATTAAAAAAATATGAAAATTTGTCAGAAATTTTTATTTATATACATGATCAATTTGTATAAATTTTAAGCAGTAAATTTATGTCTAAGTATGGTTTTGGAATTATGGTCCATTTAAATTTTATAAAAAGTTATTAATTTTGGAAAATTTTTATAAAAATTATAAGGGATTTTGGGCAGAAGTATAACCCCATTTAAAACATAAAAGTTGACTTTTAAATAGGGTGCTAATATCACACTAAAACCCTAATTTCGGATGAATCAGATTTTTAAACCGTAAACCGGACTTTACGCGCGTAACCGCGTTTTTAGTCAAACGAAACTGTGACTTGAGATTTTATCATATATGACATTATAACTACTGATATTAATTAATAAAATCAAAAACTTAAGGTTTCAAAGTCACGAATTTATATAAAGGCTCGTTTTACAACTTTTGAGCGATTCGTACGTGTGTACACGGGTTTTGGGTATGCAACCGAATACATAGCCACTTTTGAGTAGTAGACTCAGTTTTATACTTTAGGCGTCCTAAATGCTATTTTTTTTGTCTACTTGGTTAGTAGGACTCGGTTAGGACACCTGTTTTTGCGGTTCTTTCGGATTTAGCCGTACCTTGGTAGCACTGAGTTGCTAGCCACACTTTGCTTGCATTTGGCTGCTGGACTTTGATAGAATTTGGATGTTAACCGTACTTTGCGGTTTTTGTTGACTATGTCACACTTATCACCGACGTTGTTCAGGTGAGTTTTCGCGGCCCCTTTTTACTTACTGTTTTACTATTTTTTGGGGAAAGCTGTTTCATTTTTTTTTGTCACATGTTACATGATACATTGATTACATGAGTTATTTTTTTATAATGCCTTAAAGTCCCCAAATTTTTAGGCAATCAATTAGCTGAGCGTAGCCGTTGGGAATTTTGAGTAGTACTACTTGGGTTGACACCCCCGCTCATGGTTTGGTCGCGCCAACCAGACTTGTAGGGTCACTTGGGCGCAAAGTTAGCCAATTTTTTTTAGGCGGTTGTTTGCATTAGACTTCCGTATGGGGTACTTTATTTTTTTTTGTCGAGGCTTTGATTGCGGCTCATGGTAATATGTTGTCTAATACATGTGTACTCGATCAATGGATTTTTGATCACTTTGGATTTTTATCCGAAACTTTTTATAGAGTCGTAAAACCTGCGAACTCACCAACTATTTATATAGTTGACCCGTTTTCGAAACATGCTTTCAGGTAAACAGAATTGAAGAAGAGGTTTTTATGAGGGCTCGCTTTTGGATTAGAACTATTGTTTCTAGTTATGATTATATACTTTGGTTGTAGTCAGGCATTGAGACACTTTGTACTGTTTTAGAGATTTTTCTTGTATTTGTACTTTCGTTAGAAGCATGTAGTATGGTTCAATGTAATGCACAATTTTCCTTTAAGTTTCTCTTGTACTTGTGTTCAATGCGATATACCGGTTACATCCCATACTTCCGCCTTGTTGGGGTGTGACAGACTAAATAAAATACGTAAAAATAAATGAATGGTTATGATTTGGTTTAATGGTTTACACATAAAAAAGTGGTCATCATATGATCATTTTCCTATATAGGGGAAGGATTATAAGAAAACTCATTTTTCATGAGAAAACCAAAAAACTACTTATTAAAGTGAAAATAAATATTAAAAAAATCGTAACTCAAAAAATAAATCAAAAACTAAAAAACTGGTTCGGAGACCTTGTTCCCCACATCGCCCTCGTTAAAAAAAACTGGGTTTAGTTTTTAAGTTTAGTTTAGTTTTTGTTTTTTTGGAGGGGGTAGGGTGGGAGGGGTGGGGGGTTTGGGTTTTTGGGGGTGGGGTGGGGGTTTAGGTTTTTGGGTGGGGGCGAATTGCGGAATCATTTTTCGAATTTAATCGATGTTTGTTTTGATATAAAAACTTTTTTTTAATGCTTAAGGAAAGATTCGATAAATATCCTTGAAGTATTTAACAGTATAAAATAAAATTATACCTCTTCGCTGTCGTTCATTCTCTTGTAGTTAACGTGTTCCTTACAAGGGACCAATCCAACCAAACATTTCCCTACGGCCACCTGCCTAAGTGGTACTCTTCTATGGCTCCAGGACTCCAGGTTTTGTAAAGAGATAACATAAATAGAATGAATTTTTATGAAGACAGAACTTTTATTTCATAACTGTCCTTCCCAAAGGAAGAACTTCTTGATATTTACATCTCTCCTTAAGAGGGAGAGTTTACTCACACATTACAAAGGATTGAAAAATAGAATTCTAGGGGGAAGAATGCGATGCTAAACACTAAAATCAAACTCCTTTATATAGTAGGAGAAGATTATTACAAAAGACTAAACTAGCCTTCTATTTTCGTCATGCATGACGTTTTTAATCGACAAACCCATGTGTTGGGTCCAGTTCTCTTGTGTCTTCTTCTGACAAGTAGCTGTCCAAAGGAGGGTTGTTACTTTCTTTTGAGCTGTCTACACAGTATTGGCATTTATGATTTTCATAAGTGCGCTGCAACTTTTGGCAAAGTTTTTCTTTAGTGGAGGGACTTGCTTCAACTTTGTTGAAAATGATTCTCTGCTCTATTTTTTCTAAAGCCTTTTTTTCATGCTTTGGCAGTGGTGTCCCACTAAAGCTTGTAATGATGCAATTATGACTGCAATAGTTTACCTTATTAAAGCTTCCTGCTTTTATTTTTTGGAGATTATTAAGAATTTTTAGGAATCCTCTCACTCTTATTTCTACCCAATTTTCTGGGTCTTCGTAATTCTCTTCCATAATTCTGGAAGGATTAACCGTTTTGTTTTGGCAATGTCAATTTCTAGAGGATGGTAGCTTTGGAAGGAATTTCCTTGATACCAATCAGGAAGTGTAGAATTACACTTAATAAAGATATCAGCATCTCTTGCTGCTGCAATCTTTTTTCAAAAGTTTTTAATAGCTTTCTTTACTCCTTCTGTAAAAAGACTAATTTCTAACAGATTGGGAGAAAGATAAATAAACTTTATTAATCCAGCAGTGTATGCTAGAGAAACGAGTTTTGTGTCAGCACCTAGACAAAAGATAATAAGACTTTTAGTTGCCTTATCTTCCGTATAGATGTGTTCGTTCTCGAAATCATTTTGACTTAGAGACCTGGCTTTAGACCAAATTGATCTAAATTCATCTAAAGAGATGTTATCGTCACTTTCTTCTGTTTCTTCTTTTACAAAAGATTTTTGGAAAGTTTTCTTGAATTCAATAACTCTTTCTTTTTTCTTGGCCGTCAAAGGTTCAGGAAAAATTGTTACCTTTAAAGGTATTTCTTTCTTTTCGAATTCTCTGTTTTCTCCATCGAAGATGACATAAAATCTGGATTTTTCGGATTTCATGGGTTCTTGAATGATCCGAGAGTAACTTGGTCTAAGAGAGACCTTTTCAGTTTTTAGCAAACTGTCAGCTATCAACGGATTTGATATGCCTTTACCAGAGCCGTTTGCTTCTGGGCTAGACGAAGATTGTGATTCTTCATTTTTCTTATTTTTGCTTTTTTCCAAAGCAACAGGAATCAACGGATTTGATTTTTCTTTACCCTTTGCCGTTTGCAGGGGAATAGATTCAGTTTGTAACTTTTCGGTTTCTTGTACTGAATTAACAGTTGTTTCTAGACTTTCGTCATAGACAGTTATTTTTTCCCGAAAGTTTTTTAATTCTATAAGTAGAATTTTTTCTTTGAGGCGTAAAGCCTTTAGATCCTCCATTTCTAATTTTTGAAAGATTTTTTGAGAAATGATGACTGTGTTTGAAAATTCTTTGCTTGTTTAAATAGGCAAAGTTTTTACTGAAATACGTAAGTGCTTACGTTTTTTGAAAGTCTCGTGTTAAGCTGTCAGCAAGCACGTTTTTGGTCCCCTCAAGATGCTCAATGTTAAATGAGTATCTTGAAAACCACATGTGCCATCTGACAAGACGGCCTTGTTTGTTATCTCCTGAGATTTTTGTCTGTAGGAAATAAGTAAAGTTTTTATTATCTGTTCTTACTAAAAATTTTACAGGAGTAAGATAGATTGAAAACTTAGAAATTGTGTTTTTTACCGCTAGTAATTCTTTTTCATTACTGTGGTAATTTCTTTCGGCTTGTTTAAAGCTTCCAGAAGTGTATTTGCAAATTTCTTCTTTTTCAGAAGTTTTTGCCTTTAGAACTTCACCACAAAAATCATTGGAAGCATCAGTTTCTATTATAAGAAAATCTTCTTCCTTTGGAAGATAAAGTTTTGGAAAACTTATTAGATTTTTCTTTATTTTTTTAATATAATCTGTATCGGATTGTTTCCATTCCCATACATATTCTTTTTTCAATTTTACCTGTAAGGCTTCCTGATTTCTGCTAGCTTTGGAATGTAGCTTTCTGCATAGGTTAAAACACCTAAAAATCTTTGAAGATGTTTCTTATCTTCAAGTGTATCCAGAAATTTGTGAAGATTTTCAAGGATGTGTTTTTGTGGACAATGCGTTCCATGGTCTATTTCAAGACCTAAAAAATTTATCTTTGTTTTAAAAAGATTAGTTTTCTTTTTTGACAAAATAATTCCGTGTTTTTCAATTGTTTTTAAAACTGAAACAACATGAAAATAATGTTTTTCTTCGGAGTTTGAGAAAACTATAATATCGTCTACATAGACAGTACAATAATTTTCTAATCCTCTTAAAGCATTTTGCATATGTCTTTGAAATATGCTAGGTGCTTGTTTTAAACCAAAAGGTACTACCTTCCATTGATAGTGGCCGTCAGGGCATGTAAACGCCGTTAAAAGCTGAGATTCTTCATCTAACAGAACCTGCCAAAAACAACTTTTGCAATTGAAACTTGAAAATATGGTTTTTCCTTGTAAGAGGGTTAATAATTCTTGCATGGAAGGAAGGTTATGGCTATCTCCCTTGGTAGCTGTATTAATTGCTTTATAGTTTACAACCATACGCTTTTTTCCTCTTCTTTTTTCAGCCTCATTTTCAACTAAAAATGCAGGAGACATATGAGGAGATTTGCTTTGAACGATTAACTTAAGATCAAGTAATTCTTTAATCTGTTTGTTAAACTCATTTCTATCCTGAGGACTATATTTCATTGGTTTTACCCTAATTATAGCTTTTGGATTTATTAATTCTATAGACGCTTTCATCCAATTTTTGGATTTTTCAGGGTCGATAGGGTTTTCTGAACAAACTTTTTCAAGTAAGGCTTCAATTTTTTGATATTTTTGTATTTCAAGGAAATATTTTTCTCCTGGAGTTATAACTTCTTGAGTTATATTGGTTCCTGGGATTGGTTTTGTTTTTGAGTCTTTTTTCATTGACTCAAGGAAATCTGGTTTTCCCATTTGAAGAGCCTTTGTTATCTTCTTTATTAAAATCATTTCTTGATTAAGATGAAAAGATATTCTATCAAACCATTGGGTGAAAGGCCCGTATAATTGACAGAAATTATTTCCTAGGAGTATATCTATTCCCGACTCTTGTTGATAGATGGTAGGAATAGGAAACGGTTCTCCTGAAAAGTAGACGATAAGGTTTCTACAAACCTTGTCTAATTTTATGGTTTCTTGATTCGCAATTGTTACTTTGATATCTTTGAGGGTGTTTTCCCATAGATCTTCAGGAATAACATATTTGCATGCAAGTCATAGGCTTGCTCCTGTGTCTACATAACAATGTAGAGTTATGGTTTTATAATCTTTTAAAAAGATTTTTCCTTTTATATAAATGGAATTTGGATTAGTTATATTTGAATAGACTAATTCATTTTCCTTTTGAATATTCTGACAAAAATATGAGTTGTCAGTTTTGCTCATTCTGAACTATCCGTAGTTGTTTCAGATGATGAGTCATCTTTGATTTTTGAAAAATATACTTTCATATAACCTTCAAAAATGTTTTCTGATGGAAAATATCCTTCGCTTTCGGCTTCTAAAACGAGCTTTGTTTTTTCTGGAAATTTTTGTTTGTTGGGACATTCATTGGCATAATGTCCTTCTTCTGAGCATATCCAGCATCTGCACTTCCAGAGGGCAAATTTTTGGTTTTTCTTTAGAAAAGTATTTTCCTTGGGAGAATATTTTCTTCTTAGTTTGCCAAAACCTTCTTTTTCTCTTATATTTTTTCTTATATTTCTTTTTGAAATATTTTTTATCTTTGATAAGATCACAGCCAAAAGATAACTGTGGTTCTTCTGTAAGTTTCTTACAACAACTTTTGTTAAATCTTTTTAGCTGTTTTTGTTTATTGGAGAGATCGCAGTAAACTGTAATTTCTTCTTTAACAATCCTTGTAGCAAATCCGAGGGAATGCATAGTTAGATTGTTCTTTTCTTTATTCCATCTTTCTTTGGCTTTTTCTCCAACGATAGGTATTTTCATTAAATAAACTTCTATCCAAGAGTGATGGGGTAGGGTGGGAGGGGTGGGGGGTTTGGGTTTTTGGGGGTGGGTGGGGTGGGGGTTTAGGTTTTTGGGTGGGGGTGGGGTGGGGATTTAGGTTTTTGGGGGTGGGTTAGGTTTTTGGGTGTACTACACATATGAAGTAGCAGTTTTTTGGTTTTCTAATGAAAATTAGTTTTCTAGTGAACTCACCCCTATATATATATAGGGAAGGGTTCAAATGCTAACCAACCTTTTATGTGATAACCGTGCTAACCACTATAAAACAATCACATAATTTATAAATTATTTTTTCTTTTAGTTGTTAAATACTTTTTGAACATATATCTTGAATATAAATACGAAATAAGGAGTCTTACATATATGTATCACATAATGTTACATATACGTGACACTTAGTGTTAACACTAACAAAAATGATAATTGTTACATATACGTATCACTATGTTTTAGAGTGGTTATCATGGTTTTCACATAAATATTGGTTAGCATTTGAACCCTAACCAATATTTATGTGAAAACCATGATAACCACTCTAAAACATAGTGATACGTATATGTAACAATTATCATTTTTGTTAGTGTTAACACTAAGTGTCACGTATATGTAACATTATGTGATACATATATGTAAGACTCCTTATTTCGTATTTATATTCAAGATATATGTTCAAAAAGTATTTAACAACTAAAAGAAAAAATAATTTATAAATTATGTGATTGTTTTATAGTGGTTAGCACGGTTATCACATAAAAGGTTGGTTAGCATTTGAACCCTTCCCTATATATATAGGGGTGAGTTCACTAGAAAACTAATTTTCATTAGACACCCAAAAAACTGCTACTTCATATATATATATATATATATATATATATGGTTGGGTTCAAATACTAACCCCATTTTATATGCTAACCATGTAAACTAAGTCTTTGCAATTGATCTTGTATGATCAATGGTTGATATACTTTAGTGACAAATTTGTAATTGTTTAAATTAAAACTGATTTATATTAATTGCAAAATGGTACAATAAGAAATTACTTTGCAAATCAATTAATTATTTTCCTAATATTACTCACACTCTCTGTCCTATCTCTCTTTTATTAAAATCAATTAATTAGTTAAATTACACAAAATAACTTGAAAATCTATAATACTTCAAAAAATAAGTAACTAAAAGGACACTTGTCACAGTTATAGACATTCTCATTTTCATTTTGTCTCTCTCTTCTATTAATAATCAACTCCACTATTTTAGACAACTAAATTAATCATATGTTTCAATTTTATTCTATAGATGTTTAATTTAAAATTGTGTTTATCTTAATTAAATTGTTCAATCATATTTATGTCAATTTACAAACTGAAAACAATTTTATAACCTAGCAGAATCAGAAAAAAAAATTTAATCGTATATTTATATTGTTTCATTTTAACGAGTGTATTTATTAACATATTACATTACATTTGATTCAACCCATGTAATACACGGATTTTTTAAGACATAATGTTTCTCATTAGTAACTATATAATATTACACTTATTCAATCCGTGTAGTACACGGGGTTCTAAGCTAGTTGATAATACATCGATATTTCATTGATAAAAAAACACAAATTATTATAAAATTATTTGTGAATCAGTAACCTATTGATATGTATATGTACAATCAAATATGAATAATGTATTGATACGTATATGTACAATCAAATCCGAAAAACCATAACTTTGATACAAAAACAAATAACATATATACTTAATAATCACAAAAAATACCATAACTTTGATTAAAAACAAATAAATCTGAAAAACATAATAATCTACAGGCAAACATGAAGGACACGTTTACTACATATATGTAACACATGATTTAGTCTGTTACATATGTATAACACATGTGTTACATGTATAAGACATGTGTTACATATACGTACCAAATTGATTTGGTAAGAACACGTCACTCGATTCTAATTTATTGGAGGGTTAAATATACGTGTCAACTGGGTTACGTATACGTATCAACTATGTTACTTATACGTATCAATTGTGTTACGTATACGTATCAACTGTTTTACTTATACATATCAACTGTGTTACGTATACGTACCAAATTGACAATGAGCATCTCTAATTGAATAATAAACTAAACTAATCTAAAAAGTTAAACAAAAATAAAAAAATGTATTCAACAATTGAATAAAATTAAAAATAATTAAAGGTTGCTACTGTATAACAATTGAAAATCAATGAAAGAAACAATTGAAAAAACTAAATATATGTTGTTGCTCTATATGTTAAACAAAAATATAGAATAAAATTGAGGTTTGTTATGATAGGTAATGTTGAAGTAACTACGGAGAAAATAAAATTGAGTTTTGTTATATTAGTATATCTTTAAGTATTTATGTAATGAATAAAATTATTATTTCATTTACTACACTTGGTTTCATAGAGGATATCAACCCTCCTCACCGAACTAGTTATTTCTACTTAACTTGTTTGACCAAACTTCCTTTGCTTGACGGTGATTCAGAAGACTTCTTTGGTTTCCGTGTTGGTTTAGATGTTGTCGCGTCTTCGTTTAGGTTGGGTGCCCAAGTAGTGAAATGTTCGTCATTTGAACCCATGTATTTGCCGGAGTCCGCCGATTTTCTTTTATGATCGGATTAAGTATCAAACTCCTCACCCATCAACGTTTGACGGGTCCATTTGTCATGAGCCCGTACAATCTCCCAACAGCTCAGTCACTTAACGCTTACTTCATTACATCCAAACCGTTGACCCCACTATCACGTAGACGATCCTACAAAGTAATACATATTAACATTAAAATAAAGGTACAAAAAAATACATACCGCTTGAATCCAACATCCGTTGAAGTGATACATGCTTGTATTCAAAGAAGTCCACTTTGAATTTAGTTGGTGTCTTCTTCGGATGCTTCCTCCAACTTGATTATTGTAATGCTCAAGTATCCGCTCCAAAAAATTATCCCGCTTTTGTTGATTTCCAGTCGTCGAGTCTTCGGAAATATGACACCAAGCCTTACACAAAGCTTCAGTTTGTTGGGGAGTCCACGGTTGATGAGCCGCATGGTTTATGAATTTTCCTTTTTTGATGATTTCTTCGTCAACTTTAACCTCCTCATCTTCGATATTTGGATATATATATCGATTATGTTCTAAGCTAGGATCCTCGTGAACATTGTAATCGCTACTGTCATCATAGATGGGAAGTGAACATTCTTCTTGACGGGTGTCGGTTGTCGTATCAAGGTGCAAAAGGTACAAAAGTTTATTGATCTTGTAGGGAATATGTGTATCGACCCGGTGTAATTTGCGTAGGCATGACCGGTATTTGAGGATACGGAAAAACTGGGTATGAAGTATATGGTTGTTGGGGAATTTCTTGGCTTGTTGGTTGTTGGCTAGAACCGCCTCTCGGTTTGGACACTTTTTGCGGCTAGAACAAACTTTTTTCGGATCTATTGTATTTTTATATAAAGAATAGAGGAGATAGGATGTATTTTTTGTGGATTGAGTATATTGTTTGATTTATGTATTTATAGGGGGTAAATTTATTAAATTAAAGTTTTTTTTTTTAACTTAAACGGCTATAATGACGTTGAACGGCACAAAACAAACGGCTTCTTCAACTTTTTGAATGGGTTCTAATACCCGCTGACCTTACCTGTAAAGATAAAGACTGATGGCTACAACATTCTCTAAGTATAATTGTTGCGGACTCCACAATTTTGACAATTGATGAAGTTGCTGCGGATAAGTGTCTATGCTACGGATAGTTAAGTTTTGCTGCTGATGTACAACTATGCTGCGGATAACCTTTCCCGTTGAAGAGAAAAGTTGCTGCTGATAGGCTTATTAGCAGCATCAAACATTGATGTTGCTGATAGACAAATTATTAGCAGCTTTGACTTTACTACCGACACCTTTTGCTGCAACACAGAAACACCTATCAGTGGAAGAATGTTAGTGGTGTAGATAACAATAGACAAAGCTACTACTTCTAAAGTCTCATGCAAAGATTCCTACGAAGACTTTGGTTCTGAACCTTCCTGTTTGTTGCAGTTTGTCTTCTTGTTGTCTACCAATTGTAGTGTAACTTGTATCTGTCAAAGATAAACGACTTGTGTTTGAATTGATCCTTAGAATCAAGGGTCTATCTTGATTCTAAGTTCCTTTATATGTATTGTTTCTCTTCATTGTACATGCACGCTTCCTTAGAGTTTTCTCTGTAACTTGTAAACTTTGAAGATCAATACAATTTGCATTTATCAGTATTTTCATTATTCCTTGTTACATTGCACATTTGTGATAGTTTCCGCCAAACTCAACTAAACAGAACCATCTTGTAAAACTACGATCCTACATTACCCGCTCCCATCTACCCGATGAAGCCGCTTGGGTTGCGGCGGTGTACCCGCAAGCCCGTCGGCTACCCGCCTGCGAACCCACTACCACTCCCAGTGCCCTTAAGATGAAGGTTGTGCCTACTCAACTTATTTTGAAGCGTGAAATAGTTTGGAAGGGTAAAACTGGAAAACCTACCATTATTGACTTTTTTTCAAGTTCCCTTTATTTTAAAACACGAATAATTTTTTTATATGACATTATTATTTTTTAAATATTACACCATAAAATCGATCATTTTATTCTCTTTAATTTGAGTATAGTTTTGCTGTACTTTTAATATAAAAAAACTAACTTTTTTTTAAGAAAATGTTAATGTGTTCTACGTATAACATGCGTGATTATCACTATGCGTTATTATTTATAAAACGTGTGTGTTTATTATCATTTTAAAACATTCGTTTTTGTTAATATTCATATAACATGCGTGATTATTCGTATAACATGCGTTATTATCATTTTAGAATATGCGCGTTAATATTATTACGAGGACGCATACTGAAATTTATTTTCTAAAAATTAGAAACTGAATTTCAAAACTTCGAAAAATTCAAGATTCAAACGTATACCTTGTACTGTTTGAATTTGTGATTTTATTTTCTTTTATTATAAGAAAGGAACTTTATCTTCATGTTCAATGTATCCTAGCCATAAACTTTTTGGGGGACATTTATTGTTTTAACGTTTAAATTTTGGGTCATTTATATACATGTGCTCTTTCTAAGTTTATTTATTACATATTTATTCAACCTTTAATTTTAATTATATATTCCCCCTTCCTAAATCTTATATATTACATACTAGGTTAGAATCTCGTGTATTACACGAGTTAAATAAATGTAATGGTATATACTAAGTAATAAAAAATTATGTTTTTATTTTTATAACCTATGTATTACACCCGTTGAATAAACCCGTGTATTACACATATAATGTAATCTATTAACACATACACGCGTCAAAATATGTTTTTAAAAAAATGTATTTTGACGTGACAGTTATAAACTCTTTAATACATTTTTTTAGTCGGGTATTAATTTTTTTATATAATTGATAAATATTAGTTCATATTAAATTTATTTAGTTAATGATATAATAATTATTCATAAATAATAATAAATATCCATAATTAGATTAATATTTAATAGGAGGGAGGAGCGATAAAAAACATGTTGAGGATGCATCAGTAAGTGACATGTGTCACATAATTTACTTCTTTATTAAGTAGTACATATATAGATTTAATATAATTATATTCTTCTTAATAATATATTTATAATATAATTAATATTTATTAAGATATATGCGCATTTATTAGGAGAGAGAGGCGGGAAAATCAATGTGAGAAGTCATGAGGAAACCTTTATTTATTATTATAGATTACTCAATTTATTTAAAATAACTTATTGAATTACTATTTTACCTTTAATGAACCAATTAAAGTACTATTTACATATATTTACTTCCTAGATATATCAATTTATATATAAGGGTAAATAGGTAATTGTGTAAGCACTGAGTAAATATGTTATTGATTTTTATGGTTGGATATATATATTATTAAGGAGGTTAAGAGGGGGAAATATGTAAAAAAAACTCTTAAATTTATACTATATAATAAATAAAGGTTTTTCTTGTCACGCGTTATCTTTATACTCATTATCATTTTTTTTTTGCATCTCTCTTATTAAATACACCCCTGTTTTATTTTTAAAGAAAATTGTAATCTTTATATTAATAAATTTCCTCACATATTTTGACGAGTGTATGTATTAACATATTATATTATATTCCATATGTTTATTCAATCCGTGTAAAACACGAGTTTTTAAACAATAATCTTTTTATTACTTAATATATAATATTATATTTATAATATAAGATGAATTTTGGGTCATCTGTAATATATCGTGAGTGACACGCACACGGAACCTCACGTTGTTCTTCCATGAGCGAAGTGTGACAAAGGGCATTGCGAGCCTGGTAACAGGCGTTGGGCGCATATGGGGAAGAGATTATAGCCAAACGGCTATATGTTTAAAAAACTAATTTAAAATTTTAATTTAATCCTATAAATACTAAACAACTTTTATATTTTCTTAACACCTCTCACATTCTACTCTTTAATTTAACATCTTCTACAAACATGAACCTAAATTACCCATTCAATCCAAAGAACCCATTTTTCCAAATCCCTCCATTCAACCAAAACCAACAATTTAACCCAAACGACCCAAGCAATTTACCTAAACCATTTTTGACCCTAGCATATATGTTACCGCCCCCAAATGGAACTAAAGCCAAACCAAATATTGTACACTTTAGTCAATTGGAACCAAACCCAAATCAACAAATCTCCACCCACACCCGATTTCGTTTCCATAATACAACACAAACTCTATATTGTTCCCGAAACACAACAGAAAACCACAAAACGAAGTCGGCAAAAAGAAACAAACTACAACACCTACACCTGGAGGGACCACAAGTTGACCACGAAGGAAGAACTAGCATTGGCTCGGGCTTGGTTCGCCATGTCCGAGGACCCACAAGTTGGTAACAATTTTCTTAAACTTTTTATTTGTTGTTGAATTTTTATTTTTTAGTTATGTTTACTTTTTTGTTCGTTACTGTATTTTTATTTTTAGTAATGTTTATTTTTTATTTGTTACAAGAAATAATAAAACATCCTCGGATTTTTTGGAAACACATTCTTGAAAATTTTCATGACGCAATGGGTCGGGGGAGAATAATGTACCTCTCACATGATATCGTCCAGATGGAGGGACATCCGTCTAATGTTTGAAAAGTTTAATGGGATCTATAACAAGAATTTCAACAATCGACGAAGTGGTACAAGTGACCCCAATATATTTCAGGCTTAGTGTGGCGAATATAAAAAAGACATGAGTTTGGTGTTTGCTCTTATAAAGTTTGGGAGTTGGTCACCCTCTTTATGAGACAATCATCAAAACAGACAAAAAATCATCCTCCAACAAATATACTAGCCAAGGTAGTTTGGATACCCATTCTCACATTAACTTTAACGATATGGATGATGAGATTGAAGTTCAAGAAGAACCGATATGCCCGCCCGAGCGGAACAATAAAGGGAAACATGCAACATCCTCTAACAAGCTCGACTACAAACAAAGTTTGGATACTATATCGAGGAGGATGGAATGGTTTAATGAGCTAACATTGGTAAAGCTCGAGTTGAAGAGAGAAAACCAAAAGAACTCGGATATGTAACTGCTTTTGGCTAACATCGATCATTTGACGTGACAGATAGTGAAAATACCAAGAAGACGAAACCACAAATTAGGGAAAAATACGACATTCAATAATTTTAGAAAATTGTTCGGTGCATTTATTATGTTTTTTTAATATATTTTTAGGATATTATTTTTTTTGCTTTTTTAATTAATATAATGTTTCTTTTATTATTATGCTTTGTTTTTTGTATATTTGTTTAAAAATAAATAAATACATCTTTTAATACTAATAAAGGAATACTTTTTGATGTCACTTGGTAACTTCTTAATGCATTGTTTCCCTCCAAATCTCTATCAAGTATAATTATTATTAATATTAAAAATATTAAATTAATATTAATACTAATACTAATTACTAATACTAATTATAACTATTACTAATACTATATTCTAATCAATAACAATAATACTAATTACTAAAATCTTTGACCCCAATAATTTGAATACATTTTCCACCGTTTTAAGCTGTGTTTAATTAATGACCCTTTTTTTTAATTTAATTAATAAACACTATTATAACTTCTTATATATCTATACTAGGTTAAAATCTCGTGTATTACACGGGTTGAATAAATAAAATGTTATATACTTATTAATAAAAAAATTATATTTTTAAAAACCCGTGTAATACACGGGTTGAATAAATCGGTATATTACATCGGTTGAACTGTTTATAATTAAATAATAAGTATCTGTAATTAGATTTATATTAAAAATCTAAAAATAATTTTTTTTAATATCATTATTTAATATGAGAGAGAGAGGCAGGAAAAAAATGATACAAATGAATCAAAAAGTGACACGTGTCCATATAATTTTATTTATTCATATAAATATTATTATTTGATATTATTATTTAATTGGAGAGAGAAACAGAAAAAATAATATTTAATAGGAAAGAGAGACGGAAAAATAAATATGAGAAGTAACTAGAGATTGGCACGTGTCCCACGTGATTTTCCTTTATTATATAGTATTAGATATAGATTTAGCTTTAAATCTTTAAATTTAAATTTAAACTAAAATACTGAGATATTTTCAAGCGTCAAATGTCTTAATATATTAGGAAGGCGATATTTATAAAAATTTATAAATAAAAGTAAACATCTTATTATATTATCAAAGACTTCTAAAAGTACCATATTTAATATTAACAATCAAAATTGATTATTTATTACTAATAATAAAAAACATGTTATGATTCCTAAAATATTGATAAAAAAAGTGGTTTATGTAATGTGACGAGACTACAAGTTATATCATTGGGAAATCATGTTATCGAGGCAGAGATAATATCCGAAAGTAATATTGGTAATCGTACTTTTATCCCCAGAATAACTTTGACGCCTTTAGACAAAAGGATTCCTTTTAAGTTTCAAAGAAAACAATTTCCACTGGCTGTGTGTTTTGCAGTGACGATAAACAAGAGTCAAGGGCAGTCGTTATCACGTGTAGGTTTATTTTTGAAACAACTGGTTTTTACACATGGTCAATTGTATGTCGCCTTATCCAGAGTTAAAAGTAGAGATGGGGTCAAACTTTTAATATTAGATAAAAATGGAAAACTTAGCAACCAAATAACAAATGTTGTATACAAAGAAGTATTTGTATATTTGTAATTGCCAATTAACGTTCTTTTTTGATTGTGTACAAGTGCGTTTTGTACCATTTGATATCAATCATTAATAAGTTTTTTTTACATCTTTTACGTGTTGGAGTATTGATTTTCCACCGGTGTAGACCACGTGTCATTAACTTAGTATGTATATATATATATATCAGATTCACACGGACACACTTTAGTGAGTGTGAAAGGTGGAACTACAACTACTCCTATCTACATGACGACTATTTTTTTTTTTTTTTTGAAAAGCAAACCCGCACACCCATAATCTACTTCTAAATTACACAAGTTTGTTCACAATGGGACTTGAACTCTCACTAGAAAGGAGAGAATCTTCCAGCACCTTGAATACCATTGGGCTAGAAGCCCTTTGTCACACGACGCTTACCTAACAACACTTTATTTTCAGATTCGCATGATCGTTACGGATTGTCTTAACATTTAAAATTTTATCATATTTTTTTCGAACGACAGACACACACATGCTCCTAAATTCTACTGTTAGATGAGGGAAAACTTCAAGTGTCTCTCACAAAACACACACACAAGGTGAAACAATTTGGACAACTAACCCTAAATGAGAGAATTTGGGTCCTATTTATAGAAAGCCTGAGTAGTATCGTCATTCACCGGGGCGACACTCTCTGATGTCTCGCCATGCACATGGGCGACACAAAGAGTGTCTCCTGGGAGTGTGTCAGGTCTTCCAAACTTTACTAAATTAACAAAATCAGTCCCTGCTCTTTGCCTTTAGGTATACGACGATCTTAATAGATTCAACATTATTATATTAAAAAATTAATACCTTTAGGTATACAACGATGTTAATAGATTCAACATTATTATATTAAAAATTAATAAAATTCTGAGCCTACATAAAAGTTAATAAACCTATAAATTTAATGCCAAGGAAGACAAAGTGAACTTTACTCTAGAAAGTTACTATCCCTTGAAAATCTAGTAACATTAAATTGTCATGGTTTTTAGCGTGCTACATCTTTTTAGACATGAAATTTGTTATTAGCAAAATGCATTTTGTAATATTTCATATCTTAATTGACTTATGTTTTTTTAGAACGGAATTGACTTATGTATGATAAGAATAACAGTACAAAATCATTAATAATCATAATTTTTTTTTGTAAGTTACTATACAAAGTAATGTTTTTAAACAAAAAAAATAAATTTTAACTCGAGTACAAAATGTTTACTTCCTAAGAAAGTATTATCATGATCTAGTTTTTAGCATCGTAACAAGATTGAAGACTCGTAGAATTCACCCACAAAGGGAGGGGATTCGCATGACTGACTACATAAAAGTTAATAAAACATTAAAACTGTAGGTTTAATGCAAGGAAGACAAGTGAAGTTTACTTAAGAAATTTACTATCCCTTGAAAATTTAAGTCAACATTAAATTGTCATGTGGTGTAAATTTGAAAATCATAGGCAAGTTGTAACTCTTCATGTTTTTTCAGGCTCTAGTTTCTTTCTAGTCTTGATTCTTATCTCTAACAAAATTTCATCCTGGTTTTAGTGTGCTACATTTTTTTTAGACATGAAATTCTAACAATAGAGACAGTAAAAATAAATATCTTAATTGGTTATAGTTGTAGCGAAGCTTCAAGGTAAAGCAATAGTCCTGGGTTCGAATCCCCTTGGCTCCTTATTTACTATTTCAATTTTTTTCAGATACTTACCTTCAACTTTTAAACTTTTCAATTATACCCTTCAAGTTTCTAAAATTTCAAATTTACCTCTGAACAAAACTTTCAACTATACCTCTCAAATTTCTAAACTCTCCTTGGCAATAAGGTGGGAAACGTGAAGAGCATTAATGTGTCGTTTGAGTAATGGCCGGAAAGACAGGAGATGAAGAAATGGGTAGGTGAAACCTACAAGTCCCAAAGTTGAAAGCGGTCAATGGAGAAGACTTTTTGGACACTAAGGATGGTGGTCGAGTTGTTAAGTAAAGTGACGGTGATGATGTATACGAGAGTGAACGGAGGGCACCAAGGGATGGTGCATGCACCCGTTGGAATGGAAGGATGAACGGGGTTGGATTGAGCCGACGTAGGATTGAGGACGAATCCTCCTTAGGGAGGGGGTAGACTTGTAATATCCAAGAAATCCATAATCCAACGGTTCGGGTTAGTGAACGACCCGAATCTTGGCGACACACCTAGTGTCTCTAAGGAATGGTACGTGTATCATGGAACTCCACCATCATCATAATGTCGGCAAGTATTTTTGGCAACACACCTAGTGTCTCTAAGGAATGATACATGTCCAATCATTGGATTTCTTGAGCACAACGCCATCACCCCAGCCTCATCTGCGTCAATCAAGTGTGGCGACTCGAAGGTGGCGACACTGGCAGTGTCGCCTAATGAACATCATTTCCAAACAGGCTCGTTTTCCACTCAAGTTCGTAACCTTTTACATTCAAAACGTTTTTTCAACTTCCATATTCATAGATCTAGGCTTTAGGGCCCTTTTTGTACGTAAAAACCGTGCCTTTTAGAATCAAAACCCTAGTTTTACCCCAAACCCCATTTAGACTAAAAACATATGGTTTAGGTTGGATTCTTACCTCAAAGACGATGGTTTCTTCTTCTGATCTTGCTCACAAACACTGGAGAAGCATGTTAGAGCAATCCTTTGGACAAATCTTCAGGTTTCTTCACACACTCTCTCTAAAACTTCTCTCTCTCAATCCACAAAAATGGTTAATGATGGGAGAATGGAGGTTGTCATGAAGTGACTAGGGTTTAGTAATACCTTGATGGGCCAAGCCCATCCTCCATAAGCCCACCCTTTCCCATTTTCCTTCATTTATCCTTTCGACCCAACACCCAACCCATTACGAGAGTCAATTTTCGAGATGTTACAACACGCCTATGATAACTTGATGGTTGGGTTATTTGTATGCGTTATTGTGTTTTTCTAATCCTAAATTTGTATTAAATAGTAACTTTGTCTATAAGTACATGTTTCGGGATTTTAGATGCATGTATTTTTGGAGTGTAGATTGGAAGTAACAAAGATTGAAAAAAAGAAGAAAATTTAGAGGACCAGTGTAGGCTAAGTTGGCCTAGGCGTAGTTTACACTGGTGAAATTTTGGCAAAGCAATTTGCGTAATCCTAGCGTGGTACAATAGACTTGGAGTGTAGAACATGAAGGCTGGCGTAGGCTACATTACACTTGGCGTATTGTACGTTGGAACGACGGATTTTGTGGATCTAACTCATGTTGTGACGCCTATAATTGGGGCAACACTAGGGTTTGAAAAAATATATTCATCTTTGCAAGCTTTGAGATAAAAAAAAAGAGACTACTTGTGATCGAAGAGGCATCAATCCATCAACTCGAACCCAAAATCGCTTTCCAAAATCATCAATTGAAGGTTCAATCATGAACATGTGTGGCTAGTTTAACCATTATCAACCCCGGGTGTAGGCTTGTGTTAGTTATTGTATTCAACTGTAACTTCCTCTAGATGCATGTTTTGGTAACTATACATAAAATTCTATGTACCAGTGTACAAGGCTTGTAAGTAGGAGGGTGTTCCTGCGTACTAAGCTTGTACACCATATTGGTCATGCATACTTATCCTAGTACGCATGGGTTATGCACTGCGTACTTAGCATAGATATTTCTGGTGGGATCAGGAACAGGCAAGTGAGAGTGAGAGAGAGGTCTGCCTAGGATGGAGCTCTCCTGGTCACGGACCATGAGCGTAGACAAGATATGTGTGCCCCTTCGGTATGTAGTCTGTAATGACGGGATGATTTGTTTGTTATGGATTACGTATCGTTTGTGCTGAATCACTTTTATATGCTTTTGGTTGTCTCTGTCGTCTCCCTTTCATTCCCAACACAGATATTTGATTAGATTTGTTTCTTCCGTTGTGTATAATTGAGTCTCACGGGACTTACAACTTGTATCAGAGCCTCTGTGTTCTTGATTTGTGTTTCAGATATGAGTTTTAGGATTTTGAGGTTTCTGTGTTATTACGTGGGTCGTAGCTTTCACATACCAAGATCCTAAAATTCGTCTTTCTTATCACTTCATTTGTTGTTTGGAATGCTAAGGGTTTGTTAGAAGTTGATTCCTAAGCCTTTGGATGCATCAATTTCACAGATCCAATAGTTTCTGAACTTTCTCCTCAAGATCAGTCAAGTGCGTTGATGGGTTGTCTCGTAAGTACGCAGGAGATACATACTGTGTACTTACTAAGTACGCAAGAGATACAGGTTTGCATACTTGGTATGTACGAAAGAACATCAGGGTGTTACATATTTGCATGTACGCATGAGCAATTAGTCTGCGAACTTGGTATGTACGCATGAGCAATTGGCTCAGCGTACTTGTATTGTCTGCACAAGTCTGCGTACTAGTTTCTAGGATTAAAAAAGGGACGAGATTTTTCTTTGATGGGAAAACTTTTCTTGGCCAAAATTTTGTGGGATTATTTATATGCTTGTTTCGGGCCATTTTTGAAAAAATAGTAATTTTGGTTATTTTCAAGACCAAAATTCATATTTGGTGTGGCATGGCGAAACAAGGACGAGATTTTTGTTAGATGGTACCATTTGGTTGAAGTATCGTATTGTTTAGGTGTTCAAATCTAAAAATGTAGGCTACGAGTATCTAAGATACTTCTTTGTTAGGGGATGAATACTAGAACAATTTGAACTCATGAAATTGTTGTTTTGTGTTTTTGTAAAGAAATAAGGGGAATAAAATCCTAGATTTAATTAGTTATAGAGAAATGAGGGGGAAAAATTTTAACTGTGATTTCTTTGTAAACTATATTATTGTGCTCATTGATCAAGACCGTGTTCAAGATTTGATGTGATTTAGTTATGATTGGATTTCTCATATGGGACTTCAGAATGGTGAATATCTATAGATTAGGAGATGTTAAACATGAATGAAGATGTAATTGAACAATGTTGGACTTTGGATACAAGATTATCATCGCTGAGCATGATTTGGTGTTAGATTTTGTTTAGTGTTTTCATGATGAAACTGGATAGCCATTGGATGATTAGTTGAAGATGGAACCTTTATCATTTGCCTACATAATAGGAAACATTCCTTTGTTTCTAGTCTAGTTAGGAGAACCTTACCTTGAAGGGGAAATTGGATATGAACTACTTCGGGGATTTAGTTGACTCATGAAGATACTGGATAGAGTTTGACACATTTGGTTTGAATACTAAAGTTTATCTTACTGAAATTCCTACCTTTATAGGAGATGATTAGTTCGATGCAGGTTATTGGAAATTCAAACTCTATGTCATATATCATCTCAATTGGAGATGTCTTTAGACTCAGAAGCCTAAGTCAGTTTGGAGGAAGCTCTGCTGAGAGGATGAACTACAATGAAGTGTGTTGGGTTAGCTGGTTCTTCATGAAGTACTTGGATTAATCTACAATGCAAGCTACAATTTAGAGGGAGTAATGTTTGATAATGAGGTAACTGAAGTTTGAAGGTTTGAAGATCTCAAGTGGAATGCCAGAAGATCAAGTCTTGCTAGAAGACACGTGATATCATTAGTTTAGAGGGAGTCTGTTAGGACATTCTTTGTAACTGATGATTGTCGGTGTTAATAATAGATAGAATTTTTATGCTATAATTAAAAGGGAGTATGTAGATGCATGTTTTGATAACTATACATAAAATGCAATGTTGTACAAGGCTTGTACGCAGGAGGGTGTTCCTGCGTACTAGACTTGTACACCATATTAGTCATGAATACTTATCCTAGTACGCATGAGTCATGCCATGCGTACTTAGCCTAGTACGCAGTTATGTCTTATGTCCCTTTAAATAAAGGGATATGTCCTCATTTGTAGGTGGGAACAAGAACAAGCATTTGAAAGTGAGAGAGAGGTCTGCCCGGGATGGAGCTCTCTCGGGCATAGACCGTGAGCGTATACGAGAGATGTGTACTCCTTCGGTACGTAGTCTGTAATGACAGGATGACTTGTTTGTTATGGATTACGTATCGTTTGTGTTGAATCTCTTTTATATGCTTTTGGTTGTCTCTGTCGTCTCCCTTTCGTTCCCAACACATATATGATTAGATCTCTTTCTTCCGCTACGTATAATCGAGGCTTCCGGGACCTACACTTCCAAAAACTCGATTATAATTTTGTCAGCTTTGGGGTCGAGTTGGAAAGGGCAGGCTCAAAGTCATGGGGCAATTTTGTAGTTATTACAATTAATAATGAAATTGTTTTAGAAATCTAATTATGTAAACAATCAATTTTTTGTTTAACTAAATTATCAAAATCGTTTTTATTTTATATGATTTCACATTTACTTTAGTTTATAAACTTTTATTAAACCTTCAAATATGTATGATACTTTACCAATTGTGTGTTCAAGCGTTTTACTAGTGTCTGTGTTAGTGTGTTGTGTTCCCTGCCGCATCGCATTGGCACCCCTCTAAAATATATGTGTGTGTGTGTGTAAAGGTTTAAATACAAACTCTTTTTTTTCATTTGAAGGATTCATGATCATTAATCTAGGAAATCAAGGTTTAAGATTAATTGTGCTTGTTTTTAAGCGTGAAACAAGTCTGGAAAGATAAAATTGGAATAACCTAACTATATTGACTTTTTTCAAGTTTCCTTATTTTTTTAAACACGTATAAATTTTTTGTATTGCATTATTTTTAAAAAAATACACAATAAAATCGAGCATTTTATTCTCTTTAATTTGAGTGTAGTCTCGCTATACTTTTATTTTAAACAAATCGACTTTTTTTAATGTCGATATGTTACGTGTATAAAATGTGTGATTATGGTCATGCGTTATTATAAAACATGTGTGATTATGGGTATAACATGTGTGATTATGGTCATGCGTTATTATAAAAAATGCATGATAATGAGTATAACATTCGTGATTATGGTAATGCGTTATCATAAAACATACGTAATTATGGTTATACGTTATTATACGTAATTATCATTTTAAACATGTGTTGTTATAGTTTTAAACATGCGTAATTATTTATAAAACATGCCTTATTATTATGACGTGGAAGGATTAGCCGCTCGTCCACTAAACACGTGTCTCATACTAATGCCTTCGTACGTTAAAAACCATTTATACAATAACCGACATCTATATGTATAATTATATAATTAAGGAAATGTTAATAACAATTTTATAAAATATTATATATATGCAATCAAACGAAACTTATTTTTGGCCGGTGATAAAAAATAAAGACCAGATGGAACGATGCTCTTCAACTTAATATAAATATATAAAATTAATAAATTATGCTACAAAACATTAATTTGGTTACAAGCTATAAGGGAGCATGGAACATGGATCATGTGTTGTATAATTGTTGTTTTTTGTTTGACAAGGAAACAAGAAAAACAAATATATCAGAAATTGCTTCCGCCTCCAATTAATTCGCTTTAAAAGTTTAATATAAATGCCCATTCCTCAAACTTATTACTTTATTTTATTAAAAACTACCTTAGACCCCGTGTAATACACACGGGGTGAAAAATATCAATACATAAGTTTCTTAAATTTTAAAATATATTTTACAGATGTAAAAATATATTACACATACTAAAGGGTAGAAAACAAAACTCAAAATATAAAGAAAAAATAATAATATATAACTTACGTCAATTACTATTTAATGTAATTTGACTTTTATTTACTATTTGATTGAAAATAAAAGCTACATAATTAGATTTCAAAACTTTTTATAATAAATGAATAATTTAAAATAAATGTGTTTTATTAGTATAATTAGTAAGTTATTAAAAAATATAGGTGCATTTAATAAGAGAGAGATGCAGGAAAAGAATAATAAAATTGAATATGGAGGCGACACGTGGCATACAAAAACCTTTATTTATTATATAGTATAGACTAGGTTAGAAACTCGTGTATTACACGAGTTGAATAAATACAATGTTATATTAATAAAACTTACATATTACATATTTATGATATATTATATAGTTTTTTAATACGAATTTTAGAAACATTGTATAATTATTTCTTAAAAATTTTTCATAAAAATAATGAAAGAAATGTTCAATTTCAAAAAAAATATATGAATAAACTGATTTTTTAAATGAAAAAAGTTTTATAAAAATAATTATATAAATCATTATTATTTAATAGGAGAGAGAGGTGGGAAACAAAAAATTATAAAAAAACAATTAAAGAAAATTTGCACAATTAATAAGAGAGAGAGTCAGGAAAAAAATGTTAAGTATGCATAGAAGAATGACAATCGTCCACTAAAACCTTTATTTATATATATTATATATAACATTTTCAATTTAGATTGTTTAAACGTAATACACTGAATTTTAAAGGAATTCAATTCTAATACAAAGTTCACTAGTAGTATTCACTCAAAACATATATCTATACTAATAAATAAAGGTTTAAGGTGGACACTTGTCACCTCCTCATGTCTCCTCACATTGATTTTCCCGCATCTCTCTCCTAATAAATGTGCATCTATCTTATTAAATAATAATAATGTTATAAATATATTATTAAAATCTATACTAATAAATAAAGGTTTAAGGTGGACACTTGCCACCTCCTCATGCCTTCTCACATTGATTTTCCTGCCTCTCTCTCCTAATAAATGCGCATCTATTTTATTAAATAATAATGATGTTATAAATATATTATTAAAAAAGAATACCAATTATATTAAATCAAAATATATAATAGGAAATCAAAATATAACTAATTAAAGAAAAATATTAATTTGTTATATACACACACATTTCCACTTGATATATCTCGAGACGATCATAATAGTCTGACAAGTTATGATGTATTTACAAATTTATAAGTTTTATCTTTTTTAATATACAATCTCGTGTAATACACGGGATTCTAACCTAGTCTAGTAATAAATAAAAGTTTAACTTGGACACATGTCATTTTTTCGTGCCTTTCAATATTGGTTTTTCCGTCTCTCTTTCATAATAAACTAGGTTAGACTCCCGTGTATTACACGGGCTAAATAAATGTAATGTTATATACTTAGTAATTAAAAAAAACTTCGGTTTTTAAAAACCCGTATATTACAGGAGTTGAATAAATTTTTACGTGGCAGTTATAAATTATGTTAAGTTAAGTTTTAAAACATTTTTGTAGCTGAGTATTAATTTTTTTTATGTAACTGATAAATGTTAAATAATATTAAACTTTAGAAACCCGGTGTATTACACGTGTTATATAAATGCAATGTTATGTATATTTAGTAATAAAGATTTACATATTACATATTTATAAAAAACATTTTATAAAAAAATTATAGAAATCATTATTATTTAATATGAGAGAGAAAAACAAATTAAAGAAATTTGTATAATTAATAGGAGAGAGAGGCGGGAAAAAAATTGTGGATGCATGAGAGAGTGACAAGTGGCACATCAAAACCTTTATTTATTATATAGTATAGATGCGCATGTATCTTATTAAATAATAATTATATTATAAATATATTGTTAAATAAAATAGTAATTATATTAAATAACAATATATAATAGGAAATCAAAATATAACTAATTAATAAAAAAATACTAATTTGTTGTATATATAAGCACATTTCCACTTGACATATCTCGAGACAATCATAATAATCTAACAAGTTATGTTGTATTCACAGATTTAAATTTATAAGTTATATCGTTTTAAATATATAACTCCGTGAAACACACGGGATTCTAACCTAGTGATAGTAATATAGTATTGATCATACTAAGTTTTAATACGTCTTTTATTGTGAGACGTCTTCGCCCTTTTGGATATTTAAATTTTAAAACTTCTTTTTTGAGATAAAAGGAAGATTTTAAAAAGCTAGAATTATATATATTATTGACAATAATAATTTTGATCTTTAAAGCATGTGGCCATTATTGCTGTTGACTTTTTCTCTGGAATTACCAAATTAAAACTTAAGATTGTGATACTCTTATAATTAATCTTTGATTTTAGTTATGTAAATTAATAAATTAATTAGAAAAAAAAATTAAAAAACTCATAACTAACTAATATATAAACCACACCTTTTATATTATGGATGTGATAATTTATCTATCAAATTGAATATACAAAAAAGATTAGGAAAAAATATTTATTTTATATTAAATGTTTGGATGATAAGGTACGATTTCAAGATATAGCGATCATGTAACTATGAGGGTGATAGGGGTACAACCCTTGTTTAAAAAACTACATTAATAAAATAGTCAATAAGGGTGTGTCACCTTATTTTTACCCAAATCCAATCTTAATACCCTAAAGTGTTGGGGACACAAGCCTAATTTTGTTTTGAACGACAATTTGGATCACTGACGGGCCACTGGCCCACCCGATCATCTCCACCCCCTCAGAAGGAAACCCATCGAAGGTGAGAAAACCCTCTGGCCCAACTTGGACCTCCCTTTTTATTTTGTCACAAGTGAGACTTGAACCTAAAACCTCTCCATTTTAGAGAAGTTTTGGACATACACCTTTGCCACTAGACTACTTTAGTAGTTGTGGGACACAACCCTAATACCCTAAAGATTCTTTTTTTAAATTAATTCTTTTTTAATAAAAAGGCTTCATGGGGAAGACATAACCCACCACCGACTCTCTCTCGCTTTCCTAATCTCCACCGTATGTCCGCCGGACAAGCGACCGGAAGTGGCTGCCACCTCTCTCTCTAGTTCATATTAAGTTAGTTTTAAAACATTTTTTTCAACTGGGTATTAATTTTGTAATTTAATTGATAAATGCTAGTTCATATTAAGTTCATTTGATTGATGATATAATAAATATTTATAATTAATTAATAAGTATTCGTAATTAGATTTATATTAAAAATCTAAAAATAAATTCTTTTAATCTCATTATTCAATATAAGAGCGAGAAGCGGGGAAAAATGATATAAATGAACCAGAAAGTAACACGTGTGCATAAATTTTTATTTATTAATATAAAGATTATTATTTAATATTATTATTTAACAAGAGAGAAACAAAATAACTAATATTTAATAAAAGAGAGTTGCTGGAAAATAAATGTGAGAAATAAACAGAAAGTGACAAGTGTCCCATATGATTTTCTTTTGTTATATAGTATAGATTTGTTTAATGATATAATAACAATCCATATTAAAATAAAAAAATATCCATAATTAGATTGATATTAAATATTTAAAAATATATATTCTTTTAATATAGCATTAAATAGGAGAGAGATGCGAGAAAACAAAGCTGAGATTGAACCACATGCCTACAAGTGTCCCTTTTTTTACTTGTTTATTAGTATAGATAGATTTTCTTGTTTAGTTGGCTACAGTTCCTCCATATGTTTAGGGTTTATTATTGTTTTTTCCATCAATAACATAACAAGAATTCTCTCGATACCATCAGATTTCTAGATGGTATAAGAGCAGATCTTGTAACCTTGATCCAACTTGTGTTCGTTTATCATCGTTCTTGAAGAATGGCAGGAGAGGACGGTTCGAACAAACGCAAAGCCATGTCACCCAAATCTGCTGCGTTTAAGGCTTTCCAAAAACAAGATGGAACCAGATTCCAGCCCAAGGTTACTTGCATTGAATCAAATTCCAGCCCTATACTAGGATTTGTTCGTTAAAAAATTTTGTGGAACCGGCAACGACGAGAGAACATAACACATCGCTAACATGACAGGTAAAGGAGTTGTCGAAGGTGAGTGGATCATTGATTCGGGCTGTACCAAACACCTACCTGATCTCCTCGAAAACAAGAAAAAGACCTTTATTGAATCCGCGGTTGTTATAGAGGGAAGAAGCGATTGCACCCTACCAGGGGAGTTAGAGTAAACGGGGTTCTTTGTGTCCAAAAAGATGCAATCTCCTTTCGGTTAGTCGTATAAGTCGGGATCTTCAACGTGAAGTAACCTTTTTTCCTGATTTTTGTGTCATGTAGGGGTTACGGATGAGGAACTTGATTGGAGCGGGTAGATGCCAAGGGGGGTTGTATCGAATGGGGATGATCAAAGATAGAAGAGCCATGGTGACTAAAGTTGACACTTGGCATAGAAGACTGGCCATGCCTCTCAAGGAAAGCTTTCTAGAGTTGATTTTCTTAAAAATAATTAATAAAGTTTATGATTCTTGTGCCAAGGAAAAACATGCCCGAACACCTTTTCCTATTAGTACGAATAAAACCAATGCTTCCTTTGAATTAATTCATTGTGATATTTGGGTGGATATCGTATACCGTCCTACACATGGGGAAATTATTTTCTTACTATAGTTGATGACTTTAGTAGGTCACATAAGAGCGACGCAAGCAAATGTGTCATTGATTTTCATAAAATGATGGAAGTTCAATTTGGAAAACTCATTAAGAAAGTTAGATGTGATAATGGTGGGGAGTTCACGTCTAATGTTATGCTTGAATTTTACAATAAAAAGGGAGTTTTATTAGAGACAACTTGAAAGCATCGACACTTTCTTGAAACGGCCCAGGCCCTACGATTTGAGGCCAACCTCCCTAAAAGATTTTGGGAAGAATGCATTCTCACCGATGCGTACATAATTAATCATCTCCTTGTAGAGTCATTAAAAATAAAACCCCCTATGAAATGGTATGGAACCAAAAACTCAAGTATGATTATATGAAAGTTTTTGGTTGCCTCGCTTACTTTAGAAATACTAATACGAAGGGAGACAAATTTGAAGAAAGAGGGAGACTGGGTGTATTCTTAGGTTACCCTCGAGGAACCAAAGGATACAAAATCTATGACATTGAAAGTAAGAAGATAATTGTTAGTAGAGATGTTTTATTTTGTGAAGAAAATTTTCCTTTAAAGGATGTCAAGATAGACAAAATTCGTAATGATGCAACTAGCCCACATGATGACCTTATTAATGTAGTGGATCACCATGCTCTAAATGATGAGCATCAAAGTCAAATCGAGATCAGGAGCAAGCGACACAAATCCCAGCCAAAGCATTTTAACGATTATATTCTGAAGCTCCACCCTTCACTCGATCACACACAACCTGTCTCAGATCAAGAAGCCTCGATGGTACACCCTATCTTTAATTTTATTTCATATGAAAAATTTTCTGACAATCACAAAGCTTTTTTTACGGCCATTACTTCCCATGATGAGCCGAAATCTTTTAAACAAGCCACGCATGATGTGCGTTGGAAAGAAGCCATGCAACAAGAAATCAAAGCTCTTGAAAAGAATGGAACTTGGACGCTGACCGATTTACTGAAAGGGAAACGAGCCATCGACTCAAAATGGGTCTATAAGATAAAATACAAACCCAATGGTGAAGTTGAACGATACAAGGACCGACTTGTTGCCAAGGGTTTCACACAAATAGAGGGGCTAGACTATCATTATACATTTGCCCCTGTCGCTAAACTTGTCACCGTACGAACCCTTCTAGCCGTGGCAGCCAAGAAAAATTAGGTTATTCACCAACTCGATGTTAATAATGCCTTTCTACATGGTGATTTAAATGAGGAAGTATACATGAAGATTCCCCAAGGCTTCTCCAAAGAAAATGAGACTCGTGTGTGTCTACTACAAAAGTCACTCTAAACAAGCATCTCGTAACTGGCACCAAACGTTCACCACTTTTCTTTTATGCTCAAATTTTCGACAATCCAAGGCTGATCATTCTCTATTCATACATGAGCACGAAGAATCATTAATTGCTCTTTTAGTTTATGTGGATGACGTCATTATCGCTGGCAATAACTTTGAATAGATTCAACAAACTAAAAGGCACCTTGATGAATCCTTTAGCATCAAAAACCTTGGCCCGTTGAAGTATTTTCTTGGTATTGAAGTTGCCAAGACTTGTGATGGCTTGGTGCTAAGTCAAAGGAAGTATACCTTGGATATTTTGGAAGATATGGCATGATGGGATGTCGACCGAGTTCGTTTCCAATCGAACAGAATTTGAAACTAGACAAAGGAGAAGAAGAGGCTCATGTCGATGCTATCCAATATCGCAGATTGGTAGGCCGACTCCTTTACCTACAAGCTACTCGCCCCGATATTACATATGCAGTTAATGTCTTAAGTCAGTTTGTTGCTGACCCACTACATAATCACATGGAAACTGCAAATCTGGTACTACGATACTTAATAGGGACACCGGGACAAGGAATTATTTTGCCTCGTGCCGACGAACAGTCTAAACCGCCTTTTGTGACTCAGATTGGCTTGGATGTCCATACACAAGATGCTCACGGACCGGACACTTGCTTATGTTAGGAGGTGCTCCCATTTCTTGGAAAACGAAAAAGCAATCTGTTGTTTCTCGTTCTTTGGCCGAGGCCGAATACCGGGCCATGGCTTCTACAGTTAGCAAGGTCTTATGGGTTCGATGCCTACTAACCGGCTTGAAGGTAATCATCACCACTCCCAACATCCTTGTTCTGTGACAATCAGGTTGCACACCGTTGCAAACAATCCAGTTTTCCATCCGAGAACAAAGCATGTGGAGATAAATTGTTTCTTTGTTCGAGAGAGAGAGAGTAGAATCCAAAGAACTTATGCGTATGCAAATTGACAGCAAGTTGCAAGTCACAGATTTACTAACAAAAGGTCTCGGGACACCTCAACTTCAATTCCTACTTGGCAAGATAGACATTACGAATCTCCATGCTCCACCTTGAGGGAAGGTGAGTATTGAATATTATAGAATATAGCCTTTTTTATGATTATCTTTTCCTTTTATGTTTAGCTATTTCCTTGTTTAATTGGCTGCGGTTCCTCCATATATTTGGGTTTATTATTGTTTTTTCAATCAATAACATAACAAGAATTCTTTCGATACCATCAGACTTCTAGACAACGTGCTACCCGCATCATTGACGGTGGCGTAGCCGTGGTACCCGTGTACCCGCATGAGTTACACGAAGAGTGCCCCCAACACCCTTAGAAGTCATTTAAGTTAGTTTCACAATACATTATTTGGATGTTTGGATGTGTTTTTGGAAATGACTTTTTGACTTATTGGCTTTTTAAAAAGCTAATAAGTCAATAAGTTATTTCCAAAAGCCAGGATTTCTTGGCTTTTGAGAATGTCTTATTCACTTGTTGGCTTTTTCAAAAAAAATTACTAATTTTTTTGACTTATCGGTTTTTTAAAAAAGCAAATAAGTCAATAAGCACTTTCCCACCACACTCCCAAATACCCTCTTGCCTTTATATTATACTTATCATACAATGATTTCATAATTAATTTTATTAATCGAAAAGCTATATAGGATGAGAAAATATTAAATTATTACGGGGAGGTGTGGCTTGTATTTTTTTTTTTGTTTACCAACATTTTTATATCATTTTAAAATTTCTAAACAATTGCAATTTTTTGGTTTAAGAAATTTAGATATTGATATCACTTAATAAATATATACTCTCATTTTTACACCAAATACTTATTATGGACTTGATTTTATTACAAAGTATTAATTTATAAGTAAACTCTATGTTTATTATATTTATTTATTTTAATCATTTATCGTAATTTTTATAATACTTTATATAATTTCATTTTTGCTAACAATTTGTCAGCTTAGAAAACATTCTTGAAATATGGATCTAAAACAATATATTATTAAGTAAACATTATAAACAAGTAACCAAAGTAGTATAATATTTAAAGAATAAAGGTTTAAAGAGTACAATCTCCATTATGATCATAAACATGCTTTTAATCATTTATTTGTAATGATTTCACATAGCTCATTCTTTTTTTGCTTATGTAGTATAAAGGCTCCGACAAGAGAAACTAGAACTTCGACATAAAATATTGTCATTCCATGTGCTATAAGTTAGACTGAACAAAGATTTCCTCGTCTTTGTTGTGTAGATTTACTAAGATCTATGGTTAAACAATACAAATAACCTATACTTACCGTTGACCATTTGGTGTAATGGTAGCCTCAAAACTTTCCATAGTGCAGGTCTTGGCTTCGAATCCTGACAACAGCAAAAAAGGGGTTGTGGTCAGGTCAGGGGGTTTACCTAGTTGGGGGTTCCTCCTGTGATGAGTTGTTCTAGATGTTCTAGGTGTTGACAAGGGAAAACACAATTATCATCGGATATGCAGGTGTTGTCGTTAAAAAAAATAACTATACTTTGAATCTTGATAAAAAAAAGATACGGCCCAAATCTAAAACTAGAAACCCATATGTGCAAAAAACCTTAACAAAAAGCCGAAAGTATACTACTACAAAGGTGGTACGTGGTCCACGTGATATTTTGGGCCAAAGACATGTTGGACTTCCAACACAGCATGATGTCATGGTGCAACATCTAGAGTCTAGACGATGATCCCCTATCCCATCCTAAACAAAATAATCACAACAAAATAATCACATAGTTTTACTAACCTTTAAGAAAACTTTCATAATATAGTAACCAAATATACTAACCAAGTTGAAGAGAGGAAGCTACGATTCTTACTTGGAGTTTGGAGCCACTCAACTATCATTATATATTTCAATCTTGTATAAATTTTTATTTTCTTTTAAATGTTTAACTTTTTTCAAAAATAAGAGAAGTATAACATATACGAATATTGAAATGGGAGGTAATTATGAAGAAAAAAATTCATTAAATAATAACTAAGTTTTATAATTGTTCAATTTATAATCAAAGTGAGAAAAACAATAATCACTAAATATAAATAAGATTCATATATGCGTCATTTGCCTCACTTATTATTTTAAATTAACATTTACAAACAAATTATATAAAATTAGAACACTTAAAGTTAACATTACAGAGAGAAATTCATTAAAACTTTGTAGGATCGTCTAATTCAACCATTTCGTTGTTTGATAATGGCTTTTATATTAGGTAAAATTACATATGTTCTTCTATTTTCAACCCTAATTACATATATACTTAACCCAAAATTTGAATTATATATATCTCACTCTTTTATAAAATTAGCATTTGAACCGTACAACGACTATTCTTATTACATTGATCACAACCCTAACCTTCTGATTCTCATTTTCGATAGTTTCCAACATCCAACGTCGCTTCTGATCGATTCCATCATCCAGATAGGTATATTTGTAATTATGAAGAGGATATACGTAAATAAAATTTTGAGCTGGGTATATATGTAATTAATGAAGTTTTTAGGGGATATATGCAATTGCCCTTATATTATGCACTAGCTTAAAGCCTATGTAATACACACTGGGTGAAAAATATCGATACATAAAATTCTTAAATATATATGTATATGTTTTACAAGTGTAAAAATGTATTGCATATAATGAGGATAGAAAACAAAATTTAAAATATGTAAAACTTAATATATAATTGGGTTTTGAAAATACGTTAATTACTATTAAATATAATTTTACTTTCATTTACTATTTGATTGAAAATAAAAGTTACATAATTAGATTTTAAATTTCCTTATAATAACCGATAATTTAAAATAAAGGTGTTAAAAATATATTATTATTAAAAAATAAAGATGTATCTAATAGGAAAAAGAGGCGAAAAAAAATGATGAGAATGAATATGAAGACAACACGTGACATGAAAAAACCTTTATTTATTATATGGTATAGAAGATTAGATCAAGATCTACAATATTTTTCAGGGTGCTTGAGATTGTTTATTAAAATTACAATTATTAGTTCTGATTATTTAAAATAATTTTTTTCTCCAACAAAAAATCATATAAACAATTAAAAGTGCAACAAAGTATAAACAAAGATAATATTTAGATTTACAACAAAGTATTTTTAATTTTCTTCTCTAGCACTTAAAAGTGCAATAAGCAAAATAGTTATAACTAGTGGGTTATTCGTGGCAGGTTCAAAACGTAAATAAAAATAAGCAAATCGTGACGGTACATTCTACGTAACGTTAAAAAAAACATGTTGCAGCGGTATATTCGATAGTAATGAAAAACTTACTTCGCTGTATACGAAAGTGAAGTTATTCAAAAAAAACTACACCGAAACGTAGGTAAAAATAAGCACGCCGGCGGCGCACTACGGCAAGTCGGTTTAAACGTAGATAAAAAAACGTCGCAAATGTGTAGTTTGAGATGGGCGCCAGACGGTTTTAAAAAACGTTTAAAACAGCCGGTTGTTTTAAGAATAATGTTACGAAAATTCACGTCGAAACGTAAATAAAAATAGGCACGTCACAATGTATATTTCAAAATTTTAGAAAACACCATAGTTTTTATATTAAAATGGCGCATTCCGTGGCGGGTTCAAAACGTAGATACGGATGGGGGTGTAGTACGTGTACGTACATAAATCCCTGGGCCAGAGATGCTATTTGTTTATGTTTATGAAAGAAATTGTATTTAACTAAAAATAAAAAGTAGAATAAAAAAATCAAGTTATTACTCATACAGACTACGTTGCGACGGATAACGTAGATAAAATAAAAAAAAGAGGAACCCTGCAACAAAGAAACGTTTAAAACAAATGATCGGTTTAAAAATGGCGCTACGAAAATTAATGTCAAAACGTAAATAAAAGTAGGCACGTCTCAACGTCAAATTTGAAATATTATAAAACATCATATTTTAAAAGTTCTAAGTGGAAAATAAATAAAAAAACTATAAAAATTGAAACCTTAAAGCAGCTTTGATAACTTTTACGTTTAACGTTTGTGATTTGATGACTTGTAAATTATTACACCTAACTCTGTTTTAAATTAAATTTACACCGAAATGTAGATAAAAATAAACACTTCGCAGCGGTATATTCGAAATTTTATAAAAACATAATATTTTAAAAGTTATAGAATAAAATATAAATAACTTTAAAATTAATTGTAATAATAAAAGAATCAATTATAAAAAAAAAATAAACAATCTTAAAATAGTGATGGTAGCCTCACAAAAGCCAAAAAATAAAATACGAAAAAGGAGAAATTTGATGATGATGATGTTGTCAAGATGATGCAACCTATGCAATAGATTATTGTACAAAGTGCATTGGAAGTTACCATTATGGTTTTTGTAAGTAATTGAAGTAAATTATTATGTCTATTGAAACGTAGATAAAAATAAGCATGTCTTAATAGCATATTTACAATTTTATAAAAACATAGTATTTTAAAAGTTATAGAAGAAAATATAAATAACTTTAAAATTAATTGTAATAATAAAAGAATCGGATTATAAAAAAAGTAAACAATCTTAAAATAGTGATGGTAGCCACAAAAGCCAAAAAATGAAATACGAAAAAAGGGAAATTTGATGATGATGTCAAGATGATGCAACCTATGCAATTGATTATTGTACAAAGTGAATTCTTGGAAGTAACCTTTATGGTTTTTTGTAAGTAACTGAATATATAAATTATATAACGGATGTATGATTATTTCGTTTTTTACTCGTTGAGATACTAGTTTGAATAACTTTGATTATTTATTGGACAGATACTTTAAAACTGATTTAGATCATCTAGTTATACATAAGTTATTAAAATAATCAAAACTTGTCAAACACTCGCTTAAACAACTAGTTATCTTATTTTCAATAATGAAATTATATCCGAACACCATCTCCAACCGTCTATTCTATACAAATCAGTATCCACATCTTATTGTATCATATTAAATAATCACTTTCAGAATATAAACCCCCTTAGACCAAGGGGTATGGTCCTGTGGAGGATGGTCGTGGAGCTCGTAGCCCGTGGAGCATTGCGTGCTTCCTAACGTGGTTCGCTGGTGTAAAGACTTTTCGTGTAGTTTTCCACGGGTGTGGAAGGAGAATGTAGTTTATTTTATTTTTTATTTTTTGCATTTTAAAACACATCCAAATACATATAATCAAACACACTCATATACATACATATTTATAAACATATACACAAACAATTTCTTGTAACCCCAAAAACTATTTTTACATGTTTTTTTTAATATTTATGATAATGTTTTAAATATTAATGAAATCGACTTTTAAGTTATATTTATAGATTGTTAAAACAAAACTGTGTTTATAATTAAAAAAATAAATATGACATGACAATTAAAATAGTGTGGAAATATAGAACCACGCCCCCCAAATGTGAAAAAATATGAATAATCTGTGATAACTGATGTGACGCTGACAACCATACTCCTCGGTCTTAAAATATCTATTTCATCTAGTGGAACCATGAATGTGTGATCATAGTATCTGATCCCTATACACCTTCATGTATTTTTTTTTAATGGCAAACACACCTATATCAGTGTCCGTACAGTACTATATGCACATCTTGATATACTAGGCTACAAGCCTTTTAGTGTTAGTCTGTAGTTGGTGCAAGATTCATAGTACATCACTACCAATGAGCCATCACGGACCGAGGTGCAACATTCAAACGCATTCTACTACGTAAACCAAATGCCAAGGCCATATGCAATTTCCATTTTTAGCCATGAATAACCTAAACCTTCATAATAGCCAGTTGGCATGGTGGGGGCAACAATGTCATTTTCAGTCATCAATAGTTTTAGTTTTCATTTATTTTGAATTTTGATGACAGGTTGGTGTAAGCATTTAAATTGGATTATATTTAGTAAAGCAACTGCTGGGTGTAGTTGTGAAATCACTTTCCTGCTCATCAATCTTCTTGTGTGTGGACCAAATATAGATTCAGTTTTATTCGACTCGTCCTTATCGCCCAGATTATAAATTCTTTTTGGAAACATGTTTTTCTTTGTTTGATGAAAACAATTTTATACAATTGTGTTCCTCCACGTGTATTTATAATAACATATATTAAATTTACATAAATTAAAGAGTAAAGTGTTATTTTCGTTAATGTGGTAGCCATTTTCATTAAAAAAATATTAGCTTTTTCGTCCTGACTTTTCAAAATCTAGCCATTTTAATCCAAATTACTCACCCCGTCTACATTTTTATGTTAAATCAATGGTCGGATTGAAATTAATAGGTAAAAATCTAACCAAATTATCTCTGATTTAACCAATGTTGCCCCTAATTTAAGGTTAAAATGTAGACGAAGTTAGTCAGTTGGATGAAAATGACTAGATTTTGAAAAATCAGGGACGAAAAAGCTAAGAAAAAGTTTTTTGATGAAAGTGGCTAAAATAGCCAAACTACATGAACGAAAATGAAACTTTACTCTAAATTTAATATAAAAACAATGAAAGTTCACCCTAAAAATATTGATTAATCTGTGTAAAGGCTAAAATATTAAAATTGACCAAACGACCTATATCTAGCGGTATCAATTAGGGCTGGAAATTTTTGACACGGACTTGTTAACACGACATGACACGACACGTAATTAACATGTCCCGTGTTTGACCTTAACAGGTTTCGCGTCTTAAACAGGTCGACACGTTAGGGACATGTTAAATTCGTGTCTTAACAGGTTAAAGACATGTTAACCTATTAATACCCGTTAGGAACATGTTAACACTTAACATACTATTTGCATCTAAATTCTAGGCCAATTTAAAGTCACTAAAAAGCCAACATAGAATAAGAATATCCAAACAAATGAACATAGGAAGCTAGCATGCAACTGATTCTACACGGAAATTAAAGACCATCCTTTTAGTGACAGGTTTTAAAGCAATGAAATTTTTATGAGTGAGTTGCTTGGTAGGGTTGGTAAATTCAACCTAATGACTAAGAAGGCTGAAATAACATAACATAAAATGAATTTCAATAGCAAAAGGAACAAGAATTTCAGCCTTACTGGTTTGTTGGCTTCAATTTCTGATAGTTTTGCCTCATCCCATCTCACGGGTCTAGTGCTTCAAAAGACAATAACATAAGCACAAATCCACTAGCATCAAGAAACTAATTACAAAATAGAATTGTCCACTTGGATGAATCTCTACAATATGAATTCTTTGACTGTAATATATTCCACAGCTCAATTATATATAAACTTTTATTTAATTTAACCGACTGCATTTTTATCATGCATATTTTAAGAGAAGGTAGTATGACAGCTGCACACAGCTAATTTAAAAACTCAGCAGATTGGACATTAGTTTTATCATATGTGCATAAAAAAGTCTTTAGCTTGCGGGTCATCAACCAAAAAAGATACATCACGCACACATAAAGAAAATAGATTTTACACGCAGAAGTGATAAGATGGTGGGTCGGGTTAAAGCGGGTCACAAATTCTGGTTAAAAAGGGTCACTTTTTGTACAGCCCGAGTCAGGCAGTTAAGACAGATCACTTTCTTTTTTTTAAATTTTCTAAAAGATATAAATATTTAATGTGTTAAATATGACCAAAAGACAATAGTATTACAACATTAATGCATATTTTTGAACAAAATATAGGAAGTTGTTTGCTTTACAAATCGACTCATGTTTGACCAATTCAAACCGTTCCCCATTTAGCAAAATTTTGTATTTGACCCATTCGACCCGTTTGAGGTAGAACACAACCAAATCAACCTATGCATAAGTAAATGGCAACCTCTAGTAGAGATAGAATGACTAACCATAAAAATCATTCACAGTTGCCTTCCTTCCATGTCTAGAAATCTTCGGTCTCCCATCAGTATCTACCTATAAGGAAATACATTTACTTATATAACAAACTATTTATGAATACAATAATAAAGTCAATATATGGTAACATTTTTGTGTTTTGAAAATGAGATTTAATCAAGAACTGACCTTGTAGACAATTACATGGAAAAGATTCAAGTATCTAGGCAGGAGACAGGCACAAAAAGAATCTATCCATTGTAACAAGAACATAATTAGAGGTGTCAACTGATCGTGAACTAATTTCATTTGAAAATGTGCACCATCTTTGGCTCAAGGAAATGCAGCAGCCCTGCAAACTAAGGAACCCATAGAAAAAAATCGTCAGAGTATGAAATAAAATTGTATCTTCCTCTCAATCATTTTACATTTAATGCCAATATGAAGAGTAAGAAAAATGCTACATTCTTCTATGTCATTTTCCTTCATTTTGAGGTTCCACTTTCACTCAATCTTATATGTCCGGCCAAAAGGAAATTTAAATAACTAAAACAAATAAAATGTTTTACAAAAATTATATTTGTTAGTTAGATGATTAAACTTTAATTTGCAACCGACTGAAACATGAATAGAAATAATTGGAAGACTGAAATAAAAATAAAACACCATCATGCTTGCCATTTCATTGCAAACTAACCATTGTTCTACCAGAAATAAAAATAAAATAAAAAAAGACATTATGTTTTGTAAAATTCAACAGTAGTTGCAAACTCTAGTGTTTTCCATCATTTCCACACAATTTATAGACGGTTTGCTATAGAAAGTCGAAATTGAACCAAGAACAGCATAGGAGTTTAACAGCTTGGACTCAAAAATCAAAATTTCAAACCCTGTTCAACAAAAAAAAAATTTCAATAAGCCAACAAATTGGACCAAAATTTCAACATGAATTTAAACCAACACTAGCATCTTGATGAAAGCAAAACCCCCAAAAATCAACTTATTTGATATTCATCATCTTCTTCTGCAAAATTCATCAAACCCTAAACCTTTAATAACTAAATTATTATCATCCCGTAAAAAAAACTTCGTGATTTTCAATTCCACTAAACCTCCCAAAATAGCAAACTTCCAATCCTCAATTGATGATGATCAAATATAAATTAAAACACACGCAAAACCCTAAAAACAAAACATAAAAATAAAATCAAACAAACACCCATATGAAAATTTGAACAAAATTAACTTACAAAGCATTAGCATGTTGTATATCAGCCTCAATAACCTTCAAATAATCTTCATAAGAAGACCTCCCAAGTGGGTAATACGGAGAATTGATGGTCGGCCTTAACATACCTGGTAACTGGCTTATTATTTGGACCGTATGCTTTCCTTCCTACAGATCACTTTTTCAAATTTCCACCGGTTTGCATGACGATAGCCGACGACTTGTGATAGGGCACAAAAATAGGAAAGCACAGGGTGTGATTCTGATTTCATGGCCGAGTTCTTAACAGGAAACGGACGGGGCGATTCAGAAGACCCATTGAAGGAGAAATTGAGGAATCGTCGTGGAGAAGAAAACGCCGGACGAAGTTTAATCGGGTGAATTTAACACAGGTGAATTAAAGACTATTTAAAGTTTAATTGCAGAGAGGAATTAAATGATAACTTAACATATTTAATACATTCATAATTTGTATTATTGGGGTGTTTGGGATTCCTTTTCAAATCTACTTATTACTCCAGTGATAGAAGTTTTCTATCTAAAAATGTTCGGTGGATGGAAGATCTAGCGGAAACCAGGCCCCTGGTAGAGTGGGAATTGAAATTAAGGATGGAGTTGAAAGCTTCAATAGGGGAGATTGATAAAGAAATCAGCGAGGATCTAAAACAGAAAGCAAGAATTAAATGGGATGTGGAGGGTGATGAAAACTCCAGATTTTTTCACGGAATTGTTAACTCAAAACAGCTCAAAGGCAGCATAAAAGGCGTATTGGAAAATGGTTCTTGGATATCTGAGATTTCAGAGATCAAGGAAGTTGCCTTCAAGTACTTTAAAAATATATACTCGGAGCCTATCCATTCTCGGCCACCTCTGGTAAACGACCAATTTGAGAAATTAAACGAAAATCAAGCCGATATGCTCTGCTCCCCATTCTCGTTGGAGGAAGTTAAAGAAGCGGTGTGGGGCTGTGAATTTGGTAAAGCCCCGGGGCCGGACGGCTTCAACTTCCACTTTTTGAAGCACTTTTGGAGTTCATTCCAAGGATTCTTCATGGAGACATTGGAAAAATTCTACAATTCAGGTACCCTTGATCAAGAATGTAACTCTTCTTTTATAACATTGGTACCGAAGGTTAAGGACCCATTATCTTTTAACGAATTCCGACCTATAAATCTAATTGGGTGTATATATAAAGTGGTTACAAAAGTACTTGCTAACCGATTAAAGAAAGTTATACCATCGGTAATTGGGGATAGCCAAACTGCCTTCATCAAAGGAAGATCCATCTTAGACGGACCGCTAGTGATCAATGAGGTGATGTCTTGGCTGAAAAGCAGTAAACGAAGGGCGTTGATTTATAAGATCGATTTTCAGAAGGCGTACGATTGTGTAAATTGGAAATTTCTTGACTCAGTGATGGAGGCTATGGGATTCCCAGATAAGTGGAGGGGATGGATTATGGCATGTCTAAAATCATCTAAAACTTCAATTCTAATCAACGGCTCGCCCACCAATGAATTCAAAAGTTCTAGGGGTCTAAGACAAGGAGACCCAATTGCTCCATTTTTATTCATCATGGTTATGGAAGCATTAAGTGTATCCATCAAAAAAGCAGTAAATCTGGGGGTTTCCCATGGAATTCAGCTTCCAAACGCAAGCCCTAGATTATCGCATATGTTTTACGCCGACGATGCGCTATTTGTTGGGGAATGGGAGGCAGAGAATGCTGCAAACGTGAACCGTATCCTAAGATGCTTCTCTCTTGCATCCGGCCTTAATATCAACCTATCAAAATCAGTAGTTTTGGGGGTTGGTGTATCCACTGGTGAGATAAACGAAATGGCAAACTTGTTACATTGCAGGGCTGGATCAGTTCCATTCACATATCTTGGAATACCGGTTGGGAAAAATATGAAAAGGGTAGCTAATTGGAGTGGTATTGTGGATAAACTAAAATCAAGATTGTCCGGATGGAAGGCGAATACTTTATCGGTGGGGGGAAGAACAACTCTAATCAAGTCGGTATTGGGATCAATTCCGATTTATTTCTTATCATTGTTCTCGGCTCCTAAAAGGATAATTGACGAAATGGAACGGCTTCGAAAAACATTCTTTTGGGGTTCCGAGAATAATAAACCAAAAATGGCGTGGATTGCTTGGAAAAAAGTTATAGCTCCCAAAAATAAAGGAGGATTGGGAATCGGTTGTATGCAGAGCTTGAATATGGCTCTAATGATGAAATGGTTATGGCGGCTCAAGGCTGAACCGGACTCAACTTGGGCGAAGGTCGTCATTGCCATTCACAGCTTAACAAGAGTATGGAGAACATTTCCGTGCAGGTCATCGATCTCTGGTGCTTGGAAAGATATCTCAAATTCGCCATGCAAACTAGAAAAGATCGGTGTACACTTTGACGGCCTAATGAAATATTCTATGGGAGTTGGATCCAGCATAAGATTTTGGATCGATAATTGGAGCGGTATTGGTATTCTTAAAGAGGTATTCCCGGAATTATTCAAAAAAGAAGTTCAAAAAAATTGCTTGATCAAGGACCGGATTAATTGGGAGGTGGATGATACATCGAGCCCTAACACTACATGGAATTGGAAGCAGGAGGTGTTCTCTATTATTGAGCATATTGAGTTGGTGGAACTAAACTTGCTGATGAGACAACAATCTAGACCTACTGGCTCAGATAAATGGTTATGGCTAGGGGATGACTCCCTGGTATTCTCTACGAGATCGGCGAGAACCATCATTGAAGAAGCTCTATTATCAGTCAAGTTGGTTACCTTTAAAAGCTCTTCCATGGTCCCAAAGAAGATTAATATTTTTTGCTGGAAGGCTCTACAGAATGGCCTTCCTACTCGGTCGGGTCTGAGTGCGAGAGGTATAACGATCCAAAATGAATGCCCTTTTTGCAAGAATTCTTTAGAAGCAGTAGATCACTTGCTACTGTTGTGTCCATTTGCAGAAACAGTATGGAAAGGTATTATGGACTGGGCGAGCATTCCAACAGTATTACTGCTATCGGTGGAACAGGTCCTTAAATCGGTAGAAACATGGCCGATTCAAAGAGAAAGCAAGAGCATTATCACAGCTATAATATACATCACTCTCTGGGCGTTGTGGAAAGAAAGAAACGGGGTAGTATTCAATGGTGTATCCCCATCTACAAGGAGAATCACGGAGGAAATAAAACATCTCTCATTCAGATGGATTTCCAATAGATCTAAGGTGATCAAAAAGAAGTGGAATGAATGGTACATCTGTTGTGTATAGATGACTATTAAGTCGGTTATTTTATAGTCTTTTGGTGGTTCTGGCTCTTCTGTATGTTTTCCGTTGGTTCTTAGCTACTTGCTAAGTGCTGATGCTTGTGTTGAAATAAAAATTCTTTTGCCTTTCAAAAAAAAAACTTATTACTTATAACTTATATAAGTTAATAAGTCATAAGTAAGCTCCCCGTTACTTTTTAAAAATGACATAAGTAGTGTAAATAAGTTAGCTCACTCAAACACCTTATTAAGGGGGTGTTTGGATTTACTTTTTAAACTACTTATTAACTTAAGTCAAAAGTTCATTTGGATAAATGGTGAAAAAGTTATTTTTAAAATGGTGAAAAAGTTGTTTTGGAAAAGTAGATAATTCTTACTTTTGCAAAAAGTCAAAGGTAGTTTTTAATAAGTAATCCCAAACACCCCCTAACTTATATATAAGTTAATAAGTCAATAAGTAGGGTAAATAAGTAATCCCAAACACCCCCTATATATAAAAAAAATAGTGTTAAGTGTCTTAAAAATTAAAGTAAAATTACAATAATGTCCATCCAACATATATTATATAGTAGTATAGATATAGATATGGATAATTTAAAAAAAAAATTAGTTTAAAAAAATACAATTTCCAAAACTTATAAATTTAAATTTAAATGCTTTTAATTGAGAAACGTTTTTAATTTATTTTACTTTTGATTTGAAGTTTTTAAAAATACAATTTTTAAAATTCATAAATTTAAATTTAAACGTTTTTAGTTGAGAAACATTTTTAATTTATTTTAGTTATGATTAAATGATTAATTTTTATTTTATTTTAGTTTTGATTAAGTGATTAAGTGAATTATAAATAATTGATTAAGTGAATTTATTTGAGTTGTTAAAAGATATGTATGCCCATTAAAAATGTTTTAGTTAAGGTTTAAGGGAATAGGTTAAAAGGTAATTAATAAGTTTTGATTGTAAATAGGGGTCAGAAAGTAATTATACCTATTTTATTCTTTATGAATGTGTATTTCATGCAATAACAATAGTACAAGGTGTCTTAAATTTTTTATAAAATTATATTGTTATCCTCCTAATCCCTATTATATAGTAGTATAGATATTAACTTAATCCACGATCACATCAGACATCATGGTTGTCTTTCGGATAGAAGCTTTGCAATCTGCCCTATTTATATCTCAATGGACTGAAGAGTTGCTTTCTGTGTTCCAAACTCAGCTTCGTGAAGATTAAACTTCTCCTCATATTGTTTGTGATGGGAATCCTCTAGAAGGGCTTGACTTTCAGTCATTGAAATCAACTTAGTTACTGCGTCCTCCAATCTTAACCTATTACTTAGCTTGTTAGTTCTCTGAAATTGTTGACGTGGCTGATAGTTTTGAGATTGTCTTTGTTGAAACTGTTGTTGTTTTTCGAAGCCAGGTTGTCCTGGGTTGTTATTATCCTTCAACCTGAAATTTGAGTGATTTATCCATCCAGGATTGTAGGTATTACTATAGGGTTGTTTTTGCGGGCGATTTGTTCCAATGAAGTCAACCTGCTCAGCATCAATAGTGATGCATTTTATTTCTTCTGTAGTTTCAGTGGTTGCTTTGCCCTTGCTAATTTAGTTTAGTCATGTGGTGAGGGCTTCTACTTGAGCAGAAAATGATGTGACAGATCGACAGAGTGAAATTCTTGCATGGTTCCTGTTACTACTTGGATTGTACTAGTGATAGTTGTTCATAGCTATTTCTTGAATTAGGTTGTAAGCTTCTTGTTTCCTAAAATACCACTTGCGATAGTGTAGAGTGTCTGACGACCTTGATTATGCAACCTATTTTAGAATGATGATACTTGTAACCAAACTTCTAGCCCATGGTGAAGGCATTTCCTCAACATGTCCTGAAAACGTTCCCATGCCTCATATAGTGATTCACCATCTTCCTAGGTGAAAGTGGTAATATCATTTCTCAGTTTAGCAATTTTTGTTGGTGGGAAGTATTTTAACAAGATTTTTTTAGCAAGACCATCCCATGTAGTGATTGGCCCTGTAGGAAGAAAATTTAGCCATGACTTAGCTCGTTCCCTTAAGGAAAAGGGAAGCATTCAGAGGTGAATTACGTCATTCAAAACTCCGTTCAGTCTGAAAGTGTCACAAATTTCAAGGAAATTTGCAATGTGGGCATGTGAATTTTTATCGGGTAATCCATGGAAAGTGCATGATGATTGGATCATGTGAATAACATGCGATTTGATCTCAAAGTTGTTAGTATCAACCGTTGGCCTTGTAATACTAGACCCCAAAGCCTCAAGTGATGATCTTGCAAACTCAAAAATAGTGCGGTTTTACGGCCATTTTTCTAGCACGGTTTTCTCGTATTTGGCGGTGAAAGAATCTTTCGGACTCTTCTAAAGTTGATATAAATAGTGGAGCTATAGATCATACACTACCTGTAACAAAACATAACAAAAAACAGATGTAAAATGATAAGACTAATTAGTTAACTCAATTTTTTCTTGAAATCACCGTGTCCCCGGCAACGGCACCAAAAACTTGATGTGTCGTGTTTATAATAGATAATATATATATATATATATTTTTGTTTTAGAAATGAGATAATTTTTTAAATTTATAAAATGATAATACTTTAAACTTAAAACACACACAATAGGCAAGTGTACCGATCGCAGCGTAATATAGTTTAGGTAAGAACCAAGTATCGAACCAATGGACACGTTCGGGTTCCAATACTCAACTTTTGTTATATTTTAGCCGGTTTAATTAGTGAGTGGGTTATGTGTGCTTGTAAAGCAGAAAAAGTAAATGACATAAATGTAAATAACGGTAAAGTAAATGATAGAAAAGTAAAAACGTGTGTGGTGTATGTAACAGGAATGTAAATAGCAGAAAAGTAAATATTTCAGAAATGATCAGGTCACGAAGAGTCTTGTTTTTCAGCGCGTCACATTTCGGTGCGTCGCAATCAGTAGTTCAATGCATCAATATCAATACTTATTCGTATATCTAAATACATCTAATAATTACAGATAATTCACAAAAACAATTAAATAACGAATTGGGATTCCCAATTACGGGGTAATGAAAATCCAATCCGTACACATAAGTTGTTCGACGTACCTTAATGACGATAAACGATAACGTTGAAAATCCTAAGCTCGTGAAATAAACGCCGCGAGAGCCTGATTTTCGAATGAATCAGAAACTAACGAGAAGGCTTCGGTTCATGGTTGTTTTGACATCAGGATATGACCGGAAAGCCTTGTGTCCTCCATTTTGGGTGTTTGTAATAGCATGTTAAACCGAAATTGAGAGAGAGAAATTAACGTGATTTGATTGCAATATGGATAGAAACTAAATTTCAATATGAAAAAAAAAAGAACAAAAGATTTGAATAGGTTTGAAATTGAGGGTCAACAATTCCGTATTTTACTACAATTTAAAATCATTTTTAATCTCCTTTATGCATTCATTAAAGTTATATAAAGTAATCTTTAGTCACGTAATCAAATTGATTTATGTTATGGAGGATTTATAATTTTCAAAACAAATCAATTATTTTTAAAACATTTTTTTGAGCTATAATTGAATGTTATTTTTAAGGCTTGTAAATACCTTTAAATGTCATAAAAATATTATCTAACCGAAGTTAGATTTTAATTCTTTCAATTAAATCTTAAATATAATGAAAGCATGAATTAGTTATATTAATATAACTAATTTAGATCCCGTGTCTATACACGGGGTGAAAAATATCAATATATAATTTTTTTAAATCTTACTGTAAAAATATATTACATATATTTAAGATAGAAACAAATTCAAAATATGTAAAAAATAATATATAATTGGGTTTCGAAAATACGTTAATTACTATTTAATATAATTTGACTTTCATTTACTATTTGATTGGAAATAGAAGTTATATAATTAAATTTTAAAGTTTCTTATAATAAGAGATAATTTAAAATAAATGTTTTTATTAGTATAATTAGTATTTTTCTTTAAATATATATTAGTAAAAGATAAAAATGCATTAAATAATAGAGAGAGGCGGGAAAAAATGATGATGATGAATATGGAGACGACACGTGGCATGAAGAAACCTTTATTTGTTATATAGTATAGATATCATATAACATTCAATTATAGCTTTTATATTATAAACTACGTTAAAAATACCGTGTATTACACGGGTTGATAAAATAAAATATTATATAATTATTAATAAAAAATTTATATTTTAAAAAATCTATGTATTACACGAGTTGATAAAATGTAATATATATTTAAAAACATGTATATTACACAGTTTGAATACATTAATTTTTATTTAATATAATTTGACTTACGTCATTATTTAGTTAAAAAACATAATTAAATTTCAAACTTTCTTAAAATAAGAGATAATTTAAAGATAATATGTTTTACTAGAATAAGTAATAATTTTATTTAAATATAAATCATTATTAAAAAAAAAGGTGTATTTAATAAAAGAGAGAGATGTGCATTTAATAAGAGAGAGAAGCGTGAAAAAATGGTGAAAATAGATGTGAACGCGACACATGACATAATTTATTTTTATTTATTATATAGTATAGATTTATAATATCATTACTATTTAATAAGATAGATGCACATTTATTAGGAGAGAGAGACAGGAAAATCAATGTGAGAATGCATGAGGAAGTGACACGTGTCCTATTAAAACCTTTATTTATTAGTATAGATTAATGAAAACAATTTACCCTTTAACATATCATAAATTATAACTAATACTAATATAATAGTATTATTATTTGTATAAAAAATTCAGGTTATTACATATTTTATTCTCCCTTGATTACTTATTTGCTAAAATTGATTAATTCCAAAATATCTGAAAATTGTTTTGATTAAATATTGATCAAAGTTTAGTATCAGGAGCTATCAATCCCGTCCACGGATCGATACTTCGTTCTTACATCTACTATATGTATTTTTATAAATATATTAAAAATGTATTTTTATTTTAATTGCGACGCATTTGTGACAAAAACAATATCAATTATTTATAAATATATTAAAAATGTATTTTTATTTTAATTTTTAAGATTATTATTGGTTTTGTCAGAAATGTGTAGCAAATTGTGACGCATTTGCGACAAAAACAACATCAATTATTTATAAATTTATTAAAAAGTTATTTTTATTTTAATTTTTAAGATTATTAATGGTTTTGTTGGAAATGTGTAGCAATTTGCGACAAAAACAATATCAAATATTTATAAATATATTAAAGAGCTATTTTTATTTTAATTATTAAGATTATTACTAGTTTTGTCGGAAATGTGTAGCAAATTGCGACGCATTTGCGACAAAAACATTATCAATTATTTATAAATATATTAAAAATGTATTTTTATTTTAATATTTAAGATTATTAAGGTTTTGTCGGAAATGTGTAGCAAATTGCGACGCATTTGCGACAAAAAACAATATCAATTATTCAAAAATATGTTAAAAATGTATTTTTAATTTAATTTTTAAGATTACTAATAGTTTTGTCGGAAATGTGTAAAAATTGCGACCCATTTCCGACAAATATAATAATTATATTAAAAAGCTATATTTATTTTAATTATTAAGACTATTAATGGTTTTGTCGGAATTGTGTCGCAAATTGCGACACATTTGCTACAAAATCAAGATCAATTATTATAATTTAGTTAATAAGGTATTTATATTATAATTATTAAGACTATTTTTTATTTTGTCGGACATGCGTCGCAATGTGCTACACATTTGCGACAAAGGCTAGGGGTTATCATTTTCGTCACTATTTTGTCGCAAACGTGTAGCAATTTGCGACGGAAAACATTTTTTTTTCAACTAAGTATTAATTTTTTAATTTAATTAATAAATATTAGTTCATATTAAGTTCATTTGATTGATAATATATTAACTAGTTATAATTAAATAATAAGTATTCGTAATTAGATTTATTAATATAAAGATTATTATTTAATAGGAAAAAGAAAATGGAAAATCTAATATTTAATAGAAGAGAGAGGCGGGAAAAAAATATGAGCAGTAACCAGAGAGTGACACGTTTTTTTACTTTATATTATTACTATTATTATGTTTAGTAATATTTATAATAATAATAATAATAATAATAATAATATAACAATATTGTTACTATTAATATTATAAAAAAGTAATTAAAAATAATAATAATAAATAACATTATGTGTTTTTTCGCAAATGCGTAGCAAATTGCTACACATTTGCTACGCAAGCTCCTAAAATAGAAATTTCGTCGCAAAAGCGTAGCAAGTTGCTATACAATTGCTACACATTTCCAACAATCTGATTCTGTTTTTCGTTTTTCGAGGGTTAAACGTTGTTTTTTTCTTTCCATCTTCTACACAACTTCATTATATGTTAAATACTTTTATTTCACAAACTTAAACATATTTTAGACATATGTATGTACGTGTACACCATCGAAACCCGTTACAAAAAACACCCTTTCAAGTTTTGTAAACATGTACGTATGTGTATGTGTATACACCGAAAACCATACATACATATACACTTAAGTATACAAATACACACACATATAAATACATATAAACACATACATATGCACAACACATACATATATATATATATACAAATACACACGCACATACACAACACATGCATATACACCTATACATACAAATACACACACATGTATACACATACATTGACCATCATTGACTATTATTGACCCTAATTGATAAACAACGACCACAATAGACCATCATTGGCTCTAATTAACTTTAACCAACCTTCATTGACTCTAATTGACTCTAACCGACCGTCATTGACTCTATTTTACCTTTTATTGGGCCTAACTGATAATTGACATTCCCAACTGACCATACACACATACACAAACACACGTATACATACACTATACATACAAACACAGATACATACACATACACATACTCATATGTATACACACATACACATATATATACAAATACACATAGATACATACACATATAAATACATACTTATACATACACATACACGTGCATACATACATATACATACACATACACATACATATACACATGCATACACAAACACACACATACCCATGCATTCATACACATACACACACACACACACATATATATATATATATATACAAATACACATGGATACATACACATACACATGTAAGTACGTACTTATAGATATACATACACATTAACTATTTATAAATATATTAAAAATGTTTTTATTTTAAATTTTAAGATTATTAATGGTTTTGTCGGAAATGTGTAGTAAATTGTGACACATTTGCGACAAAACACAATATCAATTATTTATAAATATATTAATAAGGTATTTTTATTTTAATTTTTAAGATTATTAATGGTTTTGTCAGAAATGTGTAGCAAATTGCGATGCATTTGTGACAAAAACAATATCAATTATTTATAAATATATTAAAAATGTATTTTTATTTTAATTTTTAAGATTATTATTGGTTTTGTCGGAAATGTGTAGCAAATTGTGACACATTTGCGACAAAAAACAATATCAATTATTTATAAATTTATTAAAAAACTATTTTTATTTTAATTTTTAAGATTATTAATGGTTTTGTCGGAAATGTGTAGCAAATTGCGACACATTTGCAACAAAAACAATATCAATTATTTATAAATATATTAAAGAGCTATTTTTATTTTAATTATTAAGATTATTACTAGTTTTGTCGGACATGTGTAGCAAATTGCGACGCATTTGCGACAAAAACAATATCAATTATTTATAAATATTTTAAAATGTATTTTTATTTTAATTTTTAAGATTATTAAGGTTTTATCAGAAATGTGTAGCAAATTGCGACGCATTTGCGACAAAAAACAAAATCAATTATTCAAAAATATGTTAAAAATGTATTTTAATTTTAATTTTTAAGATTACTAATAGTTTTGTAGGAAATGTAGCAAATTGCGACCCATTTCCGACAAAAATAATATCAAATATAATAAATATATTAAAAAGCTAAGTTTATTTTAATTATTAAGACTATTAATGGTTTTGTCGGAATTGTGTCGCAAATTGCGACACATTTGCGACAAAATCAAGATCAATTATTATAATTTAGTTAATAAGGTATTTATATTATAATTATTAAGACTATTTTTTATTTTGTCCGACATGCGTCGCATTGTGCTACACATTTGCGACAAAGGCTAGGGGTTATCATTTTCGTCACTATTTTGTCGCAAATGTGTAGCAATTTGCGATGGAAAATTTGCGTCAGAAATATTTCGTAGCAAACTCGTTTTTTTCTAGTAGTGTATACCCATATTATAAACCATAAATTTATAGAAACCAACATACAATTCTCTCTAAACCATCATTTCTTTTTACCGGCATATACAACGCCGTTGAAAATAAAAAAATCAAACTTCGGGAGGAAGCGAATAAACGAGAGGATCTAAAGGTGTTACGTTGAATACCCAACACCTTTTGGGTGAACATCTCGAAGACGTCATAGCTTTGCAAACCAAGATCCGTGCACGACTTAGGCGGCAACACCTTTCGTATGATTAATTAGTTTTTATGTTAGTTTTTTAGTTTTTTAAATGTTATGTTTTTTTATTATTTTAAATGTAATGTTTTTTTCCTTTTAAATGTAAAGCTTTTTAGATTTAATGTTATTTTTTTATTTTTATTTAAATTGTTATAGAAAATTAATTAAATTAGAAAAAGAAAATGACGTGACGATGTGAAAATGTGAAACCATTTCACTCTGATGTAGAGAATGTAGAAACACTGTAAAATCTGATGTGACGATAACGTGAAGGACGTGGAAATGTGGAGGTAGTCCCCTTAGCCTAATAGGAATATATTGATGATGTCACAGGACCGGAAAAATCATATGTGAAATAATGTCGTTGTAATGTAAGTTTGTCATTATTTTATTTCTGGCACGAGAATGTATCAAATTGGTGTATCTTATCTTACTATCATAATAAATAAAAATCTTCAGGACACGTATAACTCTCTAGTTACTCCTCATCTTTATTTTCTTGCCTATCTCTCCTATTAAATATTAGATTTTATATTTCTCTCTCCTATTAAATAATAATTTTTATATTAATAAATCTAAGAGTAAAGTGTCATTTCCGTCCATGTGGTTTGCCCATTTTAGCCATTTTCATCTAAAAAGTTTTTTTTTTAGCTTTTTCGTCCCTGACCTTTCAAAATCTATTCATTTTCATCCAACTGGCTAACGCCGTTAAATTATTACCGTTAAACCGGGGACATTTTCGTCTTTTCAAAATTCCTTTTTTATTATTTCCTTCTTCCCCTCCCCATCCTTTTTCAAAACCCTAAATAGGTGTTAGTTTTTGGAGTGTTTGGGTGAATATACGTCATTACAGAATTCATATTGTAGCCAAAATTCTTATCAAGAGACTGCAATTTCTGGGGAAGAAGGAAATAATAAATGAGAATAAAAAGGATTTTTGAAAAGACAAAAATGCCCCTGGTTTAACGGTAATAATTTAACGGAGTTAGTCAATTGGATGAAAATGGATAGATTTTGAAAGGCTAGGGACGAAAAAGCTAAAAAAAAAACTTTTTGGATGAAAATGGCTAAAATGACCAAACCACATGGACGAAAATGACACTTTTTACGAATACTTATTATTTAATTATAAATAGTTATTAGGAGAGGGTTGTAGAGAAAACCACATAGTTAGGCGAAAGCCGAGAAACCACTAAAAAAACCAATTTTAACTAATCATATGATAATATTTATTTTTTGTTTTATTTTATTTATATTTATTTATAAGATTATCAATGTAATATTACACATTTTTACCAAAAAATCATTTAAATATTGGCTTACGTATACGTAACCCATAGTGTTATGTTATGTATACGTAAACATAAAACAAAAAAAATTGCAGTTACGTATACGTAGTCCATAGTATTACAAATTGTTTTAGTGGTTTTCTTGGTTTTCGCCTAACTTTGTGGTTTTCTCTTGATCCTTCCCCATAGTTATTATATCATCAATCAAATGAACTTAATATGAACTAACATTTATCAATTAAATTAAAAAATTAATACTCAATTGAAAAAACATGTTTTAAAAACTAACTTAACATACCTTATAACTGTCACGACAAATTACATTTTTTAAAAACATATTTTGACAAATGTGTTTGTTAACAAATTACATTATATTTTATTCAACCGATGTAATATACGGGTTTTTAAAAATATAAAATTTGTGTTGCTAAATATATAACATTTTATTTATTTAACCCGAGTAATACACGAGATTTTAACCTAGTGATCATATATGTACTGAAGAGGGAATGACCCTCATAAAGCCCAAAAATCTTAAAGCCCAAGGCCTATGAATGGGCGGTTACAACAGCTGGCATTTTGGGATCGGCGGGATGAAATTCGGCCAATAAGAATTGAACTCTCAAAAAGCATGACCTCTTGTGGACCCCACGGGTCCCCACAAGCCAACATGATAACCACCTGGTAATTAGCATATATAAAGGAGGAGCAATCATCGAACAAGGTATGACCTCACAATCTTCACCACTAATTTACTGAATCGGAACCTAGGCTGGAATACTGATTCTCACGCCGGAGGGCCGATACAGGGGGACTCTCCACCCTGTAACGCCTTAACGTGTGTTGTTCGTGTGCAGGTTAAGAAGGAAAAAGTAGAAGATATTCTAATATAGAGGGGCTATTCGTTTAGGCTCTAGTAATCCATTTGTCATCAAGAAGCTTGTTCTGATTCTTGGATTTACATTGACGCCATCCGTTACTCTTCTCTGACTTTCCTTTTCGACTCTCCGATGGCAAGTTCTATTCCTTCTTCCACTATTGCTGCTTCCTCCTTGGTTCCACCGGCTAGGCCGGTTTTCCAGCCTGTACCGCCACAGTCCTCAAAGCCTACAGGGTTTATTCCATATTCTGCTTATTTTACTGATGATTCCGAGGATGAAAATCCTACTCCAGCGCCTCCAACTACTGCCCAGATAACCACACCTTTACCTGTTCCGATGGGATCTATAGCATCCACATATCGTTCTGGATTTTATCCGTTCGCGTCCGCTACATCTACGGTCGTCACTATTACGGATCCGGTCGTCTCCCACATACCAGTACCTTCTCAACCATTACCAAGCTCCCTTCCAGGAACATCTATGCTTCCCGTTCCACCCCCGCACGTGTGGTGGCCGTAACAACATAGATATATGCAGCAATACGAGCAATGAATGCGCGAGGCGCAATTAGCAAGTGTGCGTGCACAACTGTTCACTAGTCCGGAAAGTCCTTTCACACTGGCCAATTTTGTCCCATCATCAGTTACAACGAATGTTACTACCATACCACCCTTGCCAAACTTCCCGCCATCCTTCCTGCCAGTACCTCCACCTCCACGCGTTGATGACCTATCTAAACCCTATCGCCCAACAGCCTTGGCTACAAAGTCCAAATTCACCACACGGATTGCTTTGGCGGAGTTCCCGGCCAAACTCCTCATGCCGTCGATAGTGGGCAAATACGACGGATCTAGCGATCCAGATGATCACCTTAATTTCTTTATCAGTGCAGGGGGAGTGGAGCAGTGGTCACTACCCATGTGGTTTCACATGTTTGTTCAAACGTTAGTTGGCGCAGCACGCTTGTGGTTCGATAGTCTTCCTACTGGCGGAATAGACAGTTTTGAAGATTTAGTTAAGCGGTTCATGCAACAATTTAGTAAGCAAAAGCGTCACGCTAAAGATAAGACTGAAATCTTGCATATCCGCCGTCGCGATGACGAGTCCGTGGAACATTTTTTAGTGCGGTATAACTTGGAAAGTCTACAGATAGGGGGAGCGACGTAGGATTTGATGGTGGCAGGATTCGTTAATGGCGTACGGGATGATCATTAGAGCCGCCTCCTGCATGGCGCGGATGGAATTCCACAAACTATGGAGGCCCTTATGGCTGTCGCAAAGACCCATGTTAAAGCAGAAAAGTCAGTAGCGCAAAATAGAGCGCGGGAAAAACCCAAGGATACACGCCGGATACATGAGGCGTATAGTCGTTTGGACAATGATAGAGCACATCATACTTCTTCCCGTTATAATGGCAATTCACGGTTTCAATCTTCTAGCCCTTATCCCCGGCTCGACCAGGTCGCGGGATTCCCATTCCTCTCATTCACCTTACTTTTCTCGACGAGAGACTTCCAACATTACCCGCCGGCCTCCCTTACCCGGTTCCACTTCGTACCCCGCCCTCAGTAAGACTCCCAGCGTGATCCTCTCCACAGAAAAACTCAAATTAAAAGATCTCAGGCCTATGCGTGACAACCCTTCGCGGGACTCCAAAATTTATTACGCTTACCATAAAGCAGTAGGGCACGACACAGATCAGTTCTTTCAATTAAAGCGGCAAATCGAAATCCAAGTTAAGGCATGAAAACTTGCGCACTTGGTAAAACATGAGAAGGGGACGGGAAAAAATGGAGGAAAGGAAAAAGACGCTCCCCTGGACAAGGACCCGAATGCCCGTGATGTCTATATGGTCACCGCTAGAAATACCATTGCCAGGGCAAGAAGGAAGCGCACTCCTGAAGTGGCGGATTCACGGATGGAGGTCCCCTTGATTCCCCCCCCGCAAATCGGGGATTACCATGTTGGTCCCCTTGTCATTACTGCCTTAGTGGGTTCTTACCGCTTGCACCGTATTTTCATTGACAAGGGCAGCTCTTCAGACATCCTTTACGAACAATGCTTCCGGCAGTTGGACGAGCAGAACCAAGCGCGATTGGAAGAAGTACACGTGCCTATAATGGGATTCTCAGGTGAGACCATTAAGCCCTTGGGCCAAATTTCTTTCCCAGTCACATTGGGAGATCACGACCGCGTGCGAACAGTGCTAATCCACTTCCTGGTAGTACCGGCACACTCCCAGCATAACATTATTCTTGGACACACGACGTTAGGGGTTCTAGCGGCCGCGGTATCAACCTCTTTAGGGATGGTCATGTTCCCCACCCTCAAGGGGTGCAAAGGTTTGGGTGGATCAAGGCTGCGTCGCGATAGAAGAAATACAAGACGTCCCCACGGAACCAGTTCTCGAGTCCTCAAAAAATGGTCAATTAATCTAGCGTTTCCTACTCAAACCATTACCCTCGATCATACAATGTCTTCTCATATTCGAGCGCACCTCAAGGTTTTACTGCGTGACAATATGGATGTTTTCGCTTTCCAACCAGCGGATATGACAGGGGTACCGCGAAACATCACAGAGCATGCCTTAAAAACTTACAAGTCAGTAGAACCGATAGTACAAAAACGGCGTAGCATGGCGCCGAAAAGGCGGGCGGCGATCATAAAAGATGTGAAAAAATTGGTGGAAGCAGGTATCCTCTGGGAAGTTCGATACCAAACCTGGATTGCCAACCCGTTGATGGTTAAAAAGACGGATGTGTCCTGGCGAATGTGGATCGATTACAAGGATCTAAACAAGGCATGCCCAAAAGATTCCTACCCCTGCCAGAAATCGATTCCAAAGTAGACTCCCTGGCCACGTATCCTTTCAAATGTTTTTTAGATGCCTATAAGGGATACCATCATGTGCACATGGTGCCGGAAGACGAAGACAAAACAACTTTTCATACAGATATAGGTATCTTTTGCTACACCAAAATGCCGTTCGGACTAAAAAACGCCGGTGCTACTTATCAGAGGCTTATGGACAAAGTCTTCAAGAATCAAATCGGGAAAAACTTAGAAGTCTATGTGGATGATTTATTCATCAAGAGCAAGAATGAAAAAAATCATGCTAGCTGATATTTCGGAAACCTTAATTAGGTTGAAGGAATCTAACATCAAGCTAAATACAGGAAAATGCTCATTTGGAATGGAGGAAGGAAAAATTTTGGGTGTGATTGTGACGCGGGAAGGCATCCGAGTGAATCCTAAAAAATTCTCCGCCATCACTGAAATGACATCCCCAAGGTCACTCAATGATGTGCAGACCCTAAATGGCCGCCTGGTGGCAATAAATCGCTTCTTGGCAAAGCACGCGGAACGCTCCCTTCCGTTTATTGCAACACTAAAAAATTGTCTAACCAAGTCCGCTTTGAAGTGGTCTGAAGAGGCAGCAGTAGCCTTCTAGAAATTAAAAACCTATTTAGTAGAACTGCAAATTTTAGCCACCCCGCTCAGAGGAGAGCGCCTGTAAATTTACTTGTCCGCGTCCGCCCAGGCGGTAAGCGCGGTTCTAATGGTTGAACGCGCGGGCGTACAAACTCCAATTTACTACATCAGCCGCGTCTTAACAAACTCCGAACTGAATTACTCTATGCCGAAAAAGTTGGTTTTAGCTTTGGTACACGCATCACGCCGGCTACGCCGGTATTTCTAGGCCCACTATGTTGATGTATTGACCAATTTTCCTCTACAGCAAGTACTTAGACGTCCAGAACTCTCAGGTATAATGACTCGATGGGCTATCGAGTTAGGTGTCTTCGATCTTACTTACAAACCGCGCACAGTGATAAAAGGACAGGTAATATCCGACTTCACAGCAGAAATCCCAATTGGAATGAAGATAGACGCCTCTGGGTGCACTACCGCCACCCCGGCCCAAACCCAAGGTCACGCGCCTTGGGATCTTTTTATTGATGGTGCGGCATGCGCGGAAGGGTATGGAGTGGGTATACTACTCGTATGCCCCAAGGATTGGAACACACTAAGGCTTTAAAATTGATTTTCCCGACTTCTAACAATAAATCCGAATACGACGGGCTTCTTACAGGGCTTAGGTGGGCAGTTGAAAAAGGCGTGCATCATATCCAAGCACACGTGGACTCATTGCTAGTAGCTAACCACATTAACGGAACTTATGAAGCTAAGGATCTCGCAATGACCAAATACTTGGCCATGTGTCGCAACGCTTGAAAAACCTTTCAGGAATGGGAGGTAGTGCATATCCCCATAAGCCAAAACAAAAAAGCAGATGCTTTCAGCAAGTTCGCTTCCACCCTCAGTGATCAACTAAATCTATCAGTATCAAAACCCTCCGGAGGCCATCCATCAGCATCGAAGAAGTAAGCAAAATAACTGACGCACCAGATACTTGGATGACACCCATTCACAACTATCTAGCCACAGGGGTCCTACCCCGAAGAGCGCGCTAAGGCGCACAAACTACAAGCTAAAGCCGCACAGTATCAACTTTTCAATGGGATCCTATACAGGAAATCATTCCTGGGCCCGTTATTGCGTTGCATTGACGACGAGGAAGCAAACTACTTGATCAGGGAAATTCACATGGGTATTTGCGGTATCCATGCGGGACCACGGACCGTAGTAGCTAAGATCATGAATGCAGGATACTATTGGCTAGGCATGCACTTGGACGCTGTCACAGAATTACAAAAATGCCAAAGCTGTCAGCAACACGCGCCTATGATCCACAGGCCGAAAAACGACCTAATCCCTGTCACCGCGGCATGGCCTTTCCAGTGACGGGGAGTTGACATAGTAGGCCCTTTCCCAGAAGCTCCCGGATGCCCAAACTTTTTAATCGTAGTTGTTGATTACTTTACTAAATGGGTTAAAGCTAAACCAGTCGCCACTATCACAGCGTTGAATATGAAAAAAATTCCTATGGGAGCATATCATATGCCGTTTTGGGTTACCTCTTTACTTGGTTAGCGATAATGGAACTCAATTTTCAGACCGGATGATCAGGGAATGGTGCGCGGAACTGCAGATCAAGCAAGTGTTCACTTCAGTCCCGCAGGGTAACAGACAAGTGGAAAGGGTGAATCGCGGCATTGTAACAGGCCTCAAAACTCGTTTGGATAATGAAGGGAAATCATGGCTAGAAGAACTCTCGAGTGTTCTCTGGGCTTACCGAACCATGCTGAAAAATAGTAACGGAGAAACACCTTTCAGCCTGACTTATGGTTCAGAAGCAATGATTCCTTCTGAAGTAGGAATCCTATTCGCGCGAAGGGTTAATATCCAGGGGACAAATAACGATGATGAGCTTTGGCGTAACTTGGACTTATTAGAAGCTCGCCATGAAACAGCTGCCGTAAATGAGAAAAGATACAAACACCAGCTAGGAAAGGCGTACAACAAGCGCGTGACTGAATGCACTTTCCAAGAGGGGGATTATGTCCTGCGCAGTAATCAAGCAAGTAAAGCGGAAGCCACCGTCAAGTTGGTACCAACCTGGGAGGGTCCATACATCATCTCTAAAAAGCGGGCAAGGGCGCCTATACTCTATCCCATCTGGACGGGAAAGAAATACCGCGCACTTGGAACGCATCACAGTTAAGGAAGTGTTACCTCTAGAAGAAAGTCATGCCTTGACAACAGAGGTTATTATCTATGTAAGTTATGAGACGACCGTTTATTTACAATGAAAGCTCTTTAAGCTATCTTTTAATGAATGACTTTTATAATCATGAACATTGTCTTGTCGCCACACACCAATACACACGCCGAACGCTTAAAGACTCTATCCCTAACGGCAAGAACCAAAGCATTTACCGTGTTACCTGAAAAACGGGTACGCGCGCCGATCGCTTGAAGACTCTTAGCCCCTAACGGCAGGAGCTAAAGCATTTACCGCGTTACCTGAAAACGGGTACGCGCGCCGAAGGCTTAAAGACTCTTTGCCCCTAACGGCAAGAGCTAAAGCATTTACCACGGCACCTGAAAAACAGGTACGCATGCCAAAGTCTTAAAGACCCTTTGCCCCTAACGGCAAGGGCTAAAGCATTTACCGCGTTACCTGAAAAACAGGTACGCGCGCCGAAGGTTTAAAGACTCTTTGCCCCTAACGACAAGAACTAAAGCATTTACCACGACACCTGAAAAACAGGTATGCACGCCCAAGTCTTAAAGACTCTTTGTCCCTAACGGCAAGAGCTAAAGCATTTACCACATTACCAGAAAAATAGGCATGCACGCCAAAGGCTTAAAGACTCTTTGTCCCTAACGGCAAGAGCTAAAGCATCTACAACGTTACTTGAAAAATCGATGCGCACGCCAAAGGTTTAAAAGATTCTTTGCCCCTAACAATAAAAGCTCAAGCAAGTTTGGAAAGGTCCATAAAAGGTAAAGATCCAAATCAAATCAACATCCTGTCACATACAATTGTTGAACAAACACAGGAGTAATATGAATCAAAGAAATTGAGTAAATACAACATATAAAGCAAAGACGGGAATAAGTTTTTTCATTACAAATGATCAAAGGGACATACACAACCCCTACACTATTACATCAAAAGTAGTAGCAAAAACCCCCAACTAAATAACAACAATCTCCACCATCACCACCTTCGCCCTCACCCTCACCATCCCCACTAGCTTCCCGAGGACCAAGCAGTAACTTTAAGTCATTTATATCATCCTGGGAGGCCAAGTCGTAAATCTTGTCCAAAATCGCATGCTCCACGTCACTTAGTGTATCCATGGCGGCATTAAAAGTGGCCCGGGACGCTTCCACATATAGCGGGTGTTGCTCCAACACCTCTCCACTACACCTATAGGCATATCCGTCCTTCATCCCTTCATACCTCCCCACGCGATCAGCTTCAGTTATCAATTCTAACAGAGCATCCCGGTATTTCTCATCTAAATGGCAAGCCTCGTACGCCAGAGCAAACCCTTCTTCTAGAATCCACTTCTTCTCCATCTTCAATTGTTGCACAGACAACTCCGCCTATCCCACTCGATCTTGCAAAACCGATAACTTTTTTCCCTTATGTACTTCCACAGCTTCCTTCTCAGCTTTCACATCCCCAACTAACTTCTTCAGATCACCAATTTCCACTTCCATCTTTTTCATAACAATCACTTTTTCCTCCAACTCTCTCCTTTCCAAAGTAGCCACTTGCAGCGCTCCTTTTACTTCCGATAATTCTCCTTCCACCTTAACCCGCACATGTATCTCCCTATCTGCCTCCACTTTTATTTCTTCTATCTTCTTCTGCGCCGCCATCAGCGATGCCTCTACTTTCTGCTGCGCCACCAAGGCCACAACAGCACGGTGCGCATCAAACTGTGCCCGGCGACGAGCTTCAACTAAATTACTAATCATATCAGCTGTAGAGGTAACTAGATTGTCATCCACTTGACGGGTCTCAAGGGACTGAAGATATGATAGTTCACCCGTAGGGAGAGATTGCACCATCCAGTCCCTACACACATCCGGATTTATCAACCGGCTACCCTGCACAATGGACCAATTGGGACGATAAGTTTGACAGAAATTATCTCCATCCCAGCGGGGTAAAAGGGGAATAAGTTAACTTTACCCGTGTTAGGGAGCGTTGTTCCTCTCCCTCTGCTTTGGATTTGGACCCTGCATCTAATGGTGTCACATCAATCCCATGCCCCCCTCCACTCGAACTTTATCAGAATCCTTCTCTCCCACCAATGAATCGTTCACCTCGCAAACCTTCTCTCCTTCCGTAGTAGTCTTCATCAAGCAAATATCACCTACTTTCTCCAGCTTCTTTTCAAGATGTTGCACTTCCACTTCCCTCTCCCGCAAATAATTTAAACTCTTACGCTATTGTTCAACCTCACCTGACGCATCCATAACAGCCGCTTGTTTATCCTTGACACCTCTCTTTTCACTACTCTCGCCACCGGCCCTCCTATTAAAAAACTCATCCACCATACTCTTCTGCGCACCCGGAGACGTAGTCCTCAGTATAGCCCGCCCCTTACGCTTTCTCTCACCTCTCCCGAGAGATATGTCCGCCTGGCTCTTACCCTTATGGGGTGTAGCCACCTTACTTCCCGCCTCCACCAAAGGTTTCTCAATATCCGATTCATCTCCCTCCATATCTACATCCATGATATCCACGCCTAATATATAATCCTCAACATACTATCGTTTATTGTACTATGCGATCTTACCCGCCTGCAAAACAAGTATACAGATTATTTCGCGCATTACTCATAGGCAAAATATGTATCCATACCTGTACAACTCGCTCCCACGCTGCTTTCACATCAAACGTCCCATCATAATAAACAAAGCAGGACCATGTCCTATCTAGTATTTCCCTCTCTCCTATTTCTACCTCCACATCAACGGCCCTTAGCTTCGACCGGTTAACAGAAAAAAGCAGCTCAATAAACCCAATAGCATCTGTGATATACCATCATTTATACATGTTTTACATGCACAATTATCCCCATAAATAGCACAAATTATAGAGAATATGATAAGATATGATGCTTAATCCACTTATTTGTGTTGCAACAGGATAATTAACCCTTGCATGCAAAAACATGAAGAAAACACCCAAAAACAAGGCAAAATCAGCATTCGGAAGACAATCGAACGAAACCGGACGCATGGAGTCAACCCAGAAGTCAAAATCAAGGAAATGGTCAAAATTGATCTTTGCACAGTCGTGCATTGCAATGCATGGTCGTGCAAATGGCCCCACGTGTCCCCGTCCTTCCCTGCTCTGCCAGATTCCCTCACGTGCAAGAGATGTGTGCTTTGCACGATCGTGCATCCCAATGCACGGCTGTGCATTACCAATTTTAGAGTCTATAAATAACAAGCTCATTCTAGTGTTTTAGGTGTCCATTACCAAGAGAAGGGAAGGCCTTAGTGCTCTGCTAAGAGCCAGAACTCTCTCGGTTTTGCTCTATTTAGCTTTTTTCTTTTTATTTTCTTTTCTAAGTCTTGTAATATGAACTTATTATTCTCGTTCGAGTGAAACAAGAGGCAACTTATACCCACTCTCCCTTGGTGTTGGAAAACTTCCACACATTATCTAAGGGTTAGTGGAGTCACTTGTATGGTCATTCATGGCTAGTTCTCTTGTGTTGCTCAAGTTGGTTGAACTTTAATTAATTAATGAAATATTTTTAGTAAGTTATGTTTTTAAAGTCTTTACTATAATTTATCTAGAAAAGACCATAATAAGTGATCTTTAAATCAATCTAATAATCTTTTAGCTTGTGAGTTACTCAAGCAAGACTTCTTGCTCGGGAAGCTTATTCGATATTTGTACTGTTTATATACAAATCTTGATGATAGCCCGACCGGTTAGTATAGATTTAATATTATGGGTTGATTGGAGGTTTGGGTATTCAGCAGGCCGTTTGAGCCCTAAACAGACCTGGCGGTTTGTGTCGGTAATTCTCTACTTCTCTTGTATGGGCTTGCAGAGGACTTCTAGTGGGAGCCATGGGGTTTGATCTTTAGAAGAGGATAGTGCATCGGCCAAAAGCGGGTCTGGGTTAAAAGAGGACAGTAGCAGCAGATTCTCAAAACCCCAAACCCCAAACACTCTCGGTTCCGGCCGAAAACACCTCCAAACCCCCGATTTCTCACGGTTTTTTCTCGTTTCTTCACTCTAATCTCTCCCCCAAGGTATGTAAACTTGTCCATTATCGTTTTTGAGTCGATTCTTGCTTCATTTATCGATAATTTTGTTCAAATAGGAGCAAGGGTTTCGTTTTGAATTTTGGTATAAATATGTTGAATCTGAACTCATTGCTTAATCTAAATGCATATTTGACCATGATAGATCATAATGTAACTTGTTTTAGCCTCGTTTAAACATATTTGTTCCACTTGTATGATTTGGGTTCTTAATTTTTGCTTGAAAATTTTAACCTAAATTGTGTGAATTAAAGCATGAATCTTGTATATATGTGTTTAAAATGTAGTATAGCTTGTTAGAAAATTGTTAATTTGATGAACTAGGTTACAATTTTTGACAAGTTTGACTTTCAAAAGTCAAACATACCGTTGTTTGAAATTGAGTCTTGTTTGGATAAATTGCAATGAACCAATTATGGATTCGGAAAATGTAACCATGCTATGACAATGCATGAGTTTAGATTTTATTCGTGTTGTCCTAAAATATATATATGCATAATTTTTATATGATATCAAAATTTTGGAATCATTGTCGTGTGCAATGATATTTTCCCTATACTAACTCAATTTGTTGTTGTATAGGAAATGGCTGAACCATCGAGGCAAGCAGGACGAAAAAGAAGGAATACCCGTTTAGGATCCCGTACAGGATCATCTTCGTCTGCCCGAATGAGTGGTTCACCACTAACTCCACCATCTCATCCTCCACCTTTCAATCCGCAGCCTATGCCAGAAATGCCACAAGACTTGCACCCATGGCTTATTTTTGACTTCGATGATGCCATAGAGATCTATGCTTACCAGCTCCTAGCCACCTTACTAACACAAACCTTTGGGATACATAAAACCATCTGATATCTAACCCTTGAGGATGTCAATCTCCTAGATAGTGCAATTCCTCTAATCACTAAACCTTGGCAGAGTTTCTTTGCTATTAGGGAGGCAACATACTATGAGCTCACTCTTGAGTTCTTAGCCTCTTTTGAGTTTGATAGATCGATGGTGAATATGGAAATGCAAGACTGTGTGAGATTTAGGATAGCCAGACAGTGGTATGTGATGACTTTGTCAGAATTTAGGGTAAAGTTGGGATTTTATTGGCATAGGGAGAGGACAGAACCAATCTTCACCGAGAGCAAATCAGAGTTTACAGAAGGTGAAACCTTGACATTTTGGAACAGGATCGGGTCAAGACCCTTTGACCCGCATACCCAGAAAAGCACTAGGATCAAACACCCTCTCTACAGATATCTGCATCAATGTATTGTCCTTTCTATTGGGGGAAGGAAAGATAGCACCGAGGTGGTAACCGTTAGAGACCTTTTCCACCTTCGTTGTCTGATTGATCAAGTCCCCTGTAACTTAGCCTACAACTTAGCTAAATTCTTTACCTGAGCCACAGGCTATAGTTCCAGCAGCCACATCTTTGGAGGACCATACATCACCCATCTGGCTCAATACTTAGGTGTTTTGACCCCTACAAATCTTGGATAAATCCAAGATATGGATATGCCCATTCAACCTGTAGACACCAAAGTGATGATCAATATTCATATGATGAAGAAATTTAATGGGGTGTACCGGTTAGTGGGGCATCGGGGGAACATTTGGACATGTGAAATTGAAGAGTCTGAGGACGAGGAACAAGGAGGCAACTGGGATATCAAGGCCCAAATATGTATCACACCACTGCTGATCCCACTATGTTGGATTTGATGATCCGCATGGGTCAATTGGGACACACGATGGACGGTATGCGGCAGGACTTCTACGATCACACCCATGATCCATATGCCCATCAGTAGTATCAGCAGCCTCCCGGCCCGCACCCACTGTGGCAGCGTCCTCCTTTCCAGTAGTTACTCTCTTCATCCTTCATCTTTGATATTTGAGGTTCTTATCTGATGTAGTTATGGTTTTTGATGTTGAACAATGTTTGTTTGTTTCTCTTGACAAGTAACATTTTTACCGATTACAGGAGTAACCGTTGACCGGATGGCATTGCCACCAACCTATTCGGCCGCCATATATTGGCGAATATTAGTTTAATTTTATGTTTAATATTTACCTTTTATTATTTGAGCATTGCATAGCATAACAGGGACATACAGTTTTTTGGAGCACATATTAATCAAGCTGGGGAAATCAACCATACACATGATGGTGATGCATTAAAAAGGGGAGTTTCAGTTCTCTTTCACCCTCCTCTTACACATGACAACTATTAAATAACATATTTTCGTATAATAAGGACATTGTCAAATTCTAAGTATGGGATGTTAGGAAACTCACCAATGCATCGGCAACATAATGTTGTCCCAACTATTACAAGTGCATGATTACCAAGTATTCAATCCTTTGAATTGAAATACACATAGAAGTCATTAAAACAATTTCGTAAACAACATATAAAGTTGTGAGCTTCATAAATAATCTAAAAGCTAAATGTATTAAAAATCATTTGGAATAAAATGATCTTATAAAAACAATAATTTGAAATACCGTTGAGTTGAATCAAGGAAACAAATATGGAAGATTAGTAAGCACAACAGAAAGAAAGAAATAAGTTTATGCACTTTTTTACTTTTAAACCCCTTTATCTTCCGTTTCATGTTAGAATTTGAGCCTATCCGAGCATTATCATATAACACATCTAGTTTGTGACATTATTGCCAAATTTTACATGCTCATTTCGTTTGATAGAGTGTTTGCTAATTATTGCTTTGCATGTTAGAACTTGTGTAAAACATACATTTCAAGATCATGGACTAAAAAAATTCATACAAATGATTGAGGCATTAGGATTCACCCACTTTCTTTAGCCTTCTTCATATACCCTACACATTATCCCCTAGTTAACCCCTTTGAGCCTAAACCTTTTCATTTCTAAAACCCACACTTCAAACCCATAAACGACATCAAGCTTTTAGCGTCGTTTTCTTTTTTTTCTTTTTAGTTGGAAGTCAGCTTGGCTATGATATGAGGAGCAATTATCCACAATTAGGATCATAAATTCATCTTATGATCAACGAATGAAAATTAGCAAGAAAAAAAAGGGATGAATATGAAAATGGAAAGGAAAGAAAAGAAAAAGGGGCAGTAAAAAGAAAAGTTATACTCGCCCAAATTATTGAAGAAATTTCATCAAAAGAAAATCAAACTTACTCGAAAAATTGGAGTATGCAAAGCAAATCAAGAATATGGATGTATTAGGAAGAAATAACCGAATAATCTATGGGGGATTGATAGTAGTGAATGCTTCAAAATAAGAAGAAGTTTACATTCTTGAAGAAAGAAATTGGTCTTGACGATTTGACCGTGAAGAAAGAAATTGGTCTTGACGATTTGACCTTAAAAGAGTCCTTAGATTAGTCACAATGTCTAGTCTAATATTATCAACATGCTCACTCACCATTTAATCATTAAGCCAAGTCGGATTTCCAACATTTAGCCACTCTTCCTAAATATTTTCTACCCTAACCCTAAGCCTATCATTACAACCCATTTAAAGCCCTCTTGATTTATGCACATATTTTATGACAGTTGATGGATATTTGATTTCTATACAAGCCTATGATTATGCAAGCATTAATTATAGCATTGAGTGTTTTTCTTAACATACATTATCCATATATTAAACCCGAGTGTTGAGTGAACATTTGTGAGACTGTAATTTTGTGTATAATCATAGTTCCATCAAGTACGTTTGGCTTGCTACCCTAGTGTGGAGAAACATTCGAAAGGTGCAAAAATCAAGTTATTATTATTAAAAGAGGCGTTTAACCATTTGGGACAACGCTTTAGATCAATGCTTTATTTTATGGGTATAATCATGTATGAGTTTGCTTGAGAACAAGCAAAGTTTAAGTATGGGGTGTTATGATATACCATCATTTATACATGTTTTACATGCACAAGTATCCCTATAAATAGCACAAATTATAGAGAATATGATAAGATATGATGCTTAATCCACTTATTTGTGTTACAACAGGATAATTAACCCTTGCATGCAAGAACATGAAGAAAACACCCAAAAACAAGGCAAAATCAGCATTCGGAAGACAATTGAATGAAACCGGACGCATGGAGTCAACCCAGAAGTCAAAATCAAGCAAATGGTCAAAATTGATCTTTGCACGGTCGTGCATTGCAATGCACGGCCGTGCAAATGGCCCCACGTGTCCCCGTCCTTCCCTGCTCTGCCAGATTCCCTCACGTGCAAGAGATGTGTGCTTTGCACGGCCGTGCATTACCAATTTTAGAGTCTATAAATAGCAAGCTCATTCTAGTGTTTTAGGTGTCCATTACCAAGAGAAGGGAAGGCCTTAGTGCTCTGCTAAGAGCCGGAACTCTCTCGGTTTTGCTCCATTTAGCTTTTTTCTTTTTATTTTCTTTTCTAAGTCTTGTAATATGAACTTATTATTATCGTTCAAGTGAAACAAGAGGCAACTTATACCCACTCTCCCTTGGTGTTGGAAAACTTCCACACATTATATAAGGGTTAGTGGAGTCACTTGTATGGTCATTCATGGCTACTTCTCTTGTGTTGCTCGAGTTGGTTGAACTTTAATTAATTAATGAAGTATTTTTAGTAAGTTATGTTTTTAAAGTATTTACTATAATTTATCTAGAAAAGACCAGAATAAGTGATCTTTAAATCAATCGAATAATCTTTTATCTTGTGAGTTACTCAAGCAAGACTTCTTGCACGAGAAGCTTATTCGATATTTGTACGGTTTATATACAAATCTTGATGCTAGCCCAGCTGGTTAGTATAGATTTAATATTATGGGTTGATTGGAGGTTTGGGTATTCAGCAGGCCGTTTGAGCCCTAAACAGACCGGGCGGTTTGTGTCGGTAATTCTCTACTTCTCTTGTATCGGCTTGCAGAGGACTTCTAGTGGGATCAATGGGGTTTGATCTTGAGAAGGACTTCTAGTCACCCTTCTTGGAAACTTGAAAAAATGCTTTGAATAAACTGAAAGAAAGAACCTGCTTCAGACTCCTATGCACAAATTCATAGTGCACAATTTTCACCAAACCAAGAGGATGGATCTGTGAAATGTGCAATTGATAAGCCTCCAACAACTCAAGACAAAACCTGGATGCAGGAATACGAAAGTGACAATACTTAAAAAAGTCAGCATATAGAGAAATCTTCCCAGCGGGGGGATTAAACGTGTGTCGTTCTGCGGATGGAAGTTCAGGTTTTCATTTCGCTGAAATCCCATAATTGGCCAGAAAGGCTTTGAAATCAGCCTCCTTCCATTTCACAGCAACATCATACACCGAATTGCCCTCACCGTGCGGTCCTTTGCTAGACACAGTCGCCATTAGAAAGATATAATCTGTATAGAAAAAGCAAGAGTTGTCAAAAATTCAAGATAGGCGTCTCCTTAGATGCCCCAATCACTTTATAGGGATACGACACACGACAAGGCACCATACGTCATGCCTATAAACCCTACTATTTAGTTTCCCCATACCGTGTCTAATCAGTGCTAGTGGCGGCACCTTTTCAAAATCCAAAGAACCCGCCACAAAACCAACACCTCTTTAGTCTAAAGTTATTAAGTTTTAAATAACATTAGACTAGGGGGACTTGAAGAGGGAATGACCCTCTTAAAGCCCAAAAATCTTAAAGCCCAAGGCCTATGAATGGGCAGTTACGACAGTTGGCATTTTGGGATTGGCGGGATGAAATCCGGCCAATAAGAATTGAACTCTTAAAAAGCATGACCTCTTGTGGACCCCACGGGTCCCCACAAGCCAACAGAATAACCACCTGGTAATCAGCATATATAAAGGAGGAGCAATCATCGAACAAGGTATGACCTCACAATCTTCACCACTAATTCATTGAATTGGAACCTAGGCCGAAATACTGATTCTCACGCCGGAGGGCCGATACAGGGGGACTCTCCACCCTGTAATGCCTTAACGCGTGTTGTTCGTGTGCAGGTTAAGAAGGAAAAAGTAGAAGATATTCTAATATAGAGGATTTGTCATCAAGAAGCTTGTTCTGATTCTTGGATTTAAATGTACAATTATTCTTGACACATGAATGTAGCAAATTTGCTTATGTTACGTTCGTAAATTATTCTGACATACAACATCAAAGTATAACACGTCTAAACCAAAGTCATTAACAAGTTATTTTAATATAAATACAAAATAATATAACACTCGATTCCTGATTATATAAATATCAACTATTAGGATTCAAAACTGTAGCTTTACATTATGTTCTGGCTAACAACATTATAACTAATCAAACACGTGTTAGAAAAATAGATAAAAATAAAAACCTAACACGCCTAATAAAGAAAACTAAAGCAAAAAAATTTCAAAAATTTTGATATGCTTCTACCCAATAGCAAACCGCCACGTCATCTCAGGGACACCTAGGATTCTTACCTGGTCCACCGTAGTATATATAGTTACCCCAAACCCTATTGGTTCCACCTCTAATGTCGTAACAATTTGGATGGTCCGCTAATATTTTAAAATTAGACAAAGGGATTAAATTATTACCCCAATCGACCACTTGCATGTTCCGAAAATACGAAGCTTTACCGAATCCTAGACCCGAAAAATGCCCACTTCCCATTTGGGTCAAAGTGTGAGAACCCGAAGCCCGACTATTCACAATTTCTCCCCCGAACTGAACCATGCTTGCGTGATCTCGAAGGTGAGTGAATAAGGAAGCGGGCCAATACCCGACTAGGGTTCCTTTCCCGAATTCTAACCACCAATTTCCATGCTTCGGATCCTACATTGCCAATTTTTCAACATGTAAATTATTTAAAATGATTATATTACGATAAATTATGTTATTGCTTTAAATATGATACATTAGATGGAATTTAAGCCTTCATTTCTCTCACAACTTACAAATGTTTATACGTTCTTCACATTTTTCTATGGAACGCAATTGTATAAACAAATATACAAATTATTTAATTAATATTTATTAAGATTTAATGTATAAAAATATAAACACAACCAATGGTATATTAAAACTTAAAAAATGTTATTTACAGAGGCCATTAGTGAGGGTAAAAAAGATAAGAAATTATATAGAAAATTGTCCCATTTTAAGAGTTATTAAAAGGATTACCTTTTAAAAACAGAGAACATGCTTGTATTTTTATATAGTTAAAAGACCAAATTCATAAATTTTTAGATATTGCAAGGACTATTTTTGTAATTTATTCTTAAAAATATTATGGAGTATTACTTTCTATTCTTTTTGAATTTTTCACCTCTTTACGATTAATAGTATAATTTTTAGACATCTTTATTATGTAAAAGGATTAAAGAATTTACCTTCCATATCAATAAACTGATATCGAATTGTCCACCGTTATATAGAGACGTGGGAGATATAGCGGCACCTATCGTGATCCTATTATTCGTCTGTATAAATCCTGAACATAACAAGTTGTAACATCCTGTTGTTTGATAAGCATCCGTCTGTAATTTAAAATTATGAGTTTTATTTAAAATAAGGTATTTTATAAAAGATAAAAAAAATCAAGATGAATTATTTTAACTTACCGTCCAATAAGTGAAGAATCGAGGGTGGCTGTCCCCATATAGCTCTGGGCTTACCTATTTAAATGAAATTAAATGGACTTTGGTAAATAATAAATTCAATTTTATTGGTTGGTAGTTGATGTACTTTAATTTGCTTTAAATGAAATTAGGAAACTTGTATTTGTTTTATTTTTATAGCATTGTCTACAAGTAATCATAACATTATTTTGTGGCATTAGGGTTGGTGGCCGAATGATAGAGGCAAAGTTTCTAGGAACACCCAAGGGTTTGGAGGTCACGGGTTCAAATGATTAAAAAGAAATTCGTCTGTCAAAAAAAAAATAACATTATTTTGTCAGGTTTGACAATTTCAATAGTTGAAAAAGATTATTCATCAACAAGGGGGTGGTGTTGCCGTGAGCGTGAGTGGCACAGTGACTCTTCTGACAGATTATACCGGTTGACCTTGTATTCTTTTTACATAACAAATATCTCATACTTACTATAAATAATCAGTTCTTTTATAAGGTAATCAACAAAACTAAATAAATTATATTTTAACAACATAAAATTCGAAGCAAAGTTGTCGGTTCAACGATTGATTCGATTTTTTTAATGTGAGAGGGAGGAAAATTGTTTTTGTAGACTTAAAATTTATAGGACAGGAACTGAGGTACTTAATTCATGTTGCATCATGTATAGCAAATTGGAGTAACAACTGCATTTAATGATTTTCAATTCTTTTGTTTACATAAAATTTGCAAACTCTTTTCGAGTTTTCGGGTACAAATTAAAGGGACCTCACCCTGCACGTATCATTTGGTATATATTTTAAAAATTGCCCTTAAGGACACTTGTTTAAATCTTAGTAAAAATAAGGTTAAATAGTTTATTTTTTTATTATAAAAAAACATAAGATTATTGTATAAAACCTACCCAAGTTTACTTTATTTAGCAATGATTTCACCTCAAGTATGAAGCTAAAGCATCACTAATTTATTACTCCACCGTGAGTTTACTTTAATAAATATAAAATATAATTAAATAAGAACATAAAATATATATATTAAATTAATTAACTTTTTTAAGACAAATTTCTTTTTTCTTATGAGAGTGGGACTTGAACTCATAACCTACTCAAACATTAGTGTTCTAAGAGGATTTTTCTATAGTATTGGACCACCAACCATAATAATATTAAATTAACTACCTAATATTTTAAGTGAAGCAAAAAGCAACAACCCGCTTAACATTTAGTTGAAATTTAAGTTACACACTGTTACTTTTCAAATATAAAATAAACTTAAATCAACTCAATTTTAGGCATCCTAATCAAAATTTAAAACTCTAGTGAGACATAAATAAACTATATAGAATAAAGCCAAAATCAACTTGTTTTTAGTTTAGTATGTGGATCAAAATTAAAACCTCTAGTGAAACTAAATAAAAAACAACTTATTTTTGGTAACCATAAGAATCTATATTGGACACCCTATGAATACTCTGGTAACCAATAGGAAATAGGTAAAATTAGTGACGGATTTAAAATAAAAGTTATGAGGTAACGGAAAAAAAGTTAACCATACTTTCATGTAAATGAAACAAAATTTTTTTTGACCAAGTAAACAATTTTTTTACAATTACATGCGACTGACGAGGCGGAGGACTGGGGTTTGGCGGAGGTTTGTGAGCCCCTCCCCCCTGATTTTTCGGTCAATAGTGTTCATTTGTACGTATTGGGTCGATTTTTTGCTCAGTAGTGTTAATTTGTACGTATTCAGCCGAAAATTTTATAGTTCCGGCCCCCTGATAGGAAAAAAAATCCCGGCCCCCGTGCATTTTTTTTCAAACTCCGCCACTGGCCGGGCTGTGGTCTCAGCTCAGTTCGAGTGGTCCGTCTCTGGCTTTCACAGTTCCCGCTTTCTGTCTTTCTTCTTGACCGGTCGCTTGGGTAAATTGGGTGAGAATTGAAACTTTGAGGTATTGTGTTTTAATAAAACATTTGGGCTGGCTAAAGCCCAAATATTTTATTAAAACCCAATATCTCAAAACCTTTAATAAAATTTGGGGATTTTTTTTATTATGTATTAGGTTTTTTATAAAATTTTGAACTTTTTATGAAGTGTTGAGCTTTTAAAAAATTTTGAGAGGTAACGTAATTTTTTCTTAGGGGTAACACAAGGGGTAACCGGATACATAAAACCGTTAAAAAAAATTTACAGCGCTACCCCTACCTCTAGGGTAGGTCCGCCCTTGGTAAAACACATACTATGTCGTTAAAGGCAGAAAATTAATGAAAGAATTTAAAAAGAAACAATACTCCTTTAGGGTTAGAATTGTGATTAAAAGGTGCATATATGAAGGGTAAACATGATAATTGGAAATAAAAAATAGAAGGGATTGAAATGAATAATACCTGCCAGCCAGCTTCTATGGTGTTGAGATCATTTCCAAAAGACCCAGAAATAAGCCACATTTGTGATAAACTGAATTCATATCTACTGGCCACCTTTGGAGCCCACACATTTATGCTTGCCTTTGCTCCATAATATTTATTTCCACTTACATACCCAACTGCATGCTGCCAATATTTTCAACCATTATTAATTACAAACTATAAAATCCCGTATAATCCACTGGTTTAATAAATATAATATTATATATTAAGTAATAAAAAAATTATTTTTTAAAAACTCGTGTTTTACACGGGTTGAATAAACCCGTGGAATACAACATACACTTGTCAAAAATATGTCAGGAGATTTATTAATATAAAGATTATTATTTTATTTAAAAATATATTATTATTAAAAGATAAAGGTGTATTTAATAAGAGAGAGAGCCGAGAAAAAAAATGATGAGAATGAATATGGAGGCGACACGTGACATAAAAAACCTTTATTTATTATATAGTATAGATTTATATATTTTCTTTAAATAAATTAATATGTTAATTCCCATCCGTAAGGTACATTATACGATAGAGATCGAAAAAGACCACAAGACACTAAAGCGTCCAATAGGTTGATTATTATATCCAGAATTAGAGCTTATGTCATAGAATAAAAAATAATAATAACCTACATCAGTTTTCATATATACAGGCCATAATGAATATAAAAAGGGTAAATATATATGTGAATCTTAGAATGGCATATGAGAACTAATACAATTTATCTTGTAAATGCTAATATAACATTCACATATTTATTTCTTTTTAAATACATTATTATTTCGTTAAGCCTTAGCATATACAGATTAGAGTGAACTCTAATGTACTCAAGATGTTCCTCGCCCTATGACCCTAAATGATCATGTTCGTGCCTAATAATTTTTTTAACGCCAAATGTTATTTCTAGTATATTTTAAATTAATAATTATAAATTACTCAATTGCTCATGTTTGAACATAGGACATTCTCTCTAAAAGGCATTTGCCTCTGTCAAATGAGCTAGCCTCACTTTGGTATGTTCGTGCCTAATTAAAGAGACACTAAGCCCTTAAGACACTAGGGTCATATATAACCCGTTAGGGATCATCAAGCACTCATTCTCATAATGTATACTTTCTATTTAGCCTTTCTCTAGTTTTTTTTCTTTTTTTTTGATACAAAAACTTCTTAGTTTCGGTTAAAAGTGAGACTTAAACTCATTACCTAATTAAACTTTGGTGTTTATAGAGTATTTTCCTCTACCACCGATTCTTTCTCTAGTACTAAACAAAATTTAACACCCCTTTTCATGTAATTAATTAATTAAAACGTCATATTTAATAGTAAGTTTGCCTATTCTTTTTTGAGAAAAAGGTTAAATGCTTATATATGATTTGATGTGACACTAAAAAGAAAAGCTTTCAATTTTGACATCATAGGTGAAATACCTTATTTACTGCACAAGATACATTTTATTACAGCCTTGGTTTCCAAACTATCCTTCTATAGAAATCTCTTGCAAAACCATTAATATCTTAACATAACACTAATTATCATAATCTTTATTCTAATAAATGATTTCAAAAAATGCCACATGTTATCACTATATTTCTTCTTATTAAAATCTTCTAATTTTCTCTATTCTAAGTAATTTTGAATTTTAAAATTTAATTATCTTAATATTTTTCAGAATAAATAATATAAAATTTCATAAAACAAAGAATTTTATTTTTTGTTTTATACATTATTGTATTTTTCATTTTTTTTATTAAACAACCCCATGTAATACATGAATGTATAACCTAGTATTTTATAAATCAAGAAAATAAATATAACCAAATTCCTTCCAAATTTTAAAATAAAAAATAAATCAAGAACTAACCTCATGACCATAGCTAGAAGTGTCTCTTCTGATGGGTCGAATTTTTCGACCGAATTTGCGAATCGAATTAGCTCTTAAAATGTCTTGTTTGGTTGTTCTTCTAATTGGAATTGTTCCTTCTGGACATGATTCACCTGATAAACTCCATAACTGATGATTTTCAGACCTGTTTTCTGCTTGTTCATAACTCTCTGGAGGATCCTGTTTATTAAAAGTAATAAAACTTTATTTAAGTAAATAAAAAAACATCAATTTATTAATCTGTAAATAAAAACCCACCAATGGTTTCTTCCCTTTCAGCTTAGGATGATCAAAAGCTGGTTGATGATGAGTTATAACACAATCAATAGTATCACCATCTGGACTCTGTTCCAACAAAAATATCAAATTTGTTAAAATTGATGCATGTTTTTGCAATTAATTCATTTTTTTTACCTGAATTGATTTGACAAAGGGTTTGTTGATCTTGTTGAGATGGGCTTCAACTAGCTTCATCTTGTTGGATTCTTTCCGTGGCCGGAAAATCTGGTGGTGATGCCGGAATTTTTTGGCAGAGATGGCCGGAAAAACAGGGGAAAACAGGAGGAGAATGAAAACAAAAACCCAAGTGAGTGGAGGGATTTTGAAACATGAAGAATATGAAGCAACTGTCTGTTTATGTTTTTGTTGATTGAACTTGACTACATGTTGTCTTGTTCTGTAATTAAAATGAAAACAGAAAAAACAAAAACAAGCTTCCTCTGTTTTCCCCATTTGTGAAGATGTTTCACTCACAAATTCACCATTTTCAAAACATGAAATGGAAACAAATTCACTTGTTTATGCTTCTCTCTCTAGAAGCTCTGTTTTATACTATTTGTATACTTTGTGTTTGTAATTTCTTCTGACAACAAGAAGTTGAAAGTATAAATAGGTATGAGTTGTGGTCAATTGGGTTTTTAATTTTCAACATTATAACAAACAAATGCTTTATTATTTCATTTCCCTTCCTATTTGTGATGAGTTATTATGTCAATTTATTATAATGTAAAATCTTGCCAGGTTGTATGCCTCGTTGACTCATAACACATACCACAGTTACATTGAAATACAAACAAATTATTATTAACTAGAGGCTGTTTGGTAGCCTCTTAATATAGCCTTTTAATAATTTCATTAAAAGGTTACCTCTGCATCGTTCAAAGGTAAGGGGTGTTTGTTTCGCTGACATCCCACCTGTTAATGGTCATTTTACCTGTTAATGGTTCAACTGAAAAATCATACTGAACCATTCAAAATTCTTAATGATTCAACACTTACCAAACAGCCCCTAAAACAATCATCAACTCGCAAATAATAAAGTAAAACTGATTAACCGAGATGTATTACGACAACCACATATGAAACACGTATAGAGGGGTGAGCATGAAATCAAAATAACCGGGCCAAATTAGCTGAACCCAATCGAAAGTTGAAGGCTCAATTTGTGTTTTCATAACAACTGATTTTTCAATTTAGTTTAGGTTATACTTAATAACCGAAAAACAAAACTTAACCGAAAATTTATAAAAACTGATACATGATCTAAACACATGTGTGTATGACATTTTATAATTTTTTATTGAGTTTATAAGTATACTAGATTAGAAACCCATGCAACTATGTCATGAATATTTATATGTTGGATGTCATCAATAATTGTTGAAATAATAAATAATAAAAAATTAAGAATTATAAATAATAAAGAATGAACATTTAAGAATTATAAAAATATATTTTAAGATAAAATATAATTGAAATATTCTTATGATTTAGTAAATTTTAGTAAAATATTTAAATAAATTTAGATATTTAATTATTTAAAATCAATATTATTTAATAGAAGAGATTGTTATTTAATAGGAGAGAGATGCGTGAAACAAAAAATCTAAAGTTCAACAGAAGTCGACACATGACCGATAAAGTTATTAATTTATTATAATAAGGATATGTGTATATAAAACATGTTTATAAATTTATGGATACATAGTGTTCTTTGAATGCTTTTCATTGAATTTATAGATTATACTTTTTATTTTTCGAATGCTAATAATTGTATGTCGTTTAATTTTGAGTTTGAATGATTGCCATTTAATAAATTGAAATTATATCATCAAATTGTTAGATTAATATAAAATTATTATGTTAGAGATGACTCAAGAATAGTAGTTGGAATTTGATAAACTGAGGGTAATTAAAAAGATGTTTGAAAGAACTGATGATGAGTTGTTACATTCAAAGCATGGTCAAATGTCTCTCTTTTTATAAAAGCTGAGGTTGTTTTGGTTGTAACGTGTCTAAAAGCAGACATATTCAAAACAAAATGTAGGAAACTCTTCATGTTTTGACGGTCCCCCTGCAAACAACTTTCTTCATTATTCTTTTCGAATGTTGTAAACATTGGCATGGAATTTAGTTGGTACTTGGTCACATCTAAATTATCCTTATATACTAAAAAAATTATAACCATTTAGGGCATGTTTAATTCTAGCATTAGCCGGTCACCGGTTCCTTACAATATCAACACTGACATACATTCCTATACACCATAGGTTTCCAAATGCACACGCCATTTGAAAGCATGAGAAACAATTCACACATGTAGAAACCCATGGCATACAAGGTTTCCGCTTACACAAATGAAGGATCCATCACTACATGTGGAAAATCGAGTTACGTTCCCGGTCTCCTTTAGAATAGTATGGTCTATTTTAATTCCGAGACCATTGGTCCAACAAATAGTTACTACCAAACAAAAAGGTTCTTGTAATATATGTGAAAAAACAAGTAGTATTTATAGGTCTTGGGCAAATGAATCAAATATGGAGTATTTATAGGCATTGAACGGACAGTTCATCAAAAAAAATATGAGGCCACTTCCAACAGATTATCAACAGAATATATGTCGCAAAAGGGTTCTCATCAACAACAACTAAAAAAATCTTATCCAAAATCGCATACCTTCCTTTACCAACTAAATATCCCACGCTAATCCGTCAATAGTTAGGGTGAAGGGGGCACATGTGGGTAGGGGCATCATACATTTTTCGTCGGTGAAATTCCTCTTTTTTTGGTTTAGGATGTCTGGTCCGTGATACCGACATATATTTATAGATCTCACAATTTTTTTTTCTTTTGAATTTTTTTCGGGTACCATAGGTGATTTTCGATTGGTGATGGTCGGTTTTTTATTGCTAAACCGAAGTAACTATTCTTTCTTTTATCCCTGATCAAATGCTAAAACTGATATTCTTTTCCCAATTGTTTAGTGATCTATTTTAAACCCACCTCGTGTGAATACATATTAAAGTATTACTCCCGTTGGTATAAATGTTTTCGAACGAAATTATGTAAAGTATTGAAATTTTATTCATTTAGTGGTTTTATTTTTTAGGTAAAATAAATAGAAAAAATATAGTTTAGAGTAAACTTCGCTTTTACCTCATTTGTTTTGATTAAAATAACAGTTTTGGTTCATTAGTTTCAATTTTAAGTTTTTGCTCCATGTAGTAACCTAATTGTGTCATCAACTCACTGATACTAGCGTAATCCAACTTTTCTGTTAAATTTTCATTAAATGACTAAAATGCCCTAGATAATAAAAATAAAAAAAATATATAAATCCTTATTCTAATAAAAAAACTAAATCTTTTGCCACTTGTTATCACCATATTTATCCTCATAATTTTTTCCCTCTAAAACCACATTTAAATCTACTATTCAATCTTTCCATATTTTGCTCAACTTTTTCAAAAAATTTCATAAATAAACATTTTACCAAATTAATTTATCATTATTACCATTAACTCAAATTTATTTTTTATTTTTCATCAGAAGTGAATATTTAAAAAAAATCAAGAATTAAAAAATAATATGTCACACCCCCAAATTCCACAGACGGAGTTTTACCGCTTGGTGCGTGACAAACTAGGATCTCAGTCATTAGTCACATCAAACGACATTATATGGGACATAAATGAAATATCATAAAAGTTCAGAGTTAAAGCGGAAGTGTTTAAATAAGAAAATAAATGCGTAAAACAAGCGCGCCCAAGTTTAGTTTAATAAAACAAGTAAACTGTTTTGAATGTTTGCATGAGGAAGAAATGATAGTAGGACTCCATGCATGCCCTAAGTGTGCAACCTGTGCCTTAGCGACCTGAGAAACATGTAAGAAAAAGTGTCAACACAAGTTTGGTGAGTTCACAGGTTTATAAGTAAATAAACTGTTTGAGTATTGCTGGATCCACATACGTAAGTCACACCTATTGCTAGCTAGACAATGTACAAGTTACTCTAAGCGTTCGCAACCGAAGCTGACTGTTTATGTTTGAGATGCCTTCCGCCATTGCTAACATCAACAATGGCAAATGTTTAGGACAATTTACACCCGTTAGACCTCCAATCAAGTTAGCGCGACTAACCCGGGTGGGGTTTGTCAAACCCAGTAGTACTACTCAAATTTCTTCGCTATACTCCATATATTAACGGTCCGAGTGTGTAAGGACTTTGCATGTTATATTTGCACTTAGGTAAACAAGTGGTAATGAAATACTATGTGATCCATGTCTGAGTGTATGTCTCTCCCTGGCTGGGAGACAAGTAGCAGATGCCTGTTCGTATGCATGTTTCTCCCCAACAGGAAAACAAGTAAGATGATGTTTGTTTGTACGCATGTTTCTCCCTAACGGGAAAACAAGTAAAATGATATTCGTTTGTATGCATGTTCCTCCCCAACGGGAAAACAAGTAAAATACTGTTTGTGTGTATACATGTTTCTCTCCCAATAGGAAAACAAGTAAAAAAGGGGTCGTGAAACTCACCTGAGTTGCGTAGGTAGATTCATACAAGAATGAGATTGAAAGCACAAGTGTTAGCCTGCAACGGCTTATGTATGCCCTAAAATTATACACATAACAATTAGGGATACAATAGGATTTTGTGATGACGATACGGAACGATCGGATGTCCTAGATACACTTCGGATCATCGAGTAGACGAACGTGTCCTCGGGGTTTATAACATTTCTCAATTCACTAATTATGGTAGACGCGATTTGTATCAAAAGTTTCTAATTACGAATAATATTATTAAATAAATATTTACGTGTTTCTACTATTGATAATGGTTTAGGAAAATAATATGATTATATTATTTTTATGTTGAAGAGATAACACGATAATTAAATATGTGACAAAAATAATAAATATATTATTTTTATTGAGGAACATAAACGTGAATAATAATATAAATAATTATATTATTTTCAAATGTGGGGAAATAATAATTAAAAATGGGTTATAAATCTAAATCCGAATATAAAACCATTGCTTGTGCGATTTTACGAATTCAATAATAGTTAGGGAATAATATAATAGATTATATTATTTTTAACTTAGGCAAAATACTCAAATATGTGTTATAAATTCAATCTCGATCCTACGGGTATTTTCCGGGTTCAAAACGTATTAATGTATGATTATAATAATATAGGAAATGATTTCATTTAAAAATATAAGTTAAAAAATTGATAAAAAAAATACATGCTGATTGTGGGATTCGAACCCGGGTCTATCCCACAACAGCCACAAGTCTTAACCAACTCAGCCGGCCAGGGTATCGCGACAAGAACCAGATCGAATTGATTTTAACGGGTAAACCCGAAGTGTTCTTCACCCCTTCGTCGCGATCCGATCGAATCCATCCCCTAAATCCACAGGTTTTGATCCCGATTGACCAAACTACCATAGGGGTTTTGATAACCGATGTATTGCGACTCTACAGGAGTATTTAATTGTAAAAACATCAAGTATTAGACTGTTTAATTCATGTTCGAACATTAGAAACCCTAGGTTATGATCACGGAATCAATTTGGATAAATCTGAAAAGATTAAACGTTGGATTCATGGGGCTTTCATTGATTAGAGGATTTCGAAAATACAGATGTAAGTTAATTGAATTGTAAATGTGTCTAGATTAGGGTTCGATTAGATCGGTTTGTGATGAACCCTAGCTAACTGTTCTTGATCGATTTGACGTTATAAGCCCCAATAATCATAGGGCTTTCAATCTAGGAATGAAAACGAAGCTATAGGTGTAAGAAATTACCAAAATGATGCACGAATTGATGACAATCGACTAAATGCAGATTCCGACTTGCGCGAGTTTGTCTCCGGCTACCACGGCTTCGCTTTCGATCAAATTGGATAATGAAACAAGTTCAGAGGGATGCGATTTAGATGCGCAGGGGTTCAATTCGTGTGAATTCTGATCGAAGTAATCGAATTTGATGGGTTAATGACTAGAGGTCGACGGTTACGGGTTCTAGGATTAAATTCGTACTCATTAACCATAAAAAAACGTATGAGAATGATTATGACAGGGTCGAGATCATCAATGCTCGTCATTACAGTCGTGAATTGAACCGATTTCAAGTTATTGCTGCGAATTTGGATCAGAGGTTCACGGGTTTGACTTCTAAAAGTCAACAGAATACAAAACTTACGATTTTGACTTCTTAGAGTCAACATATTTGATTTTTGAGTAATTACATAACTAGTCCCTATAGTTCAAGTTTAAATATTGACGGAATTTGTCCCTAAGGTTCAAGATTGAGTTAACTGAGTTACTAGATAGTTGGATTTGGATTAACGGGATTAACGGAAAATTGACGGATGTCACATCATCCCCTAGTTAAAAGATTTTTCGTCCCGAAAATTGAAATAATTTTTTTAGAAGGTGTCACATCACCCCCTAGTTAAAAGAATTTTCGCCCCGAAAATTAGAATAGTACCTTGAGTGACTGACGTGGATTGCTTGAACAGATGAGGATATTTGCGCATCATCTGATCCTCGCGCTCCCACGTGAATTCCAGTCCACGTTTCGAGTTCCAACAAACTCTAACAATAGGGATTTTACTGCGTTTGAGCGTTTTGACTTCCCTATCCATGATTTCTACTGGTTCTTTAATGAAACGCAATTGTTCATCGATTTGTAGTTCCTCAAGAGGAACAACGAGTGTCTCATATGCTAGACATTTCTTCAAGTTTGAGACATGAAAGATGTTGTGTATGCCACTAAGTCCTTCAGGTAGGTCCAGTTGATACGCTACTGGGCCAATTCTCTTCACTACCTTGAATGGTCCAACACAACGAGGGTTTAGTTTGCCTCGTTTCCCAAAACGAATTACACCTTTCCAAAGTGAGACTTTTAATAAGACCATGTCGCCTACTTGAAACTCTAACGGTTTACGACGCTTATCGGCATAGCATTTTTTACGATCACGAGCTGCCGCTATACGATTTCTAATTTAAACTATCTTTTCAGAGGTTTCGAGTACGAGTTCAGGACCCGTAAGTTGGCTATCCCCAACTTCGGCCCAACAATTAGGAGATCGGCATTTTCGTCCGTATAATGCCTCGAATGGAGCTGCTTTGATGCTAGTGTGATAACTGTTGTTGTAGGAGAACTCTACTAAAGGCAAGTGAGTTTCCCCAACTATTTCAGAAATCGAGCACAAAAGCTCGTAGCATGTCCTCTAGGGTTTGAATGATACGTTTTTTCTGGCCATATGTTTGGGGGTGGTATATCGTGCTCATATCCAGGCGCGTGCCTAGAGCTTTTTGTAAAGATTTCCAGAAACGTTAAGTGAACCGAGAGTCACGATCAGAGATGATTGAAATTGGCACTTCGTGCTAAGAGACCACTTCTTTCATATAAATGCGAGTTAATTTCTCCGCCTTGTCGGTCTCTTTGATTGCTAGAAAATGAGCGGACTTAGTCAAACGATCTACGATTACCCAGATGGTGTCGCATCCGGTAGGAGTTCGGGGTAGTATAGCGATAAAGTTCATGAAAACCTGCTCCTATTTCTGCATTGGGATTTTCAGTTGCTGGAGCAAGCTTGAAGGTTTTTGGTACTCGAATTTGTCCTTTGAGCAGGCCAGGCACTTGCTCACATAGGTGGCTATATCGGCCTTCATCTTTGGCCACCAATACAACACCTTTAGGTACATCTTGTCGGAACCTGGATGAACAGAGTAACGAGATTTATGAGCTTCATCCATGACTAGTTCCCTTAAGTTTCAGAACACTGGAACCCATATTCACTCAACGAAGTAGCGAAGGCCATCAGATTTGACCTCGAGTTGTTTTTCCATACCGCGTGTGGCTTCCAGCGGTAGGTTATCTTCCTTTAGGGCTTCGAGTTGAGTACTACGGATTTGATCAGGTAATCCGGGGTGGATAACGAGTTGTAATGTTCGTACTCGTCTGTAATTAGTTTCTTTTCGGCTTAGGGTATCGGCTACTACGTTAGCCTTGCTCGGATGATACTTGATAGCACAGTCATAGTCGTTCAAAAGTTTGATCCAATGGCGTTGTCGGATGTTCAACTCCTTCTGTTCGAATATGTGCTGAAGACTCTTGTGATCGGTGTAAATCGTGCACTTGGTATCCTCCAAGTAATGTCTCCAGATTTCAAAGCAAACACTACAGCTCCCAATTCTAGGTCATGGGTAGCGTAGTTTTTCTCATAAGCTTTCAATGGACGGGAAGCGTATGCGATAACCTTTTCGCTTTGCATCAACACACAACCAAAACCTTGAATAGAGGCATTGCAATACACTACGAAGTCATCTGTTCCTTCATGAAGAGATAGGATAGGTGCACTACAGAGTTTCTGTTTCAACAGTTGGAATGCGGATTCCTGAGTTTCGCTCCAGTTATAGGGTTTGCCCTTTTTATGTTAGAGTAGTGAGAGGTTGAGCAATCTTTTGAGATTCCCTCAATGAATTGACGGTAGCAGCCAGCCAATCCTAGAAATTATCGCACCTCTGTTGGAGTCATCGGTGTTGTCTGATTCTTGATGGCTTCTATTTTAGATGGATCGACATGTATTCCTTTCTCGTTCACTACATGTCCTAGAAGTTGAATCTTCGCGAATACAGAATTCACACTTAGAGAATTTGGCATACAATTGCTCTTGTTTCAGCAATCCAAGGATTAAGCGTAGGTGAGCATACCATTCTTAATGTCCTTCCTTGTTCTTAGAATAGATGAGGATGTCATCAATGAAAACGATGACGAACTGATCGAGGTAGGGTTTATACACGCGGTTCATGAGGTCCATGAACACCGTGGGTGCGTTGGTTAATCCGAAAGGCATGACCATGAATTCATAGTGGTCGTACCTAGTTCTGAAGACAGTCTTAGAGATATCCTCATCTCGGACTCTCAGTTGATGGTAACCGGATCTAAGATCTATCTTGGAATAGAAGCTTGATTCCTTGGAGTTGATCAAATAGATTATCTAAGCGGGGTAGAGGATAACGATTCTTGATCGTCACTTTGATCAGCTCATAATAGTCGATGCACCTGCGGAAAGTCCCATCATTCTTATTGACAAATAAGACTGGAACTCCCCATGGCGATGAGCTAGGTCGGACGGAACCTTTACCCAACAACTCTTGCAGTTGAGTGGATAGCTCCTGCAATTCACCGGGTGCAAGTCTGTAAGGTGCCCGAGCAATCGGCGCTGCTTCGGGTGCTAGGTCGATTTGAAATTCCACTTGACGATGCGGTGGCAGACCAGGAAAGTCTTCGGGAAATACTTCCGGATAGTCACATACGATTGGGATGTCTTCAATCTTCTTCTCCCCTGATGGCTGCTCGACGACGAGAGCCAAAATAACATTATGACCTTTTCGAAGACACTTTTGTGCTTTCACGAAGGATATGATGCCAACGAATGCACCACTCCTTTCGCCTTGGACAGAACGGGCTTCTCCACTCGGAAGAGGAGAGCGAACGATTTTGTCAAGCTTGTGACTAACCAATCCTAGTTTACATCTCTAAGAATGTGAGTTGTTTCGATTTTTGACCGACTGCTATCTCAATAGTATACTTGGCTTCAAATGGAGTTGGAGTACGACCGTACCAACATGAAATTTGTGAAGTCATGCTGAGACTTCTAATGAAATCCGCGCTTATAATATAAGCATTGGTCAGTGCAAAGGCTAAAGGAAGAGGTTCACATGCAGGAAAAGAAATTTAATGAGATACGGATTCCGGTAACATAAGGGATGGGATGTATGTTTAAGTAGTCGCGTACAACCGGTGGTTGGTTGGATTAAATCCCCGTTTTCTAATGTCATCGGAACAACGGAATCATTTTGCGAAGAGAGAAATCCGTTTACAGAGTTGGATATCCTGGGGTATAAATCTAATTAGACTAAGTATTAGTCATAGGATAAGGTAATAGAGTCAAAGGGAATTTATTGGTGGAGTGTAAGGAATAACGTGTTAGCAGGAAAGAATTCTTCAAATTCCGCTGACATTCTTGGAGTCAATAGGCTTGCCATGAGATTCTATTAGAGTTTCAATCAAGAGGGTTTCAGTGATCACGTTTGGATGAGAGTCTTAATCTCACTAAGACTCTTACATGGTTGAGATAAAATGATGGATCCTATTGGTGATAGTTCATTGTGTCTATAAACATCTTCAACCTGATAGTCGCGTCTATCAACTTTTGAACAGGTTTAACGATACCAACTAGTCGTTGAGTAGGTTACAAGAATTTCCATAGACAGCGTAAACTTAAGTCTGTAAAGCACAGATTAGGGCCATTTATCGACACACTAGGTTTCACCACGACTTACATGCACCTCAAATTACTATTACGTATGCACCCGTAATGATAATTTGCTTTGCATTCTCACCCTAGTTCTCCATGTCCTGTGTCATAATGACCTTTAGTTTGTATTACTGAGTACAGAGTGTTGTCAGATATGATAAGTTATCAAAAGAATTAGTCATCAACCATAAGTTGATCAACTAGGACTCATATCAGGATGCGTAGTCGAGAATCGTTTGATCCGAGTATTCACTCGAGTTGAAACACAATACGAGAGTCCAATCCAGCGGATAGTAGATGAATCATGCACGCGAAATGCGACTCCGAGAAGTGAAACTAGTTCATGGATACGATTACAGGAAGTAGTAAAGTAGTCGTCCTTCCAATTGAGTAAGGATAGGGTTTGAGTATGCAATGAGTATGGCGTTCTCAGCCTTGTGCTCAATCTTTCTTCAACGAAATATCGACCAAAGACGCGAGCCCATGGCTCGGGAAAGTGATGACATCTATGTGCCAATGGTTCTAGCAATAATGCGTGTAACGGTCTGCCTTTACTCGGCATATTGTTGTTAGTGGTTACAGTAGGGACTCGCCTCCGACGATCCCAACTCCCAAAGAGATATGTTCTAGCTAAGTGTCATCCATAACACGGATCTGAGAAAGTCCACCAAACCTAACAGGTGATGGTGGTGTAAGTGACTCCTCCGAAGGCTCCGTCTCGCTGCCCTCGGACGGGAGTGAATGTTGTTCTGGTGAATCCCCGAGTATCGTCACTAGGAATGATGATGTAATGCAAATGATGTATTCCTTGTCCGCAGAGGTTGGTATGAATGATGTCAACATGACTGCAATGCAGTGTATGTCTGGATGTTATCTGTATCATGTATGAGTGTGTGTGTCGTGTAACTAATGCACGTGTGCGGTTATAGTCTAGTATGAAATCCTAGTTCTCTATAACCAATGGCTCTGTAACTAATGCACAGACGGAGTTTTACCGCTTGGCGCATGACAAACCAGGATCTCAGTCATTAGTCACATCAAACGACACTATATGGGACATAAATGAAATATCATAAAAGTTCAGAGTTAAAGCGGAAGCGTTTAAATAAGAAAATAAATGCGTAAAACAAGCGCCCCCAAGTTTAGTTTAATAAAACAAGTAAATTGTTTTGAATGTTTGCATGAGGACGAAATGATAGAGGACTCCATGCATGCCCTAAGTGTGCAACCTGTGCCTTAGCGACCTGAGAAACATGTAAGAAAAAGTGTCAACACAAGGTTGGTGAGTTCACAGGTTTACAAGTAAATAAACTGTTTGAGTGTTGCTGGATCCACATACGTAAGTCACACCTATTGCGAGCTAGACAATGTACAAGTTACTCTAAGCGTTCGCAACCGAAGCTGACTGTTTATGTTTGAGATGCCTTCCGCCATTGCTAACATCAACAATGGAAAATGTTTAGGACAATTTACACCCGTTAGACCTCCAATCAAGTTAGCGCGACTAACCCGGGTGGGGTTTGTCAAACCCAGTAGTACTACTCAAATTTCCTCGCTATACTCCATATATTAACGGTCCGAGTGTATAAGGACTTTGCATGTTATATTTGCACTTAGGTAAACAAGTGGTAATGAAATACTATGTGATCCATGTCTTTGTGTATGTCTCTCCCTGGCTGGGAGACAAGTAGCGGATGCCTGTTCGTATGCATGTTTCTCCCTAACGGGAAAACAAGTAAGATTGTAACATCCCAAAATATAAAACGACAAATATAATAACAAAATAAACGAATGAGGAATGACGGGCCGACGGGCTTGAAGGGGGCGAACATAGGGGAGCTTCCCCTATGAATAGCCTAAGTCACCACATTTCTCTCATTTGCAAGTAGAGAGAAAAAGTCGACGGATCGGCCCAAGAATGAAGTAGTGCACTACTCCATAGCTCGTGAGAGGAACCTCCGAATCAGAAGCTCGATACAGGTAACGATCCAACCTAGATCTGAGTTTTTGTTCGTTTTTGGATTTTTCGTGTTTTGGACGAAAATGTGACGTTTTTACGGATGAAACTGGAAGAAAAACATAGTTTTGAGTTCCTTAATGAAAATCAAACGTTTTGAATGTAAACAAGTTTGGGATCTTGACGTGATCAGACCAGAAGGCGAAATTTAGGGTTTTTGCGGGGAAGCAGCTCTTGCGTACTTATCAAATACGCAGGAAGAGAGTCCTGCGTACTTATCAAGTACGCAGGAAGAGGATCATGCGTACTTATCAACTACGCATGAAGCAAGGTTTGCGCACTTATTAAGTACGCACGAGCAAGGCCCTACGCACTTGTTAAGTGCGCAGGCATCAGACTGTCTAGGTAAAGTCGGTATGTTTAGAAGGTTAAACCGTTAGAGTCGGGAGTCGGTATGATGTGTATTTAACTAATCAATTCAGATTGGAAGCGACGTTGTGGGACCTTGTTTAGGACAACCCAGATTAGCTTATCAGGTGAGTTCTAGAAGCCCTCTTTTAAATGTTTAATATAATGTTTTCGGGCTGGTGTGCATACATACGAAATGATGTTTTACGAAACGATGTTTACGAAATGAAGCTTACGAAACTATGTTTACGAAATGATGCTTATGAAACTATGTTTACGAAATGAAATGATTTGGAATGAACGGTTTATGGAAAGAAAGTTTCATGAATGGAATGTTTATGAACGAAATGTTTATAAAGAAATGGTTTAAACTAAAGGTAAAGAGTTTCAAAAATGAATGAAAGGTTTTATGAAAAGAAAAGAAAGGGTAAAGGTTTTAAAGAAGTCATTACAAATAAAATATGTCGAACGAATGGAATTAACGAATGAAGTCTGGGAATGTGATTCCCAGCCTTGTGGTAGATTATGGACAGCGAGCCATAGTTGCCATAAGAACAACAGGGGCAGTGTCTTGGTGGCCTGCCAATGGTTATGATGTTGTACAACCGGTATGGGAGTAACGACGGTTACTCAGGGGTTAACGTGACTCTATGATGGTTAAATTATGATCCGACGGTGTTATGGCCGTGAGCCATATTCGTCGATGGAAGTTGTCAGTTTATGGACATGAGAGCCATAGGGGCAACTAAATGGGTATTGTCGGTCCTCATGCAATTAAGCCTTGGGGGCAATACAAAAGGGAATTGACGGAATGTATTGTATTGTCGGTCCTCGTGCAGTTAAGCCTTGGGGGAAATACAATAGGGAATTGACGGAATGTATTGTATTGTTGGTCTTCGTGTAGTTAAGCCTTAGGGGCAATACAATACTAAATGACAGAACGAATGGTAACACAGATTTAGATAGTAATGTATGACTTAAATGAATGTTAAATGTTTTAAACGAACGATCCGTTCATCGTGTTTATGAAGATGATAAATGTTTGAATGTTTTTAATGATGAACGAAAGGCCTTGTTTTCTATACATGATGTTAAACCCTAATGAATTATTGAATGATGAACCATTTCTTAAATTGAATGAAAAACTGGAACTCACCAGCGTAGCTGACTTTTTAGTATGCACATTCAGGTTAAGGTAGGTATGGATGATGGACGGTGATGCTTGGCAAGCGAGAAGAGTTACCCGGTTGATCATGAAGACTGACATCCCGTTATGATTAGTTTATTTTATGTTATGTATTAGACTATGTTACGCTTCCGCATGTTGAACAATGTTATGAGTATGTTTTAATGAAATTTTACGCTGTGTTATTTGATATTCAAGTTTAATAACTGTTTGTGAATGAGTAAATTCAACGAGTGAGGCCTCCCGGGTTTGGGGCCTTACAAGTTGGTATCAGAGCAATAGTTTGAGAGATTCGGGCACTCCCAGTGTCTGAACTTAAACTGTGAATGAGACCGAAAGCGGATGCCAGTATGGGTAACTCGAGCCACAGCATCAGGTATGAAGGTAGTATATATTTACATGTATAGTATGCCTTACAAAGGGTTAGGTAAGGACTTGTGTTCTGATGGAATCACAAAGGTGGTCAAATAGAAATCGAAAGGTAGTGTAATGGTTAATTGCAGATGGCCAGTGTATATTAACATCTTGCAGTGCTCGTTGAATTTTATTTGTTAACTAGCGTGATGACATTGGATTCTTTGTCTTATAGAACGAAATGGCGGAACGAAAGAGCGGAAGGCATGGTGGGGGCCGTACCGGTGGTCGTAACGGGGTGCGGCAGGACCGCTGCACGCCAGGAGTACAGTGAAGAAGGAAGTGTTCACACTGAGCCAGAAGTTAGTGTGCACGGGACTGAGCCGACTCTTGTCGGAGAACAACAATTCACTTTTGAACCGGAAGTGAGAGCAGCTTTGGCACGCGAGTTCACTAAGTTGATGAAGGTTTCTCTGCCAGGACTGTTGGCAGAAGAGTTAAAGAAGGCTAGTGAGACGGGTGGGTCTAACACAGCGGTTGGTACCCCGAACACTGAGGCAATTAACGCACCGCTTAACCGTGGTTGCGACTGTAAGTCCTTTAAGGCAAGTGACCCACCGGTCCTGACTGGGAAGAAGGACGCGGTGGCTACGTTTGATTGGGTGATCCGTATGGAAGCTGCCATTCGTCTGAGCGAGTGTCGAGCGGATCAAGTTGTGAAATTTGCTGCTAACTCCTTGAGAGAGGAAGCATCCCATTGGTAGGAAGGTGTACGTCAAGCCAAAAGGGACGAGACTGTGGATGCAATGATGTGGTCTGATTTGAAAACTTTGGTGATCAAGAATTTCTGTCCAAGGAATGTGATCAAAAAGGTAGAAAGGGAATTTCTGGGGATTAAGACCGGGAGCATGACGCACCGGTAGTACACCACATGGTTCAATGAACTGGCATGTGTGGTGCTACACCTTATCACGACTGAGGAAAGAAAGATTTCCTGTTACATTCAAGGGCTGTCGGACCATTGTAACATCCCAAATTCTCTTTTCTTAAAACCCGAGGTTTCGTTTAGTGCAAAGGTTATCAAAGAGCGAAAAGTATGATACGGTGACTTAACAACTAATTAAAATGAAACTTCTACAAAAGTGGAGGGGAAAAAGAGTAAATTCCTTTAAACCTAAAATTCCATTTCATGAAACCAGCCGCCACACTCGTTGATCTTCATTCTCCTTCCCATCCTCGCCAAACACCTTCCTCACCGTCGTCGGACCTGCAATCCCGTCATCCTCACCCTCGTTAAACCCTAAATCGGCCAATTAAACGCCATTTCATGCACGAGCTACTTGGAGAAGCCACGGGGATGATGACGCGCTTTGGTTCACGAAGGAGAAGTGAGAGTGAGCTGCTGCCATAGCTCCGGCAACAGCTGTGGGTCGTGTATGGTGGTTAAACGAGCCTCGTGGCGGCGATATGGAAGAATGATAGATGGTGGTGGCTGTACGAGTAGGGCGGTGTGGGGGGGGGGTGTTGTAGCAGCTTCACGATGGTAGTATGATGGTTGTATCGGTCTTTCATGGTGGATGATGGTGGTGCGAATGGTGGTTCACAGTGGTGGTGGAACGGTGGTGTTGATATGGCAGCCTAGTGGTCCTAGCGGTTCATGAAGGTTCACGGCAGTGGAGACTGTTAATGGTAGTGGCACAGTGCTAACGGTGATGGCAACAACAGTGGTTCACGGTGGAGGGTGGTGGTGCTAGGGTGGCGTTATGGTGGCTCGTTTCTGGTGAATAACAGTCCCATGGTGATGAGGTTATGACAGTAGGGAGAGCAAGCAGTTCGTGTTGTGACATTTCGTATGGCGACGATGTTAACGACAGCTCCGGAAGGTGAACATTACGGTGGCGACATGGTGGTTTCAAGTGGTAGTCCATGGTGATGGTAGTTCACAATGGTGAATGCAAGGTAATTGGTCACAGTGGTTAACAATGAAAGTATAGTGGTTAGTATGATTGTACGGGTTCTCCGGTGATCGGAGCTTAACAGTGGTGATGAATCCATGGTTATAGTTTCGATAGTTCACGGCCCTAGTTTCGGGAGATGGTCCACGGAAGTAGTTTCGGTAATGGTGGTACACCATGGAAGTTTCGATGATGAACGCTATGAGGTAGTAGTTTCGGGGGTGATGAATCAAAATAGTAGTTTCGATAAGATGATGATGGTGGGTACGTGGGAGGATGAATGGATGATGGTGATTAGATGATGATGATACAATGATGGTGACGATAATGGTAATACATGATGATGATGTTGGCGTTACTTAAAGGTAGTTCGTAGTGGGTCGAGTGCGGGTATCGTCCAAAAGAGCGGCTCGGGTCTAGTCTCGGTTATAACTTACGGGTCCATGTTCGAGAAGATCGTGTGTAACCTTAGTGACGTCCAGTAACCAGTGATAGTATCTCAGGACCCGTTTATCAGGTGAGTTCTTATTGCCCTTTTTCCTAATGGTTTTGGGCTGGCATGCATACTGGTATAGTATTTTATAAAAATGTTATTTTTATAAAATGAAAGGCAAAGTATAGTATTTTATAAAAATGTTATTTTTATAAAATGAAAGGCAAAGTATAGTATTTTATAAAAATGTTATTTTTATAAAATGAAAGATAAAGAACAAAAGAGCATAGTATTATCTTTTAAACATGTTTTTTTGAAAGATAACAATGAGCTAAAGAAAGAACGATAAAGGAGCCGTACTTCGGTACAGCTCGACAGTGACAGTGACAGTGACAAATACCATGTTATATGCTTATGTGTTAATATGTGTTATTTGTCTATATGAAAGTTATGTGATTGCATTTCTACTTGTGTATTAGTGTAATTGCATTGCATAGTAGTTGCATAGTAGAAAGTCCTGCAGGCATGTTAAAGTAGAAGTCTCACCCTGAGGTGTGAGCAATGCTAAAGGAGTCTTACACTTCGGTGTAAGCAATGCTAAAGGAGTCTTACACTTCGGTGTAAGCAATGCTAAAGGAGTCTTCACTTCGGTGTAAGCGAGAAAGTCTCACCCTGAGGTGTGAGCAATGCTAAAGGAGTCTTGCACTAACGTGCAAGCGAGAAAGAAAGTCCCACCCTGAGGTGTGGGCAGCGCTAAAGTAAAAGTCTTACCCTGAGGTGTAAGCAAGATAGGGATCTGGTCCTCGGACCACGATCCATATGTGATAGTTAAAGTATGATAAAGTCACTTGTCAAGTATAAGTGAAATGATAGACAGAGTACAGTGGGACACCCTAACGGGTTTCCTTAAAGATAAAGTTTTAATGACAGATAGTAACGTAACAGATTTATAATTGTAACGTTGTAAAGTTTTAAAGTAATAGTTAAAAGTTTATTTCAAAGAAAGTGAAAGTAAAGCTTATTTTATTTTAATAAAACTAAGCTACCAAAGACAAAGTTTACAGTTTAAAGTAAAGAGAGAACTCACCAGCGTTAGCTGACTTTTAGTATGCATGACAGGTAAAAAGGGTAAAGCTAAAGAAAAGTGAAAGAGCCATGTGGGCTGGATAGCATGGACATCGGGCTGCGGTATTGAAGACTGACATTTCCAATCCTGATAGTTCATGTTATAGACAATATTTCATGTTATAGTTTGATGAATGATTTGAATTAAAGACTTCCGCTGTAATAGATTCTGATTTCCGGTTTAAGAACTATGTTTGTTATGTTGTGTGCCAACTATGAGATGTACCCGTTTTGGGGCGTTTCAACCATGTCCGCACCTATGTTAAGGCAAACTCCCTACGACCTATGATTCGGTAGTAGAACTAAGCGGCGTGGTATTCAATGATCTGGCACTGAATGCCGTTGCCATTGAAGAGCCTAAAAAGAAGCCGAGTTTCCCCGCTAAGCGATTGGCTGGGAAGTTGTTTGGGGCTCGGGATAAACAGGCCAAGGTAGGCGAGACGGCAGTCTGTGGGTGATGTGGGGTAAGACATGCGGGTGAATGTCGGTTAGGGTCAAATCTATGCTTTAAATGCGGCAAAATCGGACACTACGCACGTGAATGTCGCCAGCTATTCAAATGCTACAACTGTGGGGAGAGTGGTCCTATGAGCCGGGAATGCACCAAGCCCAGAATGGGTGAAGCCGGGAAAGGGAAAGGCCCGGAGAAGAGAAAATAAAGGCCCCGAGCAAAGACTCGTGCGTACGCGCTGACGCAAGACCAAGCCAGTGCAGACCCCGATGTGGCATGTGGCGTCAGGTACGTTCATCCTTGACAACACTTTTGTTTCTGTGTTATTTGATTCGGGTGCCGGTAAGAGTTTTATATCTGTGACTTTTTGTAAACGAGTGAAGTACACTGTCAGTAAGCCAGAAAGGGCCTTTAGTGTAGAAACCGCTGAGGGTAGAACTGCGAGAGTGACCGATGTAGTTGACAACTCCACGATAAAATAGAAGGTCATAGGTTCCCTATCATATTGTTTGTTATGGCTTTGGGAGGGTTGGATGTCATGTTAGGTATGGATTGGTTAACTGCCAACGAAGCACAAATCATATGTAAACGAAAGATAATCCGACTCAAGGCTCCGGATGGTAGCAAAGTCGAGGTTTTTGGAGATCGTGACACCCCGATGCGAAACGTCATCTCGATGATTAAGGCAACAAATTACTTGAGGCGCGGATGCGAGGCTTATCTGGTGTACGTAATTGACAAGTGTAAGGAAGTGAAGGAACTAGACGATGTACCCGTGGTACGTGAGTACCCGGAGGTGTTTCCAGAGGATTTGCCTGGGATACCACCCGATAGAGAGATTGAATTTCGAATCGACTTAGTACCAGATGCCCAGCCTGTGGCTAAGGCTCCATATCGACTAGCACCAGTGGAAATGAAAGAACTTATGGTCCAATTAGATGAACTACTTGAGAAGGGATTTATACAACCGAGCATCTCGCCTTGGGGTGCTCCGGTGTTGTTTGTGAAGAAGAAGGATGGTTCGATGAGAATGTGTATTGATTATCGCGAGTTGAACAAACGAACGGTGAAGAACAAGTACCCTTTACCAAGGATCGACGACCTGTTCGATCAATTGTAAGGCGCAGGTTGGTTCTCAAAAATCGACCTTCGATCCGGGTACCATCAGTTGAAGGTGAGGGAAGAAGACATACCGAAAACCGCATTTCGCACGCGTTATGGACATTTCGAGTTCTGCGTAATGTCTTTTGGATTGACGAACGCCCCCGCAACATTCATGGATTTGATGAATAGGGTTTGTCGACCAATGCTGGACCAATCGGTAATTGTGTTCATCGATGATATCCTCATCTACTCCAAGAATGAGGGTGATCACGCATGTCACTTAAAGGAGGTGTTGGAAGCTCTGAAGAAGGAAAAGTTGTATGCTAAGTTCTCCAAATGTGCGTTCTGGCTTAGGGAAGTCCAATTCCTAGGTCATGTCATTAACCCGAACGGCATTATGGTTGACCCAGCGAAGATAATGACGGTAAGGGAATGGAATATTCCTAAGACGCCAACTGAAATCCGCAGTTTCTTGGGATTGGCAGGCTACTATCGGAGATTCATCCATGATTTCTCAAAAATAGCTTCGCCATTGACAAAGTTGATTCGGAAGGAGGTAAAGTACGAATGGGGTTCGACCCATGACGAGGCGTTTAAGGAGTTGAAGGAGAAGCTAACCAAAGCCCCAGTCTTGGCCCTTCCCGAGGGCAATGAAGACTTAGTGGTATACTCTGACGCTTCGAGTCAGGGATTGGGATACGTGTTGATGCAACGCGGAAAAGTGATTGCGTATGCGTCACGACAGTTGAAGATTCACGAAGCTAATTATCCGACTCACGATTTGGAACTTGCTGCTGTCGTATTCGCATTGAAAATCTGGAGGCACTACCTGTACGTGGTGAAGTTTACTATTTACTCCGACCACAAAAGTTTGAAGTACTTCTTCGAACAAATGGAACTTAATATGAGGCAGAGACGATGGTTGGAACTATTGAAAGACTATGACTGTGAAATCATATACCATCCTAGAAAGGCAAACGTGGTGGCAGACGCTCTAAGTCGAAAGGATGTGCCTGCTCCTATTAGAGTGAAAGCTTGCCAGTTGGTGGTGACATCAGATGTGATGAGGGAAATTAAAAGAGCTCAAGATGAAGCGTTTAAGGAAGAAAACATAAAGAAGGAAAGGATGGTTGGCCAACATGACAAGTTGGAATATAACACCCTTGGTGTTAGGACACGTTTTGGACGGGTATGGAAACCTATGGGTGGCGAGCTTAGAACCAAAATCTTGGATGAGGCTCATAAGTCTCGGTACTCTATCCATCCTGGCACCAACAAAATGTACCAAGATCCGAGGAAGGAATACTGGTGGCCTGGAATGAAACATGAGGTGACAAAGTATGTAAGCAAGTGCTTAACTTGCTCACAAGTAAAGGCCGAACACCAGAAGCCGTATGGAAAGATTCAACCACTTGATATACCGAAATGGAAGTGGGAACACATTACCATGGACTTCATAACCAAGCTACCTCGCACAGCTAAAGGTCATGACACCATTTGGGTAATTGTGGACCGTTTAACGAAGAGTGCTCATTTCCTACCTATTCGCGAGATGTTCTCGTCGGAAAGGTTAGCGGAAGTATTTATTAACGAAGTAGTAGCACGGCATGGGAAGCCTTTGACGATCGTATCTGACCGGGACACACGATTCACATCGAGGTTCTAGAAAAGATTGGCACAAGGCTTAATATCAGCACGACATACCACCCACAGACGGATGGTTAGTCCGAAAGGACCATTCAGACATTGGAGGATATGCTTCGTGCTTGTATTATCGATTTTGGCGGTAGTTGGGACAGTCATCTGCCGTTAGCCGAATTCTCCTACAACAATAGTCATCACACGACTATAGGCATGCCACCTTATGAAATGTTGTATGGGAGAAGATGCAGGACCCCTGTATGTTGGGGTAAGATTGGACAAAAGGAATTAGGGAGTCTTGAAGTAGTAAGAGAAACGTCGGAAAGGTTTGATCAAATCAAAGCACGAATGAAGGCCGCACGAGATCGTCAGAAATCCTATGCGGATAAACGACGAAGGCCTATCGAGTTTGATGTTGGGGACAGAGTAATGTTGAAAGTGTCACCCTGGAAGGGAATCATACGATTCAGGAAGAGAGGAAAGTGAAGTCCGAGGTTTGTTGGACCATTCAGAATAATGGCACGGGTTGGTGAAGTCACTTATCGATTAGAGTTTCCTGATGAGTTAAGTGGGATTGATTCTACCTTCCATGTATCACACTTGCGAAAGTGTTTGGCAGATGAATCGGCTCCCGTACCACTTACTGACATCGAGGTCGACAACAGCCTTAACTACATCAAAGAACCCGTGGCCATCTTAGACAGAAAGGAGAAGCGTTTGCGTAATAAGATTATTCGATTGGTTAAAGTTCAATGGAAGCACCGAAAGGGATCGAAATCTACTTGGGAAACGGAGGAGGAAATGAGGGAGTCGTACCCTCATCTATTTGACTTATGATAGGTTTCGGGGACGAAACCTATTGTAAGGGGGGTAGACTTGTAACATCCCAAAATATAAAACGACAAATATAATAATGGAATAAACGAATGAGGCATGACGGGCCGGCGGGCTTGAAGGGGGCGAACATAGGGGAGCTTCCCCTATAATAGCCTAAGTCACCACATTTCTCTCATTTGCAAGTTCTAGAGAGAGAAACTATAGAGAGAGAAAGTCGACGAATCGGCCCAAGAATGAAGTAGTGCGCTACTCCATAGCTCGTGAGAGGAACCTCCGAATCAGAAGCTCGATACAGGTAACGATCCAACCTAGATCTGAGTTTTTGTTCGTTTTTGGATTTTTCGGGTTTTGGACAAAAATGTGACGTTTTTACGGATGAAACTGGAAGAAAAACATAGTTTTGAGTTCCTTAATGAAAATCAAACGTTAATGTAAACAAGTTTGGGATCTTGACGTGATCAGACCCGAAGGCGAAAGTTAGGGTTTTTGCGGGGAAGCAGATCCTGCGTACTTATCAAGTACACAGGAAGAGGGTCCTGCGTACTTATCAAGTACGCAGGAAGAGGATCATGCGTACTTATCAACTACGCATGAAGCGAGGTTTGCACACTTATTAAGTACGCACGAGCAAGGCCCTGCGCACTTGTTAAGTGCGCAGGCATCAGGCTGTCTAGGTAAAGTCGGTATGTTTAGAAGGTTAAACCATTAGAGTCGAGAGTCGGTCTGATGTGTATTTAACTAATCAATTCAGATCAGAAGCGACGTTGTGGGACATTGTTTAGGACAACCCAGATTAGCTTATCAGGTGAGTTCTAGAAGCCCTCTTTTAAATGTTTTATATAATGTTTTCGGGCTGGTGTGCATACATACGAAATGATGTTTTACGAAATGATGTTTACGAAACGATGTTTACGAAATGATGCTTATGAAACTATGTTTACGAAATGATGCTTATGAAACTATGTTTACGAAATGATGCTTATGAAACTATGTTTACGAAATAAAATGATTTGGAATGAACGACTTATGGAAAGAAAGTTTCATGAATGGAATGTTTACGAATGAAATGTTTATAAAGAAATGATTTAAACTAAAGGTAAAGAGTTTCAAAAATGAATGAAAGGTTTTATGAAAAGAAAAGAAAGGGCAAAGGTTTTAAAGAAGTCATTACAAATCTAATCTGTCGAATGAATGGAATTGACGAATGAAGTTTGGGAATGTGATTCCCAGCCTTGTGGTAGATTATGGACAGCGAGCCATAGTTGCCATAAGAACAATATGGGTAGTGTCTTGGTGGCCTGCCAATGGATATGATGTTGTACAACCGGTATGGGAGTAACGACGGTTACTCAGGGGTTAACGTGACCCTATGAAGGTTAAATTATGATCCGACGGTGTTATGGCCGTGAGCCATAGTCGTCGATGGAAGTTGTCGGTTTATGGACATGAGAGCCATAGGGGCAACTAAATGGGTATTGTCGGTCCTCATGCAGTTAAGCCTTGGGGGCAATACAAAAGGGAATTGACGGAATGTATTGTATTGTCGGTCCTCGTGCAGTTAAGCCTTGGGGGCAATACAATAGGGAATTGACGGAATGTATTGTATTGTCGGTCTTCGTGCAGTTAAGCCTTAGGGGAAATACAATACTAAATGACGGAACGAATGGTAACACAGATTTAGATAGTAATGTATGACTTAAATGAGTGTTAAATGTTTTAAACGAACGATCCATTCATTGTGTTTATGAAGATGATAAATGTTTGAATGTTTTTAATGATGAACGAGAGGCCATGTTTTCTTATACATGATGTTAAACCCTAATGAATTATTGAATGATGAACCATTTCTTAAATCGAATGAAAAACTGGAACTCACCAGCGTAGCTGACTTTTTAGCATGCACATTCAGGTTAAGGCAGGTATGGATGATGGACGGTGATGCTTGGCAAGCGAGAATAGTTACCCGGTTGATCATGAAGACTGGCATCCCGTTATGATTAGTTTATGTTATGTTTATGTATTAGACCATGTTACGCTTCCGCATGTTGAACAATGTTATGAGTATGTTTTAATGAAATTTTCCGCTGCGTTATTTGATATTCAAGTTTAATAACTGTTTTTGAATGAGTAAATCCAACGAGTGAGGCCTCCCGGGTTTGGGGCCTTGATAACCGATGTATTGCGACTCTACATGTGTATTTAATTGTAAAAACATCAAGTCTAGGACTGTTTAATTCATGTTCGAACATTAGAAACCCTAGGTTATGATCACAGAATCAATTTGGATAAATCTAAAAAGATTAAACGTTGGATTCATGGGGCTTTCATTGATTAGAGGATTCGAAAATACTGATGTATGTTAATTGAATTGTAAATGTGTCTAGATTAGGGTTCGATTAGATCGGTTTGTGAAGAACCCTAGCTAACTGTTCTTGATCGATTTGATGTTATAACTCCCAATAATCATAGGGCTTTCAATCTAGGAATGAAAACGAAGCTACAGGTGTAAGAAATTACCAAAATGATGCACGAATTGATGACGATCGAGTAAATGCAGATTCTGACTTGCGCGAGTTTGTGTCCGGCTACCACGGCTTCGCTTTCGATCAAATTGGATGATGAAACAAGTTCAGAGGGATGCGATTTAGATGCGTAGGGGTTCAATTCGTGCGAATTCTGATCGAAGTAATCGAATTTGATGGGTTAATGACTAGATGTCGACGGTTACGGGTTCTAGGATTAAATTCGTACTCATTAACCATAAAAAAACGTATGGGAATGATTATGACAGGGTCGAGATCATCAATGCTCGTCATTACAGTCGTGAATTGAACCGATTTCAAGTTATTGCTGCGAATTTGGATCAGAGTTTCACGGGTTTGACTTCTAAAAGTCAACAGAATACAAAACTTGCGATTTTGACTTCTTAGAGTCAACATATTTGATTTTTGAGTATTTACATAACTAGTCCCTATAGTTCAAGTTTAAATATGGACGGAATTTGTCCCTAAGGTTCAAGATTGAGTTAACTGAGTTACTAGAAAGTTGGATTTGGATTAACGGGATTAACGGAAAATTGACGGATGTCACATCATCCCCTAGTTAAAAGAATTTTCGTCTCGAAAATTAAAATATTTTTTTTGAGGAGGTGTCACATAATAGATATGAAAAAGACTACTTTTGTATTTGAATAAATATGTGTTAAAATAAAGTTTACTAATATTTAATTATTAGTTTTTAAATTAAGTTTAATATTTATAAATAATTTTTTTATTTTTATTTTAAAATTTTAATAGTTAGTTTTTAGTTAAAATTATGAAATTTATAAATATTTATTTCTAAAAGTGAATTATATTTTAAACTTAATTTTTTATTAAACGACGAGATGTATTTTTTTAAAAAAAATATGTTTGGCTTCAATTCTAATTTATTATTTTTAATTTTTTTCATATTTAATTTTTTAATTTTAAATTTAAATTGTGTCAACATACTAAGGAGTGCGATTTTTAAATTTTGGAGTTTAAAATTTTGAATTTAAAAGACGATATATCGTTGAAATTTAATTTTTATTTTATTTTATTTTATTTTAAATAAGAGATTAAATATTAAAGGTTTAGCGAGATTTTTTGTATAAAATACGAGATTTTTAAAAAAGTAACTTAAGATTGATACGTAAATTTAGTTAAAAGTTAAGCATTTGTAAATATTTTACAACATCAAGGTTAAAGTTTATACAAAAAGGCTGTTAGAGTTCAGTTAACTAATAAGATGGAGAAACAACGTATGCAAGGAAATCGTTGACCAATTTAATTATCTTCGATTTCTTTGACTCACTACTGGCTTCAATCAGGTTCGCACCATAAACGTCTGTGACCCCTACCACCCCCACTGTCAGCCACCGTTTTTTCGAAAAACAAAACAGAATGTTGCCCCACGTCATATGAACGGGAGAAATTGAATGGTAACTTTAACTGTGGTTGTTTGGTTAGTTTCGCAACGACTTGTAGGTCACCGGAAAATATGGGTTTTGCAGACCACCACCATTTCCCCCCAAATGGAGCACACCATTATGCATTTCCACCTTAAACGATTTTGTGACCAGACTTTCGTTGGACTAGTATGTCCGAGTAATGACATTTGACAATACTGCTAACGAGGTAAGATCCGAAGGGTTACACTTTAGGCAGCTATTACGATCATTGGATATATTAATAGTTAATATAGTCCATTACATGATTATAACGAAATACGAGATAGTTATTTATGAAATAACTAACTCGGCGAACAGATACGATTACGTGCGGTGATTAATAATAAGCCGGTGGAAATATGTTTGAAACATACTAATTAATTACGATACTTAATCATGATTATAATTATATTTAATTAACTAATTGTTAGTTAATTAAATAATTAAATAGATTAATTCCTTAGTTGTAACTAACTAGTAATTACCAGGGATCTACTTGTAATTAAAAACCTAACTTGGAGAATAAGTTAGAGGCTTTAAAAGGGAATGAGATGAATGTAGAAAATGCTAGAGATTTTTGACAGAGAATTAGTCAGGTTTTACAAAAGTTGCAAACCCTAATTCTTCCTCACCTCCTCACCTCCCCACCTAGCCTCCGCCACCTCCACGCCGCCCCATCCTCTCGCCGGCCACTGTGAATGCCACCGCTGCTTTTTGGCCGGAAACCGCCACCGCCCTTGCGCTCCCGTCTCTGTACTTTTGGTACGTTAGTGGTGTTTTGCGAACTGTTCTTGGAGATTAGGATTTGAAGGAGTTCAAATCCGGGTTAGGAGATTCGTGTGTACCAGATATAGCGACTGGAATCGTTGACTCAAGGTGTTGAGCTTAATCTGTCTTCCGGTTTCGCGAAAAGTATAAAGTTTAAAACACCTATGGTTGTTTGTTTCTTATTAGTTTGCATCTGGACTCATGGTGGGCAATCTAGGGTAATGGCCTAAACTGGTTCGTGTATGTATTTCCACTGCGTTTATTTATTTATTATGATCTTTGTTTTAAAACCGTATGCACGAAATCCTAACAACTTTTAGCTCCTAAAACTAACCGTATACCATCGGTTGGGTTGGCAATTTTTAACGCAACTTGTTAACACGACACGTAATTAACATATCCCGTGTTTGATCTTAACATGTTTCGTGTCTTAAAAGGTCGACGCGTTAAGGACATGTTAAATTCGTGCCTTTAACAGTTTAAAGACATGTTAACCAGTTAAGATCCGTTATGTGATTTCCCGGGAAATTTTTTTTATTATTTAATTTTCGGGACGAAAATTCTTTCAACTAGGGGATGATGTGACAATCCGGACTTTGTCCTGTTAACTTAGTTAGCAATCCAGTTAAACCTTTACTATTCAAAAACTCCATCCAAACCAGAGGGACCAACTCTGACTATTCCTAAACATATGAACATGAAATTTCAGGGACTAACCTTGTAATTACTGATTTCTCGATTCTGGTTGACTAACAGAAAGTCAAACTTGTAGCTTCTATTCAAATTCAAGGCAAAAATCGAAACTCGTTGGAACCCATAACCGAAGTAGATGATTAATGGCATTCACGGCCATCATTGAGCCATTAAACCTCGTTATTACGTGCAATAGACCTCAATTATGGTGAATCAAAGCAAAACCGTCGACCTCCTTATCGATTATCATCAAATTCGACGGATTCATGTATTATCCTCACGAATTGAGTGTAAAACATCTTAGTCGCATCAGTTGGAACCTATTACATTACTCAATTCGATCAGAGAAGCTGCTTGAGTCGCCGGAGTACAAACTTGCGCAACCGGACCTGCATCCTAGTCAATCTCAATCAATTCGCGTCTTGTTCTGGTAATTGAACACACCTCTAGATTCTTTTTCATCTCTAGCATGAAAGCCCTAACCTAATTATGGCTTATAACATCGAATCAATCACAAACCAATTTCTAGGGTTCATCCGAATACGGTTTAGTCGAACCCTAACCTAAACACGGTTGCAATTCAATTAAATCAAATGAGTAACTTCGAAATTCATCATTCATTGAAACTTATATGATAATTTGATCATACAACATCGATTTGTTCAAGATCCCGAAACTAGGGTTTGTTCGTAATTTAATTTGGGGGTTTCAATCTTAAACGTTATCTCAATCAAATTAAATCATATCATTGGATTCGAAATGTCCTGTTTAGTAAAAGCCCTATGTTTTCGTTGGATTTTAACATCCAATTTAATCAATTTGATTTGTGGTTCTAATCTAGGGTTTCGAGTTTTATATCGGGTAACTAACGGTGTTGTATTCAACGAATTTGCAATTAAACTCACGCATAGATTCGCTATAACCTGATTATCAAAACCCCCATGTCACCTTGTGAAATCACGATTGAACCAGTGGGTTTTGGCTTGACCGATCGCGATTGAGTATGGGGAGAAGGGTTCTCCGGACCTTCGATTAAAACCGGTTAGATACAATCTCTGTTGCGACTCCCTAGCGGGCTGGAGTGGTTAAGTCAGTGTGCTGGTAGGGAGGAGACCCGAGTTCGAGTCTCCCCACACCCATTCTTTTTTTTAAAACCCGTTTTTAGTTATCATTTTAATATAAAAATTAATTGTTATATTATTATAATATTATATTAAAGTGCTTTAGCCCGAAAAACAACCCGTAGGCTCGGGTTTGGTTTGTAAACCATATTTATTATTAAAAACTCATTTCTAAAATAATATTTATATTATTTTCAACCCAAAACTCTAACTAAAAATAATATATATATATATATATATATATATTAATTTCATCACGTTCATAAACATTTTTGTAGCGTTTCAAGTTATGAATAATATAGTTATTCGTATTATTTACACTCGTTACATCCTCGAATAAAAATAATAAATTATTATTTCTGTCACGCGAGTTAATTATTTACATTACTTCGCTAAACTTAAAAATAATATAATAAATTATATTATTTTCCTAGACTTTTATTTAACGACAAAACGCTCGAGTGTATTTATATTCGTCGCGTAGCGTATATATATCTTAATTATTCGAAGAATTCCTATTCCCGTGGACGCGTTCGTCCACTCTTGAATATTAGAGCGTTTCTTTAGGACGTCTCTCATTCCGTGTCGCTGTCACAATTCCCATTATTATCCCTAATTTATGTGTTTATAATTTTAGGGCATTCGTAAGTCTTTTGAGACTTACACTCGTGGTTCCAACTTACCTCTTGTATGATACTACCTACTACGCAACGCAGGTGAGTTTCACGGCCCCTTTTTACTTGTTTTACTATTGGGGGAGAAACATGCTTACACACAAACGTATTTTACTTGTTTTCCTGTTGAGAGAGAAACAAACATGAATACCAAATATCATACTTTTACTTGTTTTCCCCGTGGGGGAGAAACAGGTACGCAAGCAAATATCATTTTACATGTTTTTCCCGTTGGGGGAGAAAACATGACGTAACTATTTGATTATGGTACTTTATATGATATCACTGTTGAGGCTAAGCGTAACACACTATCACAGAAAGTCCTCATCTTATATCGGACCGTTAATATGGATCTTAGCGAGGTAATGTTTAGTAGTACTACTGGGTTTGACAAATCCCACCCGCGTTAGTCGCGCTAACTCGATTGGATATCGAACGGGTGAAATGTTAGCCTACTCACATTTGCCAGAGTTAATAGACCTGGCAGGAGGCATACAAACACAGTCAGCTTCGGTTGTGAGCGCTTTAGTAAAACATGAACATAGGCTAGCTACCTATAGATATGCATATTGAATGTACATAATCTGGCAAACACTCTCATATTGCAAACTTGAAACATGTGAACTCACCAACCTCGTGTTGACACTTTTTCTTACATGTTTCTCAGGTCGCTTTGGCACAGGTTGCGCACTTAGGACATGCATGGAGTCCTACTGTCATATCGTTCATTTCAAATATTTTAAACAATTTATTTAATTACATTAATTGACGCTTGTTGCGTGTAATTACGTTTGACTGCAATGTAACGTTTACGTTTCCGCATTAACTCTGAACTTTTATGATTTGACATTTCAAGTCCCATATAGTGTCGTTTGATGTAACTAATGACTGAGATCCTGGTGTGTCACCTTCCAAACGGTAAAACTCCGTTAGTGGAATTTGGGGGTGTGACACGTTAGGGACATGTTAACACTTAACATCCTATTTGCATGTAGATTCTAAGCCGATTCCGTTAATTAATTTCATTTTTATGGGTTTTTGTTTTAAAAAGGTTTTGGATTTATTATGTTAATTGATGTTACGATTGGACGCTTTAAAATTTTATTAAGTTTTGGCTTTTTTTTCTTTTAGTACATATGTTATATTTATTCTCTCTTGAAACAGGTTTCTAAATAGGTCACTTAACAAGTAACCTGTTTTTAATCAGGTCGTGTTCGTGTTTGGAAAAAATGACACGATTAGTTATCGTGTCGTGTTTGTGTTGAACACAACAGGTCATCGTGTCTTATCGTGTCGTGTCTGACATGTTATGTCAGCCCTAACCACCGGTCAGTTTTCCGGTGACCTGCAACAACTTCTTTTTGGCTAAAACTTAATGCACTAATAAGAATTCAATGTACCCACAATTATGATCGATGGTTTACATTGTTTGTTCACCATCGTTGCTGAAACTCCAAATAGTTTAAACCCACTAAATCAAAATGTATTCGTGTTTATGGATGCTCCAAATAAAAAAAATGAAATCCCCTAGTCAGATGTGATCAAAAGCAAAACCGCTGGAGAACGAAGAACGCAAGCCGGACCATAACCTGACCACCTCACCTATGTGTTTTAAACTCTCGAGATCATATTGTGACCCCCTTCGACCTCCATATCTCTCTATGTTCCCTATAACCCCTCGCTTGGCCTATGCATTTTGACTAGATCGTCGGAACAGGATTATTGGGGTTTATTGTGGGTTTGTTTTTAATAAAAACTAGATGGAGGTCCCGCGCGTTGCGGCGGCTTCCGACTGATAGTTCTCTTTTTTTATTTAACAGTTGAATTCCGACACATTGTTCTTGCATTTCGATTTAGTTGAGCCATTAACATACCTATTTACATAAGTGGTTCTTTTTATCGCCACAACGAGTGATTAGAAAAGTATTGTACCCACGTGTGTTGTGATGTAGGGTTAGATATCCCGTGTATAAATGTCTATTTTTATATGTTTTAATAGTTTAATTGTGTTTATCGAGTCAGTTTTATAGGTATCTTTAGTTTGATGTGTAACAGGGTAATTGTGCTAAAGGGCGGAAATTTACGAGTCATATTTACGAAGGTACAAGGCCCGGGAAGTCAAGTAAAGTTAGAGTCAAGATGAAAAGTCAAAATTCTAGATGTTAAGATCTTCACGCCACGCGAAGATCTGGGTGACATTGTTCGCGGTACGCGAGAAACCTGAAAAGGGCCCGTGACTATTTTTTCCTTCGTACCACGCGAAGAATTTATGCTGGATGTTCGCGACACGCGAAGAAAGGGAATACAGAAAATTTAAACCTAATTCTAATTATAAAGCCATTATGATCCTATTCTCGAATTACATTCTTCCTTGCCGTCCCAGAGCTTCCCTAAGGCGATTCCAGAGCTTTTTGACCAATTGTTCTTAGTTTTTCATGCTTGTAAGTTTAACGTTTGAATCTTTAATGTTTTCGACAATCATGAGCGGCTAAGCTCTTCGTGATCCCTCCTGGTGAACGATTTATGCATGTACTCGTATGGTTTTAGTTGATGATCGGTATTAGATTGAAGTTTTGTGAACCAAAATCCATAAAAATTTAAAGTTTGAATCTTTAATGTTTTCGACAATCATGAGCGGCTAAGCTCTTCGTGATCTCTCCGGGTGAACGATTTATGCATGTACTCGCATGGTTTTAGTTAATGATCAATATTAGATGGAAGTTTTGTGAATCTCTTAAGTTCTTTGAATTCAATTGTGTGTTTGATTTCTTAACAGTTGCATGTTTTCAATTTATCGCATCTATCATCATTTCTTGGTTTTCTTGCATCGGGAATAATCTGATTTTGTGATTGAATTGATTATTGTGTGGTTGGGTTAAACAGTTAAACAAGATTATGTCTATGTAATCTCCAATCTGATTTGAAACTGAAATTGTACGTGTGTTTTGACGAATCTGAAACCCGGAGTGGTCGTTTTTCTCCAATAGTTTTCTAGAATCAAAGTTCGTTGCTTTTTGTCAATTACATAAGTTTAATTAATAAAGTTTTAAACTTTAGTAGTCTTTGAATAGTTTTAACTTAAATAGCATTCTCCACTGGTTCCATATGGATTTGACAACCATACTTCTCTGTCTGCAATCTAAGTAGCTAAGAAGTGGTTTTTATAAATATTTTTATTAGCCTTGACACCGCGATCATGTTGCAGCGCGTTAAAACACGGATAAAATTAATGTTCTCAAAAGCTTATAAAATAAAACTAAAACTAAAACCTTTAAGTAAAATCACCATGCGCAAGAACATTTAAGATTAATGGCTAAAAATTAAAAGACAAAAAAATGACATAAAAAAATTAAAATGCAAGAAAAAAAGGACATAAAGACCATTAAAACAGGTAAAGGGTGAGGGTTTCGAACCTATATAGCATCAACAAGTTAAAACATCTCAGACCACTGCGCTAAGCATCTATATAGTTTTTTTTATATTTCAGCATGCCCTCTTTTAAATCATCAAACCTGAAAAAAACAAAAAGAAATAAATAAATATATATATGATGCAAGCAAGAAAGCCATTTGAACAGTAATACTTACTCACATACCAAACTTAGTTTTTAACATTTATTTAATTGGTGGGTCCATAAAATTTTTGATATAATTTATATATTTTTTATTTTTTTATCATCAGGGACATTTTAATTATTTTAAGAAAAGTTAACAGAAAAATTGGTTGACGTAAGTGCCAGGGAGCTGATTGAGACAATTTAGTTACCACGTCCATAATGAGTAAAAAAAGTCTAATTGAAACTAATTGAACAAAACTGTTGTTTTAATCAAACTATAGAAGCAAAAACAAAGTTTACTCTATACTTTATTTAAAACCTTTTCCAATTTGCATATATAATTTTTATTATTATTATTAATCACTTGTTTAAATTCAATTACGTGTGCTCAATTTTCGTTCTACAGTCAAGCCAAGGTAGAAACACAATGATTAAGCGACCCTTTAGTGGAAGGAATAAACGTGTTTAAAGTTACCTTAAATGCAATTATATCCTAGTAAGTTCCATAATTTAATTAAAAAACTGATTAATCAAAATGTCTCCCAAGTGGGCGTAGGTCTAAAACATTTGAAGACAAGGAGAAAATCACTCAAAGCTGTCTTCTTTTTATTTTTGAAAGGCAACACTAGATATTCTATGATAATTGGGTTTCTTCAGGGCAACACCTAGAACATTTAGGACAGCCCATCACAGGAGGAACCCCCAACTGGGTAAACCCCCACCTGACCACAGACCCCTTTTTTTGCTGTTGCCAGGATTCGAACCCAAGATCTTCACTATGAGAAGTCTTAGGACTACCATTGTACCAAATAGCCAACGGTTCAATCCATAAAACACAAATATACCTCTAAGCATATAAATTATGAAATTTTATTTCATAAATTGTTAAACTTTCATTTTCAAAAACATAAAACATGATTCACTTTATAATTTTTTCACAATCTTGATTTCTATTCCATAAATAATAATAATAATAATAATAATAATAATAAAATAAAAAAAAACATATAGTGATCCATTTAGCATACTTTTTAAGAAAATATAATAAATCATTTAAAACTTGAATTTGTTTTTGTGATTTTCATTATTATTGGTGTATATATTATAATCATATATATAATAATATTTAGAAACTAATCTATATCTATACTATATAATAAATAAATGTTTCTAATGTGTATATATTATAATTCATTCACGCACTATATATACAAAATACTTTCATTGTCAAATTTAACACTAAAATTTGTTGTTTTTCGCCTTTTAACCCTAGAGGTCAAAAATGGTTATACAAACAATTATTAAATAATTAATTTTGTATATATAGTGCGTGAATAGTAGGTGTTACAATTTATAAATGGTCCATCTTAATTTATTTATAAAAAAATGTTATAAACTCAAAAATTATTAATATCTATACATACTAATAAATAAAGGTTTTAGTGTGCCACATGTCACTCTCTCATACACTCTTAAGTTTTTTTTCCTGTCTCTCTCTCCTATTAATTATACAAATTTATTTAATTATTTTTTCTCTCTCCTATTAAATAATAATGAGATCTATAACTTTTTTATAAAATGTTTTTAATTAATATGTAATACGTAAATCTTTATTACTAAATATATATAACATTGCATTTATTTAACACGTGTAACACACCGGGTTTCTAAAGTTTAATACGAATTAACATTTATCAGTTACATAAAAAAAGTTAATACTCAGCTAAAAAAATGTTTTAAAAATTAAATTAACATAATTTATAACTGTCACGTGAAATTTTATTAAACTCGTGTAATACGCGGATTTTTAAAACATATTTTTTTTATTACTACGTATATAACATTACATTTATTCAGACCGTGTAATACACGAGATTCTAACCTAGGAAAGTAATAAATAAATGTAACTATCGGAGGATGGAGATCTACTCCTATGAGCGGAGAAATCAAGACTTTTAGCTATAAGCCATAATAATAATAATAAAAAAAATTATCACTGCAACAGTTTTATCCCCAATAAATGATATTTAATCATAAAAAAACCATGAATTAAGATACTCATTTCATAGAAAATTTAAGATAATAATTATTAGGTTCTTACTGTAAGATTTCCAGTATAAATTGTATGTAACTTATTTTTTTATTTTTTATTTTGTCATTTTTGTGATAACTAGTTTGATGAAACTTAAACTCATGGTCATGAATTATTAAAACATTTAGTACCAAGAATGCTATTTTTTTAAAGTTCCATTCTGAATGATTATTAAAAAGAAAAAGGAGCCAAAGATGCCCTTTTATGACATGTTACTGCTATTTCCCTTTGCAAAAGAATCGAAGATGATTAGACCAGACAACCATTTCAAGACTGCAATAGTATAACATCTGAATTCTAATATCTTTTAAACAACTTTAACTTATAAAAGATTATAAATATAAGAAAGAGGATGAGTAATTATTAATTTAAACCGTGTATATGATAGATGATCGTTCAAACAAAACTAATTTTACTAGCTAACTATGAGAACCACATGAAAATTGTACCTTTTGTTTTAAGTATGCTATCAGCCGCATATGACGGTTATGAAATCAATTACTTGGTCTCTTTTTACCTTCTATTATATCTAACAAACACCGCTCACATATGCATTATTTTGTTATCGTGGTAATTATAAAATTTTCCAAACACATTCATTAAAATTACTAGTGGGGTGTCCGCACGATACGGTGGGAAACACAACATCTATGTTGGTGATTTTAGGGGTGTGCATAGAGCATTTCGTTTGGTTTTGAGCCATAACCATAACCATAACCAAAATTTTCGGTTAAGGTATTTAAAAAACGATCAGTTTCAATTATTTCGGTTTTGGTTAATCGGTTATATGAACATTGGGTTGGTTCGGTTTTCGATTAATAACCAAAATTTTAACTTGGGCAAAAAAAATTTAACTTGAGTTGAAGCATTCAAGAAAAAGAACCCACTATTATCGGTTATGAACATTGGTTCAGTTAATGTTAGTCAGCGCTTAGGATGGGTTGGCCTAAACCATGGTTGTATGATATCAATGTTTACTAGTGTTCCAATATATATAGAAAGAGTGCCCCGCGATACGGCGGGGAACACATACACCCGTAATCACATAACATGTTTTTCAATTAGAAAAAACTATGCAATACCATACTCAAATTAAAGAGAATAAAATGCTCATTTTTATGGTGTCATTTTTTTTATAAAATATTAACGTATGAAGAAGTTATGGCAGTTTGAAATCATGAGGGGAGAGGTCAGTTACTGTATGAATAACTTCTATTTTCAGTTTTTTAAAGGGTTGTGCTGGGGACACCGATGGGTTTTTTTTTCACACCTGACCTAGCCGTCACGTATAGGTCTACACGTGACGGTTGTGACCCAAACCGTCATGTATCGGCCTAAACGTGACGGTATGTCTCTCGTGAGTCCGGGAATAAAAATGACACTCATGATACGAGGTTGTGCAGCCTGTAAAAAGGAACCCTAACGATCACGTATTGGCCAATACGTGACGGTTATATACAAGGTTGTTTTGACAAAAAGTTAATGTTGACAATGTTGTTGGACACCTAACCTAATAGTCACCGTTGGACCTATACGTGACGGTTAGGTTGCAGATTCAGCTTATATTAACACAAAGGGGTGAGCACTTAACGAGTATTACCCGGCAACCAGTTGAAACCGACCCGTGGGGAACCGTGAAAGCTAACTAGGGTACGGTAAACGGGTCTATGGTTTAGCCTCAAAAGGGTACGGGTCGGGTACGGGTCTAGAACCGAAGACAACCTGTATACCCGTTAAAATATTAAACATAATTAAATATTTAGTGTTGATCAATATGTAAATATGTGACATATTTTTTATATTTACCAAATTTAAAAGATATGTTATTTTAATAATTAAAAATATTGTATAAGTGAAAATATTATATAATTCTCATTTATAATATTTACAAATATTATAAATGAAAGGAAAAACATTAAAAGTGTAGCATAGGTATATAAATTTATATTTTAATAATTATTTAGAATTTTATTATAATGCCCGATAATAATAATAATAATAATAATAATAATAATAATAATAATAATAATAATAATAATAATAATAATAATTTGAATTAATCAAAATCACGTTAACTTGCATGTGATTCCTTTTCATTAAATATATCTTGACCCTAATTGTTTTTCAATGATTTGTTGTTGAATTAACACAGTGGAAAATGTGATAATCTCATTCGTTAACTATACGGGTCCATCTTCGCAAAATCCGCGAACCCTTACCCGTTTACCCATGGACCCTTAACCAACCCTTTTAACTATTATACGGGTCACGGGTATGTATTTTGTCATCAAAATGGTATGGGTACGGGTACAGGTCGGGTATACCCGTTTGCACACCCCTAACTCTCACCACTCACTCACATACTAAACCCAAAATCAAACACAACTCTCATCACATTAAACCCACAATCCACAACTCTCACCACTCACTTTCATCACACTAAACCCATCATCATACACAAACCCGACACTACCATTTTCACCATAATTAAAAAGAACATAAAGTATAGACGAAAGAGCATGTTTGAGTTCTTGGTTGTGGTTATTTGTTGTTGGGACACCCATGTAATATTTGTTTCACGCCTGACACCGATGTCGAGTTCGGGAGATCCTTATCAGAAGTCGAAGCTTCCAGATTTGAATGAGGAGCCAACCTTCGAAGACCTGAACCAGGTTTAACAAGTCTTTATTTTATTAAGGGTTCTACTGGGACGGGTAAACTTAGTGGTGTGCAAGTCTTTATTTTACGTCAGGTATCTAACCGGCCATTACGTTTTCAGGAGTATTCCATATTCGGAAGTCACCCTTCGTGGGGGGGGGGGGGGGACCAACCCGTTGAATACATACGGTCAAGAGTCTTTGCAGCAACAACCATTACCGAATTACAGTCAAGAGGCGTACATGTCACTATTTGGACCGACAGATTACGGTCAAGGGTCATACCTGCCACAACCAGAACCGGATTACGGACATCTCTCATACCAGTCACAATCAGAACCAGATTACGTACATCTCTCGTGCCAATTACAACCAGAACCGGATTACGTACACCTGTCGTGCCGGTCACAACCAGGACCGGATTATGAACATTTCTCGTACCTGTCACAACCAGAACCTATACACTTGTCGGATGGTTTCCATAGGAATGACACAGATGACAGTGAGTCTTCCGTTCATTTGAAAGGAAACAATGGGGATGTGGAGAATGCATTGGACGATGATCGCATACGCAAGGCGACAGTTTCATATAAAACAGACAAAGTATGACAACAACTCTTTCGTTCATTTAAATTGTTTGTTTATTTGTTTTATGTACTACGTTTTAAGTCTGACCTTGTAACTATTTCAGTATTTTAATTCTCGTGAGGATTTGGTGGATTGGGCTAAGAAGAGAGGACGCGAGCATGGGTGCGTCATTGTGGTCAGTCGGTCAAGGAAAAAAGATGTGGAACTCGGATGCAATCGTGGTGGGGAACCTAAATGCAGGGGCACAGTCAGGCGTACTGGGAGCATAAAAAAATCATGTCCCTTTAAGCTCGTAGGGAGGTACATCGGAAAGAGTAATAGTTGGAGGTTGGACGTGACAGACGAGACACATAACCACGATCATGTTGTATTTGAGGAGGGCCACGCGCAGCTTAGGAAGATGTCCACCGGGGAAATTGATCTGGTTGAGAGGTTACACCGGCAGCACGTGCGTGCACGTCACATTCTTGCAGCCGTACGGGAAGTGTTTCCCGGTAACAAATGTGTTTTTCAGGACATATACAACGCCACAGCGAAGATTAGGGCCGAAAGTAAAATAGGCCTGACACCAATGCAGGAACTTGAAAACTTACTGCAATCTGAAGAGTTCGTGTATCACACCCGGGAGAATCCCCCCACTAATGTTGTGGAAGATATTTTCTTTTGTCATCCTACCTCTTATAAAATGTGGCGAGCCTTCCCGCACTTGATATTGGTAGACACGACGTACAAAACCAACATGTACGACATTCCTTTTGTTCAGTTTATTGGTGTGACGTCGACATCGAAGTCGTTTTGTATTGCGCACGAATTTATATCGAGGGAATGGCAAGACAACTTCACATGGGTCCTTGAGCGGATCAAAGATACGCTCGATCTCTGTGTGGAGCCACGCGTCATTGTCACAGACAGGGACCTAGCCCTGATGAGTTCGTGTGACATAGTCTTCCCGGGTGCTTCTAAAAACCCATGCAGGTGGCACATCATGGAGAATATCACCAGAATGTGGAAAGGCCTTTTCAAAGTCAACATTTGGAAAAAATTTTCATACTTGTGGAAGGTTCTGTGTGAGTCTCCCACGAACGCGTTGTACGATTATAATTGCAGGAAGATGGAGAAAAAAATTAAATGAAGACGGTAAACAGGGTAAGATTTTCATACTTAATGTTTCTATAAAAATCTATTTTTTCATTTAATTTTTCTTTTTTCTTTGTTTCAGAGGTCTGTGATTATATTTGTAATAGTTGGTTGGGTCCGTACAAACAAAATTTTATTTCTTGTTAGATGTACGACCGCATCAACTTTGGTGAACATACAACTAATAGAATCGAGGGCCAACACGCCAACTTTAAGAGTTACCTTACAGGGACCAACAATACGTTGCACACACTTGTCGGATATGTCAGTAGAGTTATATGGGGCCAGGAGATTGAAATCTCCAAAACTTTCGAGGAGTCCTGCATTAAGATATTAAAGGTCCATCGACTGCAAGTGTTTTCCGGATTACATTATAAAGTGTCTATTAGGTGTCTTGAACTTCTTGAAAAAGAGATGGCGATAATGGAAAGGATGCTGGATACAAGAGGTACGTGTGGACACCAGTTGTCCACGTCCATGGGCTTGCCATGTGCTTGTCGTTTGGAGGAACACATCGACCAAGGGTATCTACACTTGAAATACATTTTTTTACCGTTGTCAAGTGATTGCCTATTGTCCAGTAACTATTTTAATCCAGTCACACCTATTCCACCCGAAACGGTAGACGCACACTGGAGGAAGCTTGATTTCAAGCCGACGTACGCCCAGGCGCCAGAACCCGACTATGAAAAGAAGTTTCACGACGTGAAACAAAAGCTTATGTCGTCACCCAACCCCCACGTAAAAAGAAGTTTGTTTAAGAAAATGTATGAAAGTGTGTTTATAGACAAAACAAAAAAGAAAGAGCCTGAGGTACGTCAGGATCCTCGTGGTCGTCCAAATCTTAATCAGCAACAAAGAAAATCGGACGCCAAGACGTCACAGAAAACTATGCATGACACCGCGAGACACAGCTCGTATACTACGATAGAACAAACTATGCCTCGACCGGCGAGGCACAACTCCTATACCCCCCAATCACAGTTTAAGACGCCCAACAACCGTCCTAATCGGTTAAAGGCTGCTTCAAAGGTACAGCAGACAGGAGCTAACCTAGGGTTTCCTTTAATGTTGAAACCTAACCACGTGTTGAAAATTATGCGGTTTAAGGATAGCCTCCTCCAATGGATTCACCAGTACGTTTCAAAAATAAAAGATGTGCGGCCAGATGGTAACTGCGATTTTCAGGGGATCGCTGTGGCTTTAGGAAGGGACCAAAATGAGTGGGCGTGGGTTAGGCGAAAAATGCTGACGGAAATGGACAATTACATTTCGTATTGTCGGCCCAATTTGAATAACGAGATGCCTGGATTCTATGACACTGTTCGTAACAGCTTAGATTGGTTTGACACGGTTGAACCCGCACCCGAGAAATGTTGGCTGAGTTTTCCCGCCCATGGACTCATAATTTCTTAAACATTCAATTGTGTTGTACATCTTATAGGCTTATTTGGCAGCCAGTCTTTTTTTCCGGTGAGAACACGACCAGAACAGTGATTTGAGTATCCAGTTGTAGCACTAGCCGTTGTTAACTACGATCACTTTATCACCCTAAAATTGGTTGGGGATTACCTAGTGTCGAATGTGATATTCTATTGGCCAAGATATGCATTTACAAACGCACTGGAATTGCAAGTTATGTATCCGGATCGTATAAACCAATACGTTACAATGATGGATCACCTACGAGGCCACCAGCCCGTCCCCAGTATTACTATATCAGGATATCCTATGTATTAATGTATCTTTTTAGTGGCTATAAAATCTTACAATGTATAATATTTTAAGTATAAACAAATCATATATCAAAAAGTGTCAACACATACATATAAAAAAAAGGAAGGGGTGACAGTTCGCCCTATACGTGACATATACACCACCAAAACCATAAAACACAACTCAACCATACCCACCAACGTGACATATTACATGCATGCATGCATGTATGTACGAACGTATAAGGGTGACAGTTCGCCCTATACGTCACATATTACATGCATGCATGCATGCATAATGGTGACGTATCGCCCTACATGTAATGGTTACATGCATGTATGTATATACGAAGGTATAAGGGTGATAGATCGCCCTATACGTGACATATGTATGCATATACGAATGTATAAGGGTGACGGATCGCCCTATACGTGACCTATTGAACATCCTGGAACAAATATCACCGGAGCCGGTTGTCGCCGCTGCAAACCACACCGGCATATCTTCTTCTGATCCGTACTCGAAATCCACACCCGGACAATTATTACGCTTAGTATCAACGTTTTTCTTCCGTTCACATTCAAAGTTGGTTCCAATGTTGAGTCTCGAAAAATTTCGATGGAGACTCCATCATATCTGACCACATCTTTTTTATTTTAAAATTTATTGACTTTATTGTATTCAAACATAAAGGAAACATGGTGTTTGACATTTTAATGTTTGACCAATAGCGTGATAGAAGTTGGATGGGTAAAACGGTTGTGCGTGAAGATTTAATCGACGTCGATGCTCCATTATTAATTATTAGTTCTATTATTTTACTAATAATGGAGCATCGACGTCTATTAAATCCTCACGCACAACCGTTTTACCCATACAACTTCCATCATGCTACTGGTAAACACTAAAATGTCAAACACCATGTTTCCTTGATGTTTGAATACAATAAAGTAAATAACTTTTAAAATAAAAAAATGTGGTTAGATATGATGGAGTCTCCATGCGAAATTTTAGAGACTTAACAAAGAAATCAACCGTGAATGTGACTGGAAGAAAACGTTGATAAATAAGCCTTGATATATAATTGTAAGGGTATGGATTTCAAGTACGGATCAGAAGAAGACATACCAGTGTGATTTGCACCGCCAAGAGGTGGCTCCGTTGAGATTTGTTCGAGGATGTTCACAGTTGGAAAGTGTGGGTAGGGCGGTGGTCTTCTTCTCCGACGATGGTGTTCTTTTCCGGCGGTCCTGTGTAGTGAAGCAGTTGGAAAGTGTGAATTATGTCGGCTCTCTGCGTAGTGAAGTCTATATGTAACAGATGCAAATGTCACGTATGGACCTACCCGTGACCGTTTACCTTTATTGGGATTCACATAACGGTCACGTATTAGCCTACATGTGACCGTTTACCTTTATTGGGATTCACATTTGCCAGAGATTTCTGTCACCGTAATAAACATCACCGTCACGTTTGGGGCTACACGTGACCGTTTACATTCATTGGGATTCATGGTGACGTGTATTACCAAACCATCACGTTTGGCCCTAACAGTATCGTATATTATCAAACAGTCACATTTAGGTCTCGCGATCACCGTTATTATTTATTATTATTATTAGGTTCCGTTTACAGGGTAACGGTCACGTATATCCGCGATTTTTACGTGACGGTTAGGTTTACACGTCACCGTTTCGAGCTCACCTTTTGAATTTTAGCTTACCTTTTGATGTGTATGGGCCATGTTTCATTAACATTTATGCTCACCTACATACACATATTGATCACAAATCGTCTTCAAATACGTTCGTCTACATATATATACTCATACACAACCATATTCTCATAATCGAAGCTTCAAATAAGGTCTATTTACATACGTACATGCATGCATATATACATACATATAGTCATATTACATACATACATGCATGCATGCATACATACATACATACATACATACATGCATGCATGCTTACATACATGCATCCATACGCACATACATACATACATATAGTCATATTACATACATACAGGCATACATACATACATGCATTCATGCACGCATACATACATACATACATACATACATACATACATACATGCATGCATCCATACATACATGCATCCATACATACATGCATGCATACATATATGCATCCAGAATATGTGTATGTAGGTGCACATAAACGGTAAATGTATGTATGGATGTATATATGTATCGATGGATGCATGTATGCATGCATGCATGTATGTATGTATGCATGCATGTATGTATGCATGTATGTATGTAATACGACTATATGTATGTATGTAGGTATGTACGTATGGATGCATGTATGTATGCATGTATGTATACTTGTATGTATGTAATATGACTATATGTATGTATGTATGTATGTACGTATGGATGCATGTATGTATGTATGCCTGTAAGTATGTAATATGATTATATGTATGTATGTATGTATGTACGTATGGATGCATGTATGTATGCATGCATGCATGTATGTAATATCTGTATGTAGGTGCACATAAACGGTAATGAAACGCGACCCGTACACATCCAAAGGTCACGGATAGGTCGAAAGGTGAGCTAAAATTCAAAAGATGAGCTATTATATGTGACGGTTAGGTCTACACGTCACGTAAAAATCTCCATAATACGTGACGGTTAGCCTGTAAACGACACCCTAAGGCTTTTCGTCCATTGTTGGTTCATAACCGTCATGTTTAGACCTAGATGTGACGGTTGTAACTATTTCTTTGGTTCATAACCATCACGTTTGGACCTAGATGTGATGGTAGATATTATTCGGGTGACACGTAACAGTCACGTTTCGATCTATACGTGACGTTTAGGTCCATACGTTATATATAGTTCAAATAAACGGTGTCTTTATTTGGTGAGACAAGAGAGATGTGTCTTTATTTAGTGAGACAACATGAGTGATTCACCGAAAATGACATGCTTGTTGGAAATTGCGGCTTGAGTTAAAAGTAATGTAAATACATTTAGATACATACACGATGAATACGTGTATGCCTGGCTCCCTGTACGCCATTTTTAGTGCATGCCAATATCTCCGGTGGCCTCCGTAGATGGCGTATGGGAAGCCAAGCATATGTCCCATCGTGTAGGTTCAATTTCTCTTTTTTGCATGTATGCTTATCAAAGTAATGTACATACATTTAGATACATAAATACACGATGAATACGTGTATGGGTCACGCGCACCTAACTGTCACCGTGTGCTGATATTAACACAACACAAATCCTGGCGCGGGTCACGCGCACTTAACCGTCACCGTGTGTTGATATTAACACAACCCGCACCTAACCGTCCCCGCTAGGCGCAAATGTGACAGTAACATTAGGTGACATACATCTCTGGCAAATGTGAATCCCAATAAAGGAACGGTCATGGGTAGACCCATACGTGACCGTTACGTGTCTCCCAATAAAGGGATACAGGTCACGAGTAGACCCATACGTGACGGTTGATTCGTATCCGTTACATATAGACCTCACTACCGCAGAACCATCACCAAGATCAACCACACGTCACCGCTTCCTCCCACTACCACCGCAACCACCGTCTTCCTGCACCACCTTCATCGTCTTTCTCACCGTCTACCGCTACCACCGTCTCTCTCACACACCACCGGAGACGAGGACCACCGTAGAAGAAGAGCGCCGAAGACGATTACCGCAACCAAGTAAGTAATTTTTTGGTTTTCAACCGATTAATAACTTAGATTTGTTTGGTTTGTCCTTAAATCTAGTGTAGGTTTACGACGGGTTACGACGGTTTACGATGGTTTACGGTGGTATTTGTTTATATATGCATGTTGTATATATGTATGTATGTGTATGTATGCGTGTGTGTATATTTGTGATATATGTGTATGAATGTGTTGTATATGTGTATGTATGTGTGTGTATATGTGTATGTATGTTTGTGTGTATATGTGTGGTATATGTGTGTATATGTGTTGTATATGTGTATGTATGTGTGTAATAATAATAATAAACCTAAACTTTAAACCGTAAACCTAAACCTTAAACCGTAAACCTTAAACGTTAGTTTAACAAACATTTTAATTAATTATAAATACAGATTTATGCGCAGATATGTCTGGTTTCGAGGATGAGAAGGAGTTTTTTTAGGGATTGACGACAACCCGCAACTTCTTTTTGAGGCGGGTTCGACGGCACACCAGTGGTTTATGACTCTTAGAGGGAGGACAGTGGAACCCAACACCATTTTGTCACGGGAGTGGTTTGATGAGGTTGGAGAGCTAGAGAGGGCCACAATGATTATTGGAGATGACGGTCCGTGGGAGAATCTATTTACTATGGGCTGATCCACAAACCGAGAGCTTACCATCGAGGTGTACTCTACATTTGTGTTCCGACCGCGTGAGCCGGGATTGCCAGAGCTGGACGAGACTGATATTGCGGAGGAACGGGTGGAAGTGGAGGTTACTTTTCACATGTTCGGGGTTTAGCATCGTATGTCCCTTAGACGGTTTGCTGTTGTCAGCAACCTCTATACCGAGCAGGAGACTAAGGAGCCGATCTACACCACGGCTATCTATATGGGGTCGGATGACGCACACCGGGTCTGGTGGCCTGCGATTAGTGACCATGCATTTGGGGCCGATAGCAGGGTCTATCACATACGAGACCCTCTTTATCGTTATATGCACCGGTTGATCGCCATATCCATCGATGGACGTGGCAGGGGCACCAATAGGGTCACCGCCATTGACCTTTTCTATCTTCGGTGTCTCTCTCACACACACCCTGCCACCTTGCTCGTGGTCTAGCAGATTACTTTGCCGGTTACCATCTCAGGCAGGCACAAGGGGCGTTGGTTGGCGGTAGCATCGTGTCGCAGATCGCCAGAGGCCTGGGATACGCTCATATGATGGCAGGGCTATGCCTTTGGTTTTCCCGCGCGTGGCGGGACGAGCCACGACGACCGGGATGAGGATCGCCCGGAAGTTCCCGGACTTGTAGTGGCGTTTGGTGAGGAGATATGATGTTTTGGAGGCCTGGGTGCCCGAGCTGTTGCTGGACCCCAACCCACTGGTTACGCAATTGGTCCAGCTTGAGCAGCTTCAGGAGGTGCCCGACGGAGGGGATGAGCTGGTTCAGCCGCCAGTCCAGCCGCCACAGCATCCTTCGCGTGTGTACCATCCCGTGCGGTTGCATGCCGTCACACTGGATATGATTCGGGATACTTAGGCCCGGGTCACGCGCACCGAGGAGATGCTGAAGTGGATTATCGCCCACACGGTCGCGGACTATCGGGCCGCCGGTAGGACGTTGTTGAGACCACCACCCCGGCCGTTGGGCAACGACGGTGCTAGCACGTCCGATGCGGGTGGGTCCGGTGCGGGTGGGTTCGGTGCGGATGGGTCCGGTGCGGGTGGGTCCGGTGCGGGTGCGTCCGGTGCGGATGGTGATGACGAGATGGAGGGGTAGATAGATTATTTAGATAGATTTGTACTTTTGTTTTATGTGTACAAAATCATTGTATTTATGTATGCAGTTTTATTTATGATGATTTTGTTGTGTTTGTTTGGTTGTTTGTAATGGTTGTATATGATGTTTATATATGTGATTTTATTTACGAGTAGTTTAACACGCGAAAAAACTCTTAGTTTTACATCTCAAACCGAAAATTAAAACAAAAGCTAGTTTTATAATAAAAAAGAGTGGCCGGATTTTAAAAACTATAACTACCAATTTTTACAAAATCTTAACGTGATAAAACCAAAAAAACCAAAAGATAAGTCATTATTCACTTTTTATATCTCAAACCGATAATCGAGGTGACCCGATTTTAAAAACTATAACTACCGTTTTTACAAACTCTTAACGTGACAAAAACAAAAAACTAAATTAAAAAAATATAAGTCGTTATTCACTTTTACATCTCAAACCGATAATCGAGGTGACCGGATTTTAAAAACTACAACTACCGATTTTTACAAACTCTTAACGTGATAAAAACAAAAAAAAAATAAATTAAAAAAAATATGAAGGGGTGACGGATTGCCCTATATGTCACATATACACCACCAAAACCTTAAAACTCAACTCAACCCAATCCTAAAAAAAACCACCAACATCCCGACATTTCAAAGTCTGGTGGATAAGGGTGACGGATTGCCCTATACGTGACATTTGGTGACAGGTGTAGTTCAAAAAGTAGATGGTGTCTCTAAAAATCCCCTTTTAAAACATTAGAGAGTTGTACTATGTGCTCTAAAAAGTGCTTAAGTAAACTCTTTAAAATGGATAAAATGACATTATTGTCCTTCTAAAATGCTTTATATATAGCATAAATAGCTTAATCGGAAAACCCCTTATCAGTGACTTGCGAAATAAATGTATGTATGTTTTAAACGTGTATCCTATGATATGCCCTACAAGCTATAAGTAAATTATTAAGATATTTTTATGTAAAATTTTACTAAAGGTTAGTTCAGATTATGTTATAAAGTATATATGTTTGTGCTCTCTACATATGGAATACATATACTTATACACATCATAGAACTTTTGTTATATTTAAAGTGTCAATACTTCATAAATTAAGAATCTATACAAATGATAGTGTAAAGTTGCAAATAAAAACATCTTTTAATTATGAGCATAAAAATTGGAGAAAAGAGAGGGTTGAGAGGCCCACAAGAGCCAAACATTAGCTTTTTAGGGCACATGAATGCATCCTTTAAATACTTGCAAATGGTCAAGAAAATGAGATTTGGAAGTCAAAAGCTTCCTTAGAAACATGAAGGGTGTCTCTAATCCATCATGAATTACAGAGACTAATTTGTACACAATAGATAACCAAAGTGATTGATTAATATTTTGAATCATCATATTGTTTTATAACAAAGGGCAACCCATTATTTCCCCTCAAATTAAACAACATTGCCAACTAGAGGTTACAAACATTACGGTTTGTAAATTAATGAACCAGGATACGGTTTATGTATTTATTTATGTGAAATACTTTAACTTTAATATGAACACACTTAAAAACATGCAACCCACACACAAACAATGTAACCAATTAATCTGAATGGGTTAAACAAGTTGACATGTCAAAACGGGCTGACATGTTGTACATCAATACGGGCGTAAATGAGCCGAGCCGAGCCCGAGCTTGATTAGGCTCGTTTAACTTACATACAGCTTGAGTTTGGCTTGTTTCGAGCTCTATTTCTAAAACTCGAGCTTGGCTCGTGAGTTGTTTTGCAAACTTGATCTTTGCTCGGACACGACTCGTTTATTATTTATTAATTAGTTTATATATATAGTTATATGTATTATAATTCTTATATAAAACATTATATGTATATTATTTTATAAATAATGATTATTATTATAGGGTTAGGATAAATATACTTAATATATTAAAATAAAAATTATATAAAAATAAGCTCATTTAGGCTAACGAGTCAGTTCGAACTCGATAAGTGAAGCTAAGGCTCGTTTTTTAAACAAGCTTATTTTTAGGCTCGATCTCGTTTTGAGATTTTAGCAAGCCGATCTCTAGTAGCTCACAAGTTGATTTGGCTCGTTTTATACCCTTATACATGAATTATAATAAAGTTGTAGACGTGTTAGAGGCAGAGCCACGGGAGAGTCGAGGTTCCATTGAAGCCCCCCCACCCTAATCATGAGAATTTATCTTCACACACACACATATATATATAGGGAAGTGAAGTGATCAAAAGAAAACCACAAAGTTAGGCGAAAACCACTAAAACAATGTGTAATACTATGAGTTATGTATACGTAACTGCAATTTTTTTGTTTTCTATTTACGTATACGTAACACTATGGGTTACGTATACGTAAGACAATATTTAAATGATTTTTTTGTAAAAATGTGTAATGTTACATTGATACTCTTATAAAAAAAACTAAAAAATAAATATTATTTTATTATTTGTTAAAATTGGTTTTAGTGGTTTTCTCGGTTTTCGCCTAACTATGTGGTTTTCTATGGATATATACCTATATATATAGTGTGAGGTTTCGCTAAAAAGTCAAAAAGTGTAAAAAATGTAAAAAGTCTTTTAAAACACTTATAACCGGCTCATACGAACTCCGATTTTACTCATTTCAGCGGCGTTGGAACCGTCTCGTCGAACTCTATGATCTTAGCTTGTAGGTTTGAGCTTTTAGGGTTTATATTTTAGGGTTTAGTTTTTGCCTTAGGGTTTAGCTTTTAGTATTTAGACTTTGGGGGGGGGGGTGTTTAGGTTTTTGTGGGTGGGGTAGGGTGGGGGTTAGGTTTTTAGGAGGGGGTTGGGTTAGAGGTTTAGACTTTTGGGGGGTGGTGGTGATGTTTTTAGACGACTTTTTCGGGTTTTTTTTGTTGTTAGGAATTAGGTTTTTGGGGGCGGTGTGGGGGAATTTAGGTTTTTGGGGGTGGAGTGGGGTGGGGGTTAGATTTTGGGGGGGGTTGGGGGTTTTAGGCTTTTGGGGTGGTGGTAGGGTTTTTAAAAGACTTTTTACACTTTTAAGTCTTTTTAGAATATCCCTCCCTTATATATATATATATATATATATATATATATATATATATATATATATATATGAAAATAATCAAATGTAAAACAAGTTTAAATGTGTAAACCAAAAATCAAATCATGGCCACATATTTATTATATTTCACTACTACATAAATGGGCATTTCCGACCGAAACTTGTGACTGATAAAACTGGTCGCAAAATTAGCAACCGTATTAACGACCAAACCAAAATTGGTCGCAAAAATAGTGACCGAAATAAAACTGGTCGCAAAGTTAGCGAAAGTACTGTTTTGGTCGTAAAACGGTCGCAAATATAGCGGCTAGATATACTTTGGTCGTAAATTCAGTCGCTAGTTTTATAAAATAGTAAAAAAATAAAATATAAACTAATCTAGTCGCAAATATAGCTACCGGAATTGTTTCGGTGGCAAACTTAGTGACCGAACGAAATTCAGTTGCAAGATTAACGACCGAAACAAAATCGGTTGCAAACTTAGCAACTATACTATTTCAGTCGTAAAACGGTTGTAATTTTGTTGACCAGACCAATGTCGGTCACAAATATAGAGAACCAAAAAAAATCGGTCAAAAACAGTAGCAACTAAATTATTTTAGTCATAACACGGTTGCAATATTAGTGTCCGAGTCAAATTCGGTCAAAAATTAGTGACCAGAACAAAATCAGTCACAAAAAGTAGCGACTAAACATTTTTTGTCACAAATATAGTGGCCGAAATTCTTTTGGTCGCAAATATAGTCAGGCATGTTATAAAATAATAATAAAAAAACAAAATAAAAATGAATTTGGTCCCAAAAAGTTTGCAAATATAGCGACCGAATTTGTGTCACTCGCAAATACTGTCACAAAACTTTAAGAAGTAATAAAACATAAAATAAAAATGAAATTACTCACACAATTTGTCACAAATATAACCTATCGAAACTGTTTTGATCACAAATACAATCGCCAAATAAAAACCATAAATATAGCGGTCGAAATACATTCGCAAATATAGCTACCGGAAATAATGTAGTCACAAATTATAACTAAATTCGGTCACAGACCGGTTGTAAAAATGATTTAAAAAAAACATAATAGGGTTTCAGGAAGATAAAACGATCGTAATATGCTATATTTTAAAGCATATGCTTATTATTGTCAAATAGTGTTAATTAGGGTCAATTATAAGCGATTAGGGTCAAAGATTATCAATTAGGGTTAATTAGTATTAATATTGGTCAAATAGAGTCAATATTGTTCAGTTAGGGGTAAATCGAGTTATTATTGGTCAAATATATCCAATGAAGGTTACTTATGGTCGGTTAGCATTAGTATTGATTAATTATGATTAATTAGAGGTCGTAGAGGACATTCGGGGAAATTACTGTTAGTTGGGATCATTTAGGGGCCATTAGTGTCAATTAAGGTCAATATGGGTCAAATAGGAACATTTATGGTTAATTAGAGCCAGTTTTGATTGATGATAGTTAATAATAGTCAACGGTGGTTAATTAGGGATAATGCCCGTATTTGTGTAACATCCCAAAATAAATAAAAACCCAAATAAAAGAAAAAGGAAGGTGGGCTTGGCTAGGGGCCGGCCCATGGGCCCGAAAACTGAGAAGAACCCTTCTAATCAGTAGCCATTTCCTCCTGTGTCCTTCATTTTCTTCCTGCGCAAGAACCTTAGAGAGAGAGAGAGAGAGATCGTCTAGAGAGAGAAAGCTCGGATCAAGCTCAAAGTCTCGAGGATTGTTGCTCAACATCTCTGGAGCATAAAGGAACGAGAAGGAAGCTATAACAGGTAATTATTATGCCTAAATCTGAGTTTTTGTAACTTTCGGGTTTAGGGTTAATAATCGAGTAAAGATTTAGATTTTTACGTGTGAAACTGGAAACAAACCACGGGTTTGGGTTCATGGGGGAAAATGGAACATTTCGAACGTAAAAAGTTCATAGCTTGATCGATTAGAACAAAGGGACCAGATCTAGGGTTCTGTTTGGGGAAGAAGACTGCACAGTCGAAACTACTAGTTTCGATATGGACGCATCTATCGAAACTACCTAGTTTCGACAGGGGCAGACCCATCGAAACTACCATAGTTTCAATATAGACCCAAGACCTTAACTAAGAATTTATATAAGTCATACGACTCGAAACTACTTAGTTTCGATAAGAAGCAGTGACTCGAAACTACTTAGTTTCGATAAGAAGCAGTGACTCGAAACTACTTAGTTTCGATAAGAAGCAGTGACTCGAAACTACTTAGTTTCGATAAGAAGCAGTGACTCGAAACTACTTAGTTTCGATAAGAAGCCAGGGCTCGAAACTACATAGTTTCGATAAGGAGCCAGGACTCGAAACTACCTAGTTTCGATAATGAAACCATGACCCGAAACATCTGAGTCAAGCCTAGTAATGTCTAAGTGTCCCCTAGGAACACAGCCTTACGCCTATGACTTGATTATACAGATTGTGGGTGACCATAGTGACATTCAGGAACCGGCTAGGTGTAAACAGAAACGATTCATCTGGTGAGTTCTTATTGCCCTTTTTCCTAATGGTTTTGGGCTGGCATGCATACTGGTATAGTATTTTATAAAAATGTTATTTTTATAAAATGAAAGGCAAAGTATAGTATTTTATAAAAATGTTATTTTTATAAAATGAAAGGCAAAGTATAGTATTTTATAAAAATGTTATTTTTATAAAATGAAAGATAAAGAACAAAAGAGCATAGTATTATCTTTTAAACAAGTTTTTGAAAGATAACAATGAGCTAAAGAAAGAATGATAAAGGAGCCGTACTTCGGTACAGCTCGACAGTGACAGTGACAGTGACAAATACCATGTTATATGCTTATGTGTTAATATGTGTTATTTGTCTATATGAAAGTTATGTGATTGCATTTCTATTTGTGTAATAGTGTAATTGCATTGCATAGTAGTTGCATAGTAGAAAGTCCTGCAGGCATGCTAAAGTAGAAGTCTCACCCTGAGGTGTGAGCAATGCTAAAGGAGTCTTACACTTCGGTGTAAGCAATGCTAAAGGAGTCTTACACTTCGGTGTAAGCAATGCTAAAGGAGTCTTCACTTCGGTGTAAGCGAGAAAGTCTCACCCTGAGGTGTGAGCAATGCTAAAGGAGTCTTGCACTAACGTGCAAGCGAGAAAGAAAGTCCCACCCTGAGGTGTGGGCAGCGCTAAAGTAAAAGTCTTACCCTGAGGTGTAAGCAAGATAGGGATCTGGTCCTCGGACCACGATCCATATGTGATAGTTAAAGTATGATAAAGTCACTTGTCAAGTATAAGTGAAATGATAGACAGAGTACAGTGGGACACCCTAACGGGTTTCCTTAAAGATAAAGTTTTAATGACAGATAGTAACGTAACAGATTTATAACTGTAACGTTGTAAAGTTTTAAAGTAATAGTTAAAAGTTTATTTCAAAGAAAGTGAAAGTAAAGCTTATTTTATTTTAATAAAACTAAGCTACCAAAGATAAAGTTTACAGTTTAAAGTAAAGAGAGAACTCACCAGCGTTAGCTGACTTTTAGTATGCATGGCAGGTAAAAAGGGTAAAGCTAAAGAAAAGTGAAAGAGCCATGTGGGCTGGATAGCATGGACATCGGGCTGCGGTATTGAAGACTGACATTTCCAATCCTGATAGTTCATGTTATAGACAATATTTCATGTTTTAGTTTGATGAATGATTTGAATTAAAGACTTCCGCTGTAATAGATTCTGATTTCCGGTTTAAGAACTATGTTTGTTATGTTGTGTGCCAACTATGAGATGTACCCGTTTTGGGGCGTTTCAAGTTGGTATCAGAGCCATAGTTTGAGAGATTCAGACATTTGCGATAATGTCTGAACTTAAACTGAGAATGGGACGAAGCAAAGGAAGGAAAGGAATGTCAGTCGGAGCAGCCCGTCCATGGAAAGATAGTAGACAGAAGGTAGTCAATGTCCTTACATAGAACATAGACAATAATGCCTTAGTACAGATAGCAGAAAGTAGATGCTTTAGCATAAATAGTACATAGTACATGCCTTAGCACAGACAGTAGACAGTAGATAGTACGTGCCTTATAGTAGAAACTCTGAACTTGGATGCAAATGTTACTCGGAAAGGAAATGTTCAGAACCCGAGTAGTAAAGTAAATTAGTAATTTCATACCGGTCTCTGTAATTAGTAATTTACAGTACTCGAGGTGTTCTAAATTGTTACCTATCTTGATAACACGAGCTATCTTTGTTCACAGTAGACACTAAATGGCTAGAGCAAAGAGAGGAGGTCGCACTGGGGGTCGTACTGGTCGTCGAGGCCGACCTCCAGGTAACCGGAACCGTCCTGAAGAAAGTGAGCACTCCCGCAACGAAGCTGAATCGGTGCATGTGGATCATAATGATAGTGGGAACCATGTGTCGGCTCCTAACGATGCCCCTAATGAGGCGCTTGAGTTGGAACCGATTGTGAAAGAAGCTATAGCGGCAGAGGTTACTTCAATCTTGAAGAAAGTTCTACCAGAAGCATTGGGCGAGGCCCTTAAAGAGTTTAATATAGGGAAGAAAGAAACGAAAGAGGAAAGCAGCAAGAGACTTGGAGTCACTGACAGTGATGATTCTGATTATGAAATGGCAACCCGGGGTTGCAACTATAAGTCCTTTCGGGGGTGTGACCCGCCGAAGTATGATGGACGGAAAGATGATGTTGCCACTTTTGAGTGGATAGAGAGAATGAATGGGGTGATCAACATTAGTGAGTGCCGTGATGATCAAGCGGTCAAGTTTGCCGCTCACTCATTCACTAATGAGGCATTAAGCTGGTGGAGATCGATCGAAAGAATCAAGTCTTCTGCTGAGATGAAAAAGATGAAATGGGACGACATGAAAAAGCTGCTAATCACTAAGTTCTGCCCGCAGAACGAGATTGACAGAGTTGAGAGGGAATTTCTGGGGCTCTGTGCTGGTAGTATGACTCATCGCCAGTATACCTCCAAATATCAAGAGTTGGCTCAGCTGGTTCCACATCTGGTGGACACTGAGGAAAAGAGGATTAAGTACTACATCAAGGGACTACCACAGAAAGTCCGTGTGCACGTGAAAGCTAATGCTCCCACGAGTTTTGAATCTGTGGTATCACTTGCTGGGATAGTTTATGATGACTTCGAATCCGCAGACCCACTGCCTACTGAGAAGAAAGTGACCAATGCCGTTAAACGGCCAGCTAAAGAGTGGGCGGGGCCGGAGACGAAGAAACTGAGGATTGAAGATGGGGTTGAATGTGCTAAGTGTGGCAGGAAGCACTCGGGCGAGTGCCGAGTTGGGTTAAATATGTGCTATAGGTGCGGAAAGACCGGACACTACTCTCGAGAGTGTCCCGGGGCACAGTCTTGTTATAACTGCGGGATACCTGGCCACATGGCCAAAGACTGTCGGAAACCCAAGGCTACTGGCACCGAGAAGGGTAAAGAACCTGAGAAGCCGAAGGCAAGGACCCGGGCGTATGCACTGACACAGGAGGAGGCTAGGGGAGACCCAGATGTTGTGTCAGGTACATTCATCCTTGACCACACTTATGTTTCAGTATTATTTGATTCGGGTGCCAGTAGGAGTTTTATATCATCTTCTAAGTGTAAAAGAATGAAATGCAAAGTTACTAGAGTAGAGCAGGCCTTTAATGTGGAAACCGCAGTGGGCAAGACCACGATAGTAAGTGAATTGGTAGATAATTGCACGATAAAGATTCATGGCCATAGATTCCCAGTTAGGTTGTATGTTATGACCTTGGGAGGATTCGATATAGTTTTGGGTATGGATTGGTTAGCTGCCAACGAAGCCCGGATAATATGTAGACGAAAGATAGTTCAGCTCAAAGCTCCAGACGGTGGCGAGGTTTTGGTGTACGGGGATCGCGACGGTTCACTAACGAACGTCATATCAATGATAAAGGCAGAGAAGTATATAGGGCGCGGATGCGAGGCCTACCTGGCCTATGTGATAGACAATGATGTAAAGGTGAGAGAGTTAAAAGACGTACCAGTTGTATGTAATTTTCCGGGGGTGTTTCCTGAGGAGTTGCCTGGGTTACCACCTGACCGGGAGATAGAGTTCCAGATAGACTTAGTGCCAGGTGCCCAGCCCGTGGCTAAAGCACCGTACCGACTTGCACCTCTGGAGATGAAAGAGCTGATGGTACAGTTGGAAGAACTTTTGGATAGAGGATTTATCAGACCAAGCATTTCTCCATGGGGTGCTCCGGTTCTGTTCGTAAAGAAGAAAGATGGTGCCATGAGAATGTGCATCGACTACAGAGAGTTGAACAAGCGTACAGTAAAGAACAAATATCCGCTACCAAGGATCGATGATCTGTTCGACCAACTACAGGGCGCCAGATGGTTCTCCAAGATCGATCTGCGGTTGGGATATCATCAGTTAAAGGTAAGAGAAGAGGACATACCTAAGACAGCGTTTCGCACGCGTTATGGGCATTACGAGTTTCGCGTGATGTCTTTCGGCTTGACGAACGCTCCGGCAGCATTCATGAGTATGATGAACCAGGTGTGTAGACCGATGCTAGATAGGTCGGTGATAGTGTTTATAGACGACATACTCATTTATTCGAAAAGTGAAGGTGATCATGCTTGTCATCTTCGAGAAGTACTAGAGACGCTACAAAAAGAAAAGTTGTATGCCAAGTTCTCCAAATGCGCGTTCTGGCTTAAGGAAGTCCAATTCTTAGGTCACGTTATCAACGCAGACGGCATTATGGTTGACCCGGCTAAGATAGAGGCAGTACAGGAATGGGAAACCCCGAAGACGCCAACCGAGATTCGGAGTTTTCTGGGATTGGCAGGTTACTATCGAAGGTTCATTCAGGACTTCTCGAGAATAGCTTCGCCACTGACAAAGTTGACACGTAAAGAAGTAAAGTACGAATGGGGTCAGGCTCAGTCCAAAGCATTTGAAGAGTTAAAGAAGAAGTTGACCCAAGCCCCAGTGTTAGCACTACCCGACGGTAACGAGGACCTAGTGGTATATTCTGACGCATCGGGACAAGGGTTAGGGTGTGTTTTGATGCAGAGGGGAAAGGTGATCGCGTATGCGTCACGACAGCTAAAGATCCACGAAATTAACTACCCAACTCACGATTTGGAGCTCGCGGCAGTTGTTTTTGCGTTAAAGATTTGGAGGCATTACCTCTACGGGGTGAAATGCACGATTTATTCGGATCACAAGAGCTTGAAGTATTTCTTCGAACAGAAAGACCTGAATATGCGGCAAAGGCGGTGGTTAGAATTGCTGAAAGACTATGACTGTGAGATCCTATACCACCCGGGAAAGGCGAATGTGGTCGCTGATGCCCTAAGTCGTAAGGAGAACCGTTCTCCTATTAGGGTAAAAGCGTACCAGTTAGTGATAACCCCAGATTTTATGACAGAGCTAGAAGCAGCACAGAAGGAAGCACTAAAGGAAGAGAACATAAAGAAAGAAAGAATGGTCGGTCAACAGACAAAGTTAGAATTAAACACTCATGGAGTGAGGACCAGGTGTGGTCGCATGTGGGTACCGAAGGGCGGAGAGCTTAGGGCCAAAGTACTTGACGAGGCCCATAAGTCTCGATATTCCATCCACCCAGGAACCACGAAAATGTACCAGGATTTAAAAAAAGAGTATTGGTGGCCTAACATGAAGAATGATGTGACCGGATATGTAAGCAAGTGTCTGACTTGCTCACAAGTTAAAGCAGAGCATCAGAAACCGTACGGGAAGATCCAGCCTCTGGAAATACCCGAATGGAAGTGGGAGCGTATCACCATGGACTTTATTACCAAGCTGCCCCGCACAGCTAAAGGCCACGATACGATTTGGGTTATAGTGGATCGTCTGACAAAGAGTGCACATTTCTTGCCGATTCGTGAAACGTATTCATCTGAGAAGTTGGCAGAAGTATTTATCAATGAAATTGTCTCTCGACATGGCGTACCATTATCAATTGTATCTGACCGGGACACGCGATTTACATCGAGATTCTGGAAAAGATTTCATGAGTCAATGGGTACGAGGTTAAACATCAGCACGGCTTATCACCCACAGACGGATGGGCAATCAGAGAGGACCATCCAGACGTTGGAGGATATGCTCCGCGCATGCATTATAGACTTTGGTGGCAGTTGGGATAGTCACCTACCATTGGCAGAGTTCTCCTACAACAACAGCCACCACACCACTATTGGTATGCCGCCTTACGAAATGTTGTATGGTAGAAGATGTCGAACCCCGGTCTGTTGGGGGGAGGTAGGACAGAAAGAATTGGGAAGTTTAGAGGTAGTCACGGCAACCTCTGTAAAGTTTGACCAGATCAAGGCCAGAATGAAAGCTGCACAGGACCGTCAAAAGTCCTACGCAGATAGGAGGCGGAGACCAATCGAATTCAATGTCGGGGATCAAGTACTATTGAAGGTATCTCCCTGGAAGGGGATCATACGATTCAGAAAGAGAGGGAAGTTAAGCCCAAGATTCGTCGGACCCTTCAAAATACTAGCGCGAGTTGGTGAAGTCGCTTACCGGTTAGAATTACCGGATGAGCTTAGTGGAATTCACCCAACCTTCCACGTGTCGCACTTGCGCAAGTGCTTGGCCGACGAATCAGCGCATGTGACACTTGACGACATCGAGATAGATAATAGCCTCAATTACATCGAGGAACCCGTCGCCATACTAGACAGGAAAGAAAAGCGGTTACGGAATAAAGTGATACAGTTAGTCAAAGTACAATGGAAGCATCGTAAAGGGTCAGAAGCTACATGGGAAACCGAGACAGAAATGAAAGAGTCGTACCCGCACCTGTTTGACTTATAACAGGTTTCGAGGACGAAACCTTTCGTAAGAGGGGTAGACTTGTAACATCCCAAAATAAATAAAAACCCAAATAAAAGAAAAAGGAAGGTGGGCTTGGCTAGGGGCCGGCCCATGGGCCCGAAAACTGAGAAGAACCCTTCTAATCAGTAGCCATTTCCTCCTGTGTCCTTCATTTTCTTCCTGCGCAAGAACCTTAGAGAGAGAGAGAGATCGTCTAGAGAGAGAAAGCTCGGATCAAGCTCAAAGTCTCGAGGATTGTTGCTCAACATCTCTGGAGCATAAAGGAACGAGAAGGAAGCTATAACAGGTAATTATTATGCCTAAATCTGAGTTTTTGTAACTTTCGGGTTTAGGGTTAATAATCGAGTAAAGATTTAGATTTTTACGTGTGAAACTGGAAACAAACCACGGGTTTGGGTTCATGGGGGAAAATGGAACATTTCGAACGTAAAAAGTTCATAGCTTGATCGATTAGAACAAAGGGACCAGATCTAGGGTTCTGTTTGGGGAAGAAGACTGCACAGTCGAAACTACTAGTTTCGATATGGACGCATCTATCGAAACTACCTAGTTTCGACAGGGGCAGACCCATCGAAACTACCATAGTTTCAATATAGACCCAAGACCTTAACTAAGAATTTATATAAGTCATACGACTCGAAACTACTTAGTTTCGATAAGAAGCAGTGACTCGAAACTACTTAGTTTCGATAAGAAGCAGTGACTCGAAACTACTTAGTTTCGATAAGAAGCAGTGACTCGAAACTACTTAGTTTCGATAAGAAGCCAGGGCTCGAAACTACATAGTTTCGATAAGAAGCCAGGACTCGAAACTACCTAGTTTCGATAATGAAACCATGACCCGAAACATCTGAGTCAAGCCTAGTAATGTCTAAGTGTCCCCTAGGAACAAAGCCTTACGCCTATGACTTGATTATACAGATTGTGGGTGACCATAGTGACATTCAGGAACCGGCTAGGTGTAAACAGAAACGATTCATCTGGTGAGTTCTTATTGCCCTTTTTCCTAATGGTTTTGGGCTGGCATGCATACTGGTATAGTATTTTATAAAAATGTTATTTTTATAAAATGAAAGGCAAAGTATAGTATTTTATAAAAATGTTATTTTTATAAAATGAAAGGCAAAGTATAGTATTTTATAAAAATGTTATTTTTATAAAATGAAAGATAAAGAACAAAAGAGCATAGTATTATCTTTTAAACAAGTTTTTGAAAGATAACAATGAGCTAAAGAAAGAATGATAAAGGAGCCGTACTTCGGTACAGCTCGACAGTGACAGTGACAGTGACAAATACCATGTTATATGCTTATGTGTTAATATGTGTTATTTGTCTATATGAAAGTTATGTGATTGCATTTCTATTTGTGTAATAGTGTAATTGCATTGCATAGTAGTTGCATAGTAGAAAGTCCTGCAGGCATGCTAAAGTAGAAGTCTCACCCTGAGGTGTGAGCAATGCTAAAGGAGTCTTACACTTCGGTGTAAGCAATGCTAAAGGAGTCTTACACTTCGGTGTAAGCAATGCTAAAGGAGTCTTCACTTCGGTGTAAGCGAGAAAGTCTCACCCTGAGGTGTGAGCAATGCTAAAGGAGTCTTGCACTAACGTGCAAGCGAGAAAGAAAGTCCCACCCTGAGGTGTGGGCAGCGCTAAAGTAAAAGTCTTACCCTGAGGTGTAAGCAAGATAGGGATCTGGTCCTCGGACCACGATCCATATGTGATAGTTAAAGTATGATAAAGTCACTTGTCAAGTATAAGTGAAATGATAGACAGAGTACAGTGGGACACCCTAACGGGTTTCCTTAAAGATAAAGTTTTAATGACAGATAGTAACGTAACAGATTTATAACTGTAACGTTGTAAAGTTTTAAAGTAATAGTTAAAAGTTTATTTCAAAGAAAGTGAAAGTAAAGCTTATTTTATTTTAATAAAACTAAGCTACCAAAGATAAAGTTTACAGTTTAAAGTAAAGAGAGAACTCACCAGCGTTAGCTGACTTTTAGTATGCATGGCAGGTAAAAAGGGTAAAGCTAAAGAAAAGTGAAAGAGCCATGTGGGCTGGATAGCATGGACATCGGGCTGCGGTATTGAAGACTGACATTTCCAATCCTGATAGTTCATGTTATAGACAATATTTCATGTTTTAGTTTGATGAATGATTTGAATTAAAGACTTCCGCTGTAATAGATTCTGATTTCCGGTTTAAGAACTATGTTTGTTATGTTGTGTGCCAACTATGAGATGTACCCGTTTTGGGGCGTTTCAATTTGTCAATTATGATCAACTAGTGTCAATTTAGATTACAGTCCATACAGGTCAGTGATAGTTAATAAGGGTCAATAATGGCTAATGAGGGACAATTAGGGCCGCTTTGTGTCAATCATGGTAATTATGGATAATTAGGATAAATTAGTGTTCACTAGTTGACACTCATTTGCTCCTACTAAGGCTATCCATTATGGTTCAAAATTCATCGCACACGATGGCGAACAACGTCCCCGTACTCGTGTCTTTCCGCTTCAAATATAAATATATAATTGTATTGTATTTAACAACTATTGTTTACTATGAACAATATGACCTACAAGTTAATAATGTGCTTATAGGGTGAGGTTCAAATGTTAACCAATATTTATGTGATAACCATGATAACACTCTCAAACATAGTGTTATGTATGTGTACCAAATAATGTTACACATACGTAAACACTATCTGTCACGTATATGTAACATTATTTGGTACGTATATTTAAGACTCATCATTTTCGTATTTATTTTCAAGATATATGTTCATGATATTTAAATACTTTTTAAGAACTAAAAGAAAAAATAATTGATAAATTATGTGATTGTTTGATAATGGTTAGCACGATTATCAAATAAAAAGTTGGTTAGCATTTGAACCCTTCCCTGTGCTTATAACAGTGACAAAAAATATAAATATTTTATAATTGTTTTACTTGATCAGAATTGACATAAAAATAATAATAGAAAGTTCAAAAGTTCATAACCTATAATAAAATTTATAGAAATAATGAACACATTTAAGAAAATAAAATACGTTACAATGTGAGTTGATATACTTTTTTGTTTAAATAATTTGTTTAAGATATAACTAATTTAAATAAAGATTCATAAAAGTTATAGATAAAGGGAATAACTTTTAAAATTTAAAATTAGGAGGATATTGAGGAGTTAATTAATTAAAAAAATGTTTTTAAAATAAAAAAGTCAGAGAATTAAGGAGTTTTTTGTCGGGTTAACTTTTACCATCTTATTTAATTTAATAAGATGTTTGACTTTTGAAGAATGAATTAAAATAAGATCAAAATAAATGTGTGATCATAAATTGGTTTTTTTTGTTATATATATAGGGTATGAATATTTTAAAGACCCACATGAGTTGAGAAAACATTGAAAAAAAACAGTGTAAATGATTCTAAGCAACTTTTACAAGATTTTCATCAAAAAAAAATATATAAAAAACGCCGAGCAGTTTTTTTTAATGGACAAAAATCCCCGTTTTTTGTTTAAAAAATCATGTTACTTAAGTAACACAACATGTTACATATGTAAAAACAACATGTTACATATGTAAAACAACCGGGCATAATTTTTATAACTTTTTTTATAAAAACAAATGGTCTGCGCTTTTTTGATTTTTTTTTTATAAAAAGTTTTGAAATTACATATAAAAGCTTTTCAAAAAAAAAAAAAAACCTTGTAAAAACCCGTTTTTTGGAGAGTTTTCAATGTTTTCACAGCTTGAAGGGGTTTTCATCCTATACATACATATATATATATATCTATATATATGAAAAGATCAAATGTAAACCACCTTTAAATGTGTAAACCAAAAATCAAATCCTGACCACATATTTATTATATTTAATATGTTGTTTGACTTTTGGGGATTAGATTAAAAAAAGATGAAATTAAATATGTGGTTAGAATTTGGTTTACAAGTTAACAAATGATCCTCACCCTATATATATATATATATATTTAGAATTCAATATAGTCAATCATACTATTATGGTAGAATTGTAGAATTAGATCATTTGGCATATTTGTCTGTTTAAGATTTATTTGAAGAAGGAGAAGACAAGTTCCATCTCCATTGTCATCTATTCTTTCTACGACTGTAACCCTTTAATTTTTTCTTAGTTGAGGGCTATCATAATGAGTTTAAGCTGTAACTCATATAATATTAATAGAAATTATGTACAAACTTTTTGTGATACCATATGTTCAAATTCTAGAAATTGATCAAACGCTGTTTGAAGGCAAGATTTCTAGGGAGTGTCTAACATTATAGCTTTAAAAGTTTCATAGCTTCTATAATTTTCTTCTTTTTTCTCAATCTTTGTAGCAACTGTATATTTTTTCTTCGAGAATGCCAACTTTCTGTTTCAAAATACTATTTTCAATATGACTTTGTATAGACTGTGTATTTTTTCCTTGCTGTATAAGCTGTTTTTGAAAATTTGCAATAGTTTCTTCTTGAGCCTTTATAATCTGTTCATGACTCGTTTTTGTAATTTGTGAAAATGTTTGAACCTTTTCAAGTTCAATGAAAAAGTTGTCTATACCAAAGTGTTCTCCGGCTATTTTCAAAGCTTCAGAAAAATTGTGATATCCTTTGTAAATTGATCCAGGACACTGTATAAACTTTGTAACTGTTTCCCATTTGTTAAAAATACCAATTTTGGTGCCTCTAAAAATTATGTAATGTGTAAACTTTGGAGGCTGTTTTTCAGGTCATTTAACTCCTTCTTCACTGAAATATATGCTTAGAGCATTTAAAATTTGAATTTTAAAGGAGGATGCATGAGGCATGGTTTGAATATGCCATAAGTTGTCTAATAGACAATGTTGTTTGTCTGTTAGCTTCATTCCACTAATGGGACGAAACTTTATGTGGATGTCATTACAGACTTGTAAGGCATAAGAGCCAAAAGAAATGGTAGAATTTTTAGAAGAGGATGTAGGTTTTGGGGGTATTGGTTTTTTATAAACTGTGTTTTTGGAATAAGTGGCCGGATTGTGTAAAGGTTGTGTGAAGTTAAGGAAATGTGAGCTCATATAGGGAGGTAACTCTCTAGAACTTTGCTGAACTTGGGTATTTGTATCTGTAGAGAAGCTGCCTGTCTTTCAGCTTGAAAAGCTTGGCTCATCAGTTTTTCTATATTTTCTTCATCATCGTTAGATTAAATACTCATTGGCGAAGAATTCTTTCTAAACTGTTTAGGCCTAATGACCATCTTTTCTTTTCCTTTATGCTTCTTATCCATCTGAAAAATATAATTTGTTAATGTTTTGAGATAACAAATCAGCTATCCCATTATCTTTTCCTTTAAAGTGTTCAAACTGTATAGTGTATCCGTTTCCTTAGATAATGTTTTGTAAATTTACCCACCTTGTTCTATTTATCTTTTTGCTTTGATTGTTTTTAATAAATTTAACTATGGCTTCGCAGTCTGTTCTTACTATAAAGTCTTTGTGTAAAAATAATTTAAATTTTTCTAAAGCATTAATTAATGCGTTTTGTTCCCATGTTAGGACTTCATCTGCCCATAGTTGTGGTTTCTGTTGTTCTAATAATAGCATACTACTGCTATAGATCTGTCCTATAGGTAATATGTTACCTATTCCTTTATAACTTGACTCTTGTTGATAGCTTGTTGTTGGTTTAGTGTAACATCCCAAAAATAAAACGACAGTTATAATAACGGGTTAGAATGCAAGAACGAACGGAATAAATGAATGAGGCATGACGTGAGGATGGGCCGACGTGCTAGAAGGGGCGAACATAGGGGAGTCTCCCCCTATAAATAGCCTAAGTCACCACCCTTTCTCTCATTTGCAACATCTAGAGAGAGAAACTATAGAGAGAGAAAGTTGGCAGAACGACCCGAGATTGAAGAAGTGTGTTGCTCCAGAGCTCATGAGAAGAACCTCCGAATCAGAAGCTCGATACAGGTAACGATCTGGCCTAGATCTGAGTTTTTGTTCGTTTTGGGGATTTTCAGGTTTTGGATGAAAAGGTAACGTTTTTATGAATGAAACTGGAAGAAAAACATAGATTTGAGTTCTTAAACGAAAAGCAAACGTTTTGAATGTAAAAACGTTTGGGATCTTGACGTGATCAGGTCCGCATGCGAAAGTTAGGGTTTTTACGGGGAAGCAGGTGCAAGTACGCAAGAAGCAGGTCTTGCGTACTTATCAAGTACGCAAGAAGCAGGTCTTGCGTACTTATCAAGTACGCAAGAAGAAGGTTATGCGTACTTATCGAGTACGCAAGAAGAAGGACCTGCGTACTTATCAAGTACGCATGAAGCAAAGCCTGCGTACTTATCAAGTGCGCATGAAACGAAGTCTGTGCACTTATTAAGTACGCAAGAACAAGGCCCTGCGCACTTGCTAAGTGCGCAGGCATCAGGCTGGTTAGTAAAGTCAGTATAGTCGCCTAATTCAGAATGGTTAAACCGTTAGAGTCGGGATTAGGTATGATGTGTATTTAACTAATCAATTCATATCGGAAGTGACGTTGTTAGACTTTTGTTTAGGACAACCCAGATTAGCTTATCAGGTGAGTTCTAGAAGCCCTATTTTAAATGTTTTATTAATGTTTTGGGTTGGTGTGCATACTTACGAAATGATGTTTAACGAAATGATGTTTTATGAAATGATGTTTACGAAAGGAAAGTTGAAAGGTGTTTATGAAGTGTTTTGCCAAAGAGGTTTACGAATGGTTTACTAACAGTTAAATGATGAAATGTTTTTTAATAAAACGTACGAATGTTTTAACTGAAATGATGTAAAGGCGGTAACCGTTTTTATAAAAGTCACGAAATGAACGAATCTACCACGAGTTCCTACGGGAACTAAGGTATATATGCATGAATGGGCGTTACCCTGATGGGGGCCTTTGTGGCTGGCTAACAGTTGTACAACTGGGTGGATAAAGGGGTGACGACGGTCACCACGGGATTACCGGGATCCCTATTGAAGGTACTAATCCCTGCGAGGGAACAGTGCTTAAGGTGAAGGTACGTGCTGTCCTTTGGGACGCCGTGCTTAAGGTGAAGGTGCATGTATCCTTGTGATACCGTTCCTAAGGTTCTGGTGTCGAACGACTTTAGAGTATCGGGCCCTAGGTTTCTCCGCCTACAGGTAATGTATGGTGTTGAAGGTCCTAGTGGTGGCGTGCCTCGGGGTTTCTCCGCCAGTATGTGATGTACGGAATTGACGGTTATGAGAAGGCGTAGATTCGGTTCATGTTGACTTATGATATGATGATATGATTACGAGGTTTTGATGATGTTAAGTTATTGCATGTTTTTACGTACGGTTTTATTAAATGAATGAATGTTATGTTTTTGGCAAATGTAAATGTTAAAGTTTTATGTAATGCTAGAACTCACCAACGTAGCTGACTTTTAGTATGCACATTCAGGTTAAGGACATGTATGGAGGGACGGTGATGCTTGGCAAGAGATGAAGAGTTACCCGGCTGATACGATGACTGGCATCCCGTTACGTTATGTTTATGTTATGTAATGAATGTTTTAGACAATGTTTACGCTTCCGCATGTTGACATGGTTACTGTTATGTTTAAATGAAAGTTTTTCTGCTACGTTATTTGATATTCAAGTTTAAGAACTATTTGTGAATGAGTAAATCCAACGAGTGAGGCCTGTGGGTTTGGGGCCTTACATTTAGTCCATGATTCTCTTCCCATGGTTTCATTTGAAGATTCCCCTATGTTTCCATCTGTATAGGTTCTTTTTACAAAAATAGAAGGCATTATAAATCTCTTTAGAGAAAAAATTGTAATTGCCACTGGGAATATCTCTACACATATATTTCCCCTACATATTGGCTGCAATTTTTTTTTCCTCCTTTCCGTTTGCTAATTATCACACATACAGACCTACAAGGAAAAGATTGTTTATTAGTCATAAACTTTCTGGAAAAGATTATTTAAAAAGACTCGCTATACAAAATGAGATTCAATTCTCAGATCTCTAATGGGTCGATAACCTTGCCAAAGAACACCTTGACGCTACTGGCCAAAGAAAAGACATTAAATAGTTTATTATTCAGAATCAGAAGACTCCCTTTTTGCCATCAGGCTTTCATTGGGAAAACTATCATCTTCTTGTCGAAGGATATTATATACAAATATGGACACATAAAAACTGGAACATGCTCCTTCTCTTCATTGGAGAAGGAGAATCTCTTGAGCTACAACATATTATAAATTCAGAAGATTTTTATACTGAAATTGACTCCGATACTGGAACACCTCCATCCATATCGGACACCCATAGGGACTTCTAGAAGACCATCAAAAAATGTTAAGTCTATTGGTGTATTAGCATCAAGCCATAGTCTACACTGTATATTTATCATATTTATTGTCCCTTTAGTTTGTATAAAAGTTTGTTCTGGTTCTGTAGCCATGTTATTTATATCTGAAAATTCGACCACCTTTTTTTTCTTTTCTACCAAATCTTCAAGTTGGGTAATTTTACTATTCATAATTTTTAATTTGTTAACTTTTATAGCTAGTTCTAATTTTTCCAATTTTTCATCGAATTCATTTATATTTTTATTTGTATTTGTACTAGTACTTGGTTCTATATTGTGAATATTTTTAATGCAAATATGACAAATTTATTTGAAACATATATTACATTGGGATCTTTTGTCTATGCTTGGATAGTATTCACAAATATAACATTTGATATAATTATTTCCTTTTCTATGATTCCAATCATGCTTGCATTCTTCTGGATTCATATATGTGTATGGGATTTTTGTTAAGGGCTTATCTTCTTCGCTATATATATTGTATATTGATTCATTATCCGTGTGATCTCTATCTAATGCTTCTATTTCATAGTCGTTGATAATCTAATAAACTATAATCTATGTCTTATTGTTCGAATTTTGTGAATTCTGAATCTATCACGTATTCATCATCACTTTCTTCATTTTCTGTATCATATATGGGTTTATCATATTCAGAGTCATCACCTGATTCTAAATTCATAAAATTACACTATGTTTCATTTGTTTGTTCATTAGAACAACTTTCTTCATATTTATTGTCTTCTTGTTTGAAATATGTAAATCTTAAACTTTGTATTCCATCTATTCCTTCGTATATAAGGCTCTTTTTGGAATTAAAGTTGAGTTTTCATTTTCTGTTAAATCACTTATTTGCCATTCTAGCAAACATAGGAATAGGACCTAAAATAATTTTTACATTTAGTATTCTAGAAAAAAATGTAAAGAAGTTGCATTACAAGAACAGCTAAAAAGAAATGCATTTGCATTTTGCAAAACAACAATTTACACTCCACAAGCCTATGGATATTATGATAAGAAAAAGAAAATTAGAAAAAGTACTTCATACAGCAAAGAATATAAACCATATAAAAAATATCAAAAAAGATATGTTAAAAAACCTCATACTAGATCATGCAAGTGTTTTATATGTGTAGATACAGAACACTTAGCTAATAAATGTCCAAATAAAAATAAAAATATGCAGCGGATGATAAGGGTAGTAGACGAGTATTTGCGGCGGATGACAAGGGTAGTAGACACATTTTTTTATATATATTTATGATATAGTATGAAGAACTAGAGAAAACTATTAAGAGAATAAAGGGTTTACTAGAAGAAATCAGAAAGAGAGAGTTTAATTGCTAATAACTGAGATAGGTAGTCAAAGATTTATATGTTTCATAATTGTTTATTTTAATTTTGCTGTGCTAAAATTGGGATACAGGAAAATATTAAAAGAGAAAACTTGAGAGATAAGGTGCTTACTAAGAGAAATCAGATTCTTTTAAAAATTATTGAATCGTCAAAAGTCTTCAAAAAACTCGAATTCTTAAATTTAGAATTTTCAGAACGTTCTAAACCTTAAAATCTAAACCCTAAACCCTAAGATGGTAGAGTTCGACAAGACGGTTCCAACGACGTTGAAATGAGCTCAATCGGAGTTCGTTTGGTATCGTTTCTAAACATTTTGGTCATTTCTTAGATTTCTTAGCGAAACCTACTTCTTATTTGAACTTCCCCCGAAAAAATATCAATAGAAACATTATCAGTTATGAGCAACTACACTCTCTTTTTCTGGTTTCTTCTAGTAAACCTTTATTCTCTTAATAGTTTTCTCTAGTTCTTCATACTATATCCCAAATATAATATCTATATATATATAGGGTTAGGTTATAGTAAAAAAATTTTAAAAATAAGAAGGCTAAGAAGGATTCTGGGCTTGACATGCGTCATTTTATTATTTTTAAATGAAGGACATAATGGTCATTGTGTAATATACCAGGTCATTGTGTAATATAAGGTCTTATATTACACAATAAGCAAATTACACAATGACCATACCTGACATTATACAATGACCTGGCATATTTGAGCAAATTACACAATAATGAGCAAATTACACAATGACCAGACCTGACATTACACAATGACGAGACCTGATATTACACAATGAGCAAATTGCACAATGACCAGACCTTACATTACACAATAACCAGACATATTTGAGCGAATTACACAATAATGAGCAAATTACACAATGACCTGATATTACATAATGAACAAATTATAAATGACCAGACCTATTACACAATGATCTGACATATTATACAATGACCAGACCTATTACACAATGATCGGACCTATTAACTATATATATATATATGTTGGTAAAGGGTAGAAAATAAACCCTCTTGAGATGAATAAACCCACGAAACCCTTAGAAAAAAATTAGTAAATTTTTTTAAAAAAATTGGGATTGATTATTTATATAAAAAAAGTCTCTGTCGCAATTTAAAAAAAAAACGCCGAATAAAAAAAATAAAAAACATGTAAAAAATAACAAAAATCAACGTTTTTTTTCTTACGTCAGCAATTTCATATGTAAAAAACGTCAGATTTAAAATAAAAAAAGCCACTTGGCGCTTTTTTATAACTTTTTCACCAAAAGTATAAAATTGAATGTAGAATTCTTCCCAAAAATAATTTTTTTTACATATGTAAAACAGGGGTTCGTGGGTTTCTTTATCTCAAGTGGGTTTCCATTATAACCCTTCCCTATATCTCTATATCTCTATATATATATATATATATATATATATATATATATAAGACTTGTGATTTTTAAAAGCAAAACATGAGTTATATCCCTTAGTTATAGTTGGTAGAGAAAAGAACATTATGATTACCCTCTGACTACTGGTAAAAAGAATAATGACCCTCCGACTAAGAAGTTTCGGTTCGCCACTTGACGGGCTTAACAAAATGTAAAACAAATGAGAGAGATGTAAACACGTTAATGAAGTTGTAAACGTGTTTTCATGTTAAAGTTATAAGATATATTTTTTATTCTAATTTTTAACGGATAACCTATTTAATAATAGTAAAAGTAGACATAATCGGTTTATTAAACAAGTCTGACTAACCAACCTAAATCTAACTATTGTTATGTCGGGTTGGTATCATTTATGAAATTGTTTACACGTATCACGGTAATTCAGTTAAATAATCATAGAGTTTATTATACAAATAGTCTATACGGTTTGACTCTAATATCACATTTGGTTCTAAATTTAAAAACTTAGTTATCTAGTTTTAGTTTTGTAACAAATTTACGGTCTAACTCTAACTTCTGTTAAATATATTTAAAATGATCAAAATACAATATTGAAACCAAAGAGACTAATTATGTAATTTACTAAAATTAAAATAAAAAGCGACTAAAAAATAACACCCCCTTCTCCCCTTCATCGATAGGATGTCCTCCCAGATAACACCACCCCCAATTTTTCTTCGTATCGTCATCACATAACCGTCAACACCGATCTTTTCTTCGAAACTCGACGGCTAGATCTCAATCGCAACCCAACAGTTGACTGAGAACTTGGATCTCACTATTTAGGAGCATTCAAGGCTTGCTCCGCATTATCTATACTATATAATAAATAAAGGTTTTTCCATGCCACGTGTTGTCTTCACATTCATTCTTAAAATTTTTTCTCGCCTCTCTCTCTCTTATTAAATGCACTTCCATTTTTTTAACAACAATATATATTTAAAAAAATATTAATCTATACTACTTAATACACATTTATTTTAAATTATTCCTTATGAAACATTGAAATCTAATTATGTAACTTTTATTTTAATCAAATTATATATAATAATACTTAATGTATTTTCGAAACCTAATTATATATTAGTTTTTACATATTTTGAGTTTTGATTTCTATATTTAGTATATGATACATTTTAACACCTGTAAAATATACACATAAAGATTTAAAAAAAAATATTTATTAATATTTTTCACTCCGTATATATACACGGAATCTAAACTAGTGTTATATGAATATAAGAATACTGATTCATGTCTACATCATATGTATCATGTGGTTTTGTTTTATTGATTCTCATCGACATAACGAATAATATTGTCTACAAAATTACTATATAAATAAACGACTACCATAATATTATTTATCATGACGCACGATAATATATTCCTTGTTAGAGTTGTAGGTAAAGCTTCGTCTTTTCCAACCAACCAAAAAGAATTTTTAAAAGTCGAAGAACAAGTAGTCTTATATTGAAGCATCTAGACTCTAGAACAAGATACAAAGGTGAAGGTGCTAAATTCATCCCACTTTTGAGTGAATACTTTTAAATTTTAATATTTTTTTTCTGAATATTCAAACGATTTTTAAAACTATATAGTTTACTTTTTTATTGGTCCAGAAAAAATAAAATAAATGGTTTCTTCGCCAAAGAAGACGCACTCCGTTCTTATGCATGGTAATAATGATGTCAAAATGTTTAATGTGGCACACTATTCTTGATTTTATCAGTTAAGATTAATCGAGCTCTTTTTGTTACATATACAAACGTATTTTATTATAATAATTATGTGGTAAAGGAAAAGTGGGAAATCATACTCATGAACCTAAAAAACAACTTTTTTTTACAAATAAAATTAAGAATAAACACGAATGATTCATGTGGTTTTTATAAATTTTGGATTTGGTCCTTAAGTATTAAAAAGTATACAGATAGTCTAAACTTTTGCATACACGTAACACGTTTGGCCCTCAACTTGGATGAGGGTTAAAATTTTCTTTTAAATGTATATGAATTGACGAAAATACCCTTTACCACTTCAGTTAAAGAAACCCTAGCTGCATAACAGATTTACTTAATTTCCCTTTATTATTCGACCTAATTTGTAAATTCTAAATCATCGGCCAAAAGGTTTCCAAGACCAAGAAGCAATCGTCCGACCATCACCACCGGTCGTCCAGACCTGCAACCTTCGACCATAGATTTGGTTCACCGTCTCAAAGTCTTCGACCAACCCACTTACTTGCAACCCCTCACCACCTCAGTTTGCTCACATATGTCGGAAAAAATTAGAGAAGGGGGAGATATGGCGATGATGGCTAGATCTGGTTCAGGCGGAGGGTGCGATTGGTTCAGGCTAGGTGGTGGCTGGCAGAGTTCAAGCGAGGTGGTGGATGGCGGAGGGGGCAAGTGGTTCAGGCGAGGGGTTCTCTTGCAGAGGGGGTTCAAGCGTGGTTGCAGCGGTGGTTGCAGGCTAGTTGGTGGTGGTTCCATGGTCTGCTAGTGGTGGTTCAAGTGGTTGCAACTAGGGTTTCTTTAATGGAAGTGATAAGGGTATTTTCGTTATTTTACACACACTTAACACCATCCAAGTTGAGCACCAAATGTGTTATATGTGTACAAAAGTTTGGACTATCTGTATACTTTTTTATGCTTAGAGACCCAAATCCAAAATTTATGAAAATCACAGGACAATCCGTGTACATTATTTTAAAACTAATTCAACTTAATAAAGTAACATAGTGAAGGCTTTTAATCCTAATGTGAAACAATCAAGAAAGTTGAAGGGCTAAACCGTAAGAATGTTAGTAGATTAGTTTGAATATTTGGATAAAGTTATTTTATATTTATTGATAGTTGTTGGAGTTAGTTTAAGATTACAATTCATGTTTGATATGATTAGAATTTGCAAGGGCCAAGAATTAAGCATGCTAACCACTATCAAACATTCACACAATTTTAAAATTATCTTTTCTTTTAATTCTTAAAAGAGTATTTAAGTATCGTGAACATATATCTTGAACATAAATAAGGGAATGATGAGTCTTACATATACGTGACGCATAGTGTTTACGTATGTGTAACATGATTTGGTACATATACGTAACACTGTGGTTATCATGGTTATCACATAAATCGTGGTTAGTATTTGAACCTCACCTTTCTAAATAAACATCACAACTTAGGGTGGTGGGAGTGGTACCCTCCCACTTCAAACTATCATCTCAAACCCACCAATGAGGATATGCCACCTTATTTTGACAAACTACCCTCCATGGTGGGAGTGGTACCCTCCAAACTGTCGTTCAATGGTCTTCTCCCCTCTTCTCCCCTTTCTTTCAGTGGGTTTCCAAGGCCGCTGATGATACCCACACCTCCTTACCCGCTTGAACCCGTGGTAGTGGGAGTGGTACCCACCTCCCACTCCCAGTACCCTTATCAATGTTGGTCTCATCTTGTTATTGACTTAAATTAATATATATATATATATATATATATATACATATATATAGGGAGAAGTTCATGAGAAAACTCCTCCTTAGTGAGAGAACTAGAGAACTCCTCATTAAAGACAAAAAAACAATAATAAAAAAATCACAACTCAAAATATAAATAATAAACTAAAAAAGTGCTTCGGACACCATGTTTCCCACGTCTTCCTCGTTAAAAAAACCCGTAAAAATGTTTGGTTTAGCTTTAGGGTTTAGTTTAGCTTTTAGGGTTTATCTTTTCGGGTTAGGTTTTTGAGAGTAGGGGGTGGGTGGGGTGGAGGGTTTAGGTTTTTGGGGATGGGTAGGGGTGGGTGGGGGGGTTAGGTTTTTTTGATGGTGGGGTGGGGAGTTTAGGCTTTTTGGTGGTGGGTGGGGGTGGGTGGGGTAAATCCCAAAAACCTAACCCACCCTTAAAAATTCTATTTTAACCCTCTAGTTATTAATTAACATGTAAATTAATCTTATCAATTAGATGAGTTTGATCAAAAGGCTACATTGCTTCCTACACTTTTTTGGCAAAATAGACTTTGTAGTTGAACCTTCCTCGATGTGTGTGTGTGTGTGTATATATATATATAGGGGAGGGATCAAGAGAAAACCACAAAGTTAGGCGAAAACTGAGAAAACCAAATCATTTTAGGCAATTTTTTTTATTTACGTATACGTATCCAAAAATAATTTTTTTGATTTACGTCTACGTAACCACAATTTTTTTGTTTTATGTTTACGTATACGTAACACTATGTGTAAAAATGTTTTTTAGTATAAATGTTTAATATTACATTGATACTCTTATAAATAAATAAAAATAAAATAAAACAAAAATAAAATATTATTATATGATTGGACAAAATTGTTTTTTTAGTGGTTTTCTTGGTTTTCGCCTAACTTTTGGTTTTCTCTGGAACCTCCCCTATACACACACACACACACATATTGAGTTAATGAGAAAACCAAAAAACTCCTCATTAAAGGTACTGCATATTTGTAGTACCACCCCAAAAACCTAACCCGTCCCCCCCCCCAACCTCCAAAAAACATAGCCTAAAAGCTTAACTAAACCCTAAAGTTAAACCGACTATTTTTTCAAGTTTTTTTTTGAACGAGGACGACGTGGGAAACATAGTTTCGAACCACTTTTTTAGTTTTTGATTTATATTTTGAGTTATGATTTTTTTCATTATTTTTTTTATCTTTAATGAGTAGTTTTTTTAGTTTTCTCATGAACAATGAGTTTTCTTATGAACAATGAGTTTCTCATGATCCTTTCCCTATATATATATATATTACATTTTTATCCATTTCATTAAAAAATAAAATATTAAATATTAACTGAAATTGCTAGAGTTGAAACCAATTAAATAAAATATTAAAAGTAAAATATAAAATATAACATATCGAAGGTGTGGAGTTATGTTATATATATATTAGGTTGAAATCCCGTGTATTACACGGGTTGATAAAATGTAATATTATATGCTTAGTAATAAAAAAGTTTGTATCGAAGGTGTGTTACACGGGTTTATAAAATATAATTTTATATACTCGGTAATAAAAAGTTTAATACAATTATATTTTAAAAACATGTATATAATACGGTTTGAATACATTAATTTTTATTTAATATAATTTGACTTACATCACTATTTAGTTAAAAACAAAAGTTATATAATTAAATTTCAAAATTTCTAAAAATAAGAGATAATTTAAAATAAATGTGTTTTATTAGTATAATTAATATTTTTCTTTAAATATAAATCATTATTAAATAAAAAGAGGTGCATTTAATAACAGAGAGATGCGGAAAAAAAAATATTAAGAAGAGACGTGGACGCGACACGTGGCGTAATTATTTTCATTTATTATACAGTATATATATATAAGGGACGTATCAAATGAAAACCCTTCCTTATTGTGAAAATCCAAAAACTCAACATGAGCCACATATTCCATTTATATGATTTCTGGTTTATTTTTATTATGAAAGGGTAATATGGTAAATTTATATTAACCCTATATATCCTTTTCTCTTTCTCCAATCTCCATTACCCAGATCTGTTGAGATCTCTCAAGAACAATCTCAAGAAATTGCTCCATATCAAAAAATCGAATCAAGTTCCTGCTTCAACGGGAGAGAGATAAAATCTATTCAAGAATGGCGGAAAGCTGGAACAGCCACAACTGCCTTCTCATCCTTCACCCCTACCAACTCATCGTCCGTAGCTGCGATGTTACTTAGATCTGAGCCTAACCAAAGATCCAAGAAAGAAAACCAGAGATGATCCTCACCTTCTCGACGTCGACTGGAACACCGATCTGTACATAGAAGTGTTTCCGGTTCCCGATCTGTTCCCATCCTGTCCACACAAGTGTTTCTGGTTTCCGATCTATTGCAGTCCGAAGATGCTTATCTACGGTTTGCTTTATTTTTACTTTTGCTTTTTGGAAACATAAAAAATCTTTTTCTTTGTCATTTTAGACCAAACTCTCTATTTGTACAGAGTTTGCAAAAAGAAAATGCCACACCACAACCCACCCACCTTCACAGTTGATATATCATAGTTGATATATCGTCAATTTGTTGAGTTATTTCCGTGTTTTGTGTTAATTGACAGTTGATATTTGAAAAACTCATAAACTAATTTTTATGTTTTGTGTTAATTCATGGTTGATATATTGTCAAATCATAGGCTAATTTATGTGTTTTTTTAATTCACAGTTGATACATTTTCAATTCATAGGCTAATTTATGTGTTTTGTTAATTCACAATTGATACTTCATAGTCTTTTTTTGTGTTTTGTGTTAATTCACAGTTGATATATATACAAGAATTAACTTTTCATTAGTTTTTTAGCATAACCATTTGTAATTTGGTTTTAATTGTTGGAATCTGAATTGGTTTTTGTACATTGAATAGGGCTGGGAAAAGGAAAAAAAGTAGCTTAATAGGAAACAGGTTTGGAAGTTTTTACAGTAGTGTATTTTGATTTTACACTTGTGTATTTTGTTTGTACACTTATGTATTTTTATTTTACACTTGTGTATTTTGATTTTACACGTGTGTATTTGTAAAGACATTTGTGTATTTGGATGTAAATTTCATTCGTTCTTGTCTTTTATGTTTTAAACTAAAGTTACTCGAGTTTTTAAAATAAGCATGATTTTAAATTTGTCCTTGTAGACCTGGATGCAGATCTGAATGTTCAGAGGTGGAGAGAGAGAGAGAGAAAAAGAGAGAGAGAGAGAGTTCTTTTGTTAAATAATTCAAGTAATTTTACCTATTTACCCTTTTAAGCCTATTTTAAAAAAGAAAAATAAATAAAAATACATATTTGATATGGACCACATATTATTATATTTGTTTAAGATATGTGGTTGTAGGAGAGTTTTCAGGTTTTCACAATAATAAAGAGTTTTTATTTGATATGTCCCCTATATATATATATATATATATATATATATATATATATATATATATATATATATGGTAGTGATCATTTGTAAACCACATTTTCAGGTGTAAAACCAATAGGAAAAAGACACCTAATATTCACATTCTTTTATTAAAAGGTTACTTTAGTAATTGCAAAATTCTCCATATTTTTTAATAATAAAGATTACACTAATTCAATTTTCCCCCTATTTTTTTAAACATTAATAACTTTTTAACAAAAAATTATTTTTTTATAAAAGTTATACCATTAAACATAAATATAGTTTTCAAGTTTATCCCATTTTTTCAAAATATTTCTCCCTTTTCAGAAGATTAATAACTATAACATCAGTTATTACATATATGTAACGAACAGTTACATACATGTATATATAAACATAAATATAGTTGTTATTTTTTCAAAATATTTCTCCCTATTTAGAAGATTGGTAACTTTTTATCCAAAATACGGATATAATTATCTTAATTTAACTTGTTCATAAAAAAACCAAAACACATAAATTCGTTCATTAAAAAACTAAAAAAACTCATCACTTTATTTATTCAAAACCAAATTAATTTATTTTCATTAAAAAATATCAATAACTGTATTAATCTAATTAGTTTTCTTTAAACTAACTTCACCTCATTTATTTTAACTTTAATACATTTTTTTATAATGTTTATTTTTTTAACAAATTAATTTTTTAATTTATAGTTTTCTAATTATTTTTCTTTAAAATTTTTTAAAGATTTATAGTTAGTGATTTTTTGTTTTCCAATTAGTGATTTTTAGTTTTTCTAATTAGAAATTTTAATTCAATTTTTAGTTGAAAACCACAATGGTGCTTTGTAGTTTTCTAATTAGTTTTCTTTAAAAAGTTTTTATATAAGTTTTGAAAAAAAACGAGCATTTTTATCCTTAATTCGATTATAGCCTCGATAAAATAATTGGACGACTGTTATTACATATATCTAACAAACAATTACTTATATGCAATAAATTAGCACATATATGTAATAAGCTATTAGATATATATGTAATAACATAGCATGTGTGTGTAGTTAAACATTCAAGACATACTTAATTTTAAGTAAATAACCTCATAAATAAGTATACATAGTGATAGAAAAAACCATATATAGAACAGTTTATATTGCACATATTACATATAAGTAATATCTAATATGTAATGAACAATTACGTAATAATATGAACATATATGTAATTGTTCATATTATATAAAATAAAAAAAATGCATATATATATTTTCATATTACACATATGTAATATCATATTACATATATGTAATATCTTATTGTTACATATATAGTATCACATTACATATGTAATATCGTATTACATATATGTAATAGAACAAAATATAACTTGCTATTACAAGTTTTCATATAAATTTTACATATGAATGTTAATTTACAACCAATTTTAGAACACAAAATAAAAATAAAAATACATTAATAATTGGTCTCGTGGTTCAGGGTTTTTGGATGAACAATTTCATGTATGTTCATATTACGTGTAAAAAAAAGCTGGATCAAAAATATAAATAGAACAATAATTGATCTCGTGACACTAGAAGCCGTGCTGAAACATTTATGTGATTCTCTATTTAAAAGGTATTGAGATTTTTAAATTGTTACGTGTAATGAATTTTAAATTTAAATAGCGAATTTGTAAAAAAAGTGGGATAAAAAATATAAATAGACCAACAATTGATCTCGTGGTTCAGGGTTTTTGGATGAACAATATCATTTATATTCATATTACCTATACAGCAATAAAAAAATTATATAGCAAAACTATACTCGAAATAAAGATAATAAAGCGCTATAATTTATGTTGCATTTAAAAAAAATGATATTGTATAAAAAGCTATCTGTGTTCTACAAAAGAGGGGGAGTTTTTGAAAATATGGAGGGAACGTTTGAACACTTACATTTATGTTTATATTACATATATGTAAGTGTTTGTTACATATATGTAATAAAAAAACGTTAAAAAAATAAAATAAAAAGCTTCGAGACTATAACCGAAATAAAGATAAAAACAATGCTCGTTTTTATGGTATATTTTGTTTAAAAAATAACAATGCATAAAAAAGTTATTAAAGTTTAAAGAAAGAGGGGGAACTAGTTTTAAAAAAAACTAATTAAAAAATGGATAAACACAATGACTCTTATACCCCTTAAATAATCTCACCCATTCATTTCTAAAAAAAATAATCAGAATTAATCTCATCCACTTATTATTATATGTTAAACTAAATTAGTGGCTCAAAATTGGTTTTTTGGTTTACACAATTAAAATGGATTTACACATTATCCTTTTCATATATATATATATATATATATATATATATATATATATTATGTATATATATATATATATATATATTATGTAACACCCCAAAAATAGTAATTTAGTAAAAAATAACGCGATAAAGACTTAATCGTCATAAAACAAAAGAAAAACGGATGGGCTTGGGCTCGGCTCCAACGGGCCGAGGGAAGCCAGGTATATAAGGGTCGAGGCAGGCTTAGACTCTCATTTTCACCAACACTTGCAATCTAGAGAGAGAAAGGAGAGCTCGGGTCTAGAGAGAGAAGGTTGACGGATCGACCCGAAATTGAAGGAGCACGTTACAACTGAGCTCGTGAGCAAAACCTCCGAATCAGAATCACAATCCAGGTAACGATTCGACTTTAAACTGAGTTTTTCTTCGTTTTGAGGTTTCTCGAGTTTTAGCTAAATAAGAGACGTTTTTATGGATGAAACTTGAAAATAAGCTTAGAACTAGCATCTAGAATGAAAACCGCACCTTTTGATCAAAGAAAATTGTAAGATTGGCATGATCAGATTAACATGCAAGAATTTCGGACTTGTCCAGGAAGCAGGTCTTGCGTACTTATCAAGTACGCAAGAAAGATGTCATGCGTACTTATCAAGTGCGCATGAGGAAGATCCTGCGTATTTATCAAGTACGCAAGAAGAATATTCTGCGTACTTGTCAAGTACGCATGAGCAAGGTCCTTCGCACTTACTAAGTGCGCAGGCAGCAGACCAGTAAGTAAAGTCAGTATGTTTAGAATGATTAAACCGTTAGAGTCGGGATTGGGTCTGATGTGTATTTAACTACCTAATTCAGATCGTACGTGACGTAGTTGGACCTTTGTCTAGGACAACCAAGACTAGCTTATCAGGTGAGTTCTATGTGCCCCCTTCTATGTTATGTGCAAATCATTTTAAATGTTTTGAGGCTGAAGTGTATACACTAAATGAATAAATGCTATGAATGTCAATGTGATCATACGTGTTATGCAAATATATATATATATATATATATATATATATATATATATATATATATACTTATATATGAAAATGAATTATGAACAAAGAATGAAACGTATGATTATAAAGAATGAATGAAAGAAGGATATAACGTAAATGAATGAAATCTTGCTTTATATTATATATAATGCATGTTATAAATGTATGTAAATGTTATGAACCCTTCTGTGACAACGGCTACTTTGGTAGACGGACGACCACGTGACTATTTTGCAACCGGGACAAAAACGTTCCTTCGCAAGCTAGGACGTATAAAATGGCACTAATGGACGGTCGAAGCAAATGCCTTAACTCAAGTAGAACGGTTGCATACATAATGGTTGCGTGGGAAACAGATGCCCTAGGGCAGACGGACTACGACGGTAGGACGGTTTAAGAGCGGACGGACAAAGGTTGCCAGACGGATTTAAGTTTCGACGGACGGTTTTCTGGAGCCGGACGGTTAAGGAAAAGGGCTACGACGGTAGTTCTCACTGCGATATCGTTGTGACATTCGCGACAAGTGTGATGGGTTGATCACCCTTAAGATTATGGCCAATAAGTTTTCTCCCCAAGTAAGTATGTATGTACATATGTATATACTTCATATGAATGTTATGTGAGAACAGTAAAGTACAAAATATGTAAAAGCACGAATATTACGTATGTTATGTACACATATATAAAACATTCATGATAAGATAAATATTATGTATGATTGTCTTTAAACTAGAACTCACTAGCGTTAGCTGACTTTTAGTATACATTTCAGGTAAAGGAAGGAAGGGTGGTGCGATGGCGTGAAGGTTACCCGACACAAGACTAACATCCCACTTTTATATATGTTAAGACAATGTTATGTATTTAATTGTTAAGACTTCCGCTGTTATGTCATGTTATGATACGTTATGTAATGATTGAATTCTAATGTTTTAAATTTAAGTTCAGTATTTATGACTATGTTTATGAGTAAATCCAACAAGTGAGGTTACCCGGGAAAGGGTCCTTACAAGTTGGTATCAGAGCAATAGTTTGAGAGATTCAGACATCCCTAAATGTCTGGACTCAAGCTGATTATGGGACCAACGCACGGATGTCAATATGGGTAACCAAAGCCAACGCCAGCACGGTAAGTAAGTACTAGAGTTAATACACTTGGATAAGAATAGATACCTTAACTTAGAACAAATAGATGTCATCACAACCGAATTGAAGAGTTTTGAACCCAAAAAGCAATGTAAATTAGTAATCACAAACCGGTCACTGTAATTAAAAATTTACCTTGCTCGTACTGTTCTAAACTATGATCTGAAGGAATGGCATTGATGTATTCCCTTTATAACTATCAGGAAACTAGGAACTATGGCTGGTGGAGGAAGAACAGGACGCCGAGGCGGTCGCACTGGCCGACTTGGTAGACCTCCATTGAATCAAAGACATGAAGAGGAAGAGAGTGTGCACGCAGAACACACTGAGAGTGTGCACGAAACAGAGGTGACCCCAACTGGGAACAATAGTCAAGGGCCTCTACAGTTAGAACCAGAGGTAAGGGATGCTATTGCCCGTGAAGTCGTACTCACTCTGAAGAAAGTATTGCCCGATCTACTATCTGAGGCACTAAAGAAAAGTAGAGAGGAGGATGAAGGAGACCATGAAGAGAAAGTGTATGACAGTGATGGGGATGAAGTGAAGGTGGGATCAAGTGTAAGGCCCCTTTCCCGGGCAACCTCACTTGTTGGATTTACTCATAAACATAGTCGTAATTACTGAACTTAAATTTAAAACATTCAGAAGTAACGGAAGCAAACATCATTCAAATTACATGTCATAACAGCGGAAGTCTTAAAAATTGAAACATAACATTGTCTTAACATAAATAAAAGTGGGATGTCAGTCTCGTGCCGGGTAACCTTCACGCCTTCGCACGACCCTTCCTTTCTGTACCTGAAATGTATACTAAAAGTCAGCTAACGCTGGTGAGTTCTAGTTTAAAGACAATCATACATAATATTTACCTTATCATGAATATAATGTATATATATATATATATTCATACTTTTAAATATTCTTTACTTTACTGTTCTCACATAACATTCATTGAGGGTATATACATATGTACATACATACTTTCTTTTTGAGGAACACTTATTGGCCATAATCTTAAGGGAGATCAACCCGTCATACTTTTCGCGAATTTCACGAAGACATCGCTTTCAGAACTACCGTCGTAGCCCATTTCATTACCGTCCGGCTCTAGAAAACCGTCCGTCGAAACTTAAATCCGTTCGGCAACCTTTGTCCGTCCGCTCTTTACCGTCGTAGTCCGTCATTTTGTCCGTCTGCCCTAGGGAATCCGTTTCCCACGCGACCATTATGCATGCAACCGTTCTACATTAGTTAAGGCATGTGCTTCGACCGTCCATTAATACCTTTTCATACGTCCTAGCTTGCGAAGGAACATTTTTGTCCCGGTTGCAAAATAGTCACGTGGTCGTCCGTCTACCGAAGTAGCCGTTGTCATAGAAGGGTTTATAACGTTTACATTCATTCATAGCATGCAATATATATGTAATATAAAGCAAGATTTCATTCTTTTACGTTATGTCCTTCTTTCATTCATTCTTTAAAATCATACGCTTCTTTCTTTATTCATAATTCATTCTCATATATAAGTATTTATATATATACGTATGATCACATTGACATTTATAACTTTTAATCATTTAGTGTATACACTTCAGCCCCAAAACATTTAAAATGATTTGCACATAACATAGAAGGGGGCACATAGAACTCACCTGATGAGTAGTTTATGAAATACACTAAGCTGGCTACTTAGCGTCACTAATGTCACTCACGATCTGTATAATAAAGTCATACTCGTAAGGTAGTGCTCCAAGATGACATTAGACATTACTATGCTTGAACTTAGTAGTTTCGATGTATTTGCTTTATCGAAACTTGGTAGTTTCGATAGGTTGCTTCTGTCGAAACTTGGTAGTTTCGATAGGTTGCTTCTGTCGAAACTTGGTAGTTTCGATAGGTTGCTTCTGTCGAAACTTGGTAGTTTCGATAAGTAACTTAGGTGTAATCTTAGCTTCGGATCGTGGGATTATATCGAAACTATGGTAGTTTCGATGGGTATGCATATATCGAAATTGAGTAGTTTCGATGGGTCTGCACATATCGAAACTACAGCACATATCAAAACTAAGTAGTTTCAATGGGTCTGCACATCGTCTTCCCAAAAAATCTGAAGTTTTTTTTGCATGCAAGTCTGATCGAGTCAATATCTAAATTTTTCTTTGATCACAACGTTCGTTTTTCATTCTAGATGCTATACCTAAGTTCACTTTCAAGTTTCATCCGCAAAATCGCTATCTTTTTAGCCAAAACCCGAAACTTCCCAAAACGAACAAAAACTCATAATGTGGTCGAATCGTTACCTGGATTGTAATTCTGATTCGTAGGTTTTGCTCACAGGCTCAGCTGTAACGTGCTCCTCCAATCTCGTGACGATCCGTCGACTTTCTCTCTCTAGACCCGAGCTTTCCTTTCTCTCTCTAGAAGCTGCGTGAGTGTGGAATGAGCACGGAAGAGGGCTGCCTTGCCTTATATATATACCTGGGCTTCCCTCGGCCCATTGAAGCCGAGCCCAAGCCCGCTCCCTTTTGTTTAAATATTCCGACTAAATCACCGGTCTCGCTATATTTATTCGTTTTATTATTTTTGGGATGTTACATCAAGCAACCGTGGGTGTACTTACAAAGGTTTCAAAGACGGAGACTGACCCAAGTTCGATGGGAACAAGGATTCAGTGGCTACGTTCGAATGGATTGAGAGGATGAACGCTGTAGTCAACATCAGAATGTCGACCGGACCAGGCTATTAAGTATGTTGCCCATTCTTTCACCAATGAGGCACTAAGTTGGTGGAGGAACATTCAGAGGACAAAGTCGCCAAACGCTCTGGCCAGAATGACATGGGAAGATCTGAAGAAGCTGATAGTCCAAAAGTTCTGTCCCCAGAATGAAATTGATCGAGTGGAAAATGAATTCCTAAACTTCAAGGCTCGCAGCAAGACGCACCGCCAGTATACTTCCAGGTTCAATGAACTAGCTCAACTAGTACCCCACCTGGTGGAGATGGAAGAACGAATGATTAAGTACTATGTGAAGGGCCTACCTCAAAAGGTCCATGTTCATGTGAAAGCTAATCTACCCTCGACCTTCGAGTCAGTAGTGAATCTGAGCGGAATCGTCTACGACGATTATGCCAATGAGGACCTCGCACCTGAGACACAAAAGAGAAAGTGGGAGAACCCGTCTAGAGGCACCGGAAAGGGAAATGTAACAACTGAAATTAAGAAACCAAGGTCGGATGAATATGAAACATGCAAGAAATGTGGAAGGCAACACCTTGGCGAGTGTCGAATCGGCACCACCACATGCTATAAGTGCGGAAACCGGGGCTCTACTCCCGAGATTGTTTGAAGGGCGTCAAGTGCCAAAGTTGTGGAAGATATGGACACCAGACTAGGGATTGTAGGAAAACCAGACAATTTGATTCGGGAAAGGAAAAGGAAGCTGAAAAGGAACAACCGCAGGCTAGGACTTGAGCCTACGCCCTAACTGAGGAGGAAGCAAGGGGAAACCCTGATGTTGTGTTAGGTATGGTCCAAGTTAATGATGAACATGCTGCTATTTTATTTGACTCTGGTGTTAGTAAAAGTTTTATATCCAATGCATTTAGTCGTAAACTAGGTTGCACTATCAACACCATAGTAAAGGCCTTTAGCGTACAAACTGCCGTTGGTAAAAATTCGGCAGTATTTCAAGTAACAGAGGATTGCATCATAGAAATAGAGGGTCATAAGTTCCCTTCTAGATTGTTCCTTCTCACCTTAGGAGGATTCGATATAGTATTGGGTATGGATTGGCTAGCTGCCAATGAAGCTCAAATCATATGTAAACGTAAGAGGATACACCTCAAAGCTCCAAAAGGCAGCCCAATTACGGTTTATAGGGATTGGAATTGCACGATGTCGAACATCATCTCGATGATCAAGGCCGAAAGTTACATGAGGCGCGGTTGCGAAGCTTATCTGGCATATGTTATTGATGATAGAATGAAAATGAATGAACTCAAGAATGTACCCGTGGTGTGCAACTTTCCGGAAGTATTCCCTGAGGATCTACCTGGGTTACCACCCGATCGGGAAATAGAATTTCAGATTGACTTACTGCCAGGAGCTGAGCCCGTTGCCAAAGCCCCCTACCGACTGGCTCCGTCAGAAATGAAAGAATTGATGTCTGAACTAGAGGAACTAATAGAAAAAAGGATTTATTAGACCGAGCATCTCACCGTTGGGCGCTCCGATACTATTTGTAAAGAAGAAGGACGGCAGCATGCGCATGTGCATTGACTACCGCAAGTTAAACAAGAGGACAGTAAAGAACAAATACCCACTGCCTAGAATAGACGACCTTTTTGATCAACTGCAAGGTGCGAGTTGGTTCTCAAAGATCGATCTTAGGTCAGGTTACCATCAGTTGAAAGTAAGAGAAGAAGACGTACCAAAGACCGCGTTTCGCACGCGTTATGGGCATTATGAGTTTCTCGTGATGTCCTTCGGATTGACCAACGCACCAGCAGCATTCATGGATTTGATGAATAGAGTATGTCGACCAATGTTGGATCGATCGGTGATAGTTTTTATAGACGACATACTGGTATATTCGAAAAGCGAGGGTGATTACCACTATCACCTAAGAGAGGTTCTGGAGGTGCTAAAGCAGGAAAAGTTGTACGCAAAATTCTCCAAATGAGCGTTCTGGCTTAGGGAAGTCCAATTCCTAGGTCATGTAATAAACCCAAACGGAATCATGGTGGATCCTGCAAAGATCGAGATAGTAAAGGAATGGAACGTCCCAAAGACACCAACAGAGATACGAAGTTTTCTGGGATTGGCAGGCTACTATCGAAGGTTCATTCAAGATTTTTCAAGAATAGCCTTACCACTAACTAAGTTGACCCGGAAGGAAGTGAAATATGAATGGGGTCCAACCCAAAACAACGCGTTTGAGTAACTTAAGGCACGATTAACCCAAGCTCCGGTCTTAGCACTACCTGAGGGAAATGAAGACTTAGTAGTCTACTCTAATGCTTCAGGTCAGGGTTTAGGTTGCGTACTTATGCAACGAGGAAAGGTAATTGCTTACGCCTTGCGACAACTAAATATTCACGAGGTTAACTACCCAACACACGATCTAGAGTTAGCAGCAGTAGTTTTCACGTTGAAAATATGGAGGCACTATCTGTATGGAGTCAAATGCACCATCTACTCAGATCACAAAAGCCTGAAGTACTTTATCGGGTAAAAGGAATTAAACATGAGGCAAAGGAGGTGGTTAGAGCTACTGAAAGACTATGACTGTGAGATATTGTACCATCCAGGCAAGGCAAACGTGGTGGCTGACGCTTTAAGCAGAAAGGAAGAATCAGAACCTATACAGATCAAAGCGTGTCAGCTGATTATAACACTAGATTTGATGGGTGAAATATCAAAGGCATAAGATGAAGCACTATTAGAAGGGAATATTAAACGGGAAAGAATAGTAGGACAACAAGGGAATTTAGATGCAAATGCACATGGTGTACGAACTAGGTTTGGCCGGATGTGGATACCTAAGATTGGCGAACTTAGAGCCAAAATACTCGATGAGGCCCATAAGTCTCGCTATTCTATCCACCCCGAGACAAACAAAATGTACCAAGACTTGAAGAAAGAGTACCGGTGGCCTGGCATGAAGAATGATGTGACCGAGTACGTGAACAAGTGCCTAACGTGCTCACTAGTTAAGGCCGAGCACCAGAAAACGTGCGGTAAAATGCAACCTTTACCAATACCGGAATGGAAGTGGGAAGAGATCATGATGGACTTCATTACCAAGCTACCGCGAACTGCTAAAGGCAATGATACCATTTGGGTGATCGTCGACCGCTTGACGAAAAGTGCTCACTTCTTGCCAATACGTGAGATTACTTCGTCAGAAAGACTAGCAGAAATATTTATCAAGGAAGTTGTGAGCAGACATGGTATGCCGCTGTCCATTGTGTCCGACAGGGATACTAGATTCACGTCAAGGTTTTGGAAGAAATTCAATGAAGCCATGGGCACTAGACTGAACACCAGCACCGCTTACCACCCCCAAACCGATTGACAATCTGAAAGGACCATTCAGACCTTGGAGGATATGCTCCGAGCCTGTATCATTGACTTCGGTGGGAGCTGGGACAGCCATCTACCATTGGCAGAATTTTCATATAATAACAACTATCACTCAACTATTGGCATGCCGCCATTTGAAATGTTGTATGGGAGGAGATGTAGGACCCCGGTTTGTTGGGGGAAATTGGACAAAAGGATTTTGCAAGTCTCGAAGTGGTCAAAGCTACTTCCGAGAAGTTTGATCAAATTAAGGCTTGAGTGAAAGCCGCAAAAGACAGACATAAATCATACGCGGATAAGAGAAGAAGGGATTTAGAGTTTCAAGTGGGGGACATGGTACTGTTAAAGGTATCACCATGGAAAGGAATCATTCGATTCAGAAAACGTGGCAAACTAAGCTCAAGGTTTGTCGAACCTTTCAAGATTTTAGCGAGAGTGGGTCAAGTTGCTTACATACTCGACCTACCCGTTGAGCTTAGTGGAATACACCCTACGTTCCACGTGTCGCACTTACGCAAGTGCCTAGCTGACGACACAGCTCGCATACCTTACGACGAGATCGAAGTGGATAACAGTCTAAATTATGTAGAGGAACCGATAGCCATCCTTGACCGAGATGAGAAACGACTACGCAATAAGTCGATTCCTTTAGTCAAAGTACAATGGAAGCACAGAAAAGGGTTAGAAGCTACATGGGAAAAAGAAGACAAGATGAGGGGACTATACCCTAAATTGTTTAACGTATAATCGGTTTCGAGGACGAAACCTCTTTAAGGAGGGTAGACATGTAACACCCCAAAAATAGTAATTTAGTAAATAATAACACGATAGAGACTTAATCGTCATAAAACAAAAGAAAAACGGATGGGCTTGGGCTCGGCTCCAACGAGCCGAGGGAAGCCCAGGTATATAAGGGTCGAGGCAGGCTTAGACTCTCATTTCACCAACACTTGCAATCTAGAGAGAGAAAGGAGAGCTCGGGTCTAGAGAGAGAAGGTTGACGGATCGACCCGAAATTGAAGGATCACGTTACTACTGAGCTTGTGAGCAAAACCTCCGAATCAGAATCACAATCCAGGTAACGATTCGACCTTAAACTGAGTTTTTCTTCGTTTTGGGGTTTCTCGGGTTTTAGCTAAATAGGAGACGTTTTTATGGATGAAACTTGAAAATAAGCTTAGAACTAGCATCTAGAATGAAAACCGCACCTTTTGATCAAAGAAAATAGTAAGATTGGCATGATCAGATTAACATGCAAGAATTTCAGACTTGTCCAGGAAGCAGGTCTTGCGTACTTATCAAGTACGCAAGAAAGATGTCATGCGTACTTATCAAGTGTGCATGAGGAAGATCCTGCGTACTTATCAAGTACATAAGAAGAATGTTTTGCGTACTTGTCAAGTACGCATGAGCAAGGTCCTGCGCACTTACTAAGTGCGCAGGCAGCAGACCAATAAGTAAAGTCAGTATGTTTAGAATGATTAAACCGTTAAAGTCGGGATTGGGTCTGGTGTGTATTTAACTACCTAATTCAGATCGTACGTGACGTAGTTGGACTTTTGTTTAGGACAACCAAGACTAGCTTATCAGGTGAGTTCTATGTGCCCCCTTCTATGTTATGTGCAAATCATTTTAAATGTTTTGGGGCTGAAGTGTATACACTAAATGAATAAATGCTATGAATGGCAATGTGATCATACGTGTTATGCAAATATATATATATATATATATATATATATATATATATACATATATATATATACTTATATATGAAAATGAATTATGAACAAAGAATGAAACGTATGATTATAAAGAATGAATGAAAGAAGGACATAACGTAAATGAATGAAATCTTGCTTTATATTATATATATTGCATGTTATGAATGTATGTAAACGTTATGAACCCTTCTGTGACAACGGCTACTTCGGTAGACGGACGACCACGTGACTATTTTGCAACCGGGACAAAAACGTTCCTTCGCAAGCTAGGATGTATAAAAAGGCACTAATGGACGGTCGAAGCAAATGCCTTAACTCAAGTAGAACGGTTGCATACATAATGGTTGCGTGGGAAACGGATGCCCTAGGGCGGACGGACTACGACGGTAGGACGGTTTAAGAGCGGACGGACAAAGGTTGCCGGACGGATTTAAGTTTCGACGGACGGTTTTCTAGAGCCGGAAGGTTATGAAAAGGGCTACGACGGTAGTTCTCACTGCGATGTCTTTGTGACATTCGCGACAAGTGTGATGGGTTGATCATCCCTAAGATTATGGCCAATAAGTGTTCTCCCTAAGTAAGTATGTATGTACATATGTATATACTTCATATGAATGTTATGTGAGAACAGTAAAGTAAAGAATATGTAAAAGCACGAATATTACGTATGTTATGTACACATATATAAAATATTCATGATAAGATAAATATTATGTATGATTGTCTTTAAACTAGAACTCACCAGCGTTAGCTGACTTTTAGTATACATTTCAGGTAAAGGAAGGAAGGGTCGTGCGATGGCGTGAAGGTTACTCGGCACAAGACTAACATCCCACTTTTATATATGTTAAGACAATGTTATGTATTTAGATGTTAAGACTTCCGCTGTTATGTCATGTTATGATACGTTATGTAATGATTGAATTCTAATGTTTTAAATTTAAGTTAAGTATTTATGATTATGTTTATGAGTAAATCTAACAAGTGAGGTTACCCGGGAAAGGGGCCTTACATATTAATTTCTTAAATTTTTTAAAAGAATATACTCAAAAGCAAAAAAGCAAGTTAAGGAGCTGAAACTGATCCTCCAACAAACAACATGAAACCGATTCTCCTTCAAATAATTTGAGAAAATATGTAAAAGATGGTTTTCAGAAGAGGAAATATGTAAAAACCTTAGTAAAAATAAGGGTAAATTAGTCATTTAATAAGTTAATTTTAATAAAATGAGTAAATATGTAACATATATGTTATAGAAGGGAAAATATGTAATTGATTTTTTGGTTTGTGGAAATATGTGATTAATGATCTTAGCAAGGGAAAATATGTAAATGTCTCTTAATGAAATGGATAAATATGTAATATATATATTTTAGAAACGAAAAATATGTAATTAATTTTTTTGCTTGGGAAATATATAATTAATAATCTTAGAAAGAGGAAATATGTAAGTGTCCCTTAATATTTTAGAAAAGTTAACATTTAATTAGAAACCCCCCTATTGTATTTCAATAGGGGAGCTCTTTGATAATGTTCGGGCGACAAAATGCTACTTCAATAAAAAAATAACTGAAAACCTGTTGTAATTCTTACCAATCAATTATCAAAATATAAAACCTTGTGAATCAAAATCAATAAGTTCATCAACTAAATTCTAAAAAACAAATCCAACATTTTCATATAAAAGGTAGGTAAAATATAATATCATGAAAAAGGATTTGAACTACCCATACAAGATATACATGCATAAAAAGAAGAGAATACAATGATGAGAGAATGTTTTGACACAAATGTTTGGAGTTTGTACAAAACTGAGGTTTTGGTTGCAATAAAGTACAAAAATGTACATCATATGTATGATAATGCTTCTCATATGTCATGTGTGTGTGTGTTGTGTAAGGGCATCTTGTAAAGGAGATCGATTAATGGGAAAGATGTATCTTGTAAAGGAGATCGATTAATGGGAAAGAGGTAAAGTTTCTGACCATCAATGTATAATGTTATGTAATGATTATGTCTATAATTTTTTTAACAAATTGAAAAAGTTCAAACTTAAAAAACTGTTTTAAATGGTTTAGACATTTTATGGTGGTGATTTGCATTGAAACTCTCAAAATGGTATACATTTACAAAAGCTCAAAAATATGAATTGTAGTTATACTTATAGCAAATATAATTGTAAGTTTGTTTACGATAAAAGAATTCAAAATTAAGATCAAAGAGTTTGTGTTTCAAAGTAGGTGTGAAATTTGTGATATGATATGAATATTAGGAGCGCTTAATGTTTGAATCGGATTAAGAAAACTCAAAATTCGATTTGGTTCGAATTTCATTACGTACAGTTCTTATCACTAATTTTTTTTACATTGAAATAAAATGCAAACAAGCAACAAGCTACGCCGCTAGTCGTTTTTTGATAGCAAAACTAAGTTTTAAAAAAACTAAATACATGAATCTTGGGGTCATAACATTACTATGCATAACCCGTTGGACTCGACTAAGTAGCTCCACAACATCTGACGCAAGGAAATCAAAAATATCTAATGCAAATATAATAAACATGTGTTGTTTGTCAAGGCACATTTTATTGTGTTTGATCATTTTTCATGAAACAGCTTTTAAAATAGCATGACCCACCATAGAAACACTACTCCCCAAACCCACAAGAGGAGAAACCCCATGTTAGATACAGACAAACATGTTTCTGTCCTATCCATCCAAAGACCACCTCTATTATGAATCTAACTTGAATTTGTGGGTTTATATTTAGTTTAAACCGAGTTCATATTAGTTTCAGATCGAACTCGTAAAAATATTTATACATTTAGCTAAACTGGTTGGTTGTTCTATCATCCTACCTATTTGCATGTTGACCCGTATACTTCTATAACTTTTTGAGAGGTAATTTGTGTCGATACTTAAATTGGTATGATGTTTTATATTAAAACTTTAAAGTTAAAAGTAGAAATGTAGATGGGTGACACAATTGTTTTACATCTATTTATGCTTTTGGGTGTAAATTTATACTTTGAGTAGTAAGAGCAAAATTAAAAAAGAAAAAAAAAGTTAAGTTAAAAGTGTCTTGTTCATGACAAGCCGTGAGTTGTGATTGGATTTGTTTGTTTGGGATCGTCGTCCTTAAAACAAGACTTGTTTAACAAGAAATAAAAAAAAACGTTTTGATAAACAAAGTTAGTGAAGTTAAAAACAGTTTCACAATAAGTACTAATAACCACTTTTTAAAAAAAAAGTATTTAACACATGAATCTACGAATATACAAGTTATTGGCATAAAAATCTGAAATAAATGTAATATCAAATATAATTTGGTATTCTCAGTAATAGTAATAGTTTTTGAAAGAACATTTTTTTAGAAAAGCATGAAATTATAAACACTTAATCACAAGTATATGCCACCGACCAATCTAACCCTTACACTTTCTTAAAATGCAATTCTAACCCTTCAATTTGTTAAAATGTCATAACTCACCTTCGACTTTGTAAAATGTTACTTTAATCCTCTCAAGTTTTTATAATTTTGAGTTTACCCCATATAGTATATATAATAACTTTCGTTCATTAATTATTTTTTATCTTAATGTCCCGGTATAAATTTCGTTAAAAATGGAGTCGTATTCAATGTGAGGTGTTTTTAAGGTGTTGTGGGTTTTATCGACTTACAGTAACGTGCTGGTACCGTGAAGAACGAGATCGACACCGACTGAAAAACACCGGTTCCGTTATATAACTTTTTTTAAGTATGTTTCAATCTCCACAACCGATTCACCGAAACTTTGTACGTTTTCTTCTATGTACATAACCACATTTCTTTTTGTGTTTAGCCACGTTAATGTCATCGCCTCAGCCGTTTAAGGCCCGCCTCCCACCGCGTGACACGGAAATCTCCCGCCACACGAGGCTCAATTGTTATAAAATACAAAAGTTTAGGGATGAAAATACTTCGAATTATAAGTATAGGGGTTAAAAATGATTTCTAAGATTATTTTGCCTTTGTTTTTTTTTCTTGACGTCTCGGCAAAAACTTTGTTAAAAACGTACTTTTAGTCAAAATATAGTATTTTTTTATGTATCGTGTGTTATATCGACCGACTACCGTGAAAAATGCTACCGACATTTACTGAAAACATCGGTACCGTTATCTAACTGTCTTTAATCTATGTTTCGACCTCCACAACCGAGTCGATGTAACTTCATACGTTTTTTTGTGTTTAGCCACATTAATGTCATCGCCTCAGCCGTTTAAGGTCCGCCTCTCACCGCGTGACACTGAAGTCTCCCGCCACACAAGGCTCAATTGTTATAAAATACAAAAGTTTAGGGATGAAAATACTTCGAATTATAAGTATAGGGGTTAAAAATGATTTCTAAGATTATTTCGCCTTGTCGCAGAGTGCGGGTACAACTTCTAGTTACATAAATATAAAGAAGTATATAATATATTATTTTTCTTTAATATGTACAAATTATAATTATTTCTTTAAAGATGTACAAATTATATATAATATAATATATGCGTGTGTATAATATATACAGACAGATGCCCAAATGACTTAGAATGGTGTAACAATGTTTCAACTCTCCACTTTAGCATGCTTAGAGAATAATCTCTATGGGCCATGGACATTGGATCATCATCATGATGTTTCTCATGTCAACTACACCATATGAACACAACTTATTGCTTCTCATCTTCTTGTTAGAATGACCCACAATTCTATTAGATGGTAATTATTTCTTGTTTATTCAATATTTTAGAGCACATATTTACATCTCTATTACATAAGATTTCATATGTTCTTATGAATTAGCATCGGGTATCACTTTTCTTTACCTGACTAGACGTTGTGTTGTTAGAGATCTTATACGGCTCATAGTTTATTGTTATGAAGTTATTATGAAATATTATTGCAATCAAATTATACCCATATCGTTATTTGTAAAAAGTTCATTTAAATGGAATTGAATTAAAAACAATAGTGTGGAACTAGTATTGTTGTTTGATAAAAAAAGGAAAAAAAAAAGACATTACTCCATGACCATATAATCATATCCTTTGTCTCTCATTTTCTAAACCAAAGATATGATTTCTTTCTTATTTGCCCTATTAAATAGAGATAGATGCCCATAGTAAGTCTTAGTCTTGAAGTAATTAAAATGACTAATAAGACAAATGGATGTATTGTTGACAAGAAGAAATGAAAAAGGATAAGGTGGTCAAAATGGTCTTTTGATTCTTGATTCCCTTATGAAAGAAAGGAAAGGTTCCATTAGGTTGAGTGGAAGTGGGCACTAGGAATTGACCATATAGAAGTGGCTGAGTGGAGCAAGTGGCTGAGTGGAGCAGTGGAATTTACCTTCTCATGCTTTTTTGATAAAAAAAATATCAATAAATATGGTAAAAAGTGAGAAGTACATAGAAGACTTCATTTCCTTATAAGACTTTAAAAAAAAATTAACAAATACTTTTAAGTTGACTTTTAATTTAGATTTTTAAGATATCAATCGGAGAACCTCTAATTACAAGAGGATTTGACTTTGAGCTATGATATGTTTCATTTTCACAGTAGGGTTTTCTATAGTCCCTCCATATATCATATATACCAATAACCATTTTAGAAACATACAATACAAACTATGTTATATTGAAAATGAGTCTTTCAAGGCTTATTTACAATTGGTGCTATGAATCTTAGTAAAAGTTATTTCATACTTAAAAAAAAGTGTAGAAGGTGCATTGTATAGCATTTTTATGTTATAAAAGTGACATGTTAATTTTATAAAGGTGGCCTATCTTTTTCAAATGTTGATATTGTTAGTTGGTATCGCGACTATTAGGAATAGAATTAGATCGATAAAAAAACACATCAATCTGCTGTTGACCAAAGTTAACCGGAATTTGACTGGAATTGACTTTCTCCATTGACCTCCAAATTCTGACCGGATCTTCACCGAGTAGCAACTTGGCTAATAGGCTGGTTGTTGTCGACAAACAAGCAACAAAAACACTCAAGAACTCAGTTGAAATAAATGCAAAATAAACGACACAAGATTTACATGGGTCGATCATATTGACTTTTATCCACAGCTGCAACTCGCGAGAATGAAGAATTACAATTACATATTGAGGTATTTATAAGAAAGGATTAGGGCATCCGTTCTCCTTTAGCCGATTCAAAATCTTAGGGCTGAAGTAAACTCATGGGTTGACTTCATTAAGTAAATCAGTGATTCCTTAACTTGCGACTTCTTGATCTACGACGATTCAAGAATCAATCTCTTGCTTCAATCAATATGTGACTTCTTGATTTGATAGACTCCGTAGTCAACAGATACACCATTTTGTAACATGTTTTCACTGATTCATTATTTTATCATACAAGGGGCATGGCTTCTGATCTATCTGAGTAGAAACTGCACTATTAGTAGTACCTTATTAGTCAATAGTAACCGAATGATCATCAAGAACTGGTGTTAGTGTTTGACGACCATCTATCAACAACTTAGTTTTGTTGATGAGCTTCTATCAGCAACAATCTAGTTCGCATTAATGAACATCTATCTGTATCCAAACTAATTGTCAAATTGATTCACTGTTTCATGAAACTTGATCATAGAAAATTAATCTTATAAAACCGTTGATGTTTCTTCGTTGATCCAATTACTTTGGTATAATTATACAACATTTTGTTTACTTGTATGCTATACACGAGGATCACATCTGTGGTCTTGTTTGGACGACATATATTTTTCCATCACGTACTACACCCTCAATGTCTTGAGGACTTCCATATAACTTTTCAATACAATCTCCTACCCGGGCAATGCTCGAGAGGATTGACTTTTGAAAGTCAAAGTCAACGATCAACGGGTCACACGAATAGTCAACAACCACCTTTTCTTCTTCATCCATAGGCACGCTGTAAAAAAAAGGCCCATTGGTTTATATGCTGAATAGAGGATGGATCAAGTATAAGGCGGTTTCTGGAAGTAGTTTGATGCTCTGTTAATGACAGAGGTTGCTTTTTTACCCATTTACCTATAAATGGGTCGATTAAAGCTATGTCTATCTCCAGTAGGCTACAAAGGACACATATCAAATGGTTGAAAGCATGGTTGTCAGGGCGCATAGGCGCACTCAAGGCGCAAAGGCCGAGCCCGGAGCCTAGTCGCAAGGCGCAAAAAAAGTGAAGCTTTTTTAAGCTAGGCGCATAATGTAAGAATACCATTTTCAGGGGTTTTAAACTTGTTTAGAGCTAGTTTAGTCTTTTTTAAGGTGATTCTAGGTTTGATTAGGGGTTTTAGACAAGTTCGAGTGACTTTTAGCAAGCTCCGGTGACTTTTTAGCCGGAATGTGGCAGGAAAACGCGGCTAGGCGCTTGTCTGAGCTCGCTTTTACAAGAAAAGCCCCAAATTGCGCCTAGGTCTCCACCAGGCACTAAACTTGCGCCTCGCTACGCTTCCGCGCCTAGGCGCGCACCTTGACAAAATAGGTTGAAAGTCGACCAAAGTGTATTGTTAGTTTATACCAAAGTGTTTTGACAACATAGCTGCATCAGATGACGTCATTATATGGCCCGTATTATAACCGTCATGGTATACGCGTCACGACAGCCGCCTCTATGTTAGTCAGAAAAGGTAATAATGCCCATATTGTACCATATGGCTCGTACGAGTGAAAAACACACCCTATACGTAATACGTATTGCCTCTAGTGTCTGAATAAAATGGGGCTAGTGTACCAATAAAACTGCCCCCTACAAAATTACTTTGTGAAAAGAATTGGACAAGTGTTTTGGGTGAAAAGAGTCTGACAAAAATTGAACAATAGCCTAGGGGGTGTTTAGGATTACTTATTAACACTGCTTTGATACAACAATAAGCTGTTTTGAGGGTATTTGAGATTGCTTATCAAAACTGTTTATCAGATGATATGCAAGTGAAATAAGCAGTTTTAAGTTTATAAAAGGCTAAAAGCAGATAAGCAGGCTTAATAGGCAATCCCAAACACCATCTATATGCTATAGGGTATGAGCAATGAAGTTATATTCAACTTATTAAATGAAAAAATATTCATATATAAGTTGACCTGTCATAGAGTCCTGCACCAGCATAGCCTTTTAGATCTTCACCATTGGAATCAGATCTATAGATAACTGATCTCCTTATAAAAAGGCCAATGGGTTTGCTAGGGTAACCAAGAATCTGCAAATATAAACACATCATTGAACAATTATGAGAATAAACATCAGTATTATCTAAAAAAGTAGATTAAAACATTGCGTTGCATACCTTTGGGCAGTCGAGATTATCTTTCTTGGAAACGAAACTCAAAGCGCGACCCGGGTAAGCTCCTACCAAGTCTCTCCAAGTCCCTTTACAACCTGTCATTTTTAGAATTTAATATTAATGTGATTTTTAGTAAATTGAATGTAAATTTTAACCTTCTGTGTATTTTATTTTTACGTTTTATCCCCGCCCTTATTAAAATTTGTAAACTTGGTAATTATGATCATCTATTTTTTAAATGGACAATTATTTTGAGACGCATGAAATAGAATCGAACTTTACACTTCTTCCTGATTTAGCAACGAACTTTAAATTCAGAGTAAAACAAGAACCAACTTACAATCTGTTGATGGTTTCAACAACCAATCTTATTTTAATTGATTTAACCTGAAACTGCTAAGGTGGCAGCTGTTGATGCCATACAAGTCACCGCATTAAATCACATAATGCCAAAAATGCTTATGCAAAAAAACCAATTTTTGAAACCCGGACCGGACCGGCCGGTCGGACTGGGAACCGGTGGTTTGACCGGTCCGGTTACATGTGTTGAACCGTTTCTGCAGCGAACCGGTGGTCGGACCGGTTGAACCGGCGGTCGGACCGGAAACCGGGTGGTCGGACCGGTTGAACCGCTTGACTATTTTTTTTTTTTTTTTTTAATCTTTTTTAAGTCTCTTGGCTTCTTATTTCGTAGGTAATTGTCAGTTTAAAATTATTGGAATTGACTTGTTGGTGGTTTTTGAAAGGATTAAAAGCTATTTAGACTGATATATTTTTATAATATTTATGACGTCGTCCGGTTCTTATATCCGGTCCAACCAGTGGACCGGTAAGGAGACCGGTTCGACGTCCGGTCCGGTTCTGAAAACATTGAAAAAAACTATTTACAAGTTTGAAAAATGATCATTTTTAAATTCATATTTAAATTTTATTATTAAATGTCACATCATAAGCCAAGTGGCATGTATGTATATACAAATGATAAATAAGATGCCTCGTGAGTAGTTTTTGAACAATGGGCAAAAAGGTTCAACGTGTTATTCGTTGCTATGTTTGGTAATAATTCGTAACAAAATGTAACTTGGTTGCTAAAATCTGTAATAAAATGCAACTTGGCTGCTAAAATAATTTTTAAATACATTTAAATTGCCCTTATTATAGAAGTAATTTGCTTTCGGTAATCATATTTGGCACTCTAACTAACTATAATAAGGTAAATAATTTTGGTCAACCAGGTAAAAAACAATTTGAACAGCATGGAAAGAAGTATAATAAAGGTAAATGACCTCGGCAAAGGAATTCGTGGTCTAGTTTCACTTTTTTTTTACTAAAATATGCTCTCTCGTTTAAACATCACAAGCAAATTAGGTGGACATACAAAACTATTTATATGAAGACACTTCAATTCAGGTCGCAATTTATATGAAAACTGCCAATTCATTAAAATTGTTTTATATAGAAAAAATTATAAAATAATATAAATTTTGTAATCAACAAGAAGAAAACCAGGTATTTATTCTGAAGAGGGAAGTTTTCCTAACCTTTTTTATAGCCAGCCATGCTTGTTCCCATCTCTGTTCACCTTCATCACCAGGCCATGGCATCTCGAAGCTTTGCATTTCGTTTTTTAGTTCTAGTACCTGAAGCAATGCATGTATGATTGGAAATGTTAAGATAGTTTAAAAGATGTACTATTTTATGAAAAAAAAATATCTTCAAAGATATAAAATTTTGTTAAAAGTTCTAAGATTTTTTTAAAAATAAGATTTTTCATCTCAGATTAAATGAAAAATAAGCTTTTTTATTGCCTTGCCATTAGCAACAAAAAAGCCATCTGGTCATCATGAGTATGCCATGTCATCAAGATAGATATAGAATGACCATTACATCAGTATAGCCTGTTGTTTGAAACCTTATAAAAGAAGTACAAAATTCATGCCCGGACAAAAGCGAACATAAGCTGTTATTCTATTATATTTGCCCACAGGTAACTAACTAATTACTGTTATAACAGCTACTCAGAGAACAATAAATATTACCAGCTGGGGTGGTGCAGAAAGATCCAAAACCGTCTTGCGAATCTCCCCAAGGACATCAGATCCTTCTGCATCCAATTGTTTTTTCAGAATTTGCAGTTTTTCTGACCTATAAAATTAGTGTAATTATTAGACAATTAATGTTAGGTAATATGAAGGGTCAATTATGAGCAATAAATATTACCAGCATTTAAAAAAAACTGCTTTTTGACCAATTGTAGAGTTGATGATGGGCCGACTTCTTCCGGGTTGTTTGATCGTCGTGTTAGATTTTCTTCTTTCACCTCACTAAAATTATCCGATGCAAAGGAAAATAGAGTAAACTCTTTTGTTATATCATGCATTCAATTTTTTTAAATGCTATATTGTGAGGTGCAATTTCAATCTATTCAACTATGAGCGGTCGATTTGGGTTATGTTAAATTCAAGTAGGTCAAATGAAAAGATTAGCTAAAAGGTGAACGAGCCAAGCAGGTAAAAAGTCGCCCAAAATGTCTTTCTAATGCATACCTCACAATTTGCTTTATTTAAAGTTTTAGATTATTATTGTAACGACTTTTTTGTAATTATGTTTAGTGCAATGGTTATTCTTTTATAAATTTTAAGGGTTTCTGGGAACCCAACACAGATCTTATCGACCCATACTGAAAAAGATCCACTTTGACCCGTTACCCAACCCATCCGACCAGATCATCTTAAACCTCTACTATTGAGAATGAGATAATCAGGATATCTGAAAGAGCAATAGAATTTTTGCATCACTTGCTCCATATAAGTCTGAAGTAAATATAGAATTTTTGCATCACTTGCTTCAATACACATGGCATATTGGCATCAAGTTGAGTATTTAAATATTTTGTCAAACTGATTTTGCAAAATCTGATGACGTGACATGTTTCATATTGGATTTGATTCTTTGAAATTGATGGCATGTATTAATTTAGGTTTTTTAAATTATCTTTTAGTAACTTCTATAAAATATTATTTTTGAATAACCTTTTTCTTATACTGTTTGCTCAAATCCAATTGTTGAAACACCAAGAACACACACTGAAACAACAAGAACAGACACTGAAACACACAAAAACAAAAAGAAACACTAAGGACACACGCAAACACCAAGAACACACACTGAAACACCAAGAACAGACACTGAAACACACAAAAACACCAAGAACATACACTTAAAACCACACACAAACACCAAGAATACACACCAACACCAAAATCAAAACTTTAGACCTATATCAAACCTAAACAAGTGGCAAGGAGATCAACCTCCCCAAATTAGCCACACTGCGGAGAATTGGATCAATTCGATTAATCAGTGAAGATAAAGAAGCAGCTGATCCAGAACGAATCATCTCCTCCGTGAAAATGCTTACCTGAAAAAATTTAAGATTTAATAAATAAATATATAAAAGCGGCATGATATCCCAAGTGACGGAAAAAACAATTATAATGCGATAATTTCATTATTGCACAACATCATACCGCCCACTGGTCTATTCCAAGCAGTGCTCCGAGGTACTCAGCAGAAGGTTGCAACAGTTGATGGTACAACTCCCCTTTGCTAGCAAGTGCAAGTCGAGTTCTATCAAGGACTGATTTTGCAAATAATGCCCAATCGTTTTCTCCATTTTTCACCATGGTTAGTGCTCGGTTCCATCCCTTCAGAACACATACAGAGATTATTGATATTGCATATGTATGTATGTGTACGTGTACGTGTGTCTATATATATGTGTGTACATATTTGTATTGATATGCATGTAGGTACATAGATATTATCATTTCCATCACACGTTATATTAGTAAACTAGTTTAGATCCCGTGTATACACACGGGTGAAAAATATCAGTAAATAAAATTTTTAAATCTTTATATGTATATTTTACAGGTGTAAAATGTATCATATACTAAGAATAGAAAATAAAACTCAAAATATGTAAAAAACTAATACATAATTGGGTTTCGAAAATACATTAACTACTATCTAATATAATTTGATTTTCATTTATTATTTGATTGGAAATAAAAGTTACATAATTAGATTTTAAAGTTTCATTAGGGACAATTTAAAATAAATGTGTTTTATTAGTATAAATAGCTTAGACCCCGTGTAATACACACGGGTGAAAAATATCAATACATAAATTTCTTAAATTTTATTTATGTATTTTACAGGTGTAAAAATGTATTACTGTATATTAAGGATATAAAACAAAATTCAAAATATGTAAAAAATAATATACAATTGGGTTTCGGAAATACGTCAATTTCTATTTAATGTAATTTGACTTTCATTTACTATTTGATTGAAAATAAAAATTACATAATTAGATTTCAAAGTTTTTTTATAATAAAGGATAATTTAAAAATAAATGTGTTTTATTAGTATATTATTAATTTATTAAAAGATATGAGTGCATTTAATAAAAGAGAGGCGAGAAAACAATGATGAGATTGAATATGGTGACGACACGTGGCATACAAAAACCTTTCTTTATTATATAGTATAGATTAATATTTTCTTTAAATATATATTATTGTTAAAAGATGGATGTGCATTTAATAAGAGAGAGAAGCGGAAAAAAAATGATGAGAATGAATGTGGAGGCGATGAAAAACCTTTATTTATTATATAGTATAGATATCTAAGAAAAGTTTAAAGTGAGTCTAGACTTTTTTAAGTTATACCAATTTAGGTGGTAAGTCGAATAAAATAAAACATTATTATATATTAAAAAAAATATATCACGTGGGTCCACTTTTTTAACTACATCTATATAGATGGGTATTATTTATTTGTTTGCAAATTTAAATACAGGGAAAACACCACAAAATAGTAATCAAGTTTAAAACTAATTAGGTCACTCACCATGGTATACCCGAGGGTGTAGTATACCGTGTAAAATGCGTATTGAGTGACTTAATTAGAACACTTTTAAAACTTGGTTACTATTCTACAAAGTTACCCCTTAAATATATGTAGCTGAGTTTGATTTTTCAAATATATATTTTATTTAAATTTTCTGAAAAATATAAATATTATACAAAAAATCAGTTTTATTTTATCACTAATTGGTAACAATAATAATACTATTAGTAATAACAATACTAGCAACTATAATTGAAGTAAGAAAATTGGTCATTTTGATAAAAGTAAAAATGGCGTGAAAGGGTAAAAGTACAGGTTTTATATTAATTCAGGGGTTTTTTAGTCATTATGTGATACTTAGAAGTCCAGTGGTAATATGGTTATTTTAAGAAACTTGAAAATGGAAGGTAAAAAACGTCAACAAAGGGACTTGAACCAGGGCCGGGTTCTTTGCCACTAGACCAAACTCCTTCATGGTATTAATGCTTCTTTAGATAACTATTAATACATAATGGTACACTATAGACAGGTTAATTACCTTCCAGCAGTAAATCAGATCTTCATTGTTGTCTGATGAAAGTATGAGGTTCTCAAGAAGAAGAGTGATGAGATACATAATTTTCTGTGGAGTAATGACAATTGTCAAGCTTGATATACTTAAACCACTTAATAAATAATAATAAACTTTTAGTTAAAGTACCTCTGGCTTAGCATTCTTTAACACCTCGTAGCTCCTTTCAATGGCTGCCCTTACAGTAGAATCAAGGGCAATGTCCAAAAAGAGAAGATCCTTGATAATGACAGTAATGGCTTCAGTTCCTGGCGTGCCTCTAGCAATCCCTGGATAAAAAGAAAAAAAAATTAAGGAGAATTAAATTAGGGTGATTTCTATCTGCAAATAGTTTACTGGGAAGAAAACTTTCAAGTACCTCAAGAAGGGTTCCACATTCTTATCTTCAACGTGCTCTAGAACAAATTGAAGCAATTCCTGTATGACCCTTTGTGAGTTGAAGAGTTTGTAGTTCATGAAATTATCACCAGAATGCTAGAACTAAATAAGGAATGGAAAAATAACTAAAAATATACTCTCTTTTTTTTTATTTTACTCTGAACTGAGTCTTAATTAACTTTTATTATGTGTAACTTGTATTACTTGTACAATAAAAGTTTATGATAAACTTCATTAAATAATAATGTATAAAGTAGAGATAAAAGTATAGCTCGCCTTCATATATGGTAATAATATTCATATTAAAACTCATTATCTTCCTACAGGCCAACCAAACATGATAATGGAATGTAATGATCCATTCCATTTCCTTGCTGATTCCTTTACCTCGTCCATTCCGTTCCTTTTTCATCTCATTCCAGCCAACCAAACAGATCCTAAAGATGAGAGTAGATGCATCCTAATTCCTAAGAAAGAAAACTTACTGGAAAACCAGATGGCAAGCCAGATATAGGACTTATTTTCACCCCAACCATGCCTCTTCCCTAACAATAATAAATAAACGACTAAGTTTCTCTTTTTTTCTTGAAAAAAGATCTGGATACTGACACTACCTCAGATATATAGCCCGTGCAGTTCGAAATTGCAGACTCAAGATCTGCACCTGAATGAACTGCCTGCACAAAAATGACATTAGGACAGAGGTTTTTTAGATGGTACAGAAGTAAAAAGTAGATAAAAGAAAAAAGGGCAAACTGCACGAAATAAAAGTGAATTTTACATTTTCTTTTCCCAGTTTTAACAATCAAATTTAAATGAAGCACAAAATAAAAATCAACTTACAATTTATTACCGACATTAGTAACCAACCTCATTTTAACTAACTTTACCTATGTGGCACGGGTTAATGCCATGCCAGCCGTCGCATTAGATGCCACATACGCAACAAAAAAACCTTTATGCTGGAAAAAAATTAAGAAAACAATTACTGTACAAGTTTGCAACAATGGTTTTTTCTTAATTATATTGGAAAATCACTATTTAATATCACATCCGATGTCTTGCTAGCATATGCATATACACTAAAATGAAAGAATAAGATATCACGCCAACAATTAAAAATCCACGAAAACTGACATAAGGTCATTAGTTGATACGATAGGTAATAAAATGTAACTTGGTTGCTAAAATATGTCATAAAATGTAAGTTGATTACTATTTTGTGCCAAACTGAATGTTGGTTGTTAAAAAATGGGGAAAAGTGTAAAGTTTGTTTCTATTTCATGGGGTTACCCATCAAAAAATAACTTTCACCTTTAATGTTCTCACGTAGTTTCCAAGATCACGCAAAAGGCCCTCTTTTTGGTCTTCTGTGAAGTTTGGCTCATTGTGAATGGCCCGATCATAACTTAGAAGTCGTTCTTTTGTTATTCCATTTGAATTCAATGTGTCCCAATATACACTAATGTCCAAGTCACTTTTGATATAATTAATTAGTGCCTGCAAGGAGCAAGTAATATGTGATTGTTCCTGGCAAATAATAAGTTCCAAGATAGCTTTTTTTGGATAAAATAACAATGTACTTTCACTATTGTCCCGTTTTAGTAAGTGTTCTTTATCTGTGTGTTTAAGTCATTAAAAGATGGTTTTTGTCCAGTTTGGGTCACTATGCGGACTTTTTTTTATCCATTTGGGTTATTAAGTCAAACGGTACAACAGCCGTCTTGTAAAGGCTTAAATGTACAAAACAATGTATAATGGCTACAACGGGACAAATATGCCAAAAAAAACAATAAGAATCAGCTGGACATGATATATACCTGACAGATCACAACATCATCAGGGCTTGTGTTATTATGCAACTTCTGATGCCATTCTCCATCATTCCTCCCTTACATTTATTGTTTTTCTACACTTGGCCAAAATAGTCTAACTTTAGGTTTATGCAAATTTAATGAAGTAAACGATTGTGGCATTTGGTTTGGTCGGTGTCAAGAAACACTATGGGTATGGTTTGATAACAGGTTGGAATGGGATTGGGAATGGGTATGGATTTATAAACCCACCCCGTTAGATGTGTATGAAGAGTTTCCAATTTTATGGGTATTCACCTAATTCCGTCAAATCCACACCCATAAACCAAACACCCCCAGAGAACTTACTTATACCTGAACAACCAGGATTTCATCATGGATTCGCTGCCCAACATCCCCTTCACCTCCACGTCCAACACTTGACATGATCATACGCAAAAGTTCACTATGTTGTGGATAACTTTTGTAAACATTCTGAAGCTTGTCTATGAGCCGGTCCTGAGCTTGGCTAATCTCACTGCACCAAACAGAGGAATGAAAATCATGCAAAAATTTACAATTGGTCTTGATCGAGATCTGATCCCACCAGTCCATTTACATGACCCAACGGGTAAAAAAAGTTGATCCAATAAATCGACCCATTTAGGCATATCAATACATGGGTCGATCCATGATTCATATAGGTTGGTCCAATTAAAAATTTTAAACTAAAACTTTTATTTTTAGCATGTTCTGTAGACTAGCAACATACTTTTCAAAATTATCTGTTTTGGAAATTATACTCTTTTATGTCCTAACATGTTATTTAAAGTTTTTGAAATTGGATAGTAAGGAAGTGATACGACAGCAGGGGCATATGGGAATGTAAAGGGATGAATTACCACTGAAAGGTTGGAGGGAAATAAAGGGTAGTAATTGCATCATCAAGTCAGAGTTATTGCTTCATCAATGTTTACTTTTAAATACCGTGTTCTTGTTTTTAGTTTGGGTGTCTTGATTTTTATCTAATTTAGTTATGTGATCAGAATTGTGGAGACTAGCCCCTCTCGAATCGGGCCAACTATCCTTGTTTTGGTTTATTTTAATTAATCAAATTTCTGGGTCATATCAGGAAGTGTACAAAAGTAATTACCAAATAGGGGGAAAATATACTAGATATAGTTACCAGATAGGGCCAACAGAAAACTTCAATTACCAAACTACACCATTGTCATAACTTTAATTACCAGGTTGGGACATCAAATATATAATTAGCAAATAAGATCATTTTGGAAAGTACATTATGATTCTATGGAAGTTGCCCTTTGTTTTTCTCCTTTTTAGTTCGTTGGATTGTGGGTCTGATTCTGATCCATCAGCTAATGGGTCAGATCAGGATCGATTTAGTTGGATCATGGCTCAGAAAAGATCATTAGCCGATATGATTCAGATCAGGTCCATTGACGGTCCCTAGTTGTAAATAAGGTTATTTTGGGGTTTCACCAAAACTGGTAGCCCATAAGATTGACGGACAAAAATATCGTGAAAGAGGCTCATGTACGAGCCTACAAGATTTACCGTGGCTTTACACAGTAGTTTTTATTCCAAACTAGTTGTCTTGTAGCCATAAACCACATCCACACAAGAATTCCTGCAAGACCTAATTCATCAGCATCTTTGGCTTCTTCAATCAAATCTGCTGCAATATTAAATCTGAAAGGAGCAAGAAGAACACATGATTATCGTTAGTGACTAAGTATATAAGATAACAAGCAAGAAGATAATTATTACAATCAAATACAGCTAGATGATTGAATATAAAAAGACTGTTCTAAATTATCAACCCTCTTGTTCATGTAAATATAAGAAATCTCAAGTGAAAACCTGTGCATAAAAGACTGTTCTGCCACACTTTCCAGTGATGATATTTTGTCTAACAAGTCCTTGGCAGTACCCTTCCCGTCACCAGCATCCTTCACGAGGTAAAATATGAGTGATAATAACAATACAAATGAAGTAAAGAAGTTCCTGATTTAAAAATAAGCAAGGAGAAACCTTTATTGGCTTCTTGGGTTCAGTGAACTCAACATAAAAATCTGAATCATTATCCTTAACCCAATTTTCACCATGACGAAGGACAAATGGCATGCCCACAAAAGTACCTTCTTCGATGTCTAATTCGAACGTTTGTATCTGCAATATGTAACATTGCAAATAGTGGCAAACCTTGTTACTAGCACCATCAACAGAGATTGTAGAAAACTGTGTTTCAGCAGCCTTATCTAAGGAGATGGAACCTACAGGTAACAAATTTACAGGTGGTACCTGCAATATTCACATAATAAGTTATTACCAGTATAGGCCTATTGAAAAGTAGAGAAGTTAATATTCTATAGTTTATTAAACGTTTAGATTGTTTGCCTAAAGCAGTTATTGCATACAGAATTTTATTGGCTATTTTTGTGATTGCTGCTTTAGCAGAGATGAGCACTTTCTAAACTCAGTTTAATAAAAAAATATTTATATACTATCTACAAATTTGCAGGAATGACTTAATTAATTAGCAACGATATCCATCAAAAATGAAATTTTGGAGAAAACTGGCTGCAAAGATTTGATTGAATAATTTGTATCAAAGAATTTAAGTACCAAATTTCCATTTATCATCTAGAATGATAATACCTTTTATTTAATTTTCATCTTTAAGGCCTCATTTTATTAATTAGATCATTTTTTCATAAGGCCGAGTGGCCGACAAGAACTTAAAGACGGCCCTCATCATCATCACAATTATCTTCCTGGTGGCAAGATTAATTACAAACAAAATTATGGAACTTGCCAGCCACTCCCCAGCTTTCTCTGACAGTGACCAGTGAAGAGTGAGTGTGCCCTCCATGTCTGTTGCCAAATGAACTCTGGTTTTACTTGAAGCATTTGTTACAAGTACCTTAAGAGATAACCAGTCTTTAGAACATAAAATATAAAAATGAGATTGCATTTCTGAATGGTAACACCAAAGAAAAAAAGTGAATAAGTTATCTTACCAAAAGCTCTTTATCAGCAAGTCTATACGTCTTTTTGTTTAGAATATTAGTATCAATTTGTTCTCCTATTGCTTTAGAGAAAATCTCTAGCGCAGACAAATCTTTTGGTTTGATGGAGGTTTTTTCCTTCACAGAGACTGGAGTAGGTTTCTTGAGAAGTTGCATTATATCCCTCTTTTTCCGGTTAATTCTTTCAAGAGTGAAGAAATTTTTTTTCCCTAACTGCTTTTGAACCTTTGCTTTTATCTCTCCTTTGGCAATTTTCTTTCGTATGTCATCAACAGAATTACCCTTTTCAAGTTCCCTTTGCAACTCTTTTCTTGCTTCTTCAAATTCTTTCTGTTACAATGCATCAAGTCAGTTAAAAGAACAAAACAATAGAAAGTAGTGAGTAGAGGTGTCAAAATATCGGGTTGGGTAACGGATCAAAACCAGTTTGGGAATGGTAATTTCTAGTACGTAACTTAACAGATCGTTGGGATATTTAAGCCAGCACTAATGACATTTCAGTTTTGCATATGATTCGTATTAAATTTGAAGAATTACAAGGACATTATCAGAAGTTCAAAATCGAACTTCAAAGAAAAATGCTGATTACCAAATTTCCTGTCAAAATAGCACTGTTTAATCTTAATAATCTTATACACCAATACTAACCTGAAAAATGTAAGATTATAGTAAGCACCATTGAATATTTAGTTAGTACCCGGAATATTATGTTTATACGTGCATTGTAAATTGCATTTTATCCTAGTTCCAAACTAACATTACTTTTGAACTTGTTCAGAAACAAACCCTTTAACAACAAAATAGTTAGGCTGCTCCATGTAAATAATAAAAGATTATAGATATTGGAAAATCTGTAAGTTGTAATAAATAACTAACCTTTTCTTGTTCAGGGCTATACGTTTGTTTCCCATTTCTCTCCCATCTCAAATATGCTTGAATTTGTACAAGGTCTTCAGGAACTCTGACATTAGAAACTAGCTTCTCTCTTGAAGGGAACTTGACATAAAAGTTTCGACCATTATCTTTGTACCTACATTGGAGTGGGGCACATGAAAGTAAGATGTAAAGTTTAATATGAACTCCAACACCAACAAACCTCAGAAAGATAATGACTTACCATCTATCCTGTCTTTCATCTACTATTAGGAACTCTATAGCTTCAAGGATCATCAATCTCTAATTTGACGAAGGAATTGGAACCGTACTATAAGAAAATAACAGATAGATGTTATTTTCATACCAATCGGAATAAAATATCACTAGACATGTGATATTATGTCATTCACATATATATAATGGGCTAATGTATGTGGATTGCACCTTTATGTTGTCAAAAGCCCACAAAGCGCACGCCTTGGCTCCCAGGCGCAGCCTTATCGCCTCGCTTCAAAAGCCCCATTTTGAGGCACGCTCAGGCGCATTTTCCGGCCAAATTCTGGCTAAAAATCTTCTGAAAAGGTCTGAAACACTTACTAGCGCTAAACAAGCCTGGAATCAACCTAAAGTAGCCCAAAACAAACCCAAAACATGTCTAAAACCTCTAAAAATGGTATTTTATACTATGCGCCTCACTTAAAAAAGCTCTCGCTTTTTAAGCGCCTTGCACCTAGGCTCCAGACGAGGCCTATGCGCCTTGACAACATAGGGCCACCTATGCATTCAACTTTTTACAGTAAGGTCACTGTTACACTGAAACTACTTTACAGGACATCCAAGAATGTATCCAGTCTTGTTTATACCAAAAACATGCCTAATTACAAAAATGCCTGTATAAACATTGAAAACACAAAATACCCCTATAACAATCGATCAAAAGTAGTGATTTGATGTAAAAAAAACTAAGATGCATTTGCCATTTTACAATATTTTGGCATGCTTTTTGGTAAGATTTGTATAATCGCAGCGGATGCATATTTAGGTGCCCTATAAAGTAATTCAATATTTGGGTGGCCTTAGTGAAAAAAGTTGAGTACTTGGTTGGCCTTATATATTATCCCTATTTTGAGTAACCTACTTTCAGAAAGGGGGTTCTAAGAGCTTGGTTGTTGAATACTTTAGAGCCTTCAGGACAACGGCTGGGAAGCACCCACCTGAAAAAATGAAAAAAAATTATGGAAATATATAAACAAATCCTACAAAAAATAAAATCGAGAACTACATTCACATAAAACAACCTACTCTTTTTTATTTTGCGTACAACCCCAATGTAAATATAGATGGTCAGTACTATCAGAAATTTGAATCTCTAGTAGGGCAACAGAAGAAATTTTAATATCAACCTGTAAAATTAAGAAGTAATTCCTGTTTCAATACATGGAAGTCTATGAAATCTAATATTCATTGAAAAAGTTAGAATCTAACAAGCACACCGTCCAGTTATTCAGGAAACTACATATACTTATTATTTCCTAATCTGTAGATACCTGCATCTCAATATCTCCTTTCAGTTTGAACCTCCCTCCCACCTGCTACACAGAAAGAAGAATCTATCAAATTCGTTCATCTTCATATGCCTTGAGGTAAAAGCATTCCAAAATAATAACCTTTCCAGCTACAGCAGTACATTCCTTTACCAAATTCAGATATGTTCAAGATTTAGCTGTTAGTATAAGGCTAACTAAATGATAACAAACTACAATGAATGTATCTCAGTCTACATATACATATACATATACATACACATACACATACACATACATGAATTATATTTCTACTTCAAGTTAATTTCCACAAGAAACAGATAACAATGCATGATTTTCAAAAACTGCTAGATAGTTCCACTGTCTGTACCGAACTTATTTATCTAAATAATCGTATTTCATGACACTTAAACGACAATTAGTTACCTCAGAAGATGGATCGGTGGCTAAAACTGCTTGTGGAAACCATGAAACCACACGACTTCTCGGCAAAGTCGATTTCCACAGGCTCAATCTCTGACCACGGAAATAGTTAGATAATAATGAGGGCGACGAGAACCTTCGTATCTGAGAATTGGCTTGAGCACCGATGCCGTTAGAATTGGTTTTGATTTGATGCTCCAAAACCGTGGGCAGAAGCAAACCGTGCCCTACCGAATTACTCATAGCCCCCTTTCCGTTAATCAATTCAATGTAAACCCTCACGGAACGATGATCAGTGCGGCGGATACACACAAATACAATTACACATTCACGAAACGTAGAATTGTAGTGAATTCATTACGAAGAAGTTGCATTTGAATTTGGATGAACTGGTTTTACGTTTATGATCAGAGAGATGCAATGTGTGAATATCTCCAAAGTAGGATTGGTTAAGTGTGGTTACAAGTCGCCCAAAATGAGGATTGTCGTCATCATTAAAATTGGAAATCGATGTGACGTTATATATCTAAATCAAGTGAAAGTGTTTTGGGTTGGTGAGTCATGATTCATAAGTATTTAACACGACTTTATTATTTTTATTCATGATGACATTATTAAATTAGTTAAATCAGTCTTTTTTTTTATTTAAATCAACTAAAATTAACTAATTTTTAATTTTTTTATTCTAAATTTTGTCTATGATTTTGTTTTTTATTTTACTCTAAATTTTGTATATAAACTTAATATATTTTTTTAATTAATTTAAGTTAACTTTTGTTTTTTTAATTTGTATGTAAATTTCAAAATAAAATTAATAACAACAATAAAAATTTTACTAATAAATAAAAAAATAAGTTAATATATTTGGATATTATATAATGTTCAAACATATAATAAATAGTATAATTAGATCGTTAGAAACTTGAAATTGTTATAATTATATAATGTTTAGAAATAAAGTCATGCGATTCTAGAAACGTCTTCTTGTGCCGGTGAATTTATTCTTGTCGAATAAAAACGTTTTCAAAAGATTCTTGTAACTGTTTGAAAATTTTCTCGCTTATTTTTTCGTGAGCCCAAGCTATACCTAATAAATAAGTAATTGATTGAAAAAAAATTCATTTATTGTTTCACAATTATTTAATATCTGCGTTATAATTATTTCCTTTATGAATATTTCATTGCATAATATTTCTTTTGTTTTTTCTGATTATTAATAATTGTTTGATATTTTATTGATCTAAGTATTTCTTTAATAATATTTCATTTACTTAACACATCATGATGGTAGGTCTCATCAACTTGTGTTTCCCAACACTCTCTTATATTAAATATATAAATTTATTTAATTATTTTTATAATTTTTTGTTTCCTGTCTATCTTCTATTAAATAATAATCTATACTATATAATAAATAAAGGTTTTATAGAGTCACGTGTCGCCTTCATATTCATTCTTATTATTTTTTTTTCGACTCTCTCTCTTATTTAATGCACTTCTATCTTTTAATTTAATAATAATATATACTTAAAGAAAATATTAATTATAATAATAAAACATATTTATTTTAAATTATCTCTTATTATAGGAAACTTTGAAATTTGATTATGTAACTTTTATTTCATTCAAATAGTAAATAAAAATCAAATTACATTAAATAGTAACTAACGTATTTTCGAAAACCAATTATATATTAATTTTTATAAATTTTGAGTTTGTTTTTATCCTTACTATGTGTAATATATTTTTACACCTGTAAAATATATAAATAAAGATTTAAAAATTTTATATATTAATATTTTTCACTCCGTGTGTAGACACGGTATATAAACAAGTGATTTATATAAACTAGTTTTTACCACCCGGCTTCGCGGTGGGTTGGTTTGACTCGAATCCCAGACTCGTTATAGTGTACGATACCAAAAACACACTCGAATTTGAATTTAACTTAGTCTTTAATAAAATTTAAACCAAAACGTTAACAAAAATTTTTTTACAAAAAACGGCGCATTCCGTTATTTAAAAAACTTAACGAACGATAGTTATCATAGAAAACGGTGTCGGGCCCATCGTTAATAAAATTTAAACGAAAACGTAGGCGCAATGGTAAATTTAATGTTAATAGAAAGGAAACATAAAATTAAATAAAAAAAAGAAAAAACGAATTAAAAAATACCGCTTCAGGTCGTCGAAAACCATAAGGCGAATACCGATACAGATTCCGATAATACCAATATCGACAATGATGTTGTTCGCCCATAATAAGTTCGGCCCGAAACGTACCACAAAAAACAATTTGCCAAAAATAAAATACTCTATTATTTTATATGAAAAAATAAGTAAATTTATTTTTTTCTTATATTAAATTTCCTAAACGTGTTAAAAATACATGACAAAATTTCTTAAGCTAATTTAGTATATTAAAGTCACTTAACTTGTTTAAAATACATGATTAAAAAATTAAATAATAACTTATGTATTTAAATTTGTTGACGTAAATAAAACTATTATTTTAAAAACTAGCTAACACTAACTTATAAAAGTTATGTTATTAACAATAATACTAATAGCAATAACTCTATTAAATATAATAAAAGATAAAAAAAAATTAAAAAAATTAGTTTTTACAAAAATATTGATTGATGTACTTGTGGAGCCAAGAAAATATTGATTTGACTATCTTGTCATATCAAAAGTTGTAAAATATTTATATTTAAATTTATATATAAAAAGTGGTGTATGAAACTCATATCTATTTGACAAAAACCAAAAGTTTTTTTTAAATAGTGTTGATGAAAAAACTTATTTATTAAAATGGGTTATTTGTAAAATAAAAGTATCGATTCTCAAAAAGTGGTGTATGAAACTCATATCTATGATTATATTTATACATAAAGTTTAGTCAACAATGAAATAGAATTAATATAGATACAAGGGAAAAATCAGATATATATATATATCTGTATTTTATAACACTCCCCCTTATATATATATTACTACTTATTATACACTATTAACAACATACTTCAGAATAATGTTAATTTTGTACTTCGAGACCAAGAAAATAAACTGATACTACTGGATGAGTTATGTTGTCTCATTAAAAACCTTACTAAGAAAAAACCAGTGGGACAAAACTTAGTTAAGGGAAAAAGAGTAGAGCATGTATAATGCTCCCCTGAATTTAACTAATATCTTTCAATCTTCGAAGCCTTATCTTCTGTGATAATTGCTCAAAAGTGCTTCTAGGTAGAGATTTTGTAAACAGGTCAGCTAGATTTTCACTTGACTTGATTTGACGAACATCGATTTCCCCTTCATTTTGCAGGTCATATGTTGAGAAGAACTTTGGTGAGATATGCTTTGTTCTGTCACCTTTGATGTATCCTTCTTTGATCTGAGTTATGCAAGTTGCGTTGTCTTAGTAGATAATCGTCGGTTCCTTCTTGATCTGTTCTAAACTGTATGCTTCTTGTATGTGATTAATCATCGATCTCAACCACACACATTCTCGACCGGCATCATATAGTGCTATCAACTCGGCATGATTTGATGACGTTGCAGTAACGATGTGTTCCCGAGTCTCATTTAAGGATGGAAAAGAAGGGAAAAGAATGGAAGGGTAATGGAACCCTTGTTCCAGAGTTTTTTTTAAGGGGAAAAAAGAAAGGAAATGGGAGGAAGGATGTTCCAGAGTTTTTTTTAGGAAGGATTTGAAGGGAAAGTTAGCATAATCTCCATCCTTCCATTTTGGAGAGATTTGGAGAGAATGGAAAAGAAGAGAAAAGAGAGGAAAAGAAAGGAAATGAACACTTTCTTTTCTTTTCCCTCCTTTAGTAAACTCGGGAACATAGCGTAAGTGTCTCCTTTGTTTACCTCCAAGAAATTGTTGTACCACCGTATGTGAATACGTAACCTGTCTGAGATCGTGCTTTATATGGATTTGATAGATATCTAGCATCAGCATACCCAACAAGCTGGGACTTTTTATCCTTCTGGTAGAAGATACCTAAGTCTCGTGTCCCGCAAATATACTGGAATATGTATTTTATTCCATTCCAATGTCTACGTGTTGGGTTTGAACTATATCTCCCTAACACATATACCGGGAATGCAATATCAGGTCTCGTATTATTCGTGAGATACATCAGTGCACCGATCGCACTTAAGTAGGGTACTTCTGAACCAAGTACTTCTTCGCCCTCTTCTTGTGGGCGGTAAGGATCCTTATGTGGATCTAGCGATCGGGCCACCATAGGTACACTATACAGATGAGCTTTATCCATATTGAAACGTACTAACATCTTTTGGATGTAGTTTGATTGATGTACGAATGTACCGTTGCACAAATATACGAACTGCAGGTCGAGACATAACTTTGTCGTGCCAAGGTCTTTCATTTCAAATTCTCTCTTTAGCAATTGAGCAGTTTTTTTATCTCTTCAGGAGATCTGATTATGTTTATATCATCAACATAAGCTGCTATTATAGTGAACTTTGAGGATGATCTTTTTATAAAGACACATGGGTTGATTACATCATATTTGTATCCTTCTTTTTTGAGATATTCACTGAGTCGATTGTACCACATATGACCCGATTGCTTTAGACCATATAGAGATATCTTAAGTTTTATAGCACACATATATTGTGGTGTTGATTTTAATGCTTCATGCATTTTTAGTCCTTTGGGAATTTTCATGTAGATGTCATTTTCCAATGTCCCGTACAAGCAGGAGGTGATGACATCCATAAGTCTTACCCGAAGTCCTTTAGAGATTGTTAGGCCGATTAAGAATCTAAGGGTTATTGCATCCACTACATGAGAATATGTTTCCTCATAATCAACTCCTGGGATCTGGGAAAACCCTTGTGATACAAGTCGTGCCTTATATCATACAATCCCATTCTTTTCATTTCTCTTTATTGCAAACACCCATTTATAACCTACTGGGTTGACGTCTATGGGTGTCCGAACTACAGGTCCAAAAACATTTCGCTTTTCTCAGCCTTTAAGGCATCTTGCCATTTTAGCCAATCATTTCTTTGCATGCACTATTCTATAGTTTTAGGTATGTAATCGTTTTCATTAATAACATCAATTGCTATAGCATATGCGAATATATATTATCAACACGTGTTTTATCTCGGTTCCACATTGTACTATCTTGTACATAATTGATAAAGATCTCATGTTTATTTGGTACCGATTTTTCTTCTGGAATTTCATTTTCCTCTGGAGTTATAGTCTCTTCCGGGACATTTACTTCTTCTTGGGTTTCAGTTAGAACATTTCTTGAGTTTTCACCAACTGCTATATATTGCTCTTTTCGTTTTCGTGGGTTCTTGTCTTTGGAACCGATTGATCTCTCATGCTTTATTTGTATTGTAATCTCTTATGATATTACTTCAATTCAAGCATGTACATTTGATGCTGGTATATGTGATTTTGTCACTCTGGGGTCGAAATTTGACAAAGATGATGCGTCCATGTTAGTTCTTGTGTTACCGGTCTTTCTTTATTCTTATCTCCCCCTAAGACTGGGAATATTTTCTCATCAAACTAACAGTGAGCAAACAGTGCTGTAAACATGTCTCCTGTTAATGGTTCTAAATATTTAATAATATATCGTGAGTTAAAACCAATATAAATGCTCAGTCTTCTCTTTGGTCCCATTTTGGTACGTTGTGGTGGCGGTATTGGTACATAGACCGCACAACCAAAATTTTTGAGGTGGGACATACTTGGCTCTCTTCTGGAGACCAATTGTAATGGGGAGTATTCGTGATACCAATCTGTCACACCCCGACCGATGGCGGAATCATCAGGGCGGGACATGTAAGACTGTTCATAGCACCTGGTTGACTAAATTGAAATATATTAAAGTTAAATTTCCATTACAAATAATCCAAGTACAAACCAAATTCAAACAAGAAACATAAAACAATTCATAAAGTTCTTGATTTAAATTGCTAAGTCCAAATCCTATGTTGAACACGTCTTGAATCAATCTCACATATTGGGGCCTGAAACATGAATAAAATAAAGTCAACTAAAAAGTTGGTGAGTATAACAAAGTTGTATGTAGATAGCATATAGTTGAAAACAAATCCTTTACAAAACATGATAAAATAAGGCATTTATGGGGAGCAGCTATTGTGTAACCATGTACAACCAAACCTTGTAACTAGCATGCAAAAATCGTGTTGTCGGTTTCAATCACCGCGCACCAAGGGTGGGTTTGTCAGACTCAATAGATCTATCATTGAAAACCGTCGGCTTGTATAGTTAATGATTGCACATAAGAGCATACAAAGGTTAGCACACCTAGCACTCGGGCACAAAGCTCAAATTTTGCACACATGTATGTAAATAGGATTTTTGCACTTGTGTTGTTTGTGTAAATGTAAATGTGTAATGTGTAATGTGTATAGAGTTCATGTTCCACCCCAAAAGTGTAAAAGAGTAAAAGGGGTTGTGAATACTCACTTGGTATGGAAGTGTAGCTAACAAGGATTATAGATAGCAAATATGATCCTCGAAATGCACAATTTAACCTAAAGAGTAATGTGTATTGAATCAAATAGATGCATACAGTTTAAGTCTAAAATGAAAGTTGAATTTGTGCATAAAACTATTGATTTGTATTTAAAAAGTATTGAATAAGATATATAGAGTTTGAAGTAACATATTTTTGAAACAATTTGATTAGGTTTGAATTGAATAAATATATAATTATAGTTTATGAAAGAATGTAAATATTAATTGTAATTAAGTATAAATAAATAAATGAGTTTGATTTAAATTGTAAATTAAATAGATAATCATTATCTTATTTATTTATAAATTTTGTAACTTAATTATTTAAAATATCATTTAAGTGTAAGATAGTAAATATGAATTTAATTTTCATAAACTTTTAAATAAATTATATTTATGCCAAGATTAAACTTTTAATCCATTTTTGAATACAGAAAACATATTTTTATAAAATCTGAAACATTTACTGATTAAAATATATAAAATTATAATTCTGATAAAAGTTCTGAATCTCACACGACCGTGCCTCGGAAGGGCACGATCGTGCTCAAGCCACGGGCGCGACCGCGCTAGTCGGGGCGCGACCGGGTTGATCAACAGGAGCACAATCTAGACAAGTCAACAGGCACGACCGTGCCTTAGCCAGGCACGGTCGTGTCTATGATCTTTAGACACAACAGAGACTAGCCCAGAGGGCATGACAAGGTCTGGACAGGAGGACACGACCGCGCTGCTAATCGGCACGACCGCGTTTCATGAGGCACGGCCGCGCTAGATGATTAGCGCGACCGTGTCTCTTCCAAATCAGACACGAATTGAACAATTCTTGTATTTATAGTGTTGGAATTGATAGGGCTTTTGATTACTGAGTCGATACAAGTCTATTAGGATATTTTAATTGTATTAACAACATTTTTAACAGAGGATTCGATTAAATTATTTTAAATAAAAACATCGATTCTGATTCGGGGAAAATTCTATGATGGAAGCCTAAATTATTATGGGGCTTTCGATATAGAGACTAATTAACTGAAATAAATGATTTCAATTACCCGAAACAGTAGAGGATTGATAGAGATCGGCAAGAAAGGAGCTCCGGCGTCGACGGCTTGAGTTCCGGCGATCTTCACTGCAACTCCGGCCAATCCAAAAAGCCTGAGAACTTCAGGGATGATGGAATATCGAGACTCTGCTGCTGGATTGAGAAGATTCGGATCGAACAGCGGATTCTAGTTTCTTGGAAAGCTTGAGAGAGTTTTTAGAAATTGGTAATATGAAACTGAGACGTTTGAGGAATTCGATAACTGTGATTCATTCGTTAAGGGGAAAAGAAACGGATGACTGTTACGGATTTCCAATGATCGGGTGATTAAACTGCATTTACGTTTCAACTGTTACGCAGGCGCGACCGTGCCTAGGCACCAGGCGCGATCGTTCCAGGACCAGTCGCGCGATCGTGCCGAGGCACTTGGCGCGACCGTGCCAGGACGAAGCACGACCGTGCTAAACTAGGGTTTCTTGACATTTTTCAACTTTAGTCCTTGACTTTTCAGGTTTAATGTGTTTGAATTAAATAGTTTCTTGCATAGTGTTTAAATGTATATAATCGAGCAAAACTTGTAAATTTGTATTGAATCATTGCATTTCGTTTAAGGTAAGCAAAATATTAAGGCAGTGCACGAACATTGAATTTGAAATTGCATTACATTGCATTGAAATATGAATACTAAATTCCGAGATGTTACAGTCTCCCCATGTTGAGAGAATTTCGTCCCGAAATTTAGCTAGAGGTTACAACAGTATCAATAAAGAGATGAGGGTACTTGAGCTTCATTTGGTCTTCTCGTTCCCAAGTGAACTCAGGACCACGCTTAGATTCCCAACGAACTTTGACAATAGGAATGCGACTTCGCTTGAGCTGTTTGACCTCGCGATCCATAATTTCCACCGGCTTCTCGACGAAGTGCATCGTTTCATCAATGCGCACGTCGTCAAGCGGTATATGGAGATTTTCATCAGCGAGACACTTCTTCAGATTAGATATATGAAATGTAGGATGCACATTGCCAAGAGATGGAGGTAACTCGAGTTTGTAAGCCACTTTCCCAATCCTTTCAAGGATTTTGAATGGACCAACATAACGAGGTGCTAACTTGCCTTTCTTTCCAAAACGGACCACACCCTTCCATGGAGACACCTTTTGAAAAACAAGGTCACCGACTTGGAATTCCAAGGGTTTTCGACGTTTGTCGGCATAACTCTTTTGCCGACTCCTCGCTACTCGAATATTATCACGGATTTGAATAATCTTGTCGGAGGTTTCTTGAATTAACTCGGGACCAGTGATTTGTGCTTCACCAATCTCACTCCAACAGAAAGGTGAACGACACTTGCGACCATAGAGAGCTTCGAATGGAGCCATGTTGATACTTGTGTGGTAGCTATTGTTGTAAGAAAACTCAATGAGGGATAGATGTGAATCCCAATTGCCACCAAAATCGGTTACACAAGCTCTAAGCATTTCTTCAAGAGTTTGGATTGTTCGCTCGGTTTGACCATCAGTTTGCGGATGGTAAGCAGTGCTCAAATCCAATCAAGTACCAAGAGCCTTTTGGAGAGATTGCCAAAATCGAGAAGTGAACCGGGCATCTCGATCAGATATTATGTTCAAAGGAACACCATGACGGCTCACGATTTCGTCGATGTAAATTCGGGCTAGTTTCTCAACCCGATAGTCTTCACGAATAGGTAAGAAATGAGCAGATTTGGTGAGTCGATCAATGATCACCCAAATACTATCATATCCACTCGAGGTGCGAGGGAGTTTGGTAATAAAATCCATAGCTAGATTCTCCCATTTCCACACGGGAATTTCGGGTTGTTCGAGTAAACCAGATGGACGTTGATGTTCGGCTTTGACTTTGGAACAGGTTAAGCATTTAGCCACATAAAGAGCAATCTCTTTCTTCATACCAGGCCACCAATAAAGTTGGCGAAGATCTTGGTACATTTTATCCGCACCAGGATGAATAGAATAACGAGTCTTATGAGCCTCGTTCATGAGAAATGTACGGAGATCGTCGCGATCGAGAACCCAAATACGGTTCAAGTAATATAATAAGCCATTGGGTTTTGATTCAAGAAGAAGTTCAACACCACACGACATTTCTTCATACATGTTACCCTCGGTGACTGAGACGTGTTGAGCTTATAAGATACGGGTTTGAATATCGGTTTGAATACGGGCACAATGAAGCATAACATGGTCCTTTTGACTCAAAGCATCAGCTACAACATTCGCTTTGCCGGGATGGTAACGAATCTTGCAGTCGTAGTCGTTAAGGAGTTCGACCCAACGTCGTTGCCTCATATTGAGTTCTTTTTGGTTAAAAATATGTTGAAGACTTTTGTGGTCGGTGAACACCACACATTTTGTGCCATATAGGTAATGTCTCCAAATCTTTAACGCGAATACGACCGCACCCAACTCGAGATCGTGCGTTGTATAATTCTTCTCATGAACTTTCAGTTGCCTAGATGCATAAGCGATTACTTTGCCTCGTTGCATGAGGACGCAACCAAGATCTTGGTTAGAAGCATCACAATAGAAAACTAAATCATCATTTCCATCGGGGAGAGTCAATATGGGAGCATTGCACAACTTTTGCTTCAGGGTTTGGAAAGCTTCTTCTTGTTTCGGTCCCCATTCATAAGTCTTACCCTTATGGGTCAAAGCGGTAAGAGGGACAGCAATCTTTGAGAAGTTTGAGATGAAATGACGATAATAACCCGCAAGACCAAGAAATGAACGAACTTCGGTAGGAGTATTCGGGGCATTCCAATTCTTAACCGTTTCAATCTTAGCAGGATCAACATGAATTCCCTTGTCATTGACAATATGACCCAGAAATTGAACTTCCTTTAGCCAAAATTCACATTTGGAGAATTTGGCATATAGTTGTTCTTTTCTCAAGAGGTCCAAAACCAATCTAAGGTGTTGTTCATGATCGGCTTTAGTCTTGGAATAGATTAAGACATCGTCAATGAAGACGATCACGAATTTATCAAGGTATGGTTTGCATACACGATTCATGAGATCCATGAAAACTGCGGGTGAATTGGTTAGCCCGAAAGGCATAACCATGAACTCGTAATGACCATATCTTGTTCGGAAGGCAGTCTTAGGAATGTCATCTTCTTGAACACGAAGCTGATGATAACCGGATCGAAGATCAATCTTCGAGAAGCAAGTAGAACCTTGGAGTTGATCAAAGAGATCATCGATTCTAGGCAAAGGATAACGGTTCTTGATAGTAAGCTTATTGAGTTCGCGGTAGTCAATACACATGCGAAACGATCCATCCTTCTTCTTAACAAATAAGACGGGTGCACCCCACGGTGAATGACTTGGGCGAATGAAACCTTTGTCGGAGAGCTCTTGAAGTTGACTTGCAAGCTCTTGCATTTCGGAAGGTGCAAGACGATAAGGAGCTCTAGCAACGGGGTTAGCTCCGGGCACAAGATCAATACGGAACTCTACTTGACGAACGGGAGGAAGACCGGATAAATCCTTAGGAAAAACTTCGGGGAAATCCCGAATGATCGGAATGTCTTGGATACTCTTCTCCTTGACATCCTTTTGAACAATATGAGCTAAGAAAGCAATGTACTTCTTTCGTAAGTATTTTTGAGCGATAGTACACGACATCAACTTAAGTCCCTTGCAAGGCTTTTCACCAAAAACTCTTAAGGTTTCTCCCGATGGTAGCGGAATTTGGATACACTTTTCAAAGCAAATGACTTCGGCATGATGATTTGATAGCCAATCCATACCTATGATAATATCAAAGCTTCCTAGTGGCATTGGAACAAGGTTGATTGGGAATGTATGATCATTAAGTTCTAAGGAGCAATCATAGATAATAGACTCAATTGTAAGGGAGTCACCATTTGCTATTTCAACGGTGAAGGTATTCTCTAATTGGGATCGTGTCTTTGCAAGTAAAGGCTCAAAATTAAGTGACACAAAAATTTTATCGGCACCGGTATCGAACAAAATGGAGGCATATTGACTATTAACAAGGAACGTACCACTAACCACGTCGTTGTTGGCTTGAGCTTCGTTGGCGTTTATGTTGAACGCACGCCCACGAGCTCCACCTTGTCTAGCATTTGCAAGTCTTGGACATTGATCACGGAAATGGTTCGGGTCATGACACTCATAACAAGCATGCCCATTAGCAATGGCGGGAGCACCTTGGTTAGCCACTTGAGGTACGGTTCGGTTTGGAGGGTTGACTTGGCCCGTAAGAGCTTTGGTCCTACAAACACTAACCGTATGACCATATCTCCCACAATAAGTACAAAGGCGACATGGGATATTTTGAGGATGATGAAAATTGCAGGTGGCACAAAGAGGGTAGATCCCAACATATGGCTTTTTGGCCGGTGCTTGAACTACGGGTGCAACTTGATTAACGGGAACAGCAGGAGTAACCACAGTAAAATTTCTAACTTTCCTCTTTTTGTTATTGCGAGAGGGTTCAGTTGTGGCTTCTTTGTTGTGGGTAGGAGGGGTTACAGTTTCAGAAACTTTCTTAGAACCCTTTTTGGTAAGAGTTCCAGCTTTCACATGATTATCAGTTAAAGTAGCAGATAGACGAATAGCATCCTCCAGAGTAGCAGTATCTTGGATTTGTCTTGGTAGCCCACCAATATACTTTTCGATACAACGGGACAAAGGAGTGACCATGTGGGGCACAAGAAGACTCAACTCATGGAACCGAGTTGTATAAGCCAAGTTTTCACCACTATCTTGGGCAAGATCCCAAAATTCAGCCTCTAACTTTTTCACTTCATTTCTAGGACAGGACTCCTCGGTCATAAGCCTTTTGACCTCATCCCAAGGTAAGGCCATAGCTACATCAACACCCCTATTTCGTTTCTCCCCATTCCACCAAGTAAGTGCCCGTTTTTGTAGGACACTTGTAGCATGACGAACACGGAGGTTGTCGGGACAGTCACTATTGAGAAAGGTATTCTCATTGCTTTCAAACCATTGAAGGAGTCCAGTAGCTCCTTCGGTTCCATAAAACTTGAGGGGATTGCACGAATTGAAGTGTTTGAAGGTGCATTGAGATGGATTATTACCACCATTTCCACCATTACCACCATTATTACCACTATTGCTTCCATTTCCACCATTGCCATCGGTGGCACCATTGGCTTGGGTGAGTTGTGTCACCAATTGGGTAAGAATAGCAGCAATGTCGGTGTTGGCGTTGGTTGCGGGAGCACGACGAGGAGGCATTCTACAGATTTTCACAAGACAAGAAAAGATTGTAAGAACTTATGAGATTTGATAGGATTTAATAGAATGAGATAATAAAAATAGATATTCTTAGTTTGGATTGTACTCAAAAGTGACAAAATCACTTGAATACTATGGCACATTAAGGTTAATTAAACTTATATAATTTTTCAAGGAGACATGCTTTAGCCTATAAGTAAACACTCATCTCAGGAATTCCCAGGAAAGCATACGGGTCCCTCGGTTGATTGGGATTTATGCGAAATGCTTTCCTAGACAGAAAACCCAAAATACAGGTGTCACCCTTCCAGATTGCACGTGTCCTCAAATAATTTAACAAGTTTAAAAACCTTAACGAAGAAATAAAAAAATTTTAAAGATTTTTTTTTTTTTTTTTTTTTTTTGCTTCAAGAATTTTCCACATGCTTAGAAAAGATAAAGATAGAAAGAAGATAGAAATATTATGAGGTTTTAGAATATAGAAAAGGATATTATTTATTTAATTATTAAGAATATCCTAATAAGTCATGGATTTAAAACACATAAGTCATCATAATGCAATAATAAGTAATCATACTAAACATGTAGTATATAACATATAGCATCTAGCATGTAACACATAGCACAAAAATCATGAAGCATAGTATAAGTGGGTGTCCTAAAGTTATAGTCTAGGTCAAGATGTCTAATAACCTAAATTCCTATAACCAAGGCTCTGATACCAATCTGTCACACCCCGACCGATGGCGGAATCATCTCGGCGGGACATGTAAGACTGTTCATAGCACATGGTTGACTAAATTGAAATATATTAAAGTTAAATTTCCATTACAAATAATCCAAGTACAAACCTGGAGAGTATGTTGCACATGATATATCTGTATGATTTGGGCTAACAGTCGGGAAAATGTTACATTTCGGGTAGCTAAAAGACTCACGTGTGACCACTGAGATGAAGCATCAATTAAGACCTAGAAATAGCGGAATGGGCCACGCAGAGGTTGTATAGTCCCACATATGTCCCCTTAGATTCTTTGTAGATATGAGGGATTTTATTGTGTCAATTTAGTTTGTGAAGGCCGAGTAATGAGTTTGCCTGGAGAGTATGTTGCACATGATATATCTTGTGATAACAATACCTTTAAGTTTTTAAGAGGGTGCCCATTTGCACTATTGAATATCCGCCTTATCATTGTGCTACCAGGGTGACCTAGTCGGTCATGCCTATGGTGAATATGTCTTTATCTAGTAACTTATGGTTACTCATCATGTATGACTCAATAGGATTGATATTAGTGCAATACAATCCAGAGGATAAAGCCTTTAGCTTTTCTATAATGATATCTTGGCCATTTTTATTTGATGTAATTTGCAGGTATTCAATATCATTTTCGGATGTTGTTTTAAGGTGGTAACCATTTTGTCTAATATCTTTAAAACTAAGTAAATTCCGTCTTGATTTACTAGAGTATAATGCATCATTGAGAATCAGTTTGGTACCCAAAGATAAGATATGGCACGCTGTTTCGGAGCCTTCGATAAGGTTAATAACACCAGAGATGGTGCCAACGGGTGTCTTTGCGGGAGAGAACTTAGAGAAAAATGTCTTATGTTTCAAGATAGTGTTGCTACTACCGCTGTCTACCAAACATTCATCACCAATAATAGTTTTGTTGGAGCTTGTAAACATATTTCTTCAAGAAATAATAATAAGAGGAAGTTAATACATAAGATAATGATTTGAATATGATAAGATCAATACAAGAATTTAAATCAAACCATAACGAAAGTTTAAAACACAATCATCATAAGAGTTTAAACGAAACCAAACAAAAAGGATCATAGTTTGAACAAAAAAACCATCAAAGAAAGAAAAGCCACATAGTGTTTAAACATATTGAGCATTTTCATTTAAATCAGACATGTCAAGATGAGTGTTTGATATCATGCTGGGTAAATTATGTGTATCCTCAATCAGATTAGTCTTAACATTTTTCCCATTTTCTTTCATCATTTGCGGATAAGCTTCAACGAGGTGCTTAGGGGTGCGACATGTGCGAGACCAATGGTTCGACATCCCATATTTATAGTAGATGTTGCTTTGGCCCCACTAGGCCTCCCCTATGGGGTCTTCTTGTATTATGTCAACTAGATTCATCACTACCGAGCTTAGAATTGTGAGACTCTCATCGCCATGTGTTGTTCTGTCCACGTCCATGACCACGACCTCTATTGGGGCCGCCACCTCTCCTTTTCCCATGTTCGCTCTGAGCAGTTGCCACATTCACTTTTGGAAATGGGCTTGCACCTACTGGTCTTGCCGGATGGTTTTCCATAATTCAAGAGGGTCCTCAATAGTAAGGTATTACCTCTTCAGGTCTTCGTGAATGCGATGACGAAGAAAAATCATAGCTTTGGCCTTGTCTTGAAGGGCAGTTTCATTTCCATCATTGATCGTCTTACCCAAATTTTTCACAGTTAGGTGGATTTTAGCATCGAGAGTCCACAGGAGATAGTTGTTCCCTGATATGTCAAGAGCGGCAAACTCGAGTTTTGAAATGTACGACATCGTATCTACAATGAATGATACATTTGTTAAAAACAGGCCTTTGCATGTAATGCGTGTACCGTGGGAGAATTTTGGGTTCTCGTAGATTTGAAAAATATGTTTTATAAGAACATCTATAAGAACATTTACATATCTATACATACTAATAAATAAAAGTTTTGGTATTACACATGTCATTCTTATATTCATTCTCAACATTATTTTTTTCGCCTCTCTCTCCTATTTAATGACACAGGTTTCTAAAAAAACAATTATAATTTTTGTTTCACGCATCTCTCTTATTAAATAATAAGTACTTTTATAATTATTTTTATAAAACATTTTTTAATTAAAAAGAGCTTTGTTCATAAAACATTTTTCTAGCTTGAACATTTCTTTCATTCTTTTTATAAAATTTTTAAAAAAAAATAACTATATAACGTTTCTAAAATTTGTATTAAAAATTATGTAATATGTCAAAGATATGTAATATTAGATCTTTATTACTAAGTATATATAACACTGTATTTATTCACCTTGTATAATATACAGGGTTTTAACCTATATTATAATAAATGAAATAACTATACTTGTTACGTGACGACTTTTGATGAAATTCATATTTTTGTTTTTCATTTTTCTCTCATATTAAATAATGATGATGTTAAATAATTAAATATCTAACATATATTCTAATATTTTATTAAAAATTACTAAATCATAAGAAAATTTCAATTAATTCTTATTTCACAGATGACTAATAACACCAAACATACAAATCTTAATAGAAAATACTATTTTTTAACAAGTCGTATTCTTTCAACCCATGTAAAACATGAGCTTTAACCTAGTATGTATATATATACTAGGTTAAAAACCCGTGTATTACACAGGTTGAACAATAATGAACGAAACAAATCATAAATTTGTAAGTAATTTTCATGACTCGAACTTCAAAAAAGATAATTATTATTTATAAATTTTCAAACACTTCTTTGTATGCATGATTTAATGTTCTACTTATAAGTTACTATCTTTATCTAATATTAATAGTTTTAGTCTTTCTCTATTTTTAACTGTAGATAATACAACATACAGTTAACCATGTTTCTCAAACGGGCCGCCTCAACATACAGTTAATGGAATAAAATTCATTGGGAAAGTTATTATCCGCTTGTTTCCATAAACTGATTATTCGCAACTTCATGGTGTAGTTGTCTTTAGATGCATCAATGTCCTTAATGAACATGCCCTTTTTGGACTCCATTAAACCGTTATTGCAACTTCATGGTGTAGTTGTCTTTAGAAAAAAAAAATATATCCGTTGGTGATATATATTTGTTATCCGAAAATATAAATATTTATATGAAATAAATATAAATTATATTTTCCTCAAGTGTGTCCATGAATACTTGCAAAGTTAGTAACGACTTAGGGTTCAGTTCGTAAAATAATATTTTGACTCGACTCTAGTCGTAACGTGTTACAAATGATAAATAAGTATATTATATATAGGGGATGGTTCCCCTAAGAAGTACTATTTGGCTAAGAAGCCTAAGAAGCAATCTCATCCATTCAAATGGATGATCAAGGATAGAGATTTAATTGTAGGAAAAACAAGGGGTAGAGAGGCATTATTGGAAAACCCACAATTGTTGAAATTGTGCTACTTTACGTAAATGTGTTGGTTTCTAGTAAAACAGCAAAATTAACTGTGTTGCGTTGTAAAATAGTACTTTTAACTGTGTTGTTTTATCATAAAACAATACCAAACATAACAATTAATTGTGCTGTTTTAACAACACGGTTATTTGTGTGACTTGCTCTTCTTAGCTAACCCAACACAACAAAACTAAGTTTTTAAGATTGTATATCAAACCAGCACAAAACAAAGAACACAATTGGAAGTGACATGTTATAATCCTAAAACCAGTACAGGTAGGTCATCACAAAAATGAACAAAACCCAACACAACAAAACTAAGTTTTTAAGATTGTATTATATACAAAACATTTACAAATTAGATTTTGGGTTCTAGCCCAAGTTTCATAGCATTCACATGAAGTTTTTTTAGTTCACTTTCTTGTATTTTATGGTACATTCTTTTCCCTACAACAATAGTTATTGGAAAACTCAAAGATAAGGTACATTCTTCTTTTTATGTTGCTGAAGGTCAAACCTTAATTACTTACATTCTTCTTTTTAAGATGGTGACTTTTATTTCAGATTTATGATTTTGTAAAATTACCTATGTTGTTTTTGTTATTGTGTTATTTTTTATGTTGTACTGATGTGTTATTGTGCTGATTTTGTTGTTATGCTATTTTCCTGTGCTGGTTTGCTGTTGTTTACTAGAAAACAACAAAGATTCTATTATCAGTGCTGTTTTATCGAAAATCAACAAAGATTTTGATTTTTTTTAAATCATCGTTTTTATATATCAACATTTTAAAAAAAATGAGGTAATTTTATGGTGTAATTTTTTTTCAAAAAATGCTCAAATTAAAGAGAAAAAAATGCTCGATTTTATGGTGTAATTTTTTTCAAAAAATAATGTCATATAAAAAAGTTATGAAAGTTTAAAAAATGAGGGGAAACTTGAAAAAAAATCAACAAAAATGGCTATTCCAAAGATACCCCTCCAACCTTATTTTTTCCCCACTTAAATCTCATCACTTATTAGAAAATGGATGACTAAGATTGTTTCTTAGGCTTCTTAGCCAAATTACATTTCTTATTTGAATCTCCTATATATATATATAATTCAACAGTTTATTTTGCAATTCATTCTACACATTATATGACATATACTGCTACACTAAAACACATACAATAACTATTGCTATCAACTTGCATTTTATATTGTAAGAATCCCTATAAAATCCATCAATCAAACCAAAGTGAACTAAGATCGGATAATAATAAAAGCACATACTTGCAAACACTTACCTGAGGTTTGGCTTGCAATGCAGACTCAAAATGTGTAACAACTTATGGAGGATATATATTATGTTGAATTCAGCCTCTAGTATTGCCACGGGAACATTAGCCCCTAAAATCAACATATATATCAGAAAAAACACACAAAACTGCTAAGAAATTTTTGGTCCAAAAAGATTGTTCTATATAATCTAATATAACAAAAAAAAGAGCATATGTGTTATACATATTGTAGATACAATAAAAAAAATCATAAAGCTACAGAAGTTTTGAAGATGATGACGATTAAACGAAACTCTTTTCATTCAATGAAACGAAGTCAATAGATAAATACGATTTCCAATCGTCAAGAACTCCATCTCTAAATAAACTCCATGTTCAAAAACGAAATTGCTTGGAAAGCATGATTTGATAGATAACTTGTAACAAAAGCAGAGAAAATTCTGCAAGATCTTGATGAGCTATGAAAATAAAACGCATCATTGAGCTATAACCATCTACATAATCGTTTTAATAATTTATATGTAACAAAATGCATACTGTTATTAGTATTTTGAATGAATGAACTTAATGACCATGGTTTTGGAAATGACAACTGTTCCTAGTTTATTTCTTGATCTTATTAACGAATATTATTTATGCAATTGTTATGTGTAAATGATCTTGTTAAGTGGTGTAATTGATCATGCTAACTGAGGCTAAACCAAAAGAAAATGAGAATCAAACCCAATTAAATCAGTAGCATAACATATTGACTATAACCAAACATTACACCTATTGCATATCAAGTTGCATGCCTAAACATTGCAGGGGTTGTACCAAATTGACCACAGTTGGTTAGGGTATGCAATCATAGCCAAATGCATACCCAAACTGACCATACCTAATATGACCATAACCAAATAAAGTTGACCAATTTCAGCATAACCAATTTGACTATAAACATTTGCATATCAATGCAGTCATAACCAAATTTATATACATAATTTAGTAAACTATATATCTATATATGTGTGTGTAACGGACCTTGAAAGGTTTCATAACATAAAACGAAAAGCCAGAGTCCAAAAGCTTACCTGAGCACTCGACGACAGCGGAGATTTACCTGAATAACTCAGTTTTCAAAAGCATGCTTTTTTTTCATATTGAATCTAATTAGATTTCTAATAAAATAAGGCACCAGCTATATTATGATCATTAATTCTTAAGTATGTCTGTGACAAATTTCTAAATTAGTGTCTTTATAAATTCAAACACTTAAAAAGGATTAAATTTCATAACTAACTATACATCACTCTTTTAATTATCATAAGAAGAAAGAGTGTTCAAATCACCTATTACTAAATTGTTTTTATTAAATTGGTTGACTTTATTAATTGTTAAATATCACAATCACATTGCAAAGCAAACCTTGGTATTGGTTCAAATATTCATTGTCAACTAGGAATCTTAAAAACAATTGGTTTTTTTCTAATAACATGTCTTTAATCACAAATGAGGCCGCTAGTTAATCACTTAATCAATTGTATTAGTCATCTTAAAACATGTTTATATAGTCTGTTTAACTGTGAATTATTATACCTAGTTAAGTACATCGATATATAGAATTTTATCTATAGTTACCAAAACATGCTTCTACACCATCTCTCTACTTGCAATATCTTTCAAGTATTTCATACTTGCCATCTCTCTCTTTATATTATCCGCAAATGACTTCTCTCTTTCATGTATCTTCATTTCAAACTGTATTTCTCTATTTTTCAACTTTGTCTCGAGTTATTGTTTCTTCACTTCAAAGTCGTGAAGCATATCTATCTTCCAAGACTCTAATTCTTTCTTCATGTCACTCTCTGTTTCCACTCTAAGACTTCTCAATTTGTCTCCTTCTAGAACTTGACTCCTTTTAGTGAATAATCTCGTCCATTTTGGTTCTTCATGATTGAAGTATTTAGATAACGAGAACTAATGATTGCTATATTCTTTTTCCTCCCCATCTAAGGAAAACTCTTGATGATCCTAACAATCTTCTCTATTTGCGCTTAAGAGAGTTGGTTACTCTTCTTCTGGCATGAGATTTGATTCCTCTTTTCTTTGGTTTGGTTCAGGGCAATCTGAGGCATAATATCCAAATTTCTAGCAATTATAGCATTTTACCTTGCCTAAAGTCTTCCCATACTTCTATGATTGTTCCTTCTATTTTTTGTTGAACTTTGTGAGGAATTCTCCTCCTTTCTTTATCTAAAGAGATCATGTGAAGGATCTTCTTCTCCTTCATCTTTTCAGAACTTTCCATCACGCCAATTTCCTTATGATGATTTACATCTTCCTTGTCCACGATTTCCAGAACATCTTCCATGACCCGACTTGTTGTCATGACGTGTGAACAAAAGTTTGTCTTGATTGTCCACCGGGTCTTCATTCATTAGATTGGTCCTTTTTTCAAAGGCTTTCAATCTTCCAATGATCTCATCTAGAGTTGTTGTTTCTAGATCGGAAAATTGTTCAATGGTCGAAATGATTTGAATGAACCTCTTTGGTACAGAACTTTAGGAGTTTTTGTAAATGAATCGATAGTCTCTTCCTCCTTCATTCTCAACATCTCAAATTCTGTCTTGAGTGTTTAAAGACGTGCCTTCTGTACTCGATCCACACCAACATGCTTTATTTTTAATGCATACCAATTCTCCTTTGCACTCTTGCAACTTATAATATCATATCTTCTTGTATCACTTGAAACAGATATGCAGTCGCTGTCATATCCTTCTTTCATCATGTTGCGTATTAGTATTTGGTTCTATCATCTCCCATAGTCTGTTTGCCTTAAGTATGGTTTTTACATGGATTGCCCATACAGTTAATTTGTAGATTTTAGAATAGGGCATTGGAAGTGAGAGAATGAAGTGCCCTCTTTATGAATATAATCTCTTTGGTATCCGGCGATAATTTTTCCGACATCATGCCTTAGGTTTTCTTCCAAAACGTCCACAGTGTTTCCAAAAGTTCAAACTAACTTTTCTAACGAGGAATCAATAACTTAATTCTAAACCTTCTCTCGTCTAGGCATAGAACTACAAATTAAAATTCCATATTTGACGAGAATAAAAAACCTGGAAATTGAGAATCCTCCATGTGTGATTCTGATTTTCTTGATTGCCAATCTTCTAATTGTGACCACCGCTTGATATCGTTTTATTTCTTTGATTCGGCTTCAAACCAGAAAGATAAACACCCCTTTGTAAGACACAAATATAATATGTGGCTCTTAAAATCATTTATCTAATTATTAAATGATCAATTGATTTATTTATTTATATATTAACTTATGGCCTAATTACTCTTAATGGGTCACTAATGGGTTTCCTCTTGGATGTATATATATAAAGATAGATAATTACTCTAACTCATTCAATTACTACCAACACTAAATTCGTCCCTCTCTCTCTTCCATAACAACGAGTTCTTACAAACTCACCTTCGCCATCCTAACTGTACACCCTAAATGGGAACCCGATCTTCCTAGCGGATCATGACGTCTTCCTTCTCTGCGGTTAGCTTATCAGGTATGATTTACTTTATTGTTTTCCATAAACATGTTACAAGAATTGATAAACATGTGGTATCAGAGCAGATGCTGTTTAATCAATTCTTGTTTCATTCCTTAAACTGGATTAAAATCGGAGAACAAAAGCTATATTAAAACCGAAAAAGAAAACGTTTATTTTTTTCATATTTTTGGATCTGGTCTAAGTACCAGGTTTCAATATTATATGTTTTGATTGTTAGGTATACGCAGCGGAATACAATAACACACACATGAAAAAGCAATAAACAGAACACGAGAATTATAGTGATTCGGTCGGTAGACCTACATCCACTTTGCAACTAGGGTTCTTATTATATTTCAGTGAACACCACACATCCACTTTGCCTCATATTGAGTTCTTTTTGGTTAAAAATATGTTGAAGACTTTTGTGGTCGGTGAACACCACACATTTTGTGCCATATAGGTAATGTCTCCAAATCTTTAACGCGAATACGACCGCACCCAACTCGAGATCGTGCGTTGTATAATTCTTCTCATGAACTTTCAGTTGCCTAGATGCATAAGCGATTACTTTGCCTCGTTGCATGAGGACGCAACCAAGATCTTGGTTAGAAGCATCACAATAGAAAACTAAATCATCATTTCCATCGGGGAGAGTCAATATGGGAGCATTGCACAACTTTTGCTTCAGGGTTTGGAAAGCTTCTTCTTGTTTCGGTCCCCATTCATAAGTCTTACCCTTATGGGTCAAAGCGGTAAGAGGGACAGCAATCTTTGAGAAGTTTGAGATGAAATGACGATAATAACCCGCAAGACCAAGAAATGAACGAACTTCGGTAGGAGTATTCGGGGCATTCCAATTCTTAACCGTTTCAATCTTAGCAGGATCAACATGAATTCCCTTGTCATTGACAATATGACCCAGAAATTGAACTTCCTTTAGCCAAAATTCACATTTGGAGAATTTGGCATATAGTTGTTCTTTTCTCAAGAGGTCCAAAACCAATCTAAGGTGTTGTTCATGATCGGCTTTAGTCTTGGAATAGATTAAGACATCGTCAATGAAGACGATCACGAATTTATCAAGGTATGGTTTGCATACACGATTCATGAGATCCATGAAAACTGCGGGTGAATTGGTTAGCCCGAAAGGCATAACCATGAACTCGTAATGACCATATCTTGTTCGGAAGGCAGTCTTAGGAATGTCATCTTCTTGAACACGAAGCTGATGATAACCGGATCGAAGATCAATCTTCGAGAAGCAAGTAGAACCTTGGAGTTGATCAAAGAGATCATCGATTCTAGGCAAAGGATAACGGTTCTTGATAGTAAGCTTATTGAGTTCGCGGTAGTCAATACACATGCGAAACGATCCATCCTTCTTCTTAACAAATAAGACGGGTGCACCCCACGGTGAATGACTTGGGCGAATGAAACCTTTGTCGGAGAGCTCTTGAAGTTGACTTGCAAGCTCTTGCATTTCGGAAGGTGCAAGACGATAAGGAGCTCTAGCAACGGGGTTAGCTCCGGGCACAAGATCAATACGGAACTCTACTTGACGAACGGGAGGAAGACCGGATAAATCCTTAGGAAAAACTTCGGGGAAATCCCGAATGATCGGAATGTCTTGGATACTCTTCTCCTTGACATCCTTTTGAACAATATGAGCTAAGAAAGCAATGTACTTCTTTCGTAAGTATTTTTGAGCGATAGTACACGACATCAACTTAAGTCCCTTGCAAGGCTTTTCACCAAAAACTCTTAAGGTTTCTCCCGATGGTAGCGGAATTTGGATACACTTTTCAAAGCAAATGACTTCGGCATGATGATTTGATAGCCAATCCATACCTATGATAATATCAAAGCTTCCTAGTGGCATTGGAACAAGGTTGATTGGGAATGTATGATCATTAAGTTCTAAGGAGCAATCATAGATAATAGACTCAATTGTAAGGGAGTCACCATTTGCTATTTCAACGGTGAAGGTATTCTCTAATTGGGATCGTGTCTTTGCAAGTAAAGGCTCAAAATTAAGTGACACAAAAATTTTATCGGCACCGGTATCGAACAAAATGGAGGCATATTGACTATTAACAAGGAACGTACCACTAACCACGTCGTTGTTGGCTTGAGCTTCGTTGGCGTTTATGTTGAACGCACGCCCACGAGCTCCACCTTGTCTAGCATTTGCAAGTCTTGGACATTGATCACGGAAATGGTTCGGGTCATGACACTCATAACAAGCATGCCCATTAGCAATGGCGGGAGCACCTTGGTTAGCCACTTGAGGTACGGTTCGGTTTGGAGGGTTGACTTGGCCCGTAAGAGCTTTGGTCCTACAAACACTAACCGTATGACCATATCTCCCACAATAAGTACAAAGGCGACATGGGATATTTTGAGGATGATGAAAATTGCAGGTGGCACAAAGAGGGTAGATCCCAACATATGGCTTTTTGGCCGGTGCTTGAACTACGGGTGCAACTTGATTAACGGGAACAGCAGGAGTAACCACAGTAAAATTTCTAACTTTCCTCTTTTTGTTATTGCGAGAGGGTTCAGTTGTGGCTTCTTTGTTGTGGGTAGGAGGGGTTACAGTTTCAGAAACTTTCTTAGAACCCTTTTTGGTAAGAGTTCCAGCTTTCACATGATTATCAGTTAAAGTAGCAGATAGACGAATAGCATCCTCCAGAGTAGCAGTATCTTGGATTTGTCTTGGTAGCCCACCAATATACTTTTCGATACAACGGGACAAAGGAGTGACCATGTGGGGCACAAGAAGACTCAACTCATGGAACCGAGTTGTATAAGCCAAGTTTTCACCACTATCTTGGGCAAGATCCCAAAATTCAGCCTCTAACTTTTTCACTTCATTTCTAGGACAGGACTCCTCGGTCATAAGCCTTTTGACCTCATCCCAAGGTAAGGCCATAGCTACATCAACACCCCTATTTCGTTTCTCCCCATTCCACCAAGTAAGTGCCCGTTTTTGTAGGACACTTGTAGCATGACGAACACGGAGGTTGTCGGGACAGTCACTATTGAGAAAGGTATTCTCATTGCTTTCAAACCATTGAAGGAGTCCAGTAGCTCCTTCGGTTCCATAAAACTTGAGGGGATTGCACGAATTGAAGTGTTTGAAGGTGCATTGAGATGGATTATTACCACCATTTCCACCATTACCACCATTATTACCACTATTGCTTCCATTTCCACCATTGCCATCGGTGGCACCATTGGCTTGGGTGAGTTGTGTCACCAATTGGGTAAGAATAGCAGCAATGTCGGTGTTGGCGTTGGTTGCGGGAGCACGACGAGGAGGCATTCTACAGATTTTCACAAGACAAGAAAAGATTGTAAGAACTTATGAGATTTGATAGGATTTAATAGAATGAGATAATAAAAATAGATATTCTTAGTTTGGATTGTACTCAAAAGTGACAAAATCACTTGAATACTATGGCACATTAAGGTTAATTAAACTTATATAATTTTTCAAGGAGACATGCTTTAGCCTATAAGTAAACACTCATCTCAGGAATTCCCAGGAAAGCATACGGGTCCCTCGGTTGATTGGGATTTATGCGAAATGCTTTCCTAGACAGAAAACCCAAAATACAGGTGTCACCCTTCCAGATTGCACGTGTCCTCAAATAATTTAACAAGTTTAAAAACCTTAACGAAGAAATAAAAAAATTTTAAAGATTTTTTTTTTTTTTTTTTTTTTTTGCTTCAAGAATTTTCCACATGCTTAGAAAAGATAAAGATAGAAAGAAGATAGAAATATTATGAGGTTTTAGAATATAGAAAAGGATATTATTTATTTAATTATTAAGAATATCCTAATAAGTCATGGATTTAAAACACATAAGTCATCATAATGCAATAATAAGTAATCATACTAAACATGTAGTATATAACATATAGCATCTAGCATGTAACACATAGCACAAAAATCATGAAGCATAGTATAAGTGGGTGTCCTAAAGTTATAGTCTAGGTCAAGATGTCTAATAACCTAAATTCCTATAACCAAGGCTCTGATACCAATCTGTCACACCCCGACCGATGGCGGAATCATCTCGGCGGGACATGTAAGACTGTTCATAGCACATGGTTGACTAAATTGAAATATATTAAAGTTAAATTTCCATTACAAATAATCCAAGTACAAACCAAAGTCAAACAAGAAACATAAAACAATTCATAAAGTTCTTGATTTAAATTGCTAAGTCCAAATCCTATGTTGAACACGTCTTGAATCAATCTCACATATTGGGGCCTGAAACATGAATAAAATAAAGTCAACTAAAAAGTTGGTGAGTATAACACAGTTGTATGTAGATAGCATATAGTTGAAAACAAATCATTTACAAAACATGATAAAATAAGGCATTTATGGGGAGCAGCTATTGTGTAACCATGTACAACCAAACCTTGTAACTAGCATGCAAAAATTGTGTTGTCGGTTTCAATCACCACGCACCATGGGTGGGTTTGTCAGACTCAATAGATCTATCATTGAAAACCGTCGGCTTGTATAGTTAATGATTGCACATAAGAGCATACAAAGGTTAGCACACCTAGCACTCGGGCACAAAGCTCAAATTTTGCACACATGTATGTAAATAGGATTTTTGCACTTGTGTTGTTTGTGTAAATGTAAATGTGTAATGTGTAATGTGTATAGAGTTCATGTTCCACCCCAAAAGTGTAAAAGAGTAAAAGGGGTTGTGAATACTCACTTGGTATGGAAGTGTAGCTAACAAGGATTATAGATAGCAAATATGATCCTCGAAATGCACAATTTAACCTAAAGAGTAATGTGTATTGAATCAAATAGATGCATACAGTTTAAGTCTAAAATGAAAGTTGAATTTGTGCATAAAACTATTGATTTGTATTTAAAAAGTATTGAATAAGATATATAGAGTTTGAAGTAACATATTTTTGAAACAATTTGATTAGGTTTGAATTGAATAATTGAATAAATATATAATTATAGTTTATGAAAGAATGTAAATATTAATTGTAATTAAGTATAAATAAATAAATGAGTTTGATTTAAATTGTAAATTAAATAGATAATCATTATCTTATTTATTTATAAATTTTGTAACTTAATTATTTAAAATATCATTTAAGTGTAAGATAGTAAATATGAATTTAATTTTCATAAACTTTTAAATAAATTATATTTATGCCAAGATTAAACTTTTAATCCATTTTTGAATACAGAAAACATATTTTTATAAAATCTGAAACATTTACTGATTAAAATATATAAAATTGTAATTCTGATAAAAGTTCTGAATCTCACACGACCGTGCCTCGGAAGGGCACGATCGTGCTCAAGCCACGGGCGCGACCGCGCTAGTCGGGGCGCGACCGGGTTGATCAACAGGAGCACAATCTAGACAAGTCAACAGGCACGACCGTGCCTTAGCCAGGCACGGTCGTGTCTATGATCTTTAGACACAACAGAGACTAGCCCAGAGGGCATGACAAGGTCTGGACAGGAGGACACGACCGCGCTGCTAATCGGCACGACCGCGTTTCATGAGGCACGGCCGCGCTAGATGATTAGCGCGACCGTGTCTCTTCCAAATCAGACACGAATTGAACAATTCTTGTATTTATAGTGTTGGAATTGATAGGGCTTTTGATTACTGAGTCGATACAAGTCTATTAGGATATTTTAATTGTATTAACAACATTTTTAACAGAGGATTCGATTAAATTATTTTAAATAAAAACATCGATTCTGATTCGGGGAAAATTCTATGATGGAAGCCTAAATTATTATGGGGCTTTCGATATAGAGACTAATTAACTGAAATAAATGATTTCAATTACCCGAAACAGTAGAGGATTGATAGAGATCGGCAAGAAAGGAGCTCCGGCGTCGACGGCTTGAGTTCCGGCGATCTTCACTGCAACTCCGGCCAATCCAAAAAGCCTGAGAACTTCAGGGATGATGGAATATCGAGACTCTGCTGCTGGATTGAGAAGATTCGGATCGAACAACGGATTCTAGTTTCTTGGAAAGCTTGAGAGAGTTTTTAGAAATTGGTAATATGAAACTGAGACGTTTGAGGAATTCGATAACTGTGATTCATTCGTTAAGGGGAAAAGAAACGGATGACTGTTACGGATTTCCAATGATCGGGTGATTAAACTGCATTTACGTTTCAACTGTTACGCAGGCGCGACCGTGCCCAAGAGAGGCGCGACCGTGCCTAGGCACCAGGCGCGATCGTTCCAGGACCAGTCGCGCGATCGTGCCGAGGCACTTGGCGCGACCGTGCCAGGACGAAGCACGACCGTGCTAAACTAGGGTTTCTTGACATTTTTCAACTTTAGTCCTTGACTTTTCAGGTTTAATGTGTTTGAATTAAATAGTTTCTTGCATAGTGTTTAAATGTATATAATCGAGCAAAACTTGTAAATTTGTATTGAATCATTTCATTTCATTTAAGGTAAGCAAAATAATAAGGCAGTGCACGAACATTGAATTTGAAATTGCATTACATTGCATTGAAATATGAATACTAAATTCCGAGATGTTACAGTCTCCCCATGTTGAGAGAATTTCGTCCCGAAATTTAGCTAGAGGTTACAACAGTATCAATAAAGAGATGAGGGTACTTGAGCTTCATTTGGTCTTCTCGTTCCCAAGTGAACTCAGGACCACGCTTAGATTCCCAACGAACTTTGACAATAGGAATGCGACTTCGCTTGAGCTGTTTGACCTCGCGATCCATAATTTCCACCGGCTTCTCGACGAAGTGCATCGTTTCATCAATGCGCACGTCGTCAAGCGGTATATGGAGATTTTCATCAGCGAGACACTTCTTCAGATTAGATATATGAAATGTAGGATGCACATTGCCAAGAGATGGAGGTAACTCGAGCTTGTAAGCCACTTTCCCAATTCTTTCAAGGATTTTGAATGGACCAACATAACAAGGTGCTAACTTGCCTTTCTTTCCAAAACGGACCACACCCTTCCATGGAGACACCTTTTGAAGAACAAGGTCACCGACTTGGAATTCCAAGGGTTTTCGACGTTTGTCGGCATAACTCTTTTGCCGACTCCTCGCTACTCGAATATTGTCACGGATTTGAATAATCTTGTCGGAGGTTTCTTGAATTAACTCGGGACCAGTGATTTGTGCTTCACCAATCTCACTCCAACAGATAGGTGAACGACACTTGCGACCATAGAGAGTTTCGAATGGAGCCATGTTGATACTTGTGTGGTAGCTATTGTTGTAAGAAAACTCAATGAGGGATAGATGTGAATCCCAATTGCCACCAAAATCGGTTACACAAGCTCTAAGCATGTCTTCAAGAGTTTGGATTGTTCGCTCGGTTTGACCATCAGTTTGCGGATGGTAAGCAGTGCTCAAATCCAATCGAGTACCAAGAGCCTTTTGGAGAGATTGCCAAAATTGAAAAGTGAATCGGGCATCTCGATCAGATATTATGTTCAAAGGAACACCATGACGGCTCACGATTTCGTCGATGTAAATTCGGGCTAGTTTCTCAACCCGATAGTCTTCACGAATAGGCAAGAAATGAGCAGATTTGGTGAGTCGATCAATGATCACCCAAATACTATCATATCCACTCGAGGTGCGAGGGAGTTTGGTAATAAAATCCATAGCTAGATTCTCCCATTTCCACACGGGAATTTCGGGTTGTTCGAGTAAACCAGATGGACGTTGATGTTCGGCTTTGACTTTGGAACAGGTTAAGCATTTGGCCACATAAAGAGTAATGTCTTTCTTCATACCGGGCCACCAATAAAGTTGGCGAAGATCTTGGTACATTTTATCCACACCAGGATGAATTGAAAGCTTGGGATGTAAATTCTCTTGCATTATCCATACGATTGCTTTTAATTTGATATTCTGGGAAATTTGCTCTCATCTGTATGATTTGGGCTAACAGTCGGGAAAATGTTACATTTCGGGTAGCTAAAAGACTCACGTGTGACCACTGAGATGAAGCATCAATTAAGACCTAGAAATAGCGGAATGGGCCACGCAGAGGTTGTATAGTCCCACATATGTCCCCTTAGATTCTTTGTAGATATGAGGGATTTTATTGTGTCAATTTAGTTTGTGAAGGCCGAGTAATGAGTTTGCCTGGAGAGTATGTTGCACATGATATATCTTGTGATAACAATACCTTTAAGTTTTTAAGAGGGTGCCCATTTGCACTATTGAATATCCGCCTTATCATTGTGCTACCAGGGTGACCTAGTCGGTCATGCCTATGGTGAATATGTCTTTATCTAGTAACTTATGGTTACTCATCATGTATGACTCAATAGGATTGATATTAGTGCAATACAATCCAGAGGATAAAGCCTTTAGCTTTTCTATAATGATATCTTGGCCATTTTTATTTGATGTAATTTGCAGGTATTCAATATCATTTTCGGATGTTGTTTTAAGGTGGTAACCATTTTGTCTAATATCTTTAAAACTAAGTAAATTCCGTCTTGATTTACTAGAGTATAATGCATCATTGAGAATCAGTTTGGTACCCAAAGATAAGATATGGCACGCTGTTTCGGAGCCTTCGATAAGGTTAATAACACCAGAGATGGTGCCAACGGGTGTCTTTGCGGGAGAGAACTTAGAGAAAAATGTCTTATGTTTCAAGATAGTGTTGCTACTACCGCTGTCTACCAAACATTCATCACCAATAATAGTTTTGTTGGAGCTTGTAAACATATTTCTTCAAGAAATAATAATAAGAGGAAGTTAATACATAAGATAATGATTTGAATATGATAAGATCAATACAAGAATTTAAATCAAACCATAACGAAAGTTTAAAACACAATCATCATAAGAGTTTAAACGAAACCAAACAAAAAGGATCATAGTTTGAACAAAAAAACCATCAAAGAAAGAAAAGCCACATAGTGTTTAAACATATTGAGCATTTTCATTTAAATCAGACATGTCAAGATGAGTGTTTGATATCATGCTGGGTAAATTATGTGTATCCTCAATCAGATTAGTCTTAACATTTTTCCCATTTTCTTTCATCATTTGCGGATAAGCTTCAACGAGGTGCTTAGGGGTGCGACATGTGCGAGACCAATGGTTCGACATCCCATATTTATAGTAGATGTTGCTTTGGCCCCACTAGGCCTCCCCTATGGGGTCTTCTTGTATTATGTCAACTAGATTCATCACTACCGAGCTTAGAATTGTGAGACTCTCATCGCCATGTGTTGTTCTGTCCACGTCCATGACCACGACCTCTATTGGGGCCGCCACCTCTCCTTTTCCCATGTTCGCTCTGAGCAGTTGCCACATTCACTTTTGGAAATGGGCTTGCACCTACTGGTCTTGCCGGATGGTTTTCCATAATTCAAGAGGGTCCTCAATAGTAAGGTATTACCTCTTCAGGTCTTCGTGAATGCGATGACGAAGAAAAATCATAGCTTTGGCCTTGTCTTGAAGGGCAGTTTCATTTCCATCATTGATCGTCTTACCCAAATTTTTCACAGTTAGGTGGATTTTAGCATCGAGAGTCCACAGGAGATAGTTGTTCCCTGATATGTCAAGAGCGGCAAACTCGAGTTTTGAAATGTACGACATCGTATCTACAATGAATGATACATTTGTTAAAAACAGGCCTTTGCATGTAATGCGTGTACCGTGGGAGAATTTTGGGTTCTCGTAGATTTGAAAAATATGTTTTATAAGAACATCTATAAGAACATTTACATATCTATACATACTAATAAATAAAAGTTTTGGTATTACACATGTCATTCTTATATTCATTCTCAACATTATTTTTTTCGCCTCTCTCTCCTATTTAATGACACAGGTTTCTAAAAAAACAATTATAATTTTTGTTTCACGCATCTCTCTTATTAAATAATAAGTACTTTTATAATTATTTTTATAAAACATTTTTTAATTAAAAAGAGCTTTGTTCATAAAACATTTTTCTAGCTTGAACATTTCTTTCATTCTTTTTATAAAATTTTTAAAAAAAAATAACTATATAACGTTTCTAAAATTTGTATTAAAAATTATGTAATATGTCAAAGATATGTAATATTAGATCTTTATTACTAAGTATATATAACACTGTATTTATTCACCTTGTATAATATACAGGGTTTTAACCTATATTATAATAAATGAAATAACTATACTTGTTACGTGACGACTTTTGATGAAATTCATATTTTTGTTTTTCATTTTTCTCTCATATTAAATAATGATGATGTTAAATAATTAAATATCTAACATATATTCTAATATTTTATTAAAAATTACTAAATCATAAGAAAATTTCAATTAATTCTTATTTCACAGATGACTAATAACACCAAACATACAAATCTTAATAGAAAATACTATTTTTTAACAAGTCGTATTCTTTCAACCCATGTAAAACATGAGCTTTAACCTAGTATGTATATATATACTAGGTTAAAAACCCGTGTATTACACAGGTTGAACAATAATGAACGAAACAAATCATAAATTTGTAAGTAATTTTCATGACTCGAACTTCAAAAAAGATAATTATTATTTATAAATTTTCAAACACTTCTTTGTATGCATGATTTAATGTTCTACTTATAAGTTACTATCTTTATCTAATATTAATAGTTTTAGTCTTTCTCTATTTTTAACTGTAGATAATACAACATACAGTTAACCATGTTTCTCAAACGGGCCGCCTCAACATACAGTTAATGGAATAAAATTCATTGGGAAAGTTATTATCCGCTTGTTTCCATAAACTGATTATTCGCAACTTCATGGTGTAGTTGTCTTTAGATGCATCAATGTCCTTAATGAACATGCCCTTTTTGGACTCCATTAAACCGTTATTGCAACTTCATGGTGTAGTTGTCTTTAGAAAAAAAAAATATATCCGTTGGTGATATATATTTGTTATCCGAAAATATAAATATTTATATGAAATAAATATAAATTATATTTTCCTCAAGTGTGTCCATGAATACTTGCAAAGTTAGTAACGACTTAGGGTTCAGTTCGTAAAATAATATTTTGACTCGACTCTAGTCGTAACGTGTTACAAATGATAAATAAGTATATTATATATAGGGGATGGTTCCCCTAAGAAGTACTATTTGGCTAAGAAGCCTAAGAAGCAATCTCATCCATTCAAATGGATGATCAAGGATAGAGATTTAATTGTAGGAAAAACAAGGGGTAGAGAGGCATTATTGGAAAACCCACAATTGTTGAAATTGTGCTACTTTACGTAAATGTGTTGGTTTCTAGTAAAACAGCAAAATTAACTGTGTTGCGTTGTAAAATAGTACTTTTAACTGTGTTGTTTTATCATAAAACAATACCAAACATAACAATTAATTGTGCTGTTTTAACAACACGGTTATTTGTGTGACTTGCTCTTCTTAGCTAACCCAACACAACAAAACTAAGTTTTTAAGATTGTATATCAAACCAGCACAAAACAAAGAACACAATTGGAAGTGACATGTTATAATCCTAAAACCAGTACAGGTAGGTCATCACAAAAATGAACAAAACCCAACACAACAAAACTAAGTTTTTAAGATTGTATTATATACAAAACATTTACAAATTAGATTTTGGGTTCTAGCCCAAGTTTCATAGCATTCACATGAAGTTTTTTTAGTTCACTTTCTTGTATTTTATGGTACATTCTTTTCCCTACAACAATAGTTATTGGAAAACTCAAAGATAAGGTACATTCTTCTTTTTATGTTGCTGAAGGTCAAACCTTAATTACTTACATTCTTCTTTTTAAGATGGTGACTTTTATTTCAGATTTATGATTTTGTAAAATTACCTATGTTGTTTTTGTTATTGTGTTATTTTTTATGTTGTACTGATGTGTTATTGTGCTGATTTTGTTGTTATGCTATTTTCCTGTGCTGGTTTGCTGTTGTTTACTAGAAAACAACAAAGATTCTATTATCAGTGCTGTTTTATCGAAAATCAACAAAGATTTTGATTTTTTTTAAATCATCGTTTTTATATATCAACATTTTAAAAAAAATGAGGTAATTTTATGGTGTAATTTTTTTTCAAAAAATGCTCAAATTAAAGAGAAAAAAATGCTCGATTTTATGGTGTAATTTTTTTCAAAAAATAATGTCATATAAAAAAGTTATGAAAGTTTAAAAAATGAGGGGAAACTTGAAAAAAAATCAACAAAAATGGCTATTCCAAAGATACCCCTCCAACCTTATTTTTTCCCCACTTAAATCTCATCACTTATTAGAAAATGGATGACTAAGATTGTTTCTTAGGCTTCTTAGCCAAATTACATTTCTTATTTGAATCTCCTATATATATATATAATTCAACAGTTTATTTTGCAATTCATTCTACACATTATATGACATATACTGCTACACTAAAACACATACAATAACTATTGCTATCAACTTGCATTTTATATTGTAAGAATCCCTATAAAATCCATCAATCAAACCAAAGTGAACTAAGATCGGATAATAATAAAAGCACATACTTGCAAACACTTACCTGAGGTTTGGCTTGCAATGCAGACTCAAAATGTGTAACAACTTATGGAGGATATATATTATGTTGAATTCAGCCTCTAGTATTGCCACGGGAACATTAGCCCCTAAAATCAACATATATATCAGAAAAAACACACAAAACTGCTAAGAAATTTTTGGTCCAAAAAGATTGTTCTATATAATCTAATATAACAAAAAAAAGAGCATATGTGTTATACATATTGTAGATACAATAAAAAAAATCATAAAGCTACAGAAGTTTTGAAGATGATGACGATTAAACGAAACTCTTTTCATTCAATGAAACGAAGTCAATAGATAAATACGATTTCCAATCGTCAAGAACTCCATCTCTAAATAAACTCCATGTTCAAAAACGAAATTGCTTGGAAAGCATGATTTGATAGATAACTTGTAACAAAAGCAGAGAAAATTCTGCAAGATCTTGATGAGCTATGAAAATAAAACGCATCATTGAGCTATAACCATCTACATAATCGTTTTAATAATTTATATGTAACAAAATGCATACTGTTATTAGTATTTTGAATGAATGAACTTAATGACCATGGTTTTGGAAATGACAACTGTTCCTAGTTTATTTCTTGATCTTATTAACGAATATTATTTATGCAATTGTTATGTGTAAATGATCTTGTTAAGTGGTGTAATTGATCATGCTAACTGAGGCTAAACCAAAAGAAAATGAGAATCAAACCCAATTAAATCAGTAGCATAACATATTGACTATAACCAAACATTACACCTATTGCATATCAAGTTGCATGCCTAAACATTGCAGGGGTTGTACCAAATTGACCACAGTTGGTTAGGGTATGCAATCATAGCCAAATGCATACCCAAACTGACCATACCTAATATGACCATAACCAAATAAAGTTGACCAATTTCAGCATAACCAATTTGACTATAAACATTTGCATATCAATGCAGTCATAACCAAATTTATATACATAATTTAGTAAACTATATATCTATATATGTGTGTGTAACGGACCTTGAAAGGTTTCATAACATAAAACGAAAAGCCAGAGTCCAAAAGCTTACCTGAGCACTCGACGACAGCGGAGATTTACCTGAATAACTCAGTTTTCAAAAGCATGCTTTTTTTTCATATTGAATCTAATTAGATTTCTAATAAAATAAGGCACCAGCTATATTATGATCATTAATTCTTAAGTATGTCTGTGACAAATTTCTAAATTAGTGTCTTTATAAATTCAAACACTTAAAAAGGATTAAATTTCATAACTAACTATACATCACTCTTTTAATTATCATAAGAAGAAAGAGTGTTCAAATCACCTATTACTAAATTGTTTTTATTAAATTGGTTGACTTTATTAATTGTTAAATATCACAATCACATTGCAAAGCAAACCTTGGTATTGGTTCAAATATTCATTGTCAACTAGGAATCTTAAAAACAATTGGTTTTTTTCTAATAACATGTCTTTAATCACAAATGAGGCCGCTAGTTAATCACTTAATCAATTGTATTAGTCATCTTAAAACATGTTTATATAGTCTGTTTAACTGTGAATTATTATACCTAGTTAAGTACATCGATATATAGAATTTTATCTATAGTTACCAAAACATGCTTCTACACCATCTCTCTACTTGCAATATCTTTCAAGTATTTCATACTTGCCATCTCTCTCTTTATATTATCCGCAAATGACTTCTCTCTTTCATGTATCTTCATTTCAAACTGTATTTCTCTATTTTTCAACTTTGTCTCGAGTTATTGTTTCTTCACTTCAAAGTCGTGAAGCATATCTATCTTCCAAGACTCTAATTCTTTCTTCATGTCACTCTCTGTTTCCACTCTAAGACTTCTCAATTTGTCTCCTTCTAGAACTTGACTCCTTTTAGTGAATAATCTCGTCCATTTTGGTTCTTCATGATTGAAGTATTTAGATAACGAGAACTAATGATTGCTATATTCTTTTTCCTCCCCATCTAAGGAAAACTCTTGATGATCCTAACAATCTTCTCTATTTGCGCTTAAGAGAGTTGGTTACTCTTCTTCTGGCATGAGATTTGATTCCTCTTTTCTTTGGTTTGGTTCAGGGCAATCTGAGGCATAATATCCAAATTTCTAGCAATTATAGCATTTTACCTTGCCTAAAGTCTTCCCATACTTCTATGATTGTTCCTTCTATTTTTTGTTGAACTTTGTGAGGAATTCTCCTCCTTTCTTTATCTAAAGAGATCATGTGAAGGATCTTCTTCTCCTTCATCTTTTCAGAACTTTCCATCACGCCAATTTCCTTATGATGATTTACATCTTCCTTGTCCACGATTTCCAGAACATCTTCCATGACCCGACTTGTTGTCATGACGTGTGAACAAAAGTTTGTCTTGATTGTCCACCGGGTCTTCATTCATTAGATTGGTCCTTTTTTCAAAGGCTTTCAATCTTCCAATGATCTCATCTAGAGTTGTTGTTTCTAGATCGGAAAATTGTTCAATGGTCGAAATGATTTGAATGAACCTCTTTGGTACAGAACTTTAGGAGTTTTTGTAAATGAATCGATAGTCTCTTCCTCCTTCATTCTCAACATCTCAAATTCTGTCTTGAGTGTTTAAAGACGTGCCTTCTGTACTCGATCCACACCAACATGCTTTATTTTTAATGCATACCAATTCTCCTTTGCACTCTTGCAACTTATAATATCATATCTTCTTGTATCACTTGAAACAGATATGCAGTCGCTGTCATATCCTTCTTTCATCATGTTGCGTATTAGTATTTGGTTCTATCATCTCCCATAGTCTGTTTGCCTTAAGTATGGTTTTTACATGGATTGCCCATACAGTTAATTTGTAGATTTTAGAATAGGGCATTGGAAGTGAGAGAATGAAGTGCCCTCTTTATGAATATAATCTCTTTGGTATCCGGCGATAATTTTTCCGACATCATGCCTTAGGTTTTCTTCCAAAACGTCCACAGTGTTTCCAAAAGTTCAAACTAACTTTTCTAACGAGGAATCAATAACTTAATTCTAAACCTTCTCTCGTCTAGGCATAGAACTACAAATTAAAATTCCATATTTGACGAGAATAAAAAACCTGGAAATTGAGAATCCTCCATGTGTGATTCTGATTTTCTTGATTGCCAATCTTCTAATTGTGACCACCGCTTGATATCGTTTTATTTCTTTGATTCGGCTTCAAACCAGAAAGATAAACACCCCTTTGTAAGACACAAATATAATATGTGGCTCTTAAAATCATTTATCTAATTATTAAATGATCAATTGATTTATTTATTTATATATTAACTTATGGCCTAATTACTCTTAATGGGTCACTAATGGGTTTCCTCTTGGATGTATATATATAAAGATAGATAATTACTCTAACTCATTCAATTACTACCAACACTAAATTCGTCCCTCTCTCTCTTCCATAACAACGAGTTCTTACAAACTCACCTTCGCCATCCTAACTGTACACCCTAAATGGGAACCCGATCTTCCTAGCGGATCATGACGTCTTCCTTCTCTGCGGTTAGCTTATCAGGTATGATTTACTTTATTGTTTTCCATAAACATGTTACAAGAATTGATAAACATGTGGTATCAGAGCAGATGCTGTTTAATCAATTCTTGTTTCATTCCTTAAACTGGATTAAAATCGGAGAACAAAAGCTATATTAAAACCGAAAAAGAAAACGTTTATTTTTTTCATATTTTTGGATCTGGTCTAAGTACCAGGTTTCAATATTATATGTTTTGATTGTTAGGTATACGCAGCGGAATACAATAACACACACATGAAAAAGCAATAAACAGAACACGAGAATTATAGTGATTCGGTCGGTAGACCTACATCCACTTTGCAACTAGGGTTCTTATTATATTTCAGTGAACACCACACATCCACTTTGCCTCATATTGAGTTCTTTTTGGTTAAAAATATGTTGAAGACTTTTGTGGTCGGTGAACACCACACATTTTGTGCCATATAGGTAATGTCTCCAAATCTTTAACGCGAATACGACCGCACCCAACTCGAGATCGTGCGTTGTATAATTCTTCTCATGAACTTTCAGTTGCCTAGATGCATAAGCGATTACTTTGCCTCGTTGCATGAGGACGCAACCAAGATCTTGGTTAGAAGCATCACAATAGAAAACTAAATCATCATTTCCATCGGGGAGAGTCAATATGGGAGCATTGCACAACTTTTGCTTCAGGGTTTGGAAAGCTTCTTCTTGTTTCGGTCCCCATTCATAAGTCTTACCCTTATGGGTCAAAGCGGTAAGAGGGACAGCAATCTTTGAGAAGTTTGAGATGAAATGACGATAATAACCCGCAAGACCAAGAAATGAACGAACTTCGGTAGGAGTATTCGGGGCATTCCAATTCTTAACCGTTTCAATCTTAGCAGGATCAACATGAATTCCCTTGTCATTGACAATATGACCCAGAAATTGAACTTCCTTTAGCCAAAATTCACATTTGGAGAATTTGGCATATAGTTGTTCTTTTCTCAAGAGGTCCAAAACCAATCTAAGGTGTTGTTCATGATCGGCTTTAGTCTTGGAATAGATTAAGACATCGTCAATGAAGACGATCACGAATTTATCAAGGTATGGTTTGCATACACGATTCATGAGATCCATGAAAACTGCGGGTGAATTGGTTAGCCCGAAAGGCATAACCATGAACTCGTAATGACCATATCTTGTTCGGAAGGCAGTCTTAGGAATGTCATCTTCTTGAACACGAAGCTGATGATAACCGGATCGAAGATCAATCTTCGAGAAGCAAGTAGAACCTTGGAGTTGATCAAAGAGATCATCGATTCTAGGCAAAGGATAACGGTTCTTGATAGTAAGCTTATTGAGTTCGCGGTAGTCAATACACATGCGAAACGATCCATCCTTCTTCTTAACAAATAAGACGGGTGCACCCCACGGTGAATGACTTGGGCGAATGAAACCTTTGTCGGAGAGCTCTTGAAGTTGACTTGCAAGCTCTTGCATTTCGGAAGGTGCAAGACGATAAGGAGCTCTAGCAACGGGGTTAGCTCCGGGCACAAGATCAATACGGAACTCTACTTGACGAACGGGAGGAAGACCGGATAAATCCTTAGGAAAAACTTCGGGGAAATCCCGAATGATCGGAATGTCTTGGATACTCTTCTCCTTGACATCCTTTTGAACAATATGAGCTAAGAAAGCAATGTACTTCTTTCGTAAGTATTTTTGAGCGATAGTACACGACATCAACTTAAGTCCCTTGCAAGGCTTTTCACCAAAAACTCTTAAGGTTTCTCCCGATGGTAGCGGAATTTGGATACACTTTTCAAAGCAAATGACTTCGGCATGATGATTTGATAGCCAATCCATACCTATGATAATATCAAAGCTTCCTAGTGGCATTGGAACAAGGTTGATTGGGAATGTATGATCATTAAGTTCTAAGGAGCAATCATAGATAATAGACTCAATTGTAAGGGAGTCACCATTTGCTATTTCAACGGTGAAGGTATTCTCTAATTGGGATCGTGTCTTTGCAATTAAGGCTCAAAATTAAGTGACACAAAAATTTTATCGGCACCGGTATCGAACAAAATGGAGGCATATTGACTATTAACAAGGAACGTACCACTAACCACGTCGTTGTTGGCTTGAGCTTCGTTGGCGTTTATGTTGAACGCACGCCCACGAGCTCCACCTTGTCTAGCATTTGCAAGTCTTGGACATTGATCACGGAAATGGTTCGGGTCATGACACTCATAACAAGCATGCCCATTAGCAATGGCGGGAGCACCTTGGTTAGCCACTTGAGGTACGGTTCGGTTTGGAGGGTTGACTTGGCTCGTAAGAGCTTTGGTCCTACAAACACTAACCGTATGACCATATCTCCCACAATAAGTACAAAGGCGACATGGGATATTTTGAGGATGATGAAAATTGCAGGTGGCACAAAGAGGGTAGATCCCAACATATGGCTTTTTGGCCGGTGCTTGAACTACGGGTGCAACTTGATTAACGGGAACAGCAGGAGTAACCACAGTAAAATTTCTAACTTTCCTCTTTTTGTTATTGCGAGAGGGTTCAGTTGTGGCTTCTTTGTTGTGGGTAGGAGGGGTTACAGTTTTAGAAACTTTCTTAGAACCCTTTTTGGTAAGAGTTCCAGCTTTCACATGATTATCAGTTAAAGTAGCAGATAGACGAATAGCATCCTCCAGAGTAGCAGTATCTTGGATTTGTCTTGGTAGCCCACCAATATACTTTTCGATACAACGGGACAAAGGAGTGACCATGTGGGGCACAAGAAGACTCAACTCATGGAACCAAGTTGTATAAGCCAAGTTTTCACCACTATCTTGGGCAAGATCCCAAAATTCAGCCTCTAACTTTTTCACTTCATTTCTAGGACAGGACTCCTCGGTCATAAGCCTTTTGACCTCATCCCAAGGTAAGGCCATAGCTACATCAACACCCCTATTTCGTTTCTCCCCATTCCACCAAGTAAGTGCCCGTTTTTGTAGGACACTTGTAGCATGACGAACACGGAGGTTGTCGGGACAGTCACTATTGAGAAAGGTATTCTCATTGCTTTCAAACCATTGAAGGAGTCCAGTAGCTCCTTCGGTTCCATAAAACTTGAGGGGATTGCACGAATTGAAGTGTTTGAAGGTGCATTGAGATGGATTATTACCACCATTTCCACCATTACCACCATTATTACCACTATTGCTTCCATTTCCACCATTGCCATCGGTGGCACCATTGGCTTGGGTGAGTTGTGTCACCAATTGGGTAAGAATAGCAGCAATGTCGGTGTTGGCGTTGGTTGCGGGAGCACGACGAGGAGGCATTCTACAGATTTTCACAAGACAAGAAAAGATTGTAAGAACTTATGAGATTTGATAGGATTTAATAGAATGAGATAATAAAAATAGATATTCTTAGTTTGGATTGTACTCAAAAGTGACAAAATCACTTGAATACTATGGCACATTAAGGTTAATTAAACTTATATAATTTTTCAAGGAGACATGCTTTAGCCTATAAGTAAACACTCATCTCAGGAATTCCCAGGAAAGCATACGGGTCCCTCGGTTGATTGGGATTTATGCGAAATGCTTTCCTAGACAGAAAACCCAAAATACAGGTGTCACCCTTCCAGATTGCACGTGTCCTCAAATAATTTAACAAGTTTAAAAACCTTAACGAAGAAATAAAAAAATTTTAAAGATTTTTTTTTTTTTTTTTTTTTTTTTTTGCTTCAAGAATTTTCCACATGCTTAGAAAAGATAAAGATAGAAAGAAGATAGAAATATTATGAGGTTTTAGAATATAGGAAAGGATATTATTTATTTAATTATTAAGAATATCCTAATAAGTCATGGATTTAAAACACATAAGTCATCATAATGCAATAATAAGTAATCATACTAAACATGTAGTATATAACATATAGCATCTAGCATGTAACACATAGCACAAAAATCATGAAGCATAGTATAAGTGGGTGTCCTAAAGTTATAGTCTAGGTCAAGATGTCTAATAACCTAAATCCCTATAACCAAGGCTCTGATACCAATCTGTCACACCCCGACCGATGGCGGAATCATCTCGGCGGGACATGTAAGACTGTTCATAGCACATGGTTGACTAAATTGAAATATATTAAAGTTAAATTTCCATTACAAATAATCCAAGTACAAACCAAAGTCAAACAAGAAACATAAAACAATTCATAAAGTTCTTGATTTAAATTGCTAAGTCCAAATCCTATGTTGAACACGTCTTGAATCAATCTCACATATTGGGGCCTGAAACATGAATAAAATAAAGTCAACTAAAAAGTTGGTGAGTATAACACAGTTGTATGTAGATAGCATATAGTTGAAAACAAATCATTTACAAAACATGATAAAATAAGGCATTTATGGGGAGCAGCTATTGTGTAACCATGTACAACCAAACCTTGTAACTAGCATGCAAAAATTGTGTTGTCGGTTTCAATCACCGCGCACCATGGGTGGGTTTGTCAGACTCAATAGATCTATCATTGAAAACCGTCGGCTTGTATAGTTAATGATTGCACATAAGAGCATACAAAGGTTAGCACACCTAGCACTCGGGCACAAAGCTCAAATTTTGCACACATGTATGTAAATAGGATTTTTGCACTTGTGTTGTTTGTGTAAATGTAAATGTGTAATGTGTAATGTGTATAGAGTTCATGTTCCACCCCAAAAGTGTAAAAGAGTAAAAGGGGTTGTGAATACTCACTTGGTATGGAAGTGTAGCTAACAAGGATTATAGATAGCAAATATGATCCTCGAAATGCACAATTTAACCTAAAGAGTAATGTGTATTGAATCAAATAGATGCATACAGTTTAAGTCTAAAATGAAAGTTGAATTTGTGCATAAAACTATTGATTTGTATTTAAAAAGTATTGAATAAGATATATAGAGTTTGAAGTAACATATTTTTGAAACAATTTGATTAGGTTTGAATTGAATAATTGAATAAATATATAATTATAGTTTATGAAAGAATGTAAATATTAATTGTAATTAAGTATAAATAAATAAATGAGTTTGATTTAAATTGTAAATTAAATAGATAATCATTATCTTATTTATTTATAAATTTTGTAACTTAATTATTTAAAATATCATTTAAGTGTAAGATAGTAAATATGAATTTAATTTTCATAAACTTTTAAATAAATTATATTTATGCCAAGATTAAACTTTTAATCCATTTTTGAATACAGAAAACATATTTTTATAAAATCTGAAACATTTACTGATTAAAATATATAAAATTGTAATTCTGATAAAAGTTCTGAATCTCACACGACCGTGCCTCGGAAGGGCACGATCGTGCTCAAGCCACGGGCGCGACCGCGCTAGTCGGGGCGCGACCGGGTTGATCAACAGGAGCACAATCTAGACAAGTCAACAGGCACGACCGTGCCTTAGCCAGGCACGGTCGTGTCTATGATCTTTAGACACAACAGAGACTAGCCCAGAGGGCATGACAAGGTCTGGACAGGAGGACACGACCGCGCTGCTAATCGGCACGACCGCGTTTCATGAGGCACGGCCGCGCTAGATGATTAGCGCGACCGTGTCTCTTCCAAATCAGACACGAATTGAACAATTCTTGTATTTATAGTGTTGGAATTGATAGGGCTTTTGATTACTGAGTCGATACAAGTCTATTAGGATATTTTAATTGTATTAACAACATTTTTAACAGAGGATTCGATTAAATTATTTTAAATAAAAACATCGATTCTGATTCGGGGAAAATTCTATGATGGAAGCCTAAATTATTATGGGGCTTTCGATATAGAGACTAATTAACTGAAATAAATGATTTCAATTACCCGAAACAGTAGAGGATTGATAGAGATCGGCAAGAAAGGAGCTCCGGCGTCGACGGCTTGAGTTCCGGCGATCTTCACTGCAACTCCGGCCAATCCAAAAAGCCTGAGAACTTCAGGGATGATGGAATATCGAGACTCTGCTGCTGGATTGAGAAGATTCGGATCGAACAACGGATTCTAGTTTCTTGGAAAGCTTGAGAGAGTTTTTAGAAATTGGTAATATGAAACTGAGACGTTTGAGGAATTCGATAACTGTGATTCATTCGTTAAGGGGAAAAGAAACGGATGACTGTTACGGATTTCCAATGATCGGGTGATTAAACTGCATTTACGTTTCAACTGTTACGCAGGCGCGACCGTGCCCAAGAGAGGCGCGACCGTGCCTAGGCACCAGGCGTGATCGTTCCAGGACCAGTCGCGCGATTGTGACGAGGCACTTGGCGCGACCGTGCCAGGACGAAGCACGACCGTGCTAAACTAGGGTTTCTTGACATTTTTCAACTTTAGTCCTTGACTTTTCAGGTTTAATGTGTTTGAATTAAATAGTTTCTTGCATAGTGTTTAAATGTATATAATCGAGCAAAACTTGTAAATTTGTATTGAATCATTTCATTTCATTTAAGGTAAGCAAAATAATAAGGCAGTGCACGAACATTGAATTTGAAATTGCATTACATTGCATTGAAATATGAATACTAAATTCCGAGATGTTACAGTCTCCCCATGTTGAGAGAATTTCGTCCCGAAATTTAGCTAGAGGTTACAACAGTATCAATAAAGAGATGAGGGTACTTGAGCTTCATTTGGTCTTCTCGTTCCCAAGTGAACTCAGGACCACGCTTAGATTCCCAACGAACTTTGACAATAGGAATGCGACTTCGCTTGAGCTGTTTGACCTCGCGATCCATAATTTCCACCGGCTTCTCGACGAAGTGCATCGTTTCATCAATGCGCACGTCGTCAAGCGGTATATGGAGATTTTCATCAGCGAGACACTTCTTCAGATTAGATATATGAAATGTAGGATGCACATTGCCAAGAGATGGAGGTAACTCGAGCTTGTAAGCCACTTTCCCAATCCTTTCAAGGATTTTGAATGGACCAACATAACGAGGTGCTAACTTGCCTTTCTTTCCAAAACGGACCACACCCTTCCATGGAGACACCTTTTGAAGAACAAGGTCACCGACTTGGAATTCCAAGGGTTTTCGACGTTTGTCGGCATAACTCTTTTGCCGACTCCTCGCTACTCGAATATTGTCACGGATTTGAATAATCTTGTCGGAGGTTTCTTGAATTAACTCGGGACCAGTGATTTGTGCTTCACCAATCTCACTCCAACAGATAGGTGAACGACACTTGCGACCATAGAGAGTTTCGAATGGAGCCATGTTGATACTTGTGTGGTAGCTATTGTTGTAAGAAAACTCAATGAGGGATAGATGTGAATCCCAATTGCCACCAAAATCGGTTACACAAGCTCTAAGCATGTCTTCAAGAGTTTGGATTGTTCGCTCGGTTTGACCATCAGTTTGCGGATGGTAAGCAGTGCTCAAATCCAATCGAGTACCAAGAGCCTTTTGGAGAGATTGCCAAAATTGAAAAGTGAATCGGGCATCTCGATCAGATATTATGTTCAAAGGAACACCATGACGGCTCACGATTTCGTCGATGTAAATTCGGGCTAGTTTCTCAACCCGATAGTCTTCACGAATAGGCAAGAAATGAGCAGATTTGGTGAGTCGATCAATGATCACCCAAATACTATCATATCCACTCGAGGTGCGAGGGAGTTTGGTAATAAAATCCATAGCTAGATTCTCTCATTTCCACACGGGAATTTCGGGTTGTTCGAGTAAACCAGATGGACGTTGATGTTCGGCTTTGACTTTGGAACAGGTTAAGCATTTGGCCACATAAAGAGTAATGTCTTTCTTCATACCGGGCCACCAATAAAGTTGGCGAAGATCTTGGTACATTTTATCCACACCAGGATGAATTGAAAGCTTGGGATGTAAATTCTCTTGCATTATCCATACGATTGCTTTTAATTTGATATTCTGGGAAATTTGCTCTCATCTGTATGATTTGGGCTAACAGTCGGGAAAATGTTACATTTCGGGTAGCTAAAAGACTCACGTGTGACCACTGAGATGAAGCATCAATTAAGACCTAGAAATAGCGGAATGGGCCACGCAGAGGTTGTATAGTCCCACATATGTCCCCTTAGATTCTTTGTAGATATGAGGGATTTTATTGTGTCAATTTAGTTTGTGAAGGCCGAGTAATGAGTTTGCCTGGAGAGTATGTTGCACATGATATATCTTGTGATAACAATACCTTTAAGTTTTTAAGAGGGTGCCCATTTGCACTATTGAATATCCGCCTTATCATTGTGCTACCAGGGTGACCTAGTCGGTCATGCCTATGGTGAATATGTCTTTATCTAGTAACTTATGGTTACTCATCATGTATGACTCAATAGGATTGATATTAGTGCAATACAATCCAGAGGATAAAGCCTTTAGCTTTTCTATAATGATATCTTGGCCATTTTTATTTGATGTAATTTGCAGGTATTCAATATCATTTTCGGATGTTGTTTTAAGGTGGTAACCATTTTGTCTAATATCTTTAAAACTAAGTAAATTCCGTCTTGATTTACTAGAGTATAATGCATCATTGAGAATCAGTTTGGTACCCAAAGATAAGATATGGCACGCTGTTTCGGAGCCTTCGATAAGGTTAATAACACCAGAGATGGTGCCAACGGGTGTCTTTGCGGGAGAGAACTTAGAGAAAAATGTCTTATGTTTCAAGATAGTGTTGCTACTACCGCTGTCTACCAAACATTCATCACCAATAATAGTTTTGTTGGAGCTTGTAAACATATTTCTTCAAGAAATAATAATAAGAGGAAGTTAATACATAAGATAATGATTTGAATATGATAAGATCAATACAAGAATTTAAATCAAACCATAACGAAAGTTTAAAACACAATCATCATAAGAGTTTAAACGAAACCAAACAAAAAGGATCATAGTTTGAACAAAAAAACCATCAAAGAAAGAAAAGCCACATAGTGTTTAAACATATTGAGCATTTTCATTTAAATCAGACATGTCAAGATGAGTGTTTGATATCATGCTGGGTAAATTATGTGTATCCTCAATCAGATTAGTCTTAACATTTTTCCCATTTTCTTTCATCATTTGCGGATAAGCTTCAACGAGGTGCTTAGGGGTGCGACATGTGCGAGACCAATGGTTCGACATCCCATATTTATAGTAGATGTTGCTTTGGCCCCACTAGGCCTCCCCTATGGGGTCTTCTTGTATTATGTCAACTAGATTCATCACTACCGAGCTTAGAATTGTGAGACTCTCGTCGCCATGTGTTGTTCTGTCCACGTCCATGACCACGACCTCTATTGGGGCCGCCACCTCTCCTTTTCCCATGTTCGCTCTGAGCAGTTGCCACATTCACTTTTGGAAATGGGCTTGCACCTACTGGTCTTGCCTGATGGTTTTCCATAATTCAAGAGGGTCCTCAATAGTAAGGTATTACCTCTTCAGGTCTTCGTGAATGCGATGACGAAGAAAAATCATAGCTTTGGCCTTGTCTTGAAGGGCAGTTTCATTTCCATCATTGATCGTCTTACCCAAATTTTTCACAGTTAGGTGGATTTTAGCATCGAGAGTCCACAGGAGATAGTTGTTCCCTGATATGTCAAGAGCGGCAAACTCGAGTTTTGAAATGTACGACATCGTATCTACAATGAATGATACATTTGTTAAAAACAGGCCTTTGCATGTAATGCGTGTACCGTGGGAGAATTTTGGGTTCTCGTAGATTTGAAAAATATGTTTTATAAGAACATCTATAAGAACATTTACATATCTATACATACTAATAAATAAAAGTTTTGGTATTACACATGTCATTCTTATATTCATTCTCAACATTATTTTTTTCGCCTCTCTCTCCTATTTAATGACACAGGTTTCTAAAAAAACAATTATAATTTTTGTTTCACGCATCTCTCTTATTAAATAATAAGTACTTTTATAATTATTTTTATAAAACATTTTTTAATTAAAAAGAGCTTTGTTCATAAAACATTTTTCTAGCTTGAACATTTCTTTCATTCTTTTTATAAAATTTTAAAAAAAAAATAACTATATAACGTTTCTAAAATTTGTATTAAAAATTATGTAATATGTCAAAGATATGTAATATTAGATCTTTATTACTAAGTATATATAACACTGTATTTATTCACCTTGTATAATATACAGGGTTTTAACCTATATTATAATAAATGAAATAACTATACTTGTTACGTGACGACTTTTGATGAAATTCATATTTTTGTTTTTCATTTTTCTCTCATATTAAATAATGATGATGTTAAATAATTAAATATCTAACATATATTCTAATATTTTATTAAAAATTACTAAATCATAAGAAAATTTCAATTAATTCTTATTTCACAGATGACTAATAACACCAAACATACAAATCTTAATAGAAAATACTATTTTTTAACAAGTCGTATTCTTTCAACCCATGTAAAACATGAGCTTTAACCTAGTATGTATATATATACTAGGTTAAAAACCCGTGTATTACACAGGTTGAACAATAATGAACGAAACAAATCATAAATTTGTAAGAATTTTCCTGACTCGAACTTCAAAAAAGATAATTATTATTTATAAATTTTCAAACACTTCTTTGTATGCATGATTTAATGTTCTACTTATAAGTTACTATCTTTATCTAATATTAATAGTTTTAGTCTTTCTCTATTTTTAACTGTAGATAATACAACATACAGTTAACCATGTTTCTCAAACGGGCCGCCTCAACATACAGTTAATGGAATAAAATTCATTGGGAAAGTTATTATCCGCTTGTTTCCATAAACTGATTATTCGCAACTTCATGGTGTAGTTGTCTTTAGATGCATCAATGTCCTTAATGAACATGCCCTTTTTGGACTCCATTAAACCGTTATTGCAACTTCATGGTGTAGTTGTCTTTAGAAAAAAAAAATATATCCGTTGGTGATATATATTTGTTATCCGAAAATATAAATATTTATATGAAATAAATATAAATTATATTTTCCTCAAGTGTGTCCATGAATACTTGCAAAGTTAGTAACGACTTAGGGTTCAGTTCGTAAAATAATATTTTGACTCGACTCTAGTCGTAACGCGTTACAAATGATAAATAAGTATATTATATATAGGGGATGGTTCCCCTAAGAAGTACTATTTGGCTAAGAAGCCTAAGAAGCAATCTCATCCATTCAAATGGATGATCAAGGATAGAGATTTAATTGTAGGAAAAACAAGGGGTAGAGAGGCATTATTGGAAAACCCACAATTGTTGAAATTGTGCTACTTTACGTAAATGTGTTGGTTTCTAGTAAAACAGCAAAATTAACTGTGTTGCGTTGTAAAATAGTACTTTTAACTGTGTTGTTTTATCATAAAACAATACCAAACATAACAATTAATTGTGCTGTTTTAACAACACGGTTATTTGTGTGACTTGCTCTTCTTAGCTAACCCAACACAACAAAACTAAGTTTTTAAGATTGTATATCAAACCAGCACAAAACAAAGAACACAATTGGAAGTGACATGTTATAATCCTAAAACCAGTACAGGTAGGTCATCACAAAAATGAACAAAACCCAACACAACAAAACTAAGTTTTTAAGATTGTATTATATACAAAACATTTACAAATTAGATTTTGGGTTCTAGCCCAAGTTTCATAGCATTCACATGAAGTTTTTTTAGTTCACTTTCTTGTATTTTATGGTACATTCTTTTCCCTACAACAATAGTTATTGGAAAACTCAAAGATAAGGTACATTCTTCTTTTTATGTTGCTGAAGGTCAAACCTTAATTACTTACATTCTTCTTTTTAAGATGGTGACTTTTATTTCAGATTTATGATTTTGTAAAATTACCTATGTTGTTTTTGTTATTGTGTTATTTTTTATGTTGTACTGATGTGTTATTGTGCTGATTTTGTTGTTATGCTATTTTCCTGTGCTGGTTTGCTGTTGTTTACTAGAAAACAACACAGATTCTATTATCAGTGCTGTTTTATCGAAAATCAACAAAGATTTTGATTTTTTTTAAATCATCGTTTTTATATATCAACATTTTAAAAAAAATGAGGTAATTTTATGGTGTAATTTTTTTTCAAAAAATGCTCAAATTAAAGAGAAAAAAATGCTCGATTTTATGGTGTAATTTTTTTCAAAAAATAATGTCATATAAAAAAGTTATGAAAGTTTAAAAAATGAGGGGAAACTTGAAAAAAAATCAACAAAAATGGCTATTCCAAAGATACCCCTCCAACCTTATTTTTTCCCCACTTAAATCTCATCACTTATTAGAAAATGGATGACTAAGATTGTTTCTTAGGCTTCTTAGCCAAATTACATTTCTTATTTGAATCTCCTATATATATATATATAATTCAACAGTTTATTTTGCAATTCATTCTACACATTATATGACATATACTGCTACACTAAAACACATACAATAACTATTGCTATCAACTTGCATTTTATATTGTAAGAATCCCTATAAAATCCATCAATCAAACCAAAGTGAACTAAGATCGGATAATAATAAAAGCACATACTTGCAAACACTTACCTGAGGTTTGGCTTGCAATGCAGACTCAAAATGTGTAACAACTTATGGAGGATATATATTATGTTGAATTCAGCCTCTAGTATTGCCACGGGAACATTAGCCCCTAAAATCAACATATATATCAGAAAAAACACACAAAACTGCTAAGAAATTTTTGGTCCAAAAAGATTGTTCTATATAATCTAATATAACAAAAAAAAGAGCATATGTGTTATACATATTGTAGATACAATAAAAAAAAATCATAAAGCTACAGAAGTTTTGAAGATGATGACGATTAAACGAAACTCTTTTCATTCAATGAAACGAAGTCAATAGATAAATACGATTTCCAATCGTCAAGAACTCCATCTCTAAATAAACTCCATGTTCAAAAACGAAATTGCTTGGAAAGCATGATTTGATAGATAACTTGTAACAAAAGCAGAGAAAATTCTGCAAGATCTTGATGAGCTATGAAAATAAAACGCATCATTGAGCTATAACCATCTACATAATCGTTTTAATAATTTATATGTAACAAAATGCATACTGTTATTAGTATTTTGAATGAATGAACTTAATGACCATGGTTTTGGAAATGACAACTGTTCCTAGTTTATTTCTTGATCTTATTAACGAATATTATTTATGCAATTGTTATGTGTAAATGATCTTGTTAAGTGGTGTAATTGATCATGCTAACTGAGGCTAAACCAAAAGAAAATGAGAATCAAACCCAATTAAATCAGTAGCATAACATATTGACTATAACCAAACATTACACCTATTGCATATCAAGTTGCATGCCTAAACATTGCAGGGGTTGTACCAAATTGACCACAGTTGGTTAGGGTATGCAATCATAGCCAAATGCATACCCAAACTGACCATACCTAATATGACCATAACCAAATAAAGTTGACCAATTTCAGCATAACCAATTTGACTATAAACATTTGCATATCAATGCAGTCATAACCAAATTTATATACATAATTTAGTAAACTATATATCTATATATGTGTGTGTAACGGACCTTGAAAGGTTTCATAACATAAAACGAAAAGCCAGAGTCCAAAAGCTTACCTGAGCACTCGACGACAGCGGAGATTTACCTGAATAACTCAGTTTTCAAAAGCATGCTTTTTTTTCATATTGAATCTAATTAGATTTCTAATAAAATAAGGCACCAGCTATATTATGATCATTAATTCTTAAGTATGTCTGTGACAAATTTCTAAATTAGTGTCTTTATAAATTCAAACACTTAAAAAGGATTAAATTTCATAACTAACTATACATCACTCTTTTAATTATCATAAGAAGAAAGAGTGTTCAAATCACCTATTACTAAATTGTTTTTATTAAATTGGTTGACTTTATTAATTGTTAAATATCACAATCACATTGCAAAGCAAACCTTGGTATTGGTTCAAATATTCATTGTCAACTAGGAATCTTAAAAACAATTGGTTTTTTTCTAATAACATGTCTTTAATCACAAATGAGGCCGCTAGTTAATCACTTAATCAATTGTATTAGTCATCTTAAAACATGTTTATATAGTCTGTTTAACTGTGAATTATTATACCTAGTTAAGTACATCGATATATAGAATTTTATCTATAGTTACCAAAACATGCTTCTACACCATCTCTCTACTTGCAATATCTTTCAAGTATTTCATACTTGCCATCTCTCTCTTTATATTATCCGCAAATGACTTCTCTCTTTCATGTATCTTCATTTCAAACTGTATTTCTCTATTTTTCAACTTTGTCTCGAGTTATTGTTTCTTCACTTCAAAGTCGTGAAGCATATCTATCTTCCAAGACTCTAATTCTTTCTTCATGTCACTCTCTGTTTCCACTCTAAGACTTCTCAATTTGTCTCCTTCTAGAACTTGACTCCTTTTAGTGAATAATCTCGTCCATTTTGGTTCTTCATGATTGAAGTATTTAGATAACGAGAACTAATGATTGCTATATTCTTTTTCCTCCCCATCTAAGGAAAACTCTTGATGATCCTAACAATCTTCTCTATTTGCGCTTAAGAGAGTTGGTTACTCTTCTTCTGGCATGAGATTTGATTCCTCTTTTCTTTGGTTTGGTTCAGGGCAATCTGAGGCATAATATCCAAATTTCTAGCAATTATAGCATTTTACCTTGCCTAAAGTCTTCCCATACTTCTATGATTGTTCCTTCTATTTTTTGTTGAACTTTGTGAGGAATTCTCCTCCTTTCTTTATCTAAAGAGATCATGTGAAGGATCTTCTTCTCCTTCATCTTTTCAGAACTTTCCATCACGCCAATTTCCTTATGATGATTTACATCTTCCTTGTCCACGATTTCCAGAACATCTTCCATGACCCGACTTGTTGTCATGACGTGTGAACAAAAGTTTGTCTTGATTGTCCACCGGGTCTTCATTCATTAGATTGGTCCTTTTTTCAAAGGCTTTCAATCTTCCAATGATCTCATCTAGAGTTGTTGTTTCTAGATCGGAAAATTGTTCAATGGTCGAAATGATTTGAATGAACCTCTTTGGTACAGAACTTTAGGAGTTTTTGTAAATGAATCGATAGTCTCTTCCTCCTTCATTCTCAACATCTCAAATTCTGTCTTGAGTGTTTAAAGACGTGCCTTCTGTACTCGATCCACACCAACATGCTTTATTTTTAATGCATACCAATTCTCCTTTGCACTCTTGCAACTTATAATATCATATCTTCTTGTATCACTTGAAACAGATATGCAGTCGCTGTCATATCCTTCTTTCATCATGTTGCGTATTAGTATTTGGTTCTATCATCTCCCATAGTCTGTTTGCCTTAAGTATGGTTTTTACATGGATTGCCCATACAGTTAATTTGTAGATTTTAGAATAGGGCATTGGAAGTGAGAGAATGAAGTGCCCTCTTTATGAATATAATCTCTTTGGTATCCGGCGATAATTTTTCCGACATCATGCCTTAGGTTTTCTTCCAAAACGTCCACAGTGTTTCCAAAAGTTCAAACTAACTTTTCTAACGAGGAATCAATAACTTAATTCTAAACCTTCTCTCGTCTAGGCATAGAACTACAAATTAAAATTCCATATTTGACGAGAATAAAAAACCTGGAAATTGAGAATCCTCCATGTGTGATTCTGATTTTCTTGATTGCCAATCTTCTAATTGTGACCACCGCTTGATATCGTTTTATTTCTTTGATTCGGCTTCAAACCAGAAAGATAAACACCCCTTTGTAAGACACAAATATAATATGTGGCTCTTAAAATCATTTATCTAATTATTAAATGATCAATTGATTTATTTATTTATATATTAACTTATGGCCTAATTACTCTTAATGGGTCACTAATGGGTTTCCTCTTGGATGTATATATATAAAGATAGATAATTACTCTAACTCATTCAATTACTACCAACACTAAATTCGTCCCTCTCTCTCTTCCATAACAACGAGTTCTTACAAACTCACCTTCGCCATCCTAACTGTACACCCTAAATGGGAACCCGATCTTCCTAGCGGATCATGACGTCTTCCTTCTCTGCGGTTAGCTTATCAGGTATGATTTACTTTATTGTTTTCCATAAACATGTTACAAGAATTGATAAACATGTGGTATCAGAGCAGATGCTGTTTAATCAATTCTTGTTTCATTCCTTAAACTGGATTAAAATCGGAGAACAAAAGCTATATTAAAACCGAAAAAGAAAACGTTTATTTTTTTCATATTTTTGGATCTGGTCTAAGTACCAGGTTTCAATATTATATGTTTTGATTGTTAGGTATACGCAGCGGAATACAATAACACACACATGAAAAAGCAATAAACAGAACACGAGAACTATAGTGATTCGGTCGGTAGACCTACATCCACTTTGCAACTAGGGTTCTTATTATATTTCAGTGCACACCTTTTACAATTACATACACATGACTTAAATAGAGAACAATTAGGTTAAACAACTTAGGGAACAAGAAACCTGATTAGTAAGCCTGCTTAGAAACTAAGCCGGCCCTACTAGCCAACTTAACCCTAATTAGCCTAAAGGCCTTCGAACCCAACAATCTCCCACTCGAAGGCCTTGCGATAAACACCAAGTGTGCCAACGAGTACACAACAGTCCATGTCTTCAGTAAACAACAATCGGTAACAGGAACAGAAGTCTTCAGGTACAGCTCCCAATGAACAAACCAACATCAATCCACATATCCCAATTTCACCTAGTTGCATTCGGCCCAAACACATCAGTAATCTGATGGGCCCGTTAAAGCCCTAGATGGCTTCAATCCAGTCTCAAAAGACCCCCTCTTTACATCCTCAATCCAAACTTATTCCCATAGACTCGAATCATTAGATATAGGGATCCTTAGAGGAACACTCCCCAGTAGCAGAATCATAACAGAAGAGATTTCATTCGGAACTTTAGTCTTTCGAACCCAACGTCTATTTCCAGACTGTGTCGGAACACCCCTCGTGCTCCCACTATCACCAAAATCTCATACACGTTCAGACCTCTAAATACGCTCAACCGAATTTCCTGAAGTCCCAGAGTCCCTTTCTGCAAACTTGACTCGTTTAATTGTCGAATCGGTGAGCCCGACTTTGGAGTTCATCTTAACAGAGGTGGTCACTTCCCCAAATGAAACAAGTGCCATGTATAGCGACCCCTTCTTGAATCCCATAGCAATCATGAGATTATTCTTCAGAACCTTCCACTTACCACCACCAAACTTCACGTCTAAACCATGTTCATCCAATTGCCCAACGGAGATCAACTTCATTTCAAACTTTGGAATAATTCTGACGTCATTCAAGGTCTAAGTAGTACCCAGAGCAGTAATCAGATCCAAATCTCCCATACCAGTCACCTCAAGAACATCACCATTTCCAAGCCTAACCTTCCCAAAATTGCCTACTTCAACATTCCGCATGCCATCATTGCTATGGGTAGCATGGAATGATGCACCGGAATCCATGACCCAAGATTCAGTGGAAAATTCTACACTGCAACCCAGTGCATCACCATAGCGAACAACCTTTTTTTCCACATTGTTCACTTCCTTTTTCTTTCCACAACATTGACTCCTAAAATGTCCTTTCTCATTACAATCCCAACAACGCACACTATGACGAGCCCCAGACGAGCTCCTGCTCTAAACCTTGCTGCTCCCACTATTCCTAATATTATCCCTTCCCCTGCCAACATATAACATCTCAGGAGAAGAGTCTGCAGTATTCCTACGGCGAACATCTTCACCCAATACCAAGTCACACATCTTTTCAAATGTTAAACCATTAGGCCCTACAGAGTTGGTGACAGCTGTCACCGTTCCAGACCAACTATCAGGCAGTGAAGATAGCAAAATTACAGCGTTGGTCTCATTATCAAACTTCGTTACAACAGACGATATTCTATCCAACAGTGAGTTCAGATTGTTAATGTACTTGGTCACTGAACTTCCCTCTTTCATTCTCATTGTGAACAGTTCTCTCATCAGGAACACTTTGTTAGATGCAGACGACTTCTCATACATGTTCGAGAGAGCTAACATCATACCAAGTGCCGCGGTTTCAGACACGATGTTAAAAGAAACGCTCCTCGATAACGAAAGTATGATAGCCCCTCTAGCCTTTTTGTCCTTAGCATCCCACAAAGTTTCCTCAGCTTTTTCCATCTTATCAGGTTTCTCTTCAAGTACCACATCTAAATCCTTTTGCCCTAGTAATACCTCTATTTGCATTTTCCACCGACTAAAGTCAGATCCGTTGAACTTTTTAATCACCAATTTCCCGTCTTCGCCCATAGTGTCAAACGAAAAATTAAAAGATTAAAGTAACCAAGTTCTAAAGTTGATAAGAAAAAAACTTGTCAATCGATTAAAAAACAATCAGTTGAATAGATCAGCAGCAACAATCGATCAACAACCGAATGTAAGCGACAACGATCCAAGGGTTGAATTGTAATCGCGGCGGCGATGACGACCCAAGGGTGGAAACCCTAATCGGCGGTGGCGGCTTGGCAGAGAACGGAGACGGCGGCGGCCCAAAGGGTGGAACCCTAATCGGTGGCGGCTTGGCATAGAAGGCAGCGACGACGACTCAGGGTTACCAGAAACCCTAATCGTGAACGTGATGTATGATTAAATCTCTGATACACGATCGACCGATAGGAAGATCGAACAGAGAACTGAGAGCCTAAGCTCTGATACCAGTTGTTAGGTATACGCAACGAAACACAATCACACACACATGAAAAATCAATAATCAGAACACGTGAATTATAGTGGTTCGGTCGGTAGACCTACATCCATTTTGCAACTAAGGATCTTATTATATTTCAGTGCACACCTTTTATAATTACATAGACATGACTTAAATAGAGAACAATTAGGTTAAACAACTTAGGGAATAAGAAACCTGATTAGTAGGCCTGTTTAGAAACTAAGCCGACCCTACTAGCCAACTTAACCCTAATTGGCCTAAAGGCCTTCGAAGCCAACATTGATCTCCTAAAATTGAGATCTATAAAGTTTTCAAAATCTGTCAAAAATTGTGTTTCAAGATTTCGATTCCAGACTTAAATCTGATAATATTTGAAGAACAGTTTTATCTAATATCATAATTTTCGATGAAATCCCCTTAATTTGGGATAAGTTAAGATTTTGATTGTGTTTCCTAAAATCGTGTAACTTTATCTCCAAGTTTTTGAATTAAAATATTAGTTTTATTATTTTAAATAATGAAACTTAGATATACTTAACACCTAAGAGATTTCGAAATCAAAATCCCTTAATTTTCGCACATGCTTTATACAGTTTAATTTCACGGTTTATGTTTACGGGTATTCTAAGTTCATGGATTAGACTTCATGGATTTAACTTCACACGTATAGTTCACGATTTTGAGTTTAAGGTTTATATTTTACAGTTTAAATTCACGGGTTATGTTTATGGAGCCGTGAACCTTATATGAACTGTGAACCTTACCTGAGACGTGAACTTTACCTGAGCCGTGAACCTAGCCTTATTTATGTGCCTAAAAATTTAACGCTAACAGGGAGGTTTGCTATTAATAAGTGCTTTTGTTTTGATAAACCTTAAAATTTAATTGAATAACACCTAAAAACTTCACTTCTGTCCAAAGGTGAGATGCATGTGTAAACTTATTCAAGCTTAATTAAGCATTATCACTTAGTGCATATCATGTTATTAACTAATTGTTTTGTTAAATCTTATACTTTACAAAACCTTAAATTAGAAAACATGATTAGTTTAAATAACACATAAAGTTTCACTTCTGCCCAAATATGATGTGTCACGCTTGTAAGATTTAACTCTGATTAAGCACTAGTTCGCTTAAAATACCTAAATGTTTCTACTTCTGCCCAAACGTGATGTGTCACGTTTAGTTTCCATGAACCTAATTATGTGCATTCTAAACAAATGTTTCACTTCTGTCCAAAGGTGATGTGTTACATTCTTGTTGCACATATTTACTATTTAAATTTAAATCGTTCCTAATGCTTAAACAATTGGTCATTAACCAAAGTGAATGCATGTTGTTTAAGTAGAACCTAATTAATCTATTAGTTTGGTGTTATAATAGATTTTATCACATCTTCATAAAATAATTATTCTTATGTAGAACCTTATTTAACTTATTATTTATGTGTGCCTTAGATTATTACCCCATAGATCACTCTAAAAGTTCTTCTTTAGCTATTTTTGTACCTTATTTTCACTCTAGCTTCTAAGATGAGTTTTGCTTAATTAAGGGTTTTCATAAATATTTGCTCTTATTGAGTCTTGGTTATCCCTTGACACTCCTGATGCTCTTTCTGATAAAAGTACTACATAAGAAAACTAGAACATAAGAAATAGGATAAGTCAAACTCAATGTCTCTTATGATAATTAAGAACTCTTTTTTTTTCATGATTGCTATCAGGGGGAGCTATTCCAGATTTTGAATTTCCTAAGTCTGATCTATTATCTGTGTAAATGGAAGAATCAAAATAATTCCTATGACGCATGCAAACATTCTACTTCTAAATAAAAGATTAAGTGGCATCCGTGAACACATCATAATATACACTGACATGGCCCATAAACTAAGGGCTTATACATGGAAATCAGTGAAGTTTTACGATGCATACATAATAATTTTTCCACTAGTACAATTAGTTGCCTTAAAAATCAACTATAACACTCAGAAGTACCAAAGGAAAATGAGTGTATTGATAACAACATACGTACAGAAAACGGAACGCCTAAAACTGGAAAACCGGATATTATTCACCTCACTACCAATAAACCTAGAAAGAGGATAGTTCTAAGGTTTGGAAACAAAATACAAGTACTACTTCCAGCTCTAAGTTATCCAAGGAGAAGCCTCACTGCAAAACTATGTCAATATACTAGGCATAAGCAATGAGACCATCCATAAGCCAATGTATTAGCTGGCTAAGATAAGATAGCCACTAATTAATGAATTTTGAGTCCGCTAATATTAATATTCCAATCAACATATGATGTTTTAAGTCTAATTATATACGCTTCCTTACCATAATTCAACTAATAATTAAGATGAGAAGTTAGTGGTGGATTTAAAAAAAGGCTACATAGAACCATTAAATAATTGATCTTTGTATTAGGCTTTATGATCCTTAAATATTCGGGAGAATACTCGGAATTTAGTATCAATAATAAAGTTACACTTTGACAGCTATGATGTTTGCATGGCCAAAACAAAGTAATCGCTAACTTAAACTCTCCTATGATTGGTTATCACTATCCGGATAGAAAACTTTATAATATAAAACCAGATAATATGATACACTTTTACAAAAATAATGTTAATAAAAGAGAAATATGAAACTAAATAATAAAAAAGAAAAAAAACAAAATAAAAAAATTTCCGTTTCGGGTCGTCGGAAACCATAAAAGTGAATACTGATACGGGTTTCCGATAATATCAATACCGATAATGATGTTGCTCTTTCAGCAAACTTTCGGCTCGTCACGGTACCATAATGGCAACGTCACTCACTATAGGCAACGATAAAAAAACGCGATTTTGAATACAACTCCGTTTTAAAAAAAAATACAGGAGCGTTGACAAAAACAACTAAAAACAGTCGCGCCCTCCGTATTTTGGAAAAAAGTTAACGAACGAAAGTTATCAAATGAAAACGTAATTAATAGAAAATGAAACGGGCTAAAAACATATGTCATGTATAGTATAAGAGTTGAAAATGAAATATATATTAAAAAAAACTTACGTGTCAAACTTTGAAAGGAATAGACACTATTCATAAGCCTTCTCTTAAAAAAATTTATACCGAAACGTTCACAAAAAAAAAACTAAAAACTTTCGTGCCCTCCATATTTTGGAAAAAGTTAACGAACGAAAATTATCAAATAAAAACGAAATTAATAGAAAATGAAACGAGGCTCCTTGTCACACCCCAACCACGGCGGTTTCCCGCGGGGCGCGACGGTCATGGATCATCGTCACTGATTACATAGAACGACCTCTATATGGTTTTGAAAATCATGCATTCCAAATCGTTCCAAAATATAACATTGTTTTACAGAGTTAATGCGGAAAGTAATGCGGAAGGAAAATAAATTGTTTTGAAAATACAATGCCAAGCAAAAGACAAGCAAATGTTCATTGTCATGGGAACATCAAAAGACTTCATGCATGATGTGCACCGTAATCCCGTGCAAGCTTAACGACCTGAGAAAACATGCTTAAACGAGTCAACAATAATGTTGGTGAGTTCACAGGTTTAAATGTAAAAGTAAATCGTTGTAATGGACCACAAAACTTTCAATGATTTGATTGCTGTACAGACAATACTACAATATTACCATAAGCACACCGAAACCGAAGCTAGACTGTAACAGTAATGTAATGTAATGCCTCTACCATGCCTATCGTATGCATGGGGTGATTAGGTCAATGATGCACCCGTTTTGACCTCCGGTCAAAGTTAGCGCGACTAACGCGGGTGGGGGTTGTCAAACCCAAATAGATCTATCCATGATTACCTCGCTTAGAAACGAAACTAACGGTCCAGTTTGAGAGGACTTAATACGATATGAAACCGCTTATGTAATATGTGAAATCATGTAAGTGAAATTGTGTCCAATGAAAACAGTAAGTATGCATGTAATCTCCCCCAAAAGGAAAATAAGTAAAATGGGGCCGTGAAAACTCACCTGATGCGTGAGTACCGTACACGTGTAGGTAGCAAAAGTCCGAGAGTAAACCGACCTACGCGTGCCCTAGAATATATAAGACACCTTAAGGTCTAAGTAATGTATCCGTGTGTAAGTGAGTTATGTAACCGTTTCACCCAACTTAGTTTCGTTATGAAATTCCGTATGACTCGACGACCCGCTGGTGATATGTATTTGTTATCAAAAATATATATTCACATAAAATAAATATAAGTTATGATTTCGATCAAGTGTGTCCATGACTATAAGTAATTTGGTGTCATCTTAGGTTTCGCGCTTTAAAATATAGTTTGACTCGGCATGAGTCGTAACTCAATGCGAACGGTAAATAAATATATTAGATATTTATTTAAATTAATGTTTTCGAAATACGCCATGTTTTTAGGTAAAAATAATATTTATATTATTTATGTAAATATAACTGTCGGTATTCATTTTCACTACCAAAATATATACATGTATATATTTATAAAGACACACACACACACATATATATATATATATATATATATATATATATATATATATATATATATATATATAACTTAAGATCTAGTCTTTCTTTTCAAATACTTATATATTTAAAATAGATGGACTTTAACATAAATAAGTTTTTCCATCATCTTTTTATACAACCATAAATCTTAATATATATACATTTCCAAAAAGAAAACATAACAATAATCATAACTACTAAAATACTAACAAGCAACTGGTAATAATTTAACTTTCATAATTTTGACATAACTTAACAAAGAAACTATAAACTTGTAAGGAACTAATATTCATAATATCACATGTTAAACACTATAAGATTTCTATGGACAAGATGAACCCACTTGATGAATCATTTGAGCATACACTTTATTTTAGTTCATGGACCATAAAGTTATAATTAATATTTTTACACAAAAATAAGTCTCATTTAGTTATTAGTTTCTAAAAACTCCATATTTAATAAAAATGAATTTTTGTAGGTGAAAGTTGGTACACAACAACATGTAGGTAAAGAAATATAAAACAAGAACAAAAATATAAATAAGTAGGAGGGTTTTCTCACTATAAGCAAGCAAGGAAGAAGGAATGAGTGTTGTAGGTTGCTTGGACTCAAAAATTCACTTGAACTTCACTAGGGAAGGCTTGAAACACCTTGAATTCAAGTTTCAAAGTTGAATGTTTGGGGATGGGGTGTGTGGCCGTAAGCCAAGAGAGAAGAGGAGGCAATGTGTTTGCAATTTGATTCAGTGTTAGTGAAATGAAGGCTTGCTTCATTTATAATTAATTCATGGACATGTAGATAAACAAATAAACATTGGAAATGGGTGCGGGATTCAAGTTCGGTCAACATGGGGAAGGTCTATATGGCCGAATATTTCTAGAAGTCAGGAGATGGATGTTGGTGTAAGAATGATCATACACAAAGATAGTAAACTAGGTATGGTCAAGTCATTAGCTAGAGTGGCTTGTCTAGAGTTAGGGTGTAGTCACTCTCTTTGGACCGAAATTTATAAGGGAAAATGGGGTAGGTTTCAAGAGTTTCATGGAATTAGTTTATGTATGTGGATGGATAATTAATCTAGGTGTTGACTTATCTAAAAAAAAAAAAAACTAAATTCAAACAATTTTAAGGGTGTGTAAATCTCGGCTAGTGTCCAACAAAAGAAAGAATAGAAATAGGTAAATTTTAATTGATTTTAATTAATAATATAAGGGTCTCTAAGTTAAAATAAATTAATTGGGTATTAAAGTAGTAGCGGGTATAAATCGGATGCGAAATAAAAGAATAGAGATTTTATTAAAACCAAGCTAAATAAAATTTTACATTATATTTTTAGTGCTTTACTAACATGTAAATATATGTTCAGAAATTTAATATTGCGGAATAGCGCGTTAGAATAAGGTATATCGGTGAAACGGTAAAGGTGCGCGTTAAAGCACTAGGTTGATATAAATGATTACACACATATATCTAAGTTCTAAAATAGTTTTGTAACACCTCGAAATATTTATTAAAACATAAATATTAATTATCACCAACGTTCGTGTGTGCTGGTTATACTACGTGTGACCCGGTAATTTATCGCATTAGCGACGCGTGAAATGTTATGAATGGACTTTGCTAATTGAGAAATGACCTTAATTATCATAATTAAGTCTAACACGAATATATATATGCAAATTATGACAGAGACGGGGGCGGGTATTGACCTGAAATTGCCGGTTGTCACATACTCCCCATGTTAAAAAGAATTTCGTCCCGAAATTCAGCTGGTGTCATCCGACTGGTGTAGTTTCGAACAACTGTGGATACTTACGCTTCATCTGGTCCTCGCGTTCCCAAGTAAACTCTGGTCCTCGCCTAGAGTTCCACCGAACTTTTACTATGGGAATACGACTCTGTTTCATTCTCTTGACCTCACGGTCCATGATCTCAACTGGTTCTTCGACGAAATGGAGTCGATCATCAACCTGGATTTCCTCGAGTGGTATGACCTGTGTCTCGTCTGATAAACACTTTTTCAGATTTGACACGTGGAAAGTTGCGTGAACACCACTGAGTGCTTGCCGCAGCTTAAGCTTGTAAGCTACGGGACCAACCCTTGCAAGGATTTCGAACGGTCCGATGTATCTTGGGTTTAGCTTACCACGCTTGCCGAAGCGAATAACTCCCTTCCAAGGTGAGACTTTGAGTAAAACCTTATCTCCAACCTGGAATTCCAATGGTTTGCGTCTCACGTCAGCGTAACTCTTCTGACGATCACGCGCGGCCTTAAGTCTGTCCCGAATCTGGACGATCTTCTCTGTTGTTTCATGAATGATCTCTGGCCCAGTAAGCTGGCTATCCCCAACTTCTGTCCAGCATAAAGGTGATCGGCACTTTCGTCCATACAGTGCTTCAAAAGGTGCGGCTTTGATGCTAGTGTGATAACTGTTGTTGTAAGAGAACTCAACCAATGGTAGATGAGTATCCCATTTGTTCCCGAAATCAATCACACAAGCTCTAAGCATGTCCTCCAAAGTCTGAATAGTCCTTTCACTTTGGCCATCAGTTTGGGGGTGATACGCGGTACTCATATCCAATCTTGTACCCAATGCTTTCTGTAGAGATTGCCAGAACCTAGAGGTGAATCGGCTATCTCGATCTGAAATGATGGAGATTGGCACTCCATGTCTCGAGACAACCTCCTTGAGATAAATTCTGGTCAACCTTTCCATCTTATCAGTTTCCTTAATCGGCAAGAAGTGTGCAGACTTTGTCAGTCGGTCGACAATTACCCAAATCGTATCATAACCACCGGATGTCTTGGGTAACTTTGTGATGAAATCCATGGAAATCTGCTCCCACTTCCATTGTGGAATCTCTGGTTGTTGTAGTAACCCTGACGGTTTCTGATATTCAGTCTTGACTTTTGAACATGTCAGACACTTACTAACGTAGGTGGCGATGTCAGCTTTCATGTTGGGCCACCAGTCAAGTTCCTTGAGATCCTGATACATCTTGTCAGAGCCTGGGTGAATCGAGTACCTGGACTTGTGTGCTTCGTCCATTACTAAATCCCTTAAGCTCCCAAAGCTTGGTACCCAAATCCGATCCATGAAGTAACGGGTTTCATCGGATTTGATCTCAAATTGCTTGTCCATACCCCGTAAGGACTCATCTTTCAGGTTTTGCTCCCTGAGTGCTTCTAACTGAGCATCGCGAATTTGAGTGGTTAAACTCGTGTGAATTGTCATCCCCAATGCTCGCACTCGTAGAGTTTTGGTTCGTTCCTTTCTACTCAAGGCATCTGCTACGACGTTTGCCTTACCAGGATGATAGCGAATCTCGCAGTCGTAGTCGTTAAGTAACTCGACCCATCTGCGTTGCCTCATGTTTAACTCTTTCTGGTCAAAGATGTGCTGGAGACTCTTGTGGTCAGTGAAAATAGTACATCTAGTACCGTACAGGTAATGCCTCCAGATCTTGAGTGCAAAAACTATGGCTCCCAGTTCTAAGTCATGGGTGGTATAATTTTTCTCATGTACTTTCAGTTGTCGGGACGCGTAAGCAATAACCTTGTCGTGTTGCATCAATACGCAACCAAGACCTTGGTGTGATGCGTCACAGTATACCACAAATTCGTCTGTTCCTTCTGGAAGTGACAAGATAGGAGCACAACATAGTTTCTGTTTCAACAGCTGAAAAGCTGCTTCTTGCTTTTCACCCCAATCAAACTTCTTGTCTTTCTGGGTTAAGGTCGTCATTGGCTGGGCTATCTTGGAGAAATTTTCGATAAACCGTCTGTAGTAGCCTGCCAGACCTAGGAATTGTCGCACCTCAGTCGGAGTCTTCGGTGCTTCCCAATTCTTTATCGCTTCAACCTTGGACGGGTCAACATGTATACCCTTCTCGTTGACCACATGCCCGAGAAATTGCACCTCTCGAATCAAGAAATCACATTTCGAGAATTTAGCGTACAACTTCTCGTTCTTAAGTAATTCCAATATTAGTCTCAAATGCTGCTCGTGCTCTTCTTGAGTTTGTGAGTATATCAAGATGTCGCCGATGAAAACAATCACGAATTTATCCAGGTAGGGCTTGCACACTCTATTCATGAGGTCCATGAATATAGCTGGTGCATTGGTTAACCCAAACGGCATGAGCATAAACTCGTAGTGACCGTAACGAGTCCGAAACGCGGTCTTAGGAACATCCTCCTCTTGAATTCGTAACTGATGGTATCCTGAACGTAAGTCGATCTTCGAATAATAACTGGATCCTTGAAGTTGGTCGAACAAGTCATCGATCCTCGGAAGTGGATACCGGTTCTTAATAGTCAGCTTGTTTAATTCCCAGTAATCGATGCACATTCGGAAGGATCCATCCTTCTTCTTGACAAACAAGACCGGGGCTCCCCAAGGCGAGAAACTCGGTCTTATGAATCCCTTGTCTAACAACTCCTGTAGTTGGTTAGACAATTCTTGCATTTCCGATGGCGCTAGCCGGTAAGGTGATCGCGCAATCGGTGCGGCTCCGGGTACCAGGTCAATTCGAAACTCGACTTGTCTCGGAGGTGGAAGTCCGGGCAATTCTTCGGGAAAGACTTCAGGGTAGTCTCGAACGATCGGTATATCCTCGACTTTTCTCTCCTCCGTTGGCTTTTCTATTACGTGCGCCAAGATTGCATGATAGCCCTTTCGTAAGCACTTCCGGGCCTTCATACAAGTAATGATCCTTAGCGTAGTACCGCTCCTTTCTCCTTGAATCGAAAGTGTTTCCCCATTCGGAAGCGGAATACGAACAATCTTTTCACGACAAACGATTTCAGCTCGATTCTTTGACAACCAATCCATCCCAATGACGATGTCAAAACTTCCAAGCGTTACAGGCAGTAAATCTATGACAAAAGGGTGATCCGCCAAATTCAAAGTACACCCTTGAATTACTTTATCGGTTTCAATTAGCTTACCATCGGCTAACTCTATGGTATACTTACTAGTTAACATGATTGGTTTAATACCGAGCAATGGACTAAATTCGCTAGACACAAAACTCTTATCGGCACCCGTATCGAACAAAATAGAAGCATAGTGATCATTAATGAGAAACGTACCCGTAACAATGTTCGGATCTTGACGGGCTTCTCCTGCTCCTATCACAAAGGCTCTACCGCGCGCATTATTGCCCCCGTGGTTCTTCAGTTTTGGGCAATCCTTGCGGAAGTGTGCAGTACTCCCGCATTCGAAGCAACCACGGTTGACCCCTGGGTTGGCGGCTGGCTCAGTAGTTCGGCAATTTTTAGTTGCATGGCCGAACCTCTTGCATTTCTGGCACTTAGAGTCTTCACATGTACCCACGTGGTGAAAACCACACTTGTTACACTTAGGTAGGTTCCCGGTATACCCACCTCTTGGTTTCTTCTCAGTTGGGCCTGCAGCAAAGGCCTTAACTGTTTCTTGTCTCTTCTGAACTGGGGGTACAAAGGTCTTGCCATGATTATTATCCCATTTCCTCTTGTTGTCAGCGCTTCTCACAAAGGAACCCTTTTTCACCAAAACACCCTGGCGAACTGCTTGATCAGTCAAGTGGTGAGCAAGTCTCACTGCGCTCTGGATTGTAGCGGGTTCAGCAGAAGTTACCATGCTTTGGATTTGAGGTGCTAGACCCCAAATGTACCTTTCAATCCTTTTGAATTCAGGGGTCACCATGTGTGGACACAAGCGTTCATAGTCATGAAATTTGGTGGTATAAGTGTCCACATCAGCACCCTCCATGGTCAAATTCCAAAACTCTTGCTCTATCTTTTGCAGTTCACTGCGAGGGTAAATACTCTTCTTTCAGCATCCCCTTGAAATCCTCCCAAGGTATCGCATTGGCGACATCCAGACCCAATGTCTGAACATGAGAGTTCCACCATGATAGTGCCTGCCCTTCAAATGTGCCAGAGGCGAACTTGACTCTACTGTCCGCAGTGCAGTTACTCATGCTGAAGACAGACTCTGCCTTCTCTATCCATCGAACCATTCCAACTGCCCCCTCAGAGCCATTGAAAGTATGAGGTTTGCAGTTGAGGAAGGACTTAAATGAACAGCCCCTCGCATTGTGCTCTGTTCCTGAATTGTATAAATTGCTTTGTTAGAAATTAAACAATCATAAACAGCGACTTTAATACATATGACAACGCATCCCTTCGGACTTCCGTCGTACCTCCGTCTCCTCCGTTAATCTCCGATCCTCCACCGGATCCCACGTTCCGGTTAGTGTCGTAAGCGGCAAGGGCATCGGCTACTCGTTGCGAGATCATTGCCTCAATCTCCGATAAGCTCGTAGGTGCACTGCCCTCTGCATTGTTGTGGGGGACTCTCCTTCGTGGCGGCATGTTTCTTCCAATCACAACGATAAGCAAGATAAGACAATATATATAATAAAGTCAACACATGTGCACAAAGTAGACAACCACAACAATCAAACAACCACGCAATATAAAAGATAACATAACTTGATAAATAATTTGCACGAGATACAAAGCATTTTTAGAGTACAAAGCTCCACAAAAACAAGTTCAAATCTAAAATATTACGTGAGCACAACCCGCTCACGATAGGCTAATGAATGAAACGAGAAAATACACCAACAAAGAGGGCCACAGAGGTGAAGAGAGCACTAACTGCAGCAAGTGCCACAGCAGACCCTGCTCGCTCCTGTGCCTCGGTAGCCTGCTGTTCAGCTATAACAACACGCTGATTGGCGGCTGCGGCCTGCTCCTCGATGGCAACCACCCGGAAGTGAATAGCGTGAAGTGACTGGTCCATGATGTAAGACCATTCATTCACGGAATGTAGGCGGTCCACTATAGACTCGATGTGGAGGCCCTTGAGCCTCTCAATGTCATCCCGAACTGAGTGGGTCTCGAGGTCACGGTGAGCATCTTGTGCCACTGGTGTGGGCACGGTGCGCTCAACCGGCTCCCCGGTCAGTGGTATGGGACGGGGCGCCTGAGAAGACTCGCCTATCTCGTGGATAGAGGGTAAATCCTCCTCCTCCAACCACCCATTGAGGGTGTGTGGCATCCATGTCTGCTTCCTCGCAGAAGCCAAAGTCTTCTTCCGCGGAGGCTCTCGTGGAGTGTCGTCAGTCCCTGCGGTCTCGCCGGCAGGTGCTGGTGGTGATAGTGCGGGCCTCTTTCCTAGTATGGGGACCTGCTTTCTAGCAGTCTGCTTCGTCTTAGCTCCGGCGCGAAGGACAGGTGGGGCTGATGGTACGGGACTCGGTGGTGTAGGAGCTCATCGTGTCAAAACTGGGGTACTCTCTCCTGAGGAAGACCCTCCGAAGATTACCGAGCGAGGCACCGTCTCTCCGGAGCTCGTGCTGTCACTTCCGACGGCCGCTCCGCCTGTGCTGTCAGTAGCTGACTCTCCGGACGCCTCCTCCGGGTCGGTCTCGTAACTTACCTCCGGTACGGGTGCAGGCGGCGACGCTGGTGGTGTCCCAGATGGTGGTGGTGGTGGGGTCGCGGGTGTGTACTCCTCGTCAGAAGCGTATATAACAATCGGGTCTACTGAAGTCATATCTGTGACAAGGCAATATTCGAAATACTATGTAACATAAGTATGCAGTGTGTGTATGCGGTAATGTAAATGTTATGAGACTACGGTTATAGTCTAAGCCCACTAAATGTAACTTAGTTCGCTATAACCAATGTCTCTGATACCAATCTATCACACCCCAACCACGACGGTTTCCCGCGGGGCGCGACGGTCATGGATCATCGTCACTGATTACATAGAACGACCTCTATATGGTTTTGAAAATCATGCATTCCAAATCGTTCCAAAATATAACATTGTTTTACAGAGTTAATGCGGAAAGTAATGCGGAAGGAAAATAAATTGTTTTGAAAATACAATGCCAAGCAAAAGACAAGCAAATGTTCATTGTCATGGGAACATCAAAAGACTTCATGCATGATGTGCACCGTAATCCCGTGCAAGCTTAACGACCTGAGAAAACATGCTTAAACGAGTCAACAATAATGTTGGTGAGTTCACAGGTTTAAATGTAAAAGTAAATCGTTGTAATGGACCACAAAACTTTCAATGATTTGATTGCTGTACAGACAATACTACAATATTACCATAAGCACACCGAAACCGAAGCTAGACTGTAACAGTAATGTAATGTAATGCCTCTACCATGCCTATCGTATGCATGGGGTGATTAGGTCAATGATGCACCCGTTTTGACCTCCGGTCAAAGTTAGCGCGACTAACGCGGGTGGGGGTTGTCAAACCCAAATAGATCTATCCATGATTACCTCGCTTAGAAACGAAACTAACGGTCCAGTTTGAGAGGACTTAATACGATATGAAACCGCTTATGTAATATGTGAAATCATGTAAGTGAAATTGTGTCCAATGAAAACAGTAAGTATGCATGTAATCTCCCCCAAAAGGAAAATAAGTAAAATGGGGCCGTGAAAACTCACCTGATGCGTGAGTACCGTACACGTGTAGGTAGCAAAAGTCCGAGAGTAAACCGACCTACGCGTGCCCTAGAATATATAAGACACCTTAAGGTCTAAGTAATGTATGCGTGTGTAAGTGAGTTATGTAACCGTTTCACCCAACTTAGTTTCGTTATGAAATTCCGTATGACTCGACGACCCGCTGGTGATATGTATTTGTTATCAAAAATATATATTCACATAAAATAAATATAAGTTATGATTTCGATCAAGTGTGTCCATGACTATAAGTAATTTGGTGTCATCTTAGGTTTCGCGCTTTAAAATATAGTTTGACTCGGCATGAGTCGTAACTCAATGCGAACGGTAAATAAATATATTAGATATTTATTTAAATTAATGTTTTCGAAATACGCCATGTTTTTAGGTAAAAATAATATTTATATTATTTATGTAAATATAACTGTCGGTATTCATTTTCACTACCAAAATATATACATGTATATATTTATAAAGACACACACACACATATATATATATATATATATATATATATATATATATATATAACTTAAGATCTAGTCTTTCTTTTCAAATACTTATATATTTAAAATAGATGGACTTTAACATAAATAAGTTTTTCCATCATCTTTTTATACAACCATAAATCTTAATATATATACATTTCCAAAAAGAAAACATAACAATAATCATAACTACTAAAATACTAACAAGCAACTGGTAATAATTTAACTTTCATAATTTTGACATAACTTAACAAAGAAACTATAAACTTGTAAGGAACTAATATTCATAATATCACATGTTAAACACTATAAGATTTCTATGGACAAGATGAACCCACTTGATGAATCATTTGAGCATACACTTTATTTTAGTTCATGGACCATAAAGTTATAATTAATATTTTTACACAAAAATAAGTCTCATTTAGTTATTAGTTTCTAAAAACTCCATATTTAATAAAAATGAATTTTTGTAGGTGAAAGTTGGTACATAACAACATGTAGGTAAAGAAATATAAAACAAGAACAAAAATATAAATAAGTAGGAGGGTTTTCTCACTATAAGCAAGCAAGGAAGAAGGAATGAGTGTTGTAGGTTGCTTGGACTCAAAAATTCACTTGAACTTCACTAGGGAAGGCTTGAAACACCTTGAATTCAAGTTTCAAAGTTGAATGTTTGGGGATGGGGTGTGTGGCCGTAAGCCAAGAGAGAAGAGGAGGCAATGTGTTTGCAATTTGATTCAGTGTTAGTGAAATGAAGGCTTGCTTCATTTATAATTAATTCATGGACTTGTAGATAAACAAATAAACATTGGAAATGGGTGTGGGATTCAAGTTCGGTCAACATGGGGAAGGTCTATATGGCCGAATATTTCTAGAAGTCAGGAGATGGATGTTGGTGTAAGAATGATCATACACAAAGATAGTAAACTAGGTATGGTCAAGTCATTAGCTAGAGTGGCTTGTCTAGAGTTAGGGTGTAGTCACTCTCTTTGGACCGAAATTTATAAGGGAAAATGGGGTAGGTTTCAAGAGTTTCATGGAATTAGTTTATGTATGTGGATGGATAATTAATCTAGGTGTTGACTTATCTAAAAAAAAAAAAACTAAATTCAAACAATTTTAAGGGTGTGTAAATCTCGGCTAGTGTCCAACAAAAGAAAGAATAGAAATAGGTAAATTTTAATTGATTTTAATTAATAATATAAGGGTCTCTAAGTTAAAATAAATTAATTGGGTATTAAAGTAGTAGCGGGTATAAATCGGATGCGAAATAAAAGAATAGAGATTTTATTAAAACCAAGCTAAATAAAATTTTACATTATATTTTTAGTGCTTTACTAACATGTAAATATATGTTCAGAAATTTAATATTGCGGAATAGCGCGTTAGAATAAGGTATATCGGTGAAACGGTAAAGGTGCGCGTTAAAGCACTAGGTTGATATAAATGATTACACACATATATCTAAGTTCTAAAATAGTTTTGTAACACCTCGAAATATTTATTAAAACATAAATATTAATTATCACCAACGTTCGTGTGTGCTGGTTATACTACGTGTGACCCGGTAATTTATCGCATTAGCGACGCGTGAAATGTTATGAATGGACTTTGCTAATTGAGAAATGACCTTAATTATCATAATTAAGTCTAACACGAATATATATATGCAAATTATGACAGAGACGGGGGCGGGTATTGACCTGAAATTGCCGGTTGTCACATACTCCCCATGTTAAAAAGAATTTCGTCTCGAAATTCAGCTGGTGTCATCCGACTGGTGTAGTTTCGAACAACTGTGGATACTTACGCTTCATCTGGTCCTCGCGTTCCCAAGTAAACTCTGGTCCTCGCCTAGAGTTCCACCGAACTTTTACTATGGGAATACGACTCTGTTTCATTCTCTTGACCTCACGGTCCATGATCTCAACTGGTTCTTCGACGAAATGGAGTCGATCATCAACCTGGATTTCCTCGAGTGGTATGACCTGTGTCTCGTCTGATAAACACTTTTTCAGATTTGACACGTGGAAAGTTGCGTGAACACCACTGAGTGCTTGCGGCAGCTTAAGCTTGTAAGCTACGGGACCAACCCTTGCAAGGATTTCGAACGGTCCGATGTATCTTGGGTTTAGCTTACCACGCTTGCCGAAGCGAATAACTCCCTTCCAAGGTGAGACTTTGAGTAAAACCTTATCTCCAACCTGGAATTCCAATGGTTTGCGTCTCACGTCAGCGTAACTCTTCTGACGATCACGCGCGGCCTTAAGTCTGTCCCGAATCTGGACGATCTTCTCTGTTGTTTCATGAATGATCTCTGGCCCAGTAAGCTGGCTATCCCCAACTTCTGTCCAGCATAAAGGTGATCGGCACTTTCGTCCATACAGTGCTTCAAAAGGTGCGGCTTTGATGCTAGTGTGATAACTGTTGTTGTAAGAGAACTCAACCAATGGTAGATGAGTATCCCATTTGTTCCCGAAATCAATCACACAAGCTCTAAGCATGTCCTCCAAAGTCTGAATAGTCCTTTCACTTTGGCCATCAGTTTGGGGGTGATACGCGGTACTCATATCCAATCTTGTACCCAATGCTTTCTGTAGAGATTGCCAGAACCTAGAGGTGAATCGGCTATCTCGATCTGAAATGATGGAGATTGGCACTCCATGTCTCGAGACAACCTCCTTGAGATAAATTCTGGTCAACCTTTCCATCTTATCAGTTTCCTTAATCGGCAAGAAGTGTGCAGACTTTGTCAGTCGGTCGACAATTACCCAAATCGTATCATAACCACCGGATGTCTTGGGTAACTTTGTGATGAAATCCATGGAAATCTGCTCCCACTTCCATTGTGGAATCTCTGGTTGTTGTAGTAACCCTGACGGTTTCTGATATTCAGTCTTGACTTTTGAACATGTCAGACACTTACTAACGTAGGTGGCGATGTCAGCTTTCATGTTGGGCCACCAGTCAAGTTCCTTGAGATCCTGATACATCTTGTCAGAGCCTGGGTGAATCGAGTACCTGGACTTGTGTGCTTCGTCCATTACTAAATCCCTTAAGCTCCCAAAGCTTGGTACCCAAATCCGATCCATGAAGTAACGGGTTTCATCGGATTTGATCTCAAATTGCTTGTCCATACCCCGTAAGGACTCATCTTTCAGGTTTTGCTCCCTGAGTGCTTCTAACTGAGCATCGCGAATTTGAGTGGTTAAACTCGTGTGAATTGTCATCCCCAATGCTCGCACTCGTAGAGTTTTGGTTCGTTCCTTTCTACTCAAGGCATCTGCTACGACGTTTGCCTTACCAGGATGATAGCGAATCTCGCAGTCGTAGTCGTTAAGTAACTCGACCCATCTGCATTGCCTCATGTTTAACTCTTTCTGGTCAAAGATGTGCTGGAGACTCTTGTGGTCAGTGAAAATAGTACATCTAGTACCGTACAGGTAATGCCTCCAGATCTTGAGTGCAAAAACTATGGCTCCCAGTTCTAAGTCATGGGTGGTATAATTTTTCTCATGTACTTTTAGTTGTCGGGACGCGTAAGCAATAACCTTGTCGTGTTGCATCAATACGCAACCAAGACCTTGGTGTGATGCGTCACAGTATACCACAAATTCATCTGTTCCTTCTGGAAGTGACAAGATAGGAGCACAACATAGTTTCTGTTTCAACAGCTGAAAAGCTGCTTCTTGCTTTTCACCCCAATCAAACTTCTTGTCTTTCTGGGTTAAGGTCGTCATTGGCTGGGCTATCTTGGAGAAATTTTCGATAAACCGTCTGTAGTAGCCTGCCAGACCTAGGAATTGTCGCACCTCAGTCGGAGTCTTCGGTGCTTCCCAATTCTTTATCGCTTCAACCTTGGACGGGTCAACATGTATACCCTTCTCGTTGACCACATGCTCGAGAAATTGCACCTCTCGAATCCAGAAATCACATTTCGAGAATTTAGCGTACAACTTCTCGTTCTTAAGTAATTCCAATATTAGTCTCAAATGCTGCTCGTGCTCTTCTTGAGTTTGTGAGTATATCAAGATGTCGTCGATGAAAACAATCACGAATTTATCCGGGTAGGGCTTGCACACTCTATTCATGAGGTCCATGAATATAGCTGGTGCATTGGTTAACCCAAACGGCATGACCATAAACTCGTAGTGACCGTAACGAGTCCGAAACGCGGTCTTAGGAACATCCTCCTCTTGAATTCGTAACTGATGGTATCCTGAACGTAAGTCGATCTTCGAATAATAACTGTATCCTTGAAGTTGGTCGAACAAGTCATCGATCCTCGGAAGTGGATACCGGTTCTTAATAGTCAGCTTGTTTAATTCCCGGTAATCGATGCACATTCGGAAGGATCCATCCTTCTTCTTGACAAACAAGACCGGGGCTCCCCAAGGCGAGAAACTCGGTCTTATGAATCCCTTGTCTAACAACTCCTGTAGTTGGTTAGACAATTCTTGCATTTCCGATGGCGCTAGCCGGTAAGGTGATCGCGCAATCGGTGCGGCTCCGGGTACCAGGTCAATTCGAAACTCGACTTGTCTCGGAGGTGGAAGTCCGGGCAATTCTTCGGGAAAGACTTCAGGGTAGTCTCGAACGATCGGTATATCCTCGACTTTTCTCTCCTCCGTTGGCTTTTCTATTACGTGCGCCAAGATTGCATGATAGCCCTTTCGTAAGCACTTCCGGGCCTTCATACAAGTAATGATCCTTAGCGTAGTACCGCTCCTTTCTCCTTGAATCGAAAGTGTTTCCCCATTCGGAAGCGGAATACGAACAATCTTTTCACGACAAACGATTTCAGCTCGATTCTTTGACAACCAATCCATCCCAATGACGATGTCAAAACTTCCAAGCGTTACAGGCAGTAAATCTATGACAAAAGGGTGATCCGCCAAATTCAAAGTACACCCTTGAATTACTTTATCGGTTTCAATTAGCTTACCATCGGCTAACTCTATGGTATACTTACTAGTTAACATGATTGGTTTAATACCGAGCAATGGACTAAATTCGCTAGACACAAAACTCTTATCGGCACCCGTATCGAACAAAATAGAAGCATAGTGATCATTAATGAGAAACGTACCCGTAACAATGTTCGAATCTTGACGGGCTTCTCCTGCTCCTATCACAAAGGCTCTACCGCGCGCATTATTGCCCCCGTGGTTCTTCAGTTTTGGGCAATCCTTGCGGAAGTGTGCAGTACTCCCGCATTCGAAGCAACCACGGTTGACCCCTGGGTTGGCGGCTGGCTCAGTAGTTCGGCAATTTTTAGTTGCATGGCCGAACCTCTTGCATTTCTGGCACTTAGAGTCTTCACATGTACCCACGTGGTGAAAACCACACTTGTTACACTTAGGTAGGTTCCCGGTATACCCACCTCTTGGTTTCTTCTCAGTTGGGCCTGCAGCAAAGGCCTTAACTGTTTCTTGTCTCTTCTGAACTGGGGGTACAAAGGTCTTGCCATGATTATTATCCCATTTCCTCTTGTTGTCAGCGCTTCTCACAAAGGAACCCTTTTTCACCAAAACACCCTGGCGAACTGCTTGATCAGTCAAGTGGTGAGCAAGTCTCACTGCGCTCTGGATTGTAGCGGGTTCAGCAGAAGTTACCATGCTTTGGATTTGAGGTGCTAGACCCCAAATGTACCTTTCAATCCTTTTGAATTCAGGGGTCACCATGTGTGGACACAAGCGTGCATAGTCATGAAATTTGGTGGTATAAGTGTCCACATCAGCACCCTCCATGGTCAAATTCCAAAACTCTTGCTCTATCTTTTGCAGTTCACTGCGAGGGTAAATACTCTTCTTTCAGCATCCCCTTGAAATCCTCCCAAGGTATCGCATTGGCGACATCCAGACCCAATGTCTGAACATGAGAGTTCCACCATGATAGTGCCTGCCCTTCAAATGTGCCAGAGGCGAACTTGACTCTACTGTCCGCAGTGCAGTTACTCATGCTGAAGACAGACTCTGCCTTCTCTATCCATCGAACCATTCCAACTGCCCCCTCAGAGCCATTGAAAGTATGAGGTTTACAGTTGAGGAAGGACTTAAATGAACAGCCCCTCGCATTGTGCTCTGTTCCTGAATTGTATAAATTGCTTTGTTAGAAATTAAACAATCATAAACAGCGACTTTAATACATATGACAACGCATCCCTTCGGACTTCCGTCGTACCTCCGTCTCCTCCGTTAATCTCCGATCCTCCACCGGATCCCACGTTCCGGTTAGTGTCGTAAGCGGCAAGGGCATCGGCTACTCGTTGCGAGATCATTGCCTCAATCTCCGCTAAGCTCGTAGGTGCACTGCCCTCTGCATTGTTGTGGGGGACTCTCCTTCGTGGCGGCATGTTTCTTCCAATCACAACGATAAGCAAGATAAGACAATATATATAATAAAGTCAACACATGTGCACAAAGTAGACAACCACAACAATCAAACAACCACGCAATATAAAAGATAACATAACTTGATAAATAATTTGCACGAGATACAAAGCATTTTTAGAGTACAAAGCTCCACAAAAACAAGTTCAAATCTAAAATATTACGTGAGCACAACCCGCTCACGATAGGCTAATGAATGAAACGAGAAAATACACCAACAAAGAGGGCCACAGAGGCGAAGAGAGCACTAACTGCAGCAAGTGCCACAGCAGACCCTGCTCGCTCCTGTGCCTCGGCAGCCTGCTGTTCAGCTATAACAACACGCTGATTGGCGGCTGCGGCCTGCTCCTCGATGGCAACCACCCGGAAATGAATAGCGTGAAGTGACTGGTCCATGATGTAAGACCATTCATTCACGGAATGTAGGCGGTCCACTATAGACTCGATGTGGAGGCCCTTGAGCCTCTCAATGTCATCCCGAACTGAGTGGGTCTCGAGGTCACGGTGAGCATCTTGTGCCACTGGTGTGGGCACGGTGCGCTCAACCGGCTCCCCGGTCAGTGGTATGGGACGGGGCGCCTGAGAAGACTCGCCTATCTCGTGGATAGAGGGTAAATCCTCCTCCTCCAACCACCCATTGAGGGTGTGTGGCATCCATGTCTGCTTCCTCGCAGAAGCCAAAGTCTTCTTCCGCGGAGGCTCTCGTGGAGTGTCGTCAGTCCCTGCGGTCTCGCCGGCAGGTGCTGGTGGTGATAGTGCGGGCCTCTTTCCTAGTATGGGGACCTGCTTTCTAGCAGTCTGCTTCGTCTTAGCTCCGGCGCGAAGGACAGGTGGGGCTGATGGTACGGGACTCGGTGGTGTAGGAGCTCATCGTGTCAAAACTGGGGTACTCTCTCCTGAGGAAGACCCTCCGAAGATTACCGAGCGAGGCACCGTCTCTCCGGAGCTCGTGCTGTCACTTCCGGCGGCCGCTCCGCCTGTGCTGTCAGTAGCTGACTCTCCGGACGCCTCCTCCGGGTCGGTCTCGTAACTTACCTCCGGTACGGGTGCAGGCGGCGACGCTGGTGGTGTCCCAGATGGTGGTGGTGGTGGGGTCGCGGGTGTGTACTCCTCGTCAGAAGCGTATATAACAATGGGGTCTACTGAAGTCATATCTGTGACAAGGCAATATTCGAAATACTATGTACCATAAGTATGCAGTGTGTGTATGCGGTAATGTAAATGTTATGAGACTACGGTTATAGTCTAAGCCTACTAAATGTAACTTAGTTCGCTATAACCAATGTCTCTGATACCAATCTATCACACCCCAACCACGACGGTTTCCCGCGGGGCGCGACGGTCATGGATCATCGTCACTGATTACATAGAACGACCTCTATATGGTTTTGAAAATCATGCATTCCAAATCGTTCCAAAATATAACATTGTTTTACAGAGTTAATGCGAAAAGTAATGCGGAAGGAAAATAAATTGTTTTGAAAATACAATGCCAAGCAAAAGACAAGCAAATGTTCATTGTCATGGGAACATCAAAAGACTTCATGCATGATGTGCACCGTAATCCCGTGCAAGCTTAACGACCTGAGAAAACATGCTTAAACGAGTCAACAATAATGTTGGTGAGTTCACAGGTTTAAATGTAAAAGTAAATCGTTGTAATGGACCACAAAACTTTCAATGATTTGATTGCTGTACAGACAATACTACAATATTACCATAAGCACACCGAAACCGAAGCTAGACTGTAACAGTAATGTAATGTAATGCCTCTACCATGCCTATCGTATGCATGGGGTGATTAGGTCAATGATGCACCCGTTTTGACCTCCGGTCAAAGTTAGCGCGACTAACGCGGGTGGGGGTTGTCAAACCCAAATAGATCTATCCATGATTACCTCGCTTAGAAACGAAACTAACGGTCCAGTTTGAGAGGACTTAATACGATATGAAACCGCTTATGTAATATGTGAAATCATGTAAGTGAAATTGTGTCCAATGAAAACAGTAAGTATGCATGTAATCTCCCCCAAAAGGAAAATAAGTAAAATGGGGCCGTGAAAACTCACCTGATGCGTGAGTACCGTACACGTGTAGGTAGCAAAAGTCCGAGAGTAAACCGACCTACGCGTGCCCTAGAATATATAAGACACCTTAAGGTCTAAGTAATGTATGCGTGTGTAAGTGAGTTATGTAACCGTTTCACCCAACTTAGTTTCGTTATGAAATTCCGTATGACTCGACGACCCGCTGGTGATATGTATTTGTTATCAAAAATATATATTCACATAAAATAAATATAAGTTATGATTTCGATCAAGTGTGTCCATGACTATAAGTAATTTGGTGTCATCTTAGGTTTCGCGCTTTAAAATATAGTTTGACTCGGCATGAGTCGTAACTCAATGCGAACGGTAAATAAATATATTAGATATTTATTTAAATTAATGTTTTCGAAATACGCCATGTTTTTAGGTAAAAATAATATTTATATTATTTATGTAAATATAACTGTCGGTATTCATTTTCACTACCAAAATATATACATGTATATATTTATAAAGACACACACACACATATATATATATATATATATATATATAACTTAAGATCTAGTCTTTCTTTTCAAATACTTATATATTTAAAATAGATGGACTTTAACATAAATAAGTTTTTCCATCATCTTTTTATACAACCATAAATCTTAATATATATACATTTCCAAAAAGAAAACATAACAATAATCATAACTACTAAAATACTAACAAGCAACTGGTAATAATTTAACTTTCATAATTTTGACATAACTTAACAAAGAAACTATAAACTTGTAAGGAACTAATATTCATAATATCACATGTTAAACACTATAAGATTTCTATGGACAAGATGAACCCACTTGATGAATCATTTGAGCATACACTTTATTTTAGTTCATGGACCATAAAGTTATAATTAATATTTTTACACAAAAATAAGTCTCATTTAGTTATTAGTTTCTAAAAACTCCATATTTAATAAAAATGAATTTTTGTAGGTGAAAGTTGGTACACAACAACATGTAGGTAAAGAAATATAAAACAAGAACAAAAATATAAATAAGTAGGAGGGTTTTCTCACTATAAGCAAGCAAGGAAGAAGGAATGAGTGTTGTAGGTTGCTTGGACTCAAAAATTCACTTGAACTTCACTAGGGAAGGCTTGAAACACCTTGAATTCAAGTTTCAAAGTTGAATGTTTGGGGATGGGGTGTGTGGCCGTAAGCCAAGAGAGAAGAGGAGGCAATGTGTTTGCAATTTGATTCAGTGTTAGTGAAATGAAGGCTTGCTTCATTTATAATTAATTCATGGACTTGTAGATAAACAAATAAACATTGGAAATGGGTGTGGGATTCAAGTTCGGTCAACATGGGGAAGGTCTATATGGCCGAATATTTCTAGAAGTCAGGAGATGGATGTTGGTGTAAGAATGATCATACACAAAGATAGTAAACTAGGTATGGTCAAGTCATTAGCTAGAGTGGCTTGTCTAGAGTTGGGGTGTAGTCACTCTCTTTGGACCGAAATTTATAAGGGAAAATGGGGTAGGTTTCAAGAGTTTCATGGAATTAGTTTATGTATGTGGATGGATAATTAATCTAGGTGTTGACTTATCTAAAAAAAAAAAAAACTAAATTCAAACAATTTTAAGGGTGTGTAAATCTCGGCTAGTGTCCAACAAAAGAAAGAATAGAAATAGGTAAATTTTAATTGATTTTAATTAATAATATAAGGGTCTCTAAGTTAAAATAAATTAATTGGGTATTAAAGTGGTAGCGGGTATAAATCGGATGCGAAATAAAAGAATAGAGATTTTATTAAAACCGAGCTAAATAAAATTTTACATTATATTTTTAGTGCTTTACTAACATGTAAATATATGTTCAGAAATTTAATATTGCGGAATAGCGCGTTAGAATAAGGTATATCGGTGAAACGGTAAAGGTGCGCGTTAAAGCACTAGGTTGATATAAATGATTACACACATATATCTAAGTTCTAAAATAGTTTTGTAACACCTCGAAATATTTATTAAAACATAAATATTAATTATCACCAACGTTCGTGTGTGCTGGTTATACTACGTGTGACCCGGTAATTTATCGCATTAGCGACGCGTGAAATGTTATGAATGGACTTTGCTAATTGAGAAATGACCTTAATTATCATAATTAAGTCTAACACGAATATATATATGCAAATTATGACAGAGACGGGGGCGGGTATTGACCTGAAATTGCCGGTTGTCACACTCCTCAACACCTTATTTCAAATTAATAGAAAATGTATAATATGAGAGTTGGAAATGTAAATATATATATATATATATATATATATATATATATATATATACATATATATATATATATATATATAAAAACTTATGTGTCAAACTTTGAAAGGAATAGACACTATTCATAAGACTTGTCACGTTCGGCTCGTCACGGTACCATAACGGCAACATCACTCGCCATAGGCAACAATAAAAAACACGATTTTGAATACAACTTCGTTTAAAAAAAATTATATTGGAGCGTTGACAAAAATAACTAAAAACAGTCACGTCCTCCGTATTTGGGAAAAAGTTAACGAACGAAAGTTATCAAATGAAAATGTAATTAATAGAAAATGAAACGGGCTAAAAACGTATGTTATGTATAGTATAAGAGTTGAAAATGAAATATATATTAAAAAAAACTTACGTGTCAAACTTTGAAAGGAATACACTATTCATAAGACTTGTCTTTTAATGTTATTATATATATATATATATATATATATATATATATATATGTGTGTGTGTGTGTGTGGAGAGCTTCAAATAAGAAGTGATATTTCGCTAAAAAGTTTAATAAATGACAAAAGCCTTAAAAAATGATATCAAACGAACTCCAATTGAGTTCATTCCAGCGGCGTTAGAACCGTCTCGTTGAACTCTACCGTCTTAGCTTTTAGGGTTTAAATTTTAGCGTTGAATTTTATGGTTTAGCCTTAGGGTTTAACTTTTAGGGTTTAGATTTTCTGAGATTTGGGTTTTTAGGGGGGGTGGTTGGTTTTTGGGGGGTGAGGCGGTGATTTTAGATTTTTCGGGGTGGTGCTGGAGGGGGTGTTAGGTTTTTCGGGGTGCAGGTGGAGGAGGTTTAAGTTTTTTGGGGCGGATTAGGGTTTGATGATACGGTACCAACATCGTTGTAATGAACTCAATCGAAGTTCGTTTAACCCACTTTTTAGCATTACTTAACGAAAAACCACTTTTTAATAAAATCTTCGCAATATATATTTTATTACTAATACTAATTACCACAAACATGAAACAAAAAATGAATTCTCCGATTCTTCAATCCACCGACCCTACTCAACACCTTAATTCAATTTTGAAAAAGTCACCTTTTTTTACTTTTACTTTCGGACGCACAAAATTTGATTCTACCTTTTTAAATAATCAAACCAATAGTCCACAACAACTACAATCCCACTTGATTTTTTTTTTAATGAAACAGCCCCAAAAAAACTTACTGACTTGCGACTTGAACCAGAACGAAAAATACCATATGTGGTATTTGATTCCTTGCGATGAACGGCAGATAACAAACAACGAACCTTTGTTTCGTATCTTCGAATTCATCCCCAACACCGATTCCGTTCTGAAAGAAGAGCGACGATCAATCCCCTGTGATCGTTTGCAACAATTAACCACCGATTGTGGTTCAATCTTTAATGCCGGATTGTATAATATAACTTGAATCTTCAAGAGCCTTTGGCTTTCATACCATTGTTGCCCAAGATCTTCTAAGAACATAATTGAACAATTAATACAAACTATTGATTTTGATTAACAAATGATCGTCACTTATTATAGACTTCGTTCATTGGTTTTTATAACTCTAAACTGGACCGATGCAATGCTTGAGGAACATCCGCACCCTTTTAATCCTATTTACAGTTTATTACTTTGGGTTTTGACACAAGGACCCCTTTAAATAATAACAAATACATAACTGGCTCAAAAGACAACTTTAAACTTATACATAATCGACCCGTTAACTTTGACCCTTATGGATTATTAGACTAAAGTTTTTGATGTAATTTATAATCTCCAACTTTGGTGTTTTCTTCCGAGGTCTAGTTTCTTGCCGGTCCCGTTTATTCATATATAGCACATCACCGCTCAAATAAAATGTTATAAATTATGAACGTTTGTTGATCCCGAAAAGATAATTTGTTCACATGATCGTCATTGAATCAATTTCAATCGTCACTTTAAATTTAAATTAAATGAGTTTTCCAAAAGAGGGTTTTGTTTCAAAAATAATTGCTGCCTTTTTTTATTTTCTTACCAGATAAGGTTATCATATCATCAACTAGCTTGTAATAATGTTTAATGTATGAAAACAAAATAATGGATGGATCATGATCATGCTTTTAAGTTAAATATCCGCTATAAATTTTTTCTTGAGTAAAGTGCCATTTTCGTCCCTGTGGTTTGGCCATTTTAGCCACTTTCATCCAAAAACTTTTTTTTTAGCATTTTCGTCCCTGACGTTTCTAAATCTAGCCATTTTCATCCAACTGACTAACTCCGTTAAAAATTTAACGTTAAATCAGGGGCATTTTAGTCTTTTTCAAAAATTCTTCTTTTTAACTCTTTTTTTAATCCATTTTGTTTCCCCTCCTTTTCAAAGCTTAAAAAAAATAAAAAATTCTCGAAGTTTTTTTTGAAGATGACGATGACTAGGGGTGTAAACGAGCCAAGCCGCTCGCGAGCTACTCGAGATCGGCTCGCTAAAAACCCCTAGTCATCGTCATCTTAAAAAAAAACTTCGAGAATTTTTTATTTTTTTTAAGCTTTGAAAAGGAGGGGAAAAAAAGGGATTAAAAAAAAGAGTTAAAAAGAAGAATTTTTGAAAAAGACTAAAATGCCCCTGATTTAACGTTAAATTTTTAACGGAGTTAGTCAGTTGGATGAAAATGGCTAGATTTAGAAACGTCAGGGACGAAAATGCTAAAAAAAAAGTTTTTGGATGAAAGTGGCTAAAATGACCAAACCACAGGGACGAAAATGACACTTTACTCTTTTTTCTTCTTTATACCAAACTGGGTTCAATCGTTTATCAGTTCAGTTATAGATTTAAGCCACCTTAAAAATGATAGTTTGCAAGTGATCATCATTGAATTGCATCATAAGTCACAACTTTAGGCAAGTTTTCAAAAACATGATTTTTTTTTTGGAAATATTGATTCTATTTAGTTTTCTAATAAAATAAGGTAGATCGGCTATATTAAATGATGATCGCTAACTCTTAAGTGTGTTTGTGTGACAAATTTCTAAATTAGGGTCTTTGTAAATTCAAACACTTAAAAAAGATTAAATTTCATAACTAGTTATACATTACTCTTTTAATTATCATAAGAGTATGGGGCATACTCTCACTTGGAAGCGCCAAATGAAAGTACATTTTCTACCACATGGGCGCCTTATCAGCGTGATAAGGGTGAAGGGGGCGTACTCGGTAAAGGGTTGCGCCGCCGACCTACTACCCGCATGAATTTGATGGCTTTTGCGGGTATATATACCCGAATACAATTGTTGAGTTTGATGAGGAAATGTCATCGTCCCTCTATCTTACGGACTCACAAACAGCTTTTCCTCACTCCTTTATTTTATCGTCAACTTAATATTTTTAAATTTTACAAACTTTTTAAAAAACTCTTTTAAACGTGTATCCAATATATTTCAAAATTTTAAATATAAAAAAATTATTTATTTAATCTCTTTAGCTGTATATATAAAAAAAATTATTTTTATTCTATGTAATTTTTTTATTTCTTGTTATTTTTATTTTATTGAATAAATAAAATGTGTTTTATATATATTAGTTTTAATTTAAAAAAAGAAAAATAAAAATAAAAAATGAGGGTATTAGGGTTGTGTCCCTTCATTTTAGGGTATTAGGGTAGAAAAATGGTAAAAGTGAGGTGGCACAACCTCATTGGTTGATTTTGTGAGGGTATATTTTTTGTGAGGGTTTTGCCCCATTCACCCTAAGTTCATCACTTGGATGTCACTTGGCAAGGGAAATACTCAAGTGAGTGAAATACCACATATTTATTCATGAGGGACCCACCCAACACTCACACCACAATTGGGGACCCACCCAACACCCACATTTTTTCTCCTTTCTCCCGTGAAGCCACTCACGATGCGTCCCTCAGCCCCGCCCCACCCCACAACACCTCACCCCACCCATAGCCATAGGAGGCGGTGTTCCATACCTATTCACGCCATGAAGATGCTCACCTGGGGTTACCCGTGAGTCTATACCCACCCTAAAAAAGTGTTCAAATCACGTATTACTATCTTGTTCTTATTAAATTGGTTGACTTTATTAAGTGTTAAATTTCAAAATGACATTGCAAAGCAAAATCTTGGCATTGGGTCAAATATTCATTATCAACGAGGAATCTTAAAAACAATTGTTTTCAGTTTTGTTGTATAATATACTAGCTTTAACCTCATGTGTTACACGGGGTGAAACATTAAAATTATATTGATAAATATTTTAAAATATTTTTTACACATTTTTTTAAATGTTAAGATTATATAGATGAGAGTAATCAAAACATCAAAAAAATAATGAAAATACATTTCATAAGTGTTGTACTTTTTACAACACATTAAATTACATGTAAAATAAAACCTTACAATGATGATTACAAATTGAAAATACTTCATTGTATAAACCATTAGACGTGGTATTGGTAACTATTTCATGTTTAACATACACTAAATGCAACAAAGAATAGTTTCTTTTCTTCAATAACTGAAACCACAAAATAGTCAAAACCGTTCGAAAAAAAGATCACAAACAGTGCGAACCTGATTAAAGCCGGTATGGAATCAAAGAAATCAAAAATCAAATTGGTCAACGATTTTCCTTGCATACGTTGTTTCTCTAAATTATTAGTTTCTTGAAACTCTATCAGTTTTTTTGTAGAAACTTTAACCTTGATGTAAATATTTAAGTTCTAATTAAATTTACGTCTCAAAATTAAATTAATTTTTTTAAATCTCGCATTTTATACGGAAAATCTCGCTAAAGTTTTAATATTTAATCTCTCATTTAAAATAAAATAAAAAGTACAAATAAAATTTAATTTTCAACAATATATCATCTTTTAATTTCAAATTTTTAAACTCTAAAATTTAAAAATCGCACACTTTAATATATCGACACAACTTAAATTTAAAATTCCAAAATTAAATGTGAAAAAAATTAAAACTAATTAATTAGACTTGAAACCAAACATTTTTTTTAAATATCGTCATTTTAAAAAAGTTAAAGTTTAAAATTCAATACACTTTAAAAAAAATATTTATAGATTTCTTAGTTTTAATTAAAAACTAATTGTTAAAACTTCAAAATCAAAATTTAAAATACAATACACTTTAAAAAAAATATTTATAGATTTCTTAATTTTAATTAAAAACAAATTGTTAAAACTTCAAAATCAAAATTAAAAATTATTTATAAATATTAAACTTAATTAAAAAAATACTAACTAAATATTAGTAAACTTTATTCTATCACATATTTATTTAAAATACAAAGTAGTATTTTTAAATTTTCTATGTAAAATTAAAAAAATCTTGCTTTTTTAATAATAAAATTATAAAAACTCGTTTACTTAATAATAAAACTTTAAAACTCATTTTTTTTAAATCTCTTACTTTTTAATTTTTATTTGTTTTTTTAACATTCACTTTTGATGATAATTTTAAAAAAATTAAGTCAATTGTAATAATGGTGAATTAATTTGGTAAAATGTTTATTTATTTATGTAATTTTCCAAAAAACAATTGAGCTAAATATGAAAAGATTGAATAATGTATGTAATGTGATTTTGGGTGAAAAAAATTATGAGGTGGAATGTGGTGATATGAAATATGATGATGACATGTATCCACTTATTTAGCCTTTTATTAAAATAGAGATAAGTATTAAATGTTTAGTACATAATAGATAAATCTATCAATGACGAATCTAAAATTAACTTTTGATTTGGTTTATACTTGAGTTGTGAGTATTTTATTTAGAAGAAAACAAGTTATTTATACCGGTTCACATTACAACAAGTGTTTTGGTTATCTTACATTTTTTTTACTATATTTCATTACTTCAGCGTCACATAACCATCATTCACTCAATCTTTCAACCTACGTTATGATCATCTTTCATCATTTTCATCTTTTACCCCCTTTTCTTTAATTATGCTTTTTTTCTAATAAATCATTTTACTTATAATTTGATTGTTTTCTAATAACTTTTAATATTTAACTTTTTATAAATAAATCTAAATACACCATTTTTTTATTTTTTTTTACATTATAATATAATATTTACGTTTTGCAGGGACACACGGAACGCATACTCCCATACAGCCACACGGCACGCGGACTACAGCCGCACCCGCATACTTGAGCACACGCGTACACTACTTGCACCACAGCAAAGGTCAAAAATACCAATGCGGCTCATGGCGATGCGAGCGTGCGAGGTGCAAAGTGCGCCATCAAAACGCCCGTTCCCGGTCCCGGACTTGAGCGTGTTGGGTGTCGCACCATCCTGGTTGCCACCGGGTGTCACTCCTTATAAGAGAACAAGATTCTATAAGGGTTCCCACTCATAAGCTCATCAAAGTTTTATCTTTCTTCCGATGTGAGACAAACAATAAGTTTCAATCACACAACTTAGAGTATGGATATGTAATTCATCTTAGCTCAGTTTTGGATACAGTTTAGTTCGTTGTGATCCTCTCTCTCTCACGTACTACGTAATAAGTATACTAGTCCATATTTTCCAACAGTTTCAATGGGTAACTTGATCTGGTTGGTGTAAATTTGGTGTAATTTATAATCTGTAACTTTGGTGTTTTCTCACGGGGTCTAGTTTCTTGCTAGTACTGTTTATTCATATATAATACATCGTCGTTCAAAAAAATATAAATTATAAATTATGAACATTTGCTGATCTCAAAAAGATAATTTGTTCAGATGATCGCCAATGAATCAATTTCAGTCATCACTTTAAATGAAATTAAGCAATTTTTTAAAATAGGGCTTTTTTTCCAAAAATATTGTTACTTTTTCGATTACCTTGGCGAATAAGATTATCATATCATCTTGTAATAATTTTTTAAGTATGAAAAAATAATGGACGGACCATGATCATGCTTTTGAGTTACATATCCGTTATAACTTTCTTCTCCTTTATACCAAACTATGTTCAATAGTTTATAAGTTCAGTTATAGATTTAAGCCACCTTAAAGATGATGGTTTGTAAGTGATCATCCTTAAAATCGCATCTTAAGTCACAATTTTAGGCAAGTTTTCAAAAAACATGATATTTTTTATTTCATATTGATTCTAGTTAGATTTCTAATAAAATATGGTACACCGGCTATATTATATTTTTATCGTTAACTCGGTTATATTATATTACTAGGTTAGAAACCCCGTGTACTACACGAGTTTAATAAATGCAATGTTATATACTTATAATATATTACATAGTAGGTTAAAATCCCGTGTATTACACAGATTAAATAAATAAAATGTTATATATTTAGTAATAAAAAAATTATATTTTTTAAAACTCGTGTAATAAACGGGTTGAATAAACCAATATATTACATCGGTTGAATAAAATATAATGTCATTTGTTAACAAACACATTTGTCAAAATATGTTTTTAAAAATGTAATTTGTCGTGACAATTATAAGATCTGTTAAGTTAGTTTTTTTAAAACATTTTTTTTTCAATTGAGTATTAATTTTTTAATTTAATTGATAAATGTTAGTTCATATTAAGTTCATTTGATTGATAATATAATAACTATTTATAATTAAATAATAAGTATTCGTAATTAGATTTATTAATATAAAGATTATTATTTAATTGGAGAGAGAAATAAAAAATCTAATATTTATTAGGAGAGAGAAGCGGGAAAATAAAGATGAGAAGTAAAGAGAGAGTGACACGTGTCCTGAATAGATTTTTATTTATTAGAGTAGTAAGATTTAATTATGACATATTACATAGTTCTTTAATACAATTTTATAAAACTTTGTATAGTTATTTTTTAAAAATGTTTTATAAAAAGAATGAAATAAATGTTCCATTTCTAAAAATGTTTTATGAACAATCCTATACTATTTTAAATAAAAAACGTTTTATAAAAAGTATTATACAAATTATTATTATTTAATAGGAGAGAGACGGAAAACAAAAAATTATTAAAAACAATTAAAGAAAATTTAAGCAGTTAATAGGAGAGAAAGATGAGAAAATTTGTCTTACCAAAACCTTTATTTATTATAGAGTATAAATTATCATTAACCCTTTACGTCTATGTGATAAATTTCTAAATTAGCGTCTTTGTATAAATTCAAACACTTAAAAAGGATAAATTTCATAACTAACTATACAAAAAAAAAATTACCTAGAGTTGTTCCCTGACGTAATGGGGTCTCGCCGGAAACCTATTCCGGTATACATTCAGGCAAGGATTTCGAAGTTTTACATCACCAATTTGCCAGATCGTTGCAGCGGGACAGATCTAGCAAAGGTATTAAGTGAATACGGTATTATTTTTTATATTTATATCGCACGAAAAAGAGAGAAGGATGGAAATAGGTTTGGTTTCGTCTCTTTGATGGATGTGAAAGATCGTTTAGAGATGGAGAAAAAGCTTTCTAACATCCGGATGGGGGATTTTAGATTGCGATTTAATGTGGCAAGGTTTGTTCTTGAAGAAGGTGAGGTTGATACTAGAGAGATGGGTCAGGAAAGGAAGAGGATGGATGGGAGCAGTGATGCAGCGCCGAAGGCTTCTGGCTCTGAGACTAATGTATCTTTCAGGGAGGTGCTCACCGGGATAAGAGAGAAAGTTAATGCAGGTAAAGCAGTGGCGGTGGAGGAGAATAAATCTTCTTCTGGTGACTGGTTCGAGAAGTCCTTAATTGTTCGAATGAAGACTTTTGAGGCCTTACTTAATATCAAAGGTATTCTTTTAGAGATGGGTTTGTCGGAAGGAATGATCAGATATCTAGGAGGGATGATGGTGATGATCTCGTTTAAGAATGAAGAACATGCGGAGATGGCGAAGGATGAAATCAGAGGTAGAGAAGAGGAGTTCGTTTCAGTCGACATTTGGAAGGGCCAAGAGTTAAAGTTCGAAAGGTTAGATTGGCTCAGAATCTTTGGAGTACCGTTAAACATCTTGTCGAATGATCTGCTTGATAAGGTTGGAAAGTTGTTTGGTGAAATAATAAAGCCAGCACAACATGTCTGGGATGATGTTGATTTATCGTCCCACTACGTGAGTGTTCCGGTAGATCATGGGAAATTTATTCAGGATGAGGTTTACTTGCAATGGCATGATAAGAGGGTTAAGGTTTGGGTGTCCGAGAATCCGGGGGATTGGATACCGGAGTTCAATAACGAAGGTTATGGAGGGGCGAGACAACAAGATGATCGGGGGTCTCACATGGATTCTTCTGAGCATAATGTAGGTGATGAATCTAGGGGTGATGAAATGGAGATTATTGGAAACGAGACCGAGAAGAACGAGTCCTCGCCGGCTTCAGAACAAGCCGGTGATGATGAGCCGGCAGAGTTAATTTTGGAAAAGGGCAACAAAGGTGGTGAGAATTATGGGAATTCTATTTTTAACTCCAATTCAAATGGTGAGGAAGATTTGTCAGAGGATAAGGTTGACTCTGAGGTGGAAAAGGAGTTTTATTCGGCGGATAATAATGTTTTAAAAAGTGGTGGGGTAGGTGACTTTATGGAAGGTAAAAAGTCCAAACGTAAGAAATGTCAAAGAAACATTAGTTTGGGCCGGTCTGATGAGCTTTATAAAAGTAGCAATGAGAGGCCCATCAAGGAACAAAGACTTTTGGGGGAGGATCCTTTTGGTTTGGACTCTATCATATGGGGCCAGGATATTAATGTGGTAAAAAAAAGAGGAGGAGTGGACCTCGAAACTTCAAATTCTTTTTCCAGTTTAATGGAGGGAGAATTGCAAGGAGAGGATCAACAGAATGGGTCACATGAGGTTATTATCGATGCAGATGTTGCTGTACGGGATGAGAGAGAGCCGGTTATGGTGGGTAATGGCGATGATATTGAGAAGGAAATTGGAGTCACGGTGGAGATGGGTGTTAAATTGGGAGTTCAATTGCAGAATTTTGAAGACTTGGTGCGACAGACTGTAGGTACAGAAGGATTACAGGCTGGTAAATCATGAATCTTCTTTCGGTAAACATCAGGGGGGTTGGGGTTGAGGGTAAACCGGGGTGGATTAAGGGTATTTTAAAGGCGAATAAGATTTCTTTTTTGGGTTTGCAAGAGTCAAAATGTACGGACTCGTCTAGGTTTGATTTTTCTAAGTATTGGGTAGCGGGGGTTTTGAGTTGGATTTTGTGGATGCTAATGGTCAGTCGGGAGGCTTGGTTAACATTTGGGATCCGAAAGTGTTTACCAAGATAGGTGGAGAAAGTAACAATAATTATTTGCTCACTATGGGAATTTTGAAAGAAGGGGGGGTGTTGCTTAATGTTGTAAACGTTTATGCTCCTCAGAAAGCCGATGAGAAACGGGATTTATGGGAGGTGTTAGAGCAGGTTAAAAGAAGTCATCAAGGTCTTTGGGTCTTCATGGGGGATTTTAATTCGGTTAGATGTATGGAGGATCGGAAGAACACTCGTTTTAATTATGGGAGTGCACATGATTTTAATGAGTTCATTGATAGATCTAATTTGCAAGAATATGTAATGAGGGGGAAAAGGTTTACTTTCCTAGCAGGGAAAGGGAAGGGGCAGAAGCTTAGCAAAATTGACAGGTTTTTGGTTTGTCGGGAATTCCGTAGCAAATGGCCGACGGCGTGTCTGCGGGCTCTGCCAAGATTATATTCGGATCATACTCCCTTGGTTTTGGTTATTCATGATTCCAATTTTTGTCCAAAACCTTTCAGATGGTTTAATTCCTGGTTGGGGATGGAAGGTTGTAGTGAGGTGGTTAGAGATGCCATTTCGAGTGGTCAGTTTTCTGGAAAGCATGATGTAGTGCTCACTAGAAAATTAAAAGTGGTGAAGGAGAAACTGAAGATTTGGGTGGAGGAGAGGCGTAAAAAGGATACAGAGGAAGTGGAGTGTTTTAAAATCGAATTAGAAAAAATGGAGGAAATAATGGAGAGTAGAGACCTTGAGGAAGAAGAATTTTGGGTGTGGTCTGAGTGTCGTAGAAGGATGGATATATGGGAAAATAATAGAAGTGAGGATTGCAGACAGAAAGCTAGGGTCAAATGGGCGCTTCACGGTGATAACTCTAAATTTTTTCATGGTATTATGAATGGGAGGAAATCTTATAATGCTATTCCGGGTTTGGAGGTAAAGGGTAAATGGGAGACAAAACCTTCTCTAGTGAAAAAGGCGGTTTTCAATCACTTCAGGAATCACTTTTCTGAACAGTTTCATGAGAGGCCGGTTGTAATCATTGAAGATTTGAAGAAGTTAAAATCAGACCAAGCTGAGGATATTATTCGTAATTTCTCCAAAGAAGAAGTTAAGGAGGCAGTGTTTCAATGTGGCGCGGACAAAGCACCAGGTCCTGATGGTTTTAATTTTAAGTTTATAATGGCGTTCTGGGATCTATTGGAAGATGATTTTGTAAAGGTGTTGGGGGAATTTCATGAGTCTGGTAGGATTTCTAAAGGGTGTAGCTCTTCTTTTATCACTTTAATCCCAAAGTCTAAAACTTCTGCGGGGTTAAAGGATTATAGACCGGTCACTTTAATAGGTGTTATTAGCAAGGTTATCTCGAAGGTTATTGCGAATAGACTGAAACGGGTCATTGGGTCTGTGATTTCTGATTCTCAATCTGCTTTCATTGAAGGTAGATATATTTTGGACGGGCCTCTAATTCTTAATGAGATCATAGCATGGATGAAAAAGAATAAAAAAAGGCGTTTTTGTTAAAGATTGACTTCGAGAAGGCCTACGACAATGTACATTGGGAGTTCTTGATCTCGGTGTTGAGACAAATGGGTTTTCCTGAACGTTGCCTTATTTGGATAAAAGGGATTCTTGTTTCAGCAAGATCGGCCGTTCTAGTTAATGGAAGCCCGACTTTTGAGTTTAATTGTGGGAAAGGCCTTCGGCAAGGAGACCCATTGTCTCCTTTTTTGTTTTTGTTTGTTATGGAGGCGTTATCTAAAGTTCTGGACAAGGCGGTTGCTTTGGGAGTTGTTCAGGACATTAGACTCGGATCAGGAGGTTTGACTGTATCCCACCTTTTTTATGCAGACGATGCTCTTATTTTGGGAGAATGGAGTAAGGATAATGTGGAAAACATTACTCGTGTGTTAAGATGATTTTATTTGTGTTTTGGCCTTAAGTTAAACATTCATAAATCGAATTTGTTTGGAGTTGGCGTGCGCACCTATGAGGTGGACAGTTTGGCTAGCATTGTGGGATGTAGAAGAGGGGATTTTCCTTTTGATTATTTGGGCATTAGGGTCGGCGCGAGCATGAACAAAGAGAAGAATTGGGAAGGAGTGATAAATGTGGTAGAAAGTCGGCTTTCTCGATGGAAGGCGAACTTGTTATCTATTGGTGGTAGGGTTACGCTTATTAAATCGGTATTGGAAAGTTTACCAGTTTATTTTTTCTCCCTATATAAAGCTCCCAAAGTGGTGATTGAGAAGCTCAAAAAAATTATGAGAAGATTTCTTTGGTCCGGGTCTAAAGAGGTTAATAAGGTTCATTGGGTTTCGTGGGATCGGGTTACATTACCTAAGAAGGCGGGTGGATTGGGGCTTAACAAGTTAGAAGATATAAACAATGCGCTTCTTTTTAAATGGGCGTGGCGGTACCGAGTAGAAAGTGAAAATTTATGGAGGAAGGTCATAGATAATTGTCATTCGAGCAAGGTATGTTGGTTATCTATGCCTTGTAATAGGTACTTGACGGGATGTTGGAAAGCGATTGTTAAACAAGTTGATTTGCTAAGGTCAAATGGAAGGAATCTTAGTTTTCTAATCAAAGGTTTAGTGGGGAATGGCTTGAAAATAAGATTTTGGTATGATGTTTGGCTTGGAGACACTCCTTTTATGAGGAGATGGCCTTCGTTATTCATGTTAGAGAAGCAGAAAGATTGTACAGTAGCGGATCGTCTACAGGGTGTGGGTCGTGGTCGAGGGATACAGTGGCAATGGAAGAAAGAACCAGATTCGCTGCAGGAAGTTGCGGATTTATTTCACTTCTGTGATGTTCTGTTCGGAGCTACTGTGGGAACAGAAGCGGACAAATGGTCGTGGACAGGTATGGTTAAAAATGGGTTCTCGGTTAAGGCGATAAAAAAGGAACTCGCAAAACATCAAGGTACGGACGTCTTTAGAATGAAGTGGATAAATTTGGTGCCTCTTAAATGTAATATACATGCTTGGAGGGCGGAAATGCATCGTTTACCTACTATGATGGAATTGCAAAAAAGGAACATTGATTTAGGGGAGCCGTGGTGCGTTCTCTGTGAAGACGGATACGATTCAGCCCTTCATTTGTTCACAGAATGTCGGATTGCAATGGAAGTTTGGCACAGGATCGGGATGTGGTGTCGGTTACCGCCGATTTTTGTTTTTGATGTTCGGGACTTATTATGTTTATATAAAGATGCATCAGGAGGCAAGCGAGGAAAAAGACTTGTTCAAGGAATTATTATTGTGGCTGTGTGGTGTATTTGGCTAGCCCACAGTGAGAAGATTTTCAATCAAAAAAACCTCAAGGTAGTTGAGATTGTTCATCAAATAAAGTCGAGAACATTTTTCTGGTATAAAAATAGGTTTGGTTGTAATAGTTTGGTGTGGAATGATTGGTGTATGAACCCGATGTACATGTTGTAGCTGGTTGACTTCCGTCCGCGTTTTGCGGACCGGATGTCCTCTTTTAATGAAGTTGAATGTTCAAAAAAAAAACTATACATTACTCTTTTAATTATCATAAGAAGAGTGTTCAAAGCATCGATTACTATTTTGTTTTTATTAAATTGGTTGACTTTATTAATTGTTAAATATCACAATAACATTGCAAAGCAAACCTTGGTATTGGGTCAAATATTCATTGTCAACGAGGAATCTTAAAAATACTTCGTTTTTAGTTTTGTTGTATAAATTGCAAGTATTGAATGTTTACTGCATAATAAATAAAACTATCAATTACGGATCCAAAATTAACTTTTGATTTGGTTTATAATTGAGTTGTGAGTTTTTTATTTGCAAGAAAACAAGTTAGTTATACCGGTTCATATTACACCAAGTGTGTTTGTCATCTTACATTTTTTACTATATTTCACTACTTTAGTGTCACATAACTATCATTTACACTTTTTATGGTCATCTTTCATCATTTTCATTTTTTATCCCCTTTTTTTAATTATGATTTTTTTTCAATAAATCATTTAACATATAATTTGATTGTTTTCTAATAAAGTGTAATATTTAGCTTTTTAAATAAATCTAAATACACCATTTTGTTTTTTTTTTCAACATTACGATATAATATTTACGTTTTGTAGAGCCACACGACACGCGGACTAAAGCCGCATCCGCAGGGACACACGGAACGCGGACTCACGCATTGCCACACGGGACGTGGACTCCTGCAAGAACTAAGTAACAATTATATTAAGTCCAAATTTTTCAACAGTTTCAATGGTAACGTGGTCTCGTTGGTGTAAGTTTGATGTAATTTATAGTCTCTAACTTTGGTGTTTTCTCCCTGGGTCTAGTTTATTTTTAGTCCCGTTTATTCATATATAATACATCACCGTTCAAAAAAAATATAAATTATAAATTATGAACGTTTGCTGATCCCAAAAAGATAATTTGTTCAGACGATCGTCACTGAATCATTTTCAGTCGTCACTTTAATTGAAATTAACGAGTTTTCTATAATAGGGTTTTTTCCAAAAAAATATTGTTACCTTTTCGATTACCTTGCTGGATAAGGTTATCATATCATCTTGTAATAATGTTTTAAGTATGAAAAAATAATGGATGGATCATGATCATGATCATGCTTTTGAGTTACATATCGGCTATAACTTTCTTCTTCTTTATACCAAACTAGGTTCAATCGTTTATGAGTTTAGTTATAGATTTATGCCACCTTAAAGATGATGGTTTGCAAGTGATCATCATTGAATCGCATCTTAAGTCACAATTTTGGGCAAGTTTTCAAAAACATGATTTTTTTTCATATTGAATCTAATTAGATTTCTAATAAAATAAGGCACCAGCTATATTATGATCATTAACTCTTAAGTATGTCTGTGACAAATTTCTAAATTAGTGTCTTTATAAATTCAAACACTTAAAAAGGATTAAATTTCATAACTAACTATACATCACTCTTTTAATTATCATAAGTTTTAATTATCATAAGAAGAAAGAGTGTTCAAATCACCTATTACTAAATTGTTTTTATTAAACTGGTTGACTTTATTAATTGTTAAATATCACAATCACATTGCAAAGCAAACCTTGGTATTGGTTCAAATATTCATTTTCAACTAGGAATCTTAAAAACAATTGTTTTTTGTTTTGTCGTATAAATTATAGGTATTGAATGTTTAGTGTATAATAAATAAAACTATTATTGACGGATTCAAAGTTAACTTTTGATTTGGTTTATACTTGAGTTGTGAGTTTTCTATTTAGAAGAAAACAAGTTAATTGTACCCGTTGACATTAGACAATGTGTTTTGGTCATCTTACATTTATATAACGATCTTTCAACCTATGTTATTGTATATTTCATCATTTCCATCTTTTACCCGCCCCCCCTCTCCTCTTTTTTTTCCAGTAATTCATTTAACATATAATTTGGTTTTTTTCTAATAACTTGTAATACGTAACTTTTTTTGTAAAAAAAAATCTAAATATACATTTATGTTTAGTTTTTTTGTATACATCATATATTTGATTGAAAACCAAGTCGTTTTCAAAATAAAGTACTTTTTATATTTACAAGACTAAAAATACTTCGTCAACCACACATGGTGCAAAGTGACCAATAAAATTTGAAAACCACTCATAAATTTAAAAAAAATATTTTAAAAATAACTTGGTTTTTCATAAAAGTTACATTGGAATGTAAGATAATAATAAAAAACGGTGTATTTAGATTGTTAAAAAAGTTAAATATTACAAGTTATTAGATAAAAATAAAATCAAACGTTAAATTAACTATTGAATTAAAAAATAAATTCTTACCCCGCATGGTTCAACCACAACAAGAATCCAACACACTTCACCGAAATTTTGCGATGCCGCATATAGGGGCGATGTTGCCGCTAAACCCGTGGTCCATATCATCAACCCTTCACACAATGGAAAGATCATAACACGTGGCTTTAGGATGAAGGAAATGAAAACAAAGATAAAAAAACATAAAAACACACAAATTTTATATTTTTTGATTTATTGGTGTGATTGACTTACACGAGTTGAGAGAGTGATCTGTTATTACATCTATATTACGTTAACTATAAAGAACCATAACTATAAACCTAAAAACTATAAACCTTAGTTAGAAGTATGTTAGAACATTATTTTAAATTATATCACATTTATATAATAAGAATAAATAAGTGTAGTAAAATAGTAAATCACACCAAAAACTTTTTTTTAACATCAAATTTTTTACTTCTAAGAATCAATCTACTCCGCACTTACAAAATTTAAACTCATATAATTTTCTGTTGAAGATAATCATTAATGCCACTAAAACACAAGATTATGGACAAATACTTATTTTTTATCCTTAGAAGTAATAAATTAAGCTAAACCCCGTTATCCATATAATCAACCCCGCACACAGCGGAAAGATATTAACACATGGCCTTAGGATGAAAGAAATGAAAGCAAAGATAAAAACATAAAAACACACAAATTTTATATTTTTTTATTTATTGGAGTGATTGACTTAAACGAGTTAAGAGAGAGATCTATTATTACATCTATATTACTGTAAACCATAACTATAAAACTAAAAATTGTAAACCTTAGTTACAAGTATGTTAGAACTTTATTTTAATTTATATCACATCTATATCTATACTATATAATAAATAAAGATTTTCTCATGCCACGTGTCGCATTCACATTCATTCTCATCATTTTTTTCTCGTCTCTCTCTCTTATTAAATACACCTCTATCTTTTCCATAATAATATATTTTTAAATAAAATATTAATTATACTAATAAAACACATTTATTTTAAACTATCTTTTATTATAAAAAAATTTAAAATCTAATTACTTACCTTATGTTTTCAATAAAATAGTAATGAAATTCAAATTACATTAAATAGTAATTAATGTATTTTTGAACACTAATTATATACTAATTTTCACATATTTTTTGATTTTGTTTTCCAATTGTTACTATATGTAATACATTTTTTCACTTATCTATACTATATAATAAATAAAAATAATCTATGTCACGTGTCATTTCCACATCTCTTCTCATCGATTTTTTCCCGCATCTCTCTCTTATTAAATACACCTATCTTTTTTTAATAATGATTTATATTTAAAGAAAAATATTAATTATACTAATAAAACACATTTAATTTAAATTATCCTTTATTTTAAGAAATTTTGAAATTTAATTATTTTTTTTAACTAATTAGTGATGTAAGTCAGATAATATTAAATAGAAATTAATGTATTCAAACGGTGTAATATAAGGGTTTTTAAAAATATAAACCTTTTTATTACTAATTATATAACATTATATTTTATCAACACGGGTCTTTCAAAATATAATTTTTTTATTATTAAGTATATAATATTATATTTTATCAACCCGTGTAATACACGGGGTTTAAACTAGTAAGATACATATAAAGATTTCTAAATTTTGTATCTTGAAATTTTTTCATCATGTGTAGTACATAGGTTCTAAACTAGTTTATATAATATATAAGAATTAAGAAAGTGTAGTAAAATAGTAAATCACCAATCACTTTTTTTTACATCAAATTTTATACTCCTAAATATCAATCTACTATGTAAACTTACATTTTTTTTTGTTAAAAGCAATCATCAATGCCACTAAAACATAATATAATATGATGGGCAAACACTTATTTTTTATCCTTAGAAGTAATAAATCAAAATTTTGGTTATTATTATCTTTTCAAATAATAAAATGTTTTTATATTCTTTTTTTTTAATTCTTTAACCTTGTTGAATATATTTATTTAACATATTATTACATTCCCAATCACAGTTAAATTCATTGTCCATGCCAATATTATAAATAAAATGGAATAAATAAATAAATAAAAACAAACATATACTTTATCAACATGTCCGTTTTAAATAAATAAATAAATAAATAAATAAAAGTAAACTTATAAATTGAAGAGTTGCTGTATTTAATTTTCATACAAATTCAAACAATAACCTCTTATTAAACCATGGCCCGTTTTGAACCACATATAAAAAATTGAAAATCATAAAAAAAAGGTTATAGTATAGTGGTTGAGAAAAGACCTGAAATTTTAAGGGACCCAGTTTTGATCCCTGCCACCACCTTTAATTTTTGCGGCATCATGAATGAGGCCTAACTCTTAGGCCGATGCACCAGGGTTTTACCCACGTCGATCCAGGGATCGAGTCTCGGCTCTCCCTTAAACCCTGAAGGGACCATATTGGGTGGGGTTTTTCCTTGAAATCTCTCCAACTCTGACGCCAAATAGTCCAGGTTAAGACAACATATTGACTGGAGTTGGACGAGGCTCTCCAATGTGACAGGGGGTGCGACATCACAATATTCAATGTTCGTCTTTCGGGAAAAAAAATTGAAAACCATCCTGAAAGGGAATTTGAGTTTTTTATGTTTTTGGAGAGTAAACACCATGATCCCCCTGAGAGATGAATGTTATCTAAATCGGACACAATTAACCCATCAATCCGGATTAAATCCCCAACTCAGAAGGAAACCCATAACTAAAAAAACCCTTACTCAATCCAAACAATTGCTTTAGCTAAAACTCAAACCCAATACTTGCACCATAGAAAGTCTTGAACTAACATTACACAAAATTCCCCACTGTTCGAAAAGGAATTTGAGTTGATCCAATTTTAATAAATTTATTAATTTTTTTAAAGACAAATTTCATTCACAGAGCAACCCATCAAAAAGAGGGCGTCAACCAAACACAAAAACAGAAAAATTACATAAAAATAAACTTACACCAATTGGTCCAGCTAATGAATTTCAATTTGGATCTATTTACAATCCATAAAAAACCTAAAGCCTTGATATTTTGGATGATGTCTTCAATCTTAATCGCTTTTTTAGAAAGTCTTTTTTCGTTCTTAACTTTCCAAACACACCTATTAGAAAGAAGAATTGCAGAGTACCTTGAAGCTTGGAAACAGAATCTACGCAACATCCCAAGAAGTCAAACGCATGAAATATACGCACTTTTAGCCCATTACTACACGCAACTTATATTCATTAAAAAGAAGTAATCGTGTCATGGTCACCCCGTGTGGTGTGAGGTTAACACCATATTTAAAAGAGTAAACGTCTTTAAGGGATATCTTCATGGAAATATAATCTACTGTTTTACTCCTCAATTAAAATGTTATGAATTTAAATCATACAAAGTGTATATTCGATTATTTTAGATGTATAGTAAAGAGTAGTGTGTTTACCGGTAAAAAAATAAAGAGTGGACGGTATGGGTTTTAGGAAGGGTTCAGTCCTATCAACCCAGATCTGTTGATCAATTTCTTTTAACATGTAATGGAAAACAAGTAATAAACATGTGTACCTGCTAATCTAGTAACAGTAGAGAGGGAAGACGTCATGATCTGTTTGATGATCAGATTCCCGTTTAAGATGTATGAGTTAGGATGGCTATGGTGAGATCTGTTGGGTTTTCCAGTGGTGATCAGTTAAAATTATTTATTAAAAACGGTTCACGAGATTTTATTTTATTATTAATTAAACTAGTAATTATTAAACTAGTAATTAATAAACGCAGCGGAACAAATCAAAGATTCAACACAAATGAAAAACCCGAAAGGATCTAGATTACAAAACCATACGAACGCGGAATAATATTTATCTACCAATGAGATTAAATATACCTTTATGGTTAACAGAATAACCGATCAGGACACCGAGGTTCAACGTATGAGTGCTAGTCACGAACAAACACGAGGAACGGGTGCGGTCGAGCGGAGCTTTGCGTCTTGCCGAGTTGGCCGAAAAATTGACCATAAGGCGGTGGCGAGGCTAGCCGGATAACGCTAAGGGGAGGGAGGCGCTTCCTTCTTCTCTTGCGGCTAGGGTTAGGGTTAAGTGAATGAGGAGATTATTCTCCCAATCTTCTTTTAATCTCATTTAACTGCTACCGGGCCCAAAGTCCAATATGCAATATAAAAGCACGAACCCATTTTAATAAATGATTAAAACAATATATTATTTATAAACTATTATAAATAATAATAACATGTCTAATGAAATATATTTCGTCTCGTTTAATTATTCGTGATTACCAGTTAGTTAACCATGTTAAGTAGATTTAATGTTCGTTGCCCTAGATGTAACTCTTACGGGTCATAGCTCGGTCAACAACGTTAATTAATCGGGTACGCACATATAATTCCAACAGTCTCCTACTTGGACGGTCTACGATTATGTTGGCGCTTTAGCTACACATGGTTTCCCTAACAAGGTATGACACTTTAAAGTTACATCTTGCTATTAGTAATAATTTATTATTACAAGACAAAAGACTTATGGCAATTATTGTCAACTATCCTTTCTGTAAAAGACATCAATTGAATCAATGAGACATGGATTAGATTCATTCTCATATAGTGCTCAATTAGTATTGTTCTCGATCAAGATTCATAGTGCTCCAACCAAACACACAATCAGTTTGGGTAAAGCCTTACACTTCACCAGTTTGAATCATGAAGGCGCCACGATGTCTAACTGTTACATATCATGTAAGAGTACAAAATCCCTTATTGACGACATACAACTCCCACTGAACTTCAGATATGTTCCTAACCAATGCCCTTATGACTGGCAGTTACACGACAACAGTTGACAGTGATTAAAGAACAATCCTAAGTAAACAAAAGTTCTAGTACGCATCTCATGTTAGAGGATACTAAATGAGTATACCAATATCAAAACATCTTATGATTAAAATCCATGTAGATGATTTGAAGCAAGTTACATCCAACGTCATCCATGATGAGGTCTGTGAAATTGCAAGTCAACTTCTAGAGTCTAAGTTCATAATAGTCTTAATTCAGAGTCGTTCCCACGATTCGGACCGACTACGGATAATTAAGAATACAAGATTCATGGATTAAACGTATTAAAATCAAACACAATTATAATATTTTGAATTCAAAAGTACAGCTGTTTAAATGTTCGTGCATCCAAATACTAAATCAAAACATATTGCTAGCAAATCTAAGACCGATAGCATTTCTGTGTTGATCATGCTTCTCCTGAGTCATCGGCTTAGTGAACAGGTCCGCTAAGTTTTGATCTGTGTTTACTTTGCTTATCATGATGTCTCCACATTCCACACTTTCCCGTATATACTGTAACTTTCTTAGAATGTGCTTGGCCTTGTGACGAGATCTGGGCTATTTTGCTTGAGAAATAGCACATGTGTTGTCACAAAACATCTCGATCGGTTCCGAAAGCTTGGAACAAAATCGAGACCAGTTATTAATTTCTTCATGAAACCAGCTTCCTTTGTAGCATCTGACACAGCTATATACTCAGATTTGGTGGTTGAATCCGCCACTACACTCTGCTTGGAGCTTTTCTAAGAGATAGATCCTCCGTTTAGAGTGATTACGTGTAACACCTCAATTTTTAAAGAAGAAATACAAGTTGTAGGACTAAAATGGTATATTGACGAAGCCCTAGGGGGTTAAAGTAACATTATGTTAAAGTATAAGGGTTAAAATGCAGTTTGTTCAAAGTTCAAGTGCTAAAAATAAAAATTAGGAAGATGGACCGACATCCACATGGATAACGGTTCGCTACGTAGAGGGCAAGGGATCACTCAAGAGGTGACACGTGTCGGGTGACTAATCGCTGAAGTCTGACATGTGGAAGGATGATAGCAGACCGACATCAAATCCATTGCGGTCCGCTAGCCGTAATAACCCATGTCGGACCGACATGAGAATGTATAGCAGTCCGTTATGTGCTCGTTAAGCAAATTAAACCGCCTCACTTGGATAGCGAACCGACATCCCTCTACATAGCGGTCCGCTATGGACCCGATGGGAAACCTATCAATAGTTGGACCTAGAACTCGGTCTCAAGACATCCCACACCACACAAAACGCACACTTAGTCTCGATAGACATGTCCGAAAGCCCCCGTTCCCGTAGAGAAGTCTGTTTTCAACCTTTTCGACCCCAATACTATAACATTTTTGCTTTTCGCGTACTTGTAACGCTTACCATATTCGTGAATCAATGACGCTTGAAACCCTCATCATAGCTCATGTTGACATCATACTTGAAACATGCCTATTCAACTTGATGCCCTAGTACGTTAGTTAGTACTTTCGTGCGGTCGTTCGCCTTTTTAAACCGTCGTTAGTTGTGTACCGTCCACAACCGACAAATTCGTCTAACATGTCATTAATTTATGTTTTAAATATTTAACATATTCATTTCATTAATTAAAACAAAGTTTGTTTGCAAAAATTTCCTTAAATAAATCCTGAAATTTGAAAAACGATCAAAAACCGCGAAACCGAACCTTTGGATCAACCATGGGTCAAAGGCCATCCATGACCCATGACCCATGGAAGAATTTTGCAGCCCAAAAGGCCACAAGACCAAGAACTATAAATACAAGGCTTAATTCCCCCATTCTCTTCACACTTTTCTACAACTTTTACTAGCTAAATCTCTGCCCTAATCCCCTACAAAATTCGTGAGCCACCCTTCTCCATCCAAGAAGAAATCGCAACAACAAGGTAAGCTAGTTCGTATTTCGTTCTTTCATCCTTGTCTCGACAGAATGCTTGTGTCGACTTTGAATGGCCATACCTTGGCCATTCCTTAACAAAAAAGGTTGATTCTTAAGTCTAAAGGCAATTTTAAAGAGTCTTCTTTCCATAACATCTAACCTCGTAATATTTCGTCAAGTTTAAGGCTTTCAAACGTATTTTTTTAGACGTGAAGGTGAATTTTGAATTTTTGACAGAATATTTGTCATTACTTTCCGGGACCATATCTCTCAATCTATAAATCCAATCGTGTTCAATCTTTTTGCAAATAAAATTTTATTGAAATATCTATTTTGGACCTCTGATCGTGTGTCACGATTTTGGGATATTTAAGTTGCCCAAATGAAAAATATTTCTTAACAAAAATTGTTTATTATAACTTGAATTAAAGATCTGGAGAATATTAGAATTTTTGGAAATTGTTTATTAATTTTAAAACTTGCCTAAAGTTCAGCAACACAATCTGTCCAAATCTGGATTTTACAAAACTAACCCTAATCTTCTAACATTTAAGCATCCTTAATTCTTTGATTTTCTTTTCTTAAAAACATTTTATTCATAATCTAAGGTGTTGCATGCATTAGAACCCTATCCAAGCCTACGATGTACGTATATGACAAATGAATGGTTTTGGCAAGGAAAGACGCGGTAATCTAAACGAATCATTTGCGACCGACCCCTCTTTCCTAGGTATCTCCTCATTAGATGTACTACTCTAGGTGGATTACCATGTTCTATTATGCAACCACCTATCTTCCTTCGTCGTTCTCATTCAAACTTTATTTTCGTGTAACGATAATTCCTTAAACTTATTCAATTCTTATATTCTACAGGGCACGTTCACTAAGGTTAATACACACGCCTCCTCTCTAATCATCAAGTTTAACTCGCAAATGCCTAAGAGAGTCAGGGATAAGACATTTAGAGTTCCCATGACTAACAAGTTTGTGAAGAAGTTGGTCTACAAGCCGGCGTTGTGTGAGACCAAGATACCTTTAAGAAAGATTCCTCAGGACATTCTGTGAAGCATGTGGTACTGGTTTATTGATCTAATAACAGGCGAGGTAGTGATTGTGGAGAAGACGGTTTCCAAGTCAGTGGGTGTGGAACCGAAAGAGCTGATTAAAATTTTTAATGAGATCTGCTTCATCATTTTTTCTGTGAATGACTTGAAGGTTTTACAAGACAGGTATTGCATCAGCACAAATGAATGGACTAAGCCTCAGGACATTCTGAAGACATCTCCATAGCTGCGGTCAAGGGGAGTCTGTTGATACATTTTCGGTGCCAGGCACTCTGAAGATTGTTCATGATGTTTATGTCTTTTGTGTTGTATGTCTGTATTCAGTCTATGTTTGTATTTGGTATTATCGAGTTGTAATCGTGTGTTGTTAGAACTGGTCTTGTGCATTGTCCGTGAGTCATTTGTATTTATGTGCACTAAACAAGTACGCAAGAAGTCGTTCCGGTGTACTTAGCTAGTACGCATGGTTTAGCCTGCATACTTAGGCTTGCACACAGGGTATTGTTCTTGCGTACTTAGTACGCAGGTGTTGTGTCTGTAACTATAAATGGCCGGTTATGGGTTGTTCTAAGTACACTTTCATTGTAAAACTCATAGATATTTGGGAAACAACTTGTAATCGGTTGTTGTTGATAATAAGCGAAGTATTTTGGTACTTGTGTTTGTTGTTGATTTCCTTGTTGATTGTATTCCATCTAGGCTCGGTGATTCCGCACCCTGTTTGACTAGAAACTCACTCACACAAGAAAGATTCGATAAACCTAGGACCTACAAGCATCTATGTCTTCATTGTTCTTCTGGAGATCAGGAGACATAATGGCTTGCATAAGACAAGCTACCTTAATGGCATCCTCGCTATGTTTTCGTAGACCTTACGAGCAGCCCTATTGTTCTCGGGCTCGTTAGGAACGGGGCTATCTAGGACATAGAGCTTCTTTTCCATCTTGAGAACTATTTTCATATTGCGGTGCCATTCTAGAAAGTTGGTGTTATTGAGTTTTTCGTTCTCAAGTAGAGACTTGAGAGAGGAGGTGGAGGTGTTCTTTTCAGTAGACATATGTAAAATAAGCAAAATTATTAATTAGAATTTAATGTTATAATTCTTTTATTAATGACTAATGGCAAGAATAGAGAATCTGGTTATATAAGTTAGTAATGGTGGTTGTGACACACAACATTAGTAAGTGTATTAGGCAGACAGAAAATGATTGTCAATTGTGAAAAAGCACAATTCTCGAGTATGAGGCCGCTAAGACAAATCTTGTCTATGCATTGATATGTTTAGCCTCATCTGTGCACACTTTTAGCCTCAACTAGGGCATGTACAAGACAGAAAAGTAATAGTTTCCCTAGTACGGGTGCATGTGGAAGGGCCGGATGTGTTAACGAAACCCTTGCACCTTGGATGGATAGTCTACGCACAAAATGTATTGCTGTGGATCAAAACACTGATGTTTCGCGTTATGCCCCATGTGTTCCTTATAGTAGGATCAGGGACTATTGATTTTTAAATATGGGATTTAATTTTAGTGTTATACCGAATAGGGTTAAACACAACGAATGATAAATCATACGTGTGTTGTAAAATCCAGTTTTACTAGTTTAGATTGTGACAATATGATGAACCCTTTCATCTCTCAAGACGCTTAATTTTAAATAACCTATTAAAACTAAGTTTGTCATGATGTATTTAACCAATTAAAAGTTAATAGTTTAAATGAACTATTAAGTTATGAGTGTTGAAAATTTAAAATTAGTTTAAATTGCAAAACTCTATTGGTTATTATTTATTTTAAAATAAACTGTTTGTTTTATTATAAAAACATTTACAAGTTGTAAAATAAAAACTGTTTAGAACTTGTTATTATCTGATTATGAAAAACTTGGTATTAGGTAGGTATGTTATAACATTTATAAGACAAAATCAACGAAAAATAGCAAAAACCAAGATTTTTGTCTCCGCCTTCAGTTTTGCCTTCGGGTCTTCGTTACAATATTTATACAAATATACATATTGAAAAAAATAAAAACCCTAATCTATTACAACTTTAAGCCATCAAAGTGGGCCAAAAACATAAACCAAAACCGCAATAAAAACAAAAATCACAAGAACAATGATCGGGCCAGATTTACATATTCAACACAGTCAAAATAAATCGGGAAACCTTTTGTTCAACTAAAATAAATAAAACTTTAACCAAATAAAAGTTTGCCCTAAAATGAACTAGATCAGAAATTTAAACGGGTTGAAGTTTGTGATTTATAACCGGCTCCGATTTGTATGTTGTAACCTAAGCTCTGATATCACGGTTGGGTTTTCCCCTGATGATTAGTTAAAATCAGTTATCAAAAACGGTTGACAAAATTTTATTTTATTATTAATTAAACTAGTAATTAATAAATGCAGCGGAACAATCCAAAGATTCAACACAAAAGAAAAGGCCGACAGGATCTAGATTACAAAACTACACGAACACATAATAATATTTATCTACCAATGAGATTAAATATACCTTTGTGGTTAACATAATAACCTATCAAGACACCGAGGTTCAACGAACGAGTGCTAGTCACGAATAAACACGAGGAACGGGTGCGGTCGTGCGGAGCTTTGCGGGCTTGCGGAGCTGGCCAGAAAATTGGACAGACGACGGTGGTGAGGCTGGCCGGAAAAGGGGAGGGAGGCGCCTCTTTCTTCCCTTGTGGCTAGGGTTAGGGTTAAGTAAATGAGGATATTAACCACCTCTAATGAAGTACTTGATGACTTAATTACTTTCTCTATGACATAAGTCTTTGATTCACTCTTTTGAATCACTAATAAGAAGTTTGACTTTTAGTATGGACTTTGACTTTCACGTTCACTTTAACGTTGACTTTGACCTTTGTCTTTGGCTTTGATTGTGACCAAGCATACAAACTTCTTCCGGTATCAACAATGTCTTGATCTTCACTACCAAATTATTTCATGATTAGTAGATTTGGTAAGCATTAGTCTCAAATAAATCAAACAATCAGCCTTTAGACTAATACTACCAAATCTGTCTTATGAAGATCAACTACGTCATACATCTTCATAACCAACTGATAATTCAATATTTTTTATGGTAGTCTTAAATTTGATTATTTAAGTCTTAACCATTTTCAAAGGACATAAGTGTTTAGGCGTATGATAAATGTTCAAACATTCAATAAGTAGCATCAAATACGTCAGTCATTAGAAAATGTCTAAACTCTGTATGATCATTAAATAATTCCATATTCTTCAATTTAGTTTTTTCTTGAACGGCGAACATTGAATGTTGTGACGTCGCACCCTTCCCCCCGTTAGATGGGAGAGCCTCGTCCAACTCCGGCCAATATGTTGTCTTAACCGGGCGCACTTGGCGTCAGAGTTGGAGAGCATCCAAGGAAAAATCTCACCCAATACGGCCCCTTCCGGGCTTGAGGGAGAGCCGAGTCTCGAACCCTGGATCGGCGTGGGTAAAACCCAGGTGCATCATCTTAAGCTTCACCTAAATTTAACATTCAAGTATTCTATTCCTCCTCAGTGAAAATAAAAGTTTAGGATGTCTATCCTTATTCCGCAAGGATTCCAAATGTGGATTCAAACTTCATTGAATGATACAAAGTTCCGTTGAAGTTCTTGATCTTTTCAATTTGAGAATTCATTCTCAAACTTGTATAGCACTTGAGATAATTCATTATTGATATTGCCATTTGATTTTAAAATAAAAAAAGCAAAGAATATTAACAAATCTCCATTTCCTTCACTGTAGTAAAAAAAAGTTAACACTTCCGTATCAAATTTTGATTCTTCCAAGCTAAAATCTTATACTTTCGTATTAAGAGGGTGCTTGCGAGTGTGGTGGGAAAATGCTTATTGACTTATTAGCTTTTTAAAAAGGCAAGAAGTCAATAAGTCATTTCAAAAGCCAGGATTTCTTGGCTTTTAAGAATGACTTATTGGTTTTTTGAAAAGCTAATAAGTTAATAATTACTTTCCCACCACACTCCCAAACACCCTCTAAATGTTAGACGTTTTTGTCATGTAAACGTCTTTCGAACCATTTTGGTGATTTGCAACAATTAATTTTAAACTTTTGAACAATCTTTTCTGCATCAGTTATATACCCTCCGTAGGAAATTGTTTTAATTTCATCCTTAGCAAACTCTTAAGAAACCTTCCTTAAGAGTGAAGGGAGCACCCTACTCACCAAACTGCCTAATAAAATTATGTGATCTCAAAACTACTCATTTACTCAGATTTAATTGGAAACACCTTACTCATTTACTCACACACTTTAAAAAAACATTTAAATAGACAAAATATGTGTGGTAATTGGTGTGGTCCACTAGAGAGAGAGTGAGGTTCATCCGAGTAAAAACAGTCTGCCCTTTACTCGATTGAGCTACTCGGTTTGATGGGGGCTGAAGATTTAATCTTGATATTTATTAATATTAGTTTATTAATTATTTGGTTGAGTTTGTATTAGAGTATGATTGAGTTTGTTTGTTTATTTGATTATTTAATTAAGTTTGAGTTTGATTAGGATTAGTATATGTTTATTATAAATAGATGGTTAGGATTCATGTAATCATTGTGGTCTTTGATATTAATAAAAAGTGTCGATCTTTGTGATCAATATTGTGGGTGTTTTATTGTTCAAGTTTGATCCAGTTATCCAACAATTGGTATCAGAGCCAGATTGCAAGTAGGTCACGAAGATTAGGCACGGCAAGTTTGGAAAGCCGTCGGATGTAATTTGGATCGGAAGCTTCTAAATAAAGGGAGAAACAAAAAAAAAGCAGGAAGATTGCATCGTGAATTAATTGCACTTGGGCTGATATCATCGAAAGAAGAATCTGGAAGTGATGCCTGGAAACATTCTTGATAAGGAAGCATGTACACACGTCATTAATTAAAGTAATCAGGCAAGCCAGTAGGAGAAAATTAATTGAAGCAACACAATTAATTCAAGAAATCAAATCGAAGGCAAGGAGCTGAGAAAGAAGAACGAAGCCACCAAAGACGAGAGAGGAGACTGAGTTTCTGTGTGAGCCAAAGATTAAAATCACCAAAAAAAAGTTCTGTGTGAGCCAAGAAAAAGGTTCTACGTGAGCCAAGGAGGTCAAGGTTCTGTGTGAGCCAGAGGAGAGCCAAGAGAAGGAGTTCTGTGTGAACTAAGGAAGAAGAGTTTTGCGTGAATCGATTGAGAAGAGGAGATCAAAGAAAAAAATGCGTTCTGCGTGAGCGGGTTCTGTGTGAACAAGAGAATTTCTGTGTGAAATATAAACATGGCAGAAAATGATGTGAGACGTTGGTTGCTGGTGGCACAATGGGTATTACCGGTGCTACGATTAAAGGGGATCAACCAAAGAGGCCAAATGAAGATGATTGGTATTTCAATGGCTATGGATGGTGTTATGGTGGCTATGAGTATTTCGGTGGATACCGGTGTTGATGATGCGACCACCAACAGTGGTAATATGTTTGTCGGAGAAGATTTGGCAAAGGCGGAAGTCAAATCGCAAGTTTTTGAGTCTTCTACAAAATCGTTTTTCCAACCAGATGAAATAAGTGGCGAAAAAGAGAATGAAAAGATGGTTGTGATGGAAAATAATGTTAAAATCTTGTCGTTTCAAAAAGCATATTTTATTGACGTAAATAAAGAGCTGGATGTTGGAGGTCAAAGTATTTGGTATGTGAAGAATAACCAAGCTAATAATTTATTTTGTGATGAGCCACGAGACATGCCAAATAAATCACGTGGTAATAGAAAAACTGGAGATAGTGAGTCGGAGGTGCATATCAAGCACACGAAACAGAAAGATAAAAGCAAAGAATGCAATCCAATAATTAAAATTAAAGAGATGCGAATATTATTACGGATCTAGGAGGTACAAATTTAAGATTAAAGGGGAGAATGAAGATTTAATCTTGATATTTATTAATATTAGTTTATTAATTATTTGGTTGAGTTTGTATTAGAGTATGATTGAGTTTGTTTGTTTATTTGATTATTTAATTAAGTTTGAGTTTGAGTTTGATTAGGATTAGTATATGTTTATTATAAATAGATGGTTAGGATTCATGTAATCATTGTGGTCTTTGATATTAATAAAAAGTGTCGATCTTTGTGATCAATATTGTGGGTGTTTTATTGTTCAAGTTTGATCCAGTTATCCAACAGGGGCGGTGTTCCCCTTTTACCCGGCCTCTATCTCTCCTACTCGGCCTAAGCCGAGTAGGATGCCCCCCTTCAACCTAACAAAATTATTATTTCCATAGTCAAAATTAATTCTCATGCACACAATCAATTTTGTTGTCTTTATGAGCATTCAAGGCATTTAATCCCAATTGAATAAGAACTTCTGTAGTAAATGCATTTTAACGCTTGCAAACCAATTTTTTTTTTTTTGAAAGGCGACTTTCATTTTTAAGTGGCAGCCGCATCTCCGAATCGGAGACCCGTTACCCCTCAACCTGACCACTACGTTGTCTGAACCGGGCCCGCGGGTTCAGAACGAGAGGCTTAGGCTTTCACCGGGAAACCATAGAGCCTGCTGCCACTTGACAGCAGTTCCGCCGCTACACGGGCCAAACCCTGCTAGCGTAACGCACTCCGGACTAAAACCCGGTTCGGCTCGGATTCGAACCCGCGTGGACAGGTTGAATCTTCATTGCCATAACCACTGGACCAAAGCCAGTGGTTCTTGCAAACCAATTTGCTTCTATGCAAAGGATTCTTATCAAATATCAATCACAACATAAATGCTCCATTTAAATCTCCGTATTGAAATTCCAACTCTTTCGTAGGAATTTATTTCTTGTCAACCCTGACTTGTACTCTACATATTATCTTCTTTTTTTTAACACCTAGATCACACTGGCAAACGGATCACACTTCTGCTCGAAGAACAGAAGCATGATGAGATGACCCGGTCCGACAGCATCCAGGAGGAAATCCACAACTTGGAAAACCTTCTGTCTCAATCTGGAACATTTTGTCCCAGACGAGACTCGAACACATGACTTTCCATTTGGAATGTCATAGGGCTACTACTTGGGGCACTGGGAGTGGAAGGCGGGTACCCAACGGCTAGTGGGCGGGTTGGATGGAACACCGCCGCATCCTCCGCGGGTTTGGCAGGTAGAGGCTAGCGGGTATATGTACCCGTTGAAATCGAATGTTTTAGCCGTTGAAAATGAAGAAAGAACCGTTGGAATATAGCCGTTCAATGGCTATATGTCGTTTAAAATAAAATAAAAAAGTTTAATTTAATTAAAAAAACTTCAAGTCTGAACGTATGGACCGGGAATTTAAAATATTTTCGGAACCGCACGACCATCTAACCGGACCGTTGTTGGAAATAATCTTGAAACGGAAAAGAGAAATAGCCACAAAGTATGATTGGCCATGTGATTTTTATTTTTTTAGGTGTTTTTTAAGTTGTTTTTATTAATTGTCTTTTTTTATTTATTGTCTTTTAATTTCTTATGTATTTTTAATTAATTAATTAAAGTTTTAGTTTATTAATTTTATTTGTTTTAATTTATTTTTTTTAAAAATAAGAGGGTTGGAGGGTATCACTCCCACCTAAGAGGGTACTTTGGTTAATTGAGGTGACATCTCATGATTGATGTAATTTGAAAGGGTACTTTGTTTGAGAGGATAACACTCCCACCCCTCCCTCTGAAGGCTCGGTGAATCTTTTAGTCAAAAGTCCATGCAACTTCTACAATTCCTTCCGGAACAACTAAAAATACTAACTTCCTTTCCGTATGAAGCAAGAAAGCTTCCTTAGCAATTTTAACACATCTTGTGTATCAACTAAAAATGCAATTTAATGTAGCATTGATGAAGGTTATTACGCATTTCTATCTTGTACTGTACACGTCATGCCTTTTGGTGCTACTACCATATCAAGGTAATTTTATTACACTTGTGTATCCACTTGTAGCTTCCGTATCATTTCGTTTAGTCCTTTCGTGTCACGCAAAAGTTTCTCCTGATTATTTTTTACTTTGATTCAGGATTGTCTATGAATAGCGACTTGATTTTGCTTTTGAAATCATGAACATCTCACAAACAAAAACGAAATTTTAATTGAAAACACAATTATTGAATAGACTTCAATTCAACTTCGGATTAAATTTTGAAATCGAATTCATATTTCGTAGTAGAATTCATCGATAATTACAATAACGAACCATGATTTCATGACTTAGTTTCCAGATTTGATTGTTCTCTGATCAAATCTTAGGAACTAACTTTGAAGTTCGCAACAACCAATAACCAAATCAAATTCTTCATATATAACACCGAATTATTCAAATTCTTCTTCTCAATTAACAATTTCTTTTGGTCTAATTGGTCAAGCACGTGGGAAGATGGAGCTCTTGCTTACCGATTCTTTTGCTATTTTTTGTTCAACTTTTGTTCCTGTTTATTTGCATAGTTTGTTTATTTCCTTTTGTTTCCTTTGGTGTATTTATAGCCATTTGGCCTTTAATGAAAAGTAAGCTTTCGAAGCCTTTGATTACCATTGATAACAGATTCAATTTGGTATCAGTGTCAGAACTTCGATCACTAAAGAGTGGTACGAAAATGAGTGAAGAAAAAATGAAGATAGTGTGTTCGATGGCCACTATGAACATTGGAGTGAAATGATGGATAATTTGTTGCGTGCAAAACAATTGTGCAAGCTTATCAATCCGGGAATTGTTGAACCAACCGTCGGGATCACCCAAAGTGACACACAGAAGAAGAAGACTGAAGAACTAAAGACGGAGGACATGCAAGTAAAGCATTACCTATATAAGGCATTTGATAGGGTCACTTTCGAACAGATTTTGGATAAATCCACGTCCAAGGCCATGCGGGAGTCTTTGAAGAAAAGATATGCTGGAAATGAAAGGGTGAAGAGGTCGATGCTATAGAAACTTAGAAGGGATTATGAAGTTCTTGAAATGAAGACTAATGAGACTATACCTGAATACTTTGGTAGGGGTCTGACCATTTCAAATCAGATGAGAAGTAATGGGGAATCTATGCCAGATGTCCAGATTGTTGAGAAGATTCTCAGAACTTTTACAAAGAAGTACATGTTCGTTGTTGTGTCTAATGAAGAGTCCAAGAACGTTGAAGAGATGATGATTGAAGAACTACTAAGCACCTTAATTGTTCACGAACAGAATTCTAAAAGGGTGGGGAAAGAAGACGAGCAAGCTCTAAAGGTGGAATATGGTGAGGCTCAAGTATGCGAGGTCGTGGAAGAGGCAGATTCAGTTCAAGAGGTAGAGGACGAGGACGAGGATGACAATCTCTAAACAAAGAAACAATCGAGTGTTACAGGTGCCACAAATTAGGGCATTTCTCATATGAATGTCCTAGTTCTAAGGAAGCTAACTATGTCGGTTTTGATGAAAATGAAGAGATGATGTTGATGGCTGAATTAGAGGTTGAAGAAATTGCTTTTATGGCACATATGAATGAAGACGGCAAGAATGACAACAAAAATTATGTTTGGTTCCTGGATTCCGGGTGTTCCAACCACATGTGAAGAAACAAAGAGAGGTTTGTTCTTTTAGATCAAGCATTCTCTACTTATGTTAGGATTGGTAATAATACTCGTATGAATGTTTTGGGAAAAGGGAATGTCAAATTTATGCTGAATGGAACGACCTTTGTTGTTCACGATGTGTACTACATGTCGGAGCTCAAAAACGACTTGCTCAGTGTGGGAAAGCTCCAACAGAAAGGGATGTCCTTATTTTATTTTCGATGTATGCCAGGTTTACCATCTAAACAGAGGTCTTATGTTCCAAAGTAACATGAGTGCCAACTGGATCTTCCTCTTGGTGAAGATGTAAAGAGCAATGATGATCATAAGATGGACGGATGCATGTATTTGAGTGATGAAGATATGGCCAGACTTTGGCATAAACGTATAGGGCATATCAGCAAGACGAGTATGGGTACGCTTCAACAACATAGAATAATGCGAGATCTGTCGATCTTTACTGCTGATCAAGCAGACTATGATGACTGTTTAATTGGTAAGCAAACCAGGGAGGCTATACCAAGAAAGAGCAATTGGCAATCGAATGAAGTGTTAGAGTTGATACACTCTAACATATGTGGACTAATCAACCCCCTTCTAACACTGGTAAGAGATTCATAGTGAGATTTATTGATGATTTCAGCTGCAAGGCTTGGTTTTACTTGTTGACAAGAAAATCTCAAGCTTTTGAGAGCTTTAAGGAACTAAAGGCAAGAGTAGAGACTAAAACTGGGTAACTTGTTAAGGGGCTTCGAACTGACAGAGGGGGAGAATATCTATCCAGTGCTTTCAATGATTTATGTAAAGAGCATGGAATTAAAAGGCAATTAACAACATTTTTTACACCACAGAAAAATGGCGTGGCCGAATGAAAAAATCGAACTGTCATAGAAATGGTGATTACCTTGTTGGCTTCTAAAGGATGGTGTTTGGTTGAGATGCAAAAGGATGCCGAATTTATCGGTGTAAAGTGGGCGTATAAAACTAAATTGAATGAAAAGGATAGGTTGAAAAGCATAAGGCAAGGCTTGTAGCTCGTAGGTATGGGCAATAGTTTGGAGTAGATTATTCCGAAGTGTATGTCCTGGTTGCTAGAATGGACACAATTCGGTTCATGATAGCAATTGCAGCTCAAAGGGGATGGAGCATACTTCAAATGGATGTAATATCTGCCTTTTTACATGGCACTTTACAGGAAGATGTGTATGTATAACAACCTCGAGGTTATGTTGCTAAAGATAATAAGCATAAAGTATATAAGCTGCAAAAGGCTCTATATGGTTTAAAACACGCGTCTAGGGCTTGGTTTAATATCATTGAGAGCTATTTGTTCGTGAAGGTTTCAAAAGAAGCAAGTAAGAACACCCTTTGTTCATCAAGGAAAGTCCATAAGGCAAGCTGTTATTTGTGAATGTTTATGTGAATGATTTGATATACACAGGAGACGACGAAGGCATGTTAGAGGAGTTTAAAACTTCTATGAAAAGAGAGTTTGAGATGACTGATTTAGGGAAGATGAGGTATTTCCTGGGTATTGATGTGATCCAAACTGTGGCCGGAATTCATATCTCACAAAAAAAGAAATATGCCATAGAAATATTGTCCCAGTTTGATATGCTGGAATGCAATGCTGTTGTCAATCCTATTGTTCCAGGATGTAAGCTGACGCAGGGTGAAGGAGAATCAAGAGATGAAACTTTGTTCAAACAGTTGGTGGGAAGCTTAATGTATATCACCACCACTCGTCTTGATAGACAGTTTGTGGTGAGTTTATTTAGCAGGTTCATGTTCAAGCCGACAAAAAGAAAACTGTGCTGCTGTAAAGAGGATCATGCATTATATCCAAGGAACCTTGGACTATGACATTTGGTACAAGAAAGGAGGAAAGGGAGAAATGATAGCCTTCATTGACAGTGGTTTCGCATGAGACTTAAACAATAGAAAAAGCACTTCTGGGTACTTGGTTATATGGGATGGAGCTGCTGTTACTTGGTCATCAAAGAAACAAAGCGTAGTTGCATTATCTTCCACTGAAGCCGAATATGTGGCTGCTGCATCATGTGCTTGTCAATTTTATGTGGTTTCGAGGAACTTTAGAAGCTTGGAAGGGAAGTAAAAGGGGGAACTGTCATAAAATGTGATAACACGTCTGCCATAAATTATCAAAGAACCTAGTGTTTCATGGAAGGTGTAAACACATAGGGATAAGATTTCATTTCCTTCGAGAGCTAGTAAATGAAGGCACAATTGAATTAGAATTTCGTGGAACAAGCGAGAAAGGTTAATCAACTAATTATGTTCTTAGAAAAACTTGGAAGGGCTACAAACCTCGACCACACAGTTTGTGAGGTTACTTTCGTTATGACCACCACAATTACGGAGTTTAAGTAACCTTAATTATAAAATACTTAAAATAAATATTTCCTCCTTCTCAGGCTTGAACACCACGGTTCCAGCTAAAAGTCGAGCCAACACGAAAGAAGAAAGGAAATACTAGCACAAAACTCAAGGTCCAGTTAAGACTCGAAAGCTTTGTTGGATAACCAAACCCCCGACGAATCCAAAGTATTAAATCTATACTAACCGAGCCCTTGGTAGTACCAAAATTTGTATAAAGACGTACAAGCTTCAATGGATGTTTAAGAGAGATTTCTTGCTTAAGCCACCCACAAGATTTAAGACTCTTAAAGAAATTTGTGTCTTTTTAAAACAAATTATAATTAAGATTCTAAAGACATACTATTAGCCCAAGCTTCATCATTCACCCAAGTGATACAAGAATACTAGCCAAGAATGGCCATATATATGAATACAAAAACATTTGGTTATATATCAGGAAGGGTTCAACCGGTAACCAACTTTTTATATGATAACCGTGATAACCACTATCAAACAATCACATAATTTATAAATTTATTTTCTTATAATTGTTGAAAGAGTATTTAAGTATCGTTAACATATATCTTGAACATAAATACGGAAACGATGGGTCTTACATATATGTACCAAATAATGTTACATATATGTGATACATAGTGTTTACGTATATGTAATACTAACATAATGATAATTGTTACATATACGTAACACTATGTTTGAGAGTGGTTTTAATGGTTATCACATAAATATTGGTTATTGTTTGAAGCTCACCATATATATATGTATATATATATATATATATATATATATATATATATATATATATATATATCACGGAATTGTAACGAACCAAAAGTCCAAAATATAATGTTATTTGTCTAAATAGTATTATAGGGATTTAAGAAATATAACAAGAAAGTGGAGGGTTTGTTTAAATGGTGCATTTTATTTAACTTTGGAAGAAAGGAGGAAAGTTTTGAAGTAGAGGGGGAAGATTTGCAATTTTGACAAATCATATTATATGCTAGGTGTGTGTGTGTGTGTGTCATGATTCGCAAGAGGAAAAGGGATGGAGGAGCCAAAATCATAGATTAAGGAGTTACATGAAAATTTGTTTGATTTGTAGCTTTCATCTTCAACAAGGCTTCATATAAGTATCTCTTTCATCTCTTGAACCTCCATTAATGGTGTTATTGAAAGTTTTTTTGGTGAAAAACGAATTTGGGGCTGAATTGGTGGGCTAGATGGTTAATACCTTGTTAAAAGTGATAACCTAGCTTGATTGAAGGTAATGGGAGGTAGATAACATCATCTAAACATCTAATTTAATGAAAAAAAGAATTAGTGTTCTTGAGGGTGATTTAGGGGTTTTCAATCTAATGATATTTAAATGATTAATTAGTGGTTGGAAAGTTTCTATGGTGTTAATAAACACATTTTTATGTAAGAAACCTCGTCCGATTTTTGAAATTTAGGGTTCTAGAGAACCAAAATTGGGGTTTTCAAATTGGAGGGTTTTGGATGGTGTTTGAAAGGTGTATGAATGTTGTGTTGTGTCTATAAACACTAAACCAAGTAGAAACCACAATTATAATGGGTGAATTATGAAATTAAAGTGTTGGGTGAACTTGGATAAACCTTAACGTGTCAAAATGGGTTGAAATGTTGAATTGGGTGTTGGAAGTTTGGTTAAGGTTGTGTTAAATAAGCTAAGTTAGGGTGTTGATTTTTAGATCATAGGTGTATCTTGAATCCCATTTTGGTGAATAAATTGAGTTCATAAGATTTCTAAATGCAGGTTGATTGCTAGGTGATCAAAGGGTTAAGGGACCTAGCTTTGAAGACCAAGTGGAATCGTCTTTAGCTGAAAGTAAGTGCTTTGCACATACTTAGTAATGATAGGTGGTGGTAATTGCACGTATTTGATTTACATGTTGGTTGTTCAAATATCTTATTTGTGTTTAATTGTATGTTGAAATTTGAGGAAATTACATATGGTGAAAATAAGCAAGGGTGGCTATGTGGTGTTTGAGGTCTAAGAACCTGACTTTGTTGTTTGATAAATTAAGTTAATAAACTCATATGGTGTATTGGACTAAATTTGACTTATGTGGTAAATAGGCGAACCAGTATGTAAATGTGGTAGATTGTGATAATTTGACTTATGTGGTATAGTCAAACAAAATGTGATAAATTGGTGTAAATGACTTATGTGGTATATAGTCAAACAAAATGTGGTAAATTGATGTAAATGGATTATGTGATTTATAGTCAAACCAACTATGCAAATGTGGTGAAATTTTTGTAAAAGGGTGATATATATATATATATATATATATATATATATATATATACACACACACACATAGGTGGAATATGAATATAAATGGTGAAATGTACATAGGTGAAATGTGTGCATAAATGGTAATATACATGGGTGTAACTTGTCTATAAATGGTGATTTATACATAGGTGAAATATGTATAAAAATGGTGAAATGTACATAGGTGAAATATGGGCATAATGGTGATATAGTTGGGTGTAACATTATATAAATGGTGATATATGCATAGGTGAAATACGTATAGTGGTGAAATGTACATAGGTGAAGTATGTATGTAAATGGTGGCATACATGATTGCACCATGTATGCAAAAAGGTGGAAAAAATTCTTATAACTTTGAATGGGAGAATCGGTGTGTGAGATTCATAAGATTCTCATGGAGGTATTAAGAGTATGTTATTAGATGTTAAAACATTCATGAAATGTTGTTGGTTTCTTAAAATGATTGAGAGTCGAGTCAAGAGGGTCGAAAAGGCTAAAAAGTTGCAAAAAGATTTTGCCGATTTTGAACCGGAGTAATTTGCGACGGACCGGAGTAATTTACGTCACCCACAGTATTTTACGCCCAACGTGGTCTGTTTTTTACGCACAAAGTGAAAAACTGTCATTTGCGGTCGGTTGTTGTTGTAAGAGCTTGGGGGCTCGTCTAAGGGTTGTATATCATTACTACTGGTTTATTTGTGGTGTTTTTCTTGTAGGTAAAGCTACGGTTTGAAGTCTCGGGTCACAATTCGTGTCAGATGGATTCTCATTTGTTTTGGTGGATGTTAACAATTGGAGTTAGAACTCCGGTTGGGAGTTTTTAAACTTGTTTTAAGTTGTCTCTTTGATACTAAAACTTGTTGTTATCTTTACGTTGTCGGTTGGTTGTTTTGAAACAAAATCATGTCGTTGTCGTTTTGTTGTTTTTAAAATGTGTTGTTTGTCAAGAGTGTTTTTATGGGACCTACATCCACATGTTTGAAAGTTAAAATTTGGTGGAAAAATTGTGGGTGTTACAGGAATGATCCAAGGGTTCAAACCAAAGCCAAAAGTATTATGATTATGATATGCTTCTTGGTCTTGTTAGTATTGTTTGATAATAATATAAAGTTTTATTGAAAAACATTTTTAGAAGAAAAAATATGATTAAGGACAAAATAATTAGTAGTTAAGTTTGTGAATGGAAGAAAGAGAAAGAAATAAAAAAAAAAGAATACAAAAATAAAGATATTGAATGAGGAATGGGATTTTGGAGATTTTAAAAGATAAACAATAATTTTTTAATTAAATTATAAGAATAAATAGGTAGAAACTCAAAACAATCATTCTATTTTAATGCGTGCAAACTGATCACGCCACGCATTTGGACAATTTTTCCAATCCCAATGCGTGCAATTGACGCTTGGAAGCATTTGGACATTTTCAAGTACTCGTCAAAGGCATCGCTAGCGGATCCGTACGCCAATTGACGAATCGCAGCAGTACACTTTTGAATACAAGTAAAACCAACCAGACCTCTTGCGTCAACCCGTTGACGAAACCATGGCATTTCTCTTTCGAGATCGTTGTTAATTCTTAAAAATAAGTTTCGAGTCATTCGAAACCATGTACTAAAGAGATCGTCACCGTACGTACATCCTTCGTCCAGTAGTCTTTTGTGTTAGTGGCCGCCCGGTCACGATTGAGACAGGCTCTTTGTATTAAAGTTCTTGACACTTCCTCTTCTTGCCACCAAGTAACCGCCGCCGATGCGAAAGTGCTAAACATCATTTCCTCATCCTCCTCCCTAGTAGATGACATTTTTAAATGAAAAGTATTTTGAGTTGTTGAGTATAAATATTTGTGTGATTAAAATGTTGGTATATTGTGTATATATACAGAGGATATGAAAATAAAGAAATTTTTTTATTTAGGTTACCGTTACAATGGTAACTATTTTGAAAAATAGTCGTTCTAATGGCCAAAATCATTCAATCAAAACACATTTCACGCCATGAGAAATTTCACGCGACCACATCATGCACACAATCACGCCGCAAGGACGCGGTGTTACGATCCCCTTCACGCCGTGATTCACCCTCCACGTATGATCACGCCATGACAATATGTGGGCATACCACATGATCTAAGAAGATAACTCAAAGGCAATAAATTCAAAAGAACATTGTATTTAAGAAGATAATTAAGTTCATCAATGAAATTGTGTCAGCTAAAAAAACGAAATCAAAATCTATGATAATCAAAGTTGACTTTGAGAAAGCCTTCGATTTTTTAAATTGGGATTTCTAGAATGGTGTAATGTTACGTATGAATTTTCCTAATCTTTAGAGACCTTGTTCAAGGTTGTCTTTCTTCAGCCCGTTCTTCAATATTAGTAAATGGTTCACCTACTAAAGAGTTTCACATCGAAAAGGGAGTTAGACAAGGAGTTCTAATTTCTTCCTACTTATTCATATTAGCAATGGAGGCTTTGAATGCTATGATGAAAAAAGCTTCTTGTTTGGGCATCTTTCATGGTATAAAAACTCTTAACGATGGGCCTTCATTATCTCACTTATTCTTCGCCGATGATGCTATCTTCGTTGGTGAGTGATATATGAACAACACCAAAAACCTTGCTAGAATACTACGTTGCTTCTACTTAGCATCCGGTCTAAATGGGAGTTTTTCTAAAAGGTGACTATACGGTCTTGGTGAAGACACAATTTCCCTAGCCGAAATGATGGCAGCTCTTAACTGTCAACCTGGCAAATTTCCATTCACCTATCTTGGTCTTACGATCGAGAGTAATATGAACCATATTAAAAACTGGAAGCCGGTTATTGAAATGTTTGAAGCTAAGCTCTCCTCTTGGAAAGCTAAAGTTTTATCTTTTGGGGGTCACATCACCTTTATCAAATCGGTTTTGAGTAGTTCACCTTTATATTTCTTCTCTCTTTACAAAGCTCTCATTCATGTAATCAATGCTTTGGAAATAAGTAGAGGATGATTCTTGTGGAATGAAAGTGGTCAACAAAATAAAATACATCGGGCAAATTTGAATTTGTTTATGTCTTTCAAAAAACATGGAGGGTTGGGTTGTGGTTCTCTTCGGGCATCTAATCTTGATTTACTTGCTAAATGGTGGTGGAAAGCCAAAAACAATAAACTTTGGTTCCAATCAATCTCGGCAATCCACCACAATTCACACCTTTCTCCCTCTAAAGTCAAGCATCTCGGGAGTGTGGAAAACATATGCTCAATCGATGGTGAACTAAGGCACGTGAATATTGATCTCGGTCAAATTACATCCAACTCCACCAACTTTGCCACATCCATGATTTGGCTTGCAATTGAAGATCCGGACATCCCTCATTCATGTACATTATTTTCTTGGAATAACCTTGTCCCGATTAAAGTTAACTTCTTTGGTTGGTGTTCCTCTTTACACAAAATCACAACTAAAGATTCTTTGGCATCACGGGGTATTTCAATCAACTCTCTACTATGCTCAGTTTGTGTCTTTTTTTATGAATCGACCGAGCATCTCCTCCTTAATTGTACCGTTGCAAGGTTAGTGTGGACTCAACTAAATTTTTGGTGCAAACTTCCTCCTGTTGGTAACTCATCCATCGACGAATCACTATCTTGGGTCACATTTACATCCACAAAGAACAAGTTGCTTCATTCTCTTCATCTTACTACATTTTGGTTTGGCGGGCTAGAAACGAATTTGTCTTCAATAGCAAACTAATTTGCCTGTACAAAATTGTGGATGACATAAAGGCTTAGGGTTTTCTATGGATTACAACCGCATGAAGGTGTCTTTAGAGATTGGTGTCATTTGTGTAATTTCATTTTTGTTATTTGATTGTATTTGAAACTAGTTTGTTTTATGTTTAGCTTTTTGCTAGAGTTTGATGAATATTAAAATTCGATTACCGTTAAAAAATAATTAAGTTCATTGTCATGTAGCAACTTCCAATGTGGTGTAGTGGTAGAAAGCCTAAATTCTCTAAAAAAAACTCAGGTTCTATCCCCACAGGCAGCACTTTGGAAGTGGTATGGTGGCTGAATGAAGAAAGACCAGGATCTTAATTGTAAAAAAAGTGTAATTTTGTTAGTTAATTTGAAATATGAATAGTTTAATTTTATAGTTAATTTGAAATATTAATAGTTAAATTGTAAAAAAAAAGTATTCTACACAAGTCATATGGCTATATACGGGTCATATGGTTGGGCATATAACTTCCTTATGACTCATTTGAGTCATTTACACCACACTTACAACATGAATATGAGCTATAAAAGTGTCATATGGGTCATATGTAATAGTCAGAAGGGGGCATATGGGTCGTATAAGCCATATATGACTCGTAAAGTAAGTATTACAGGCCAGATTAAACTGATTTTTTAAAAAAATGTACATATGGGTCGTATGGACCCACCCATATGACTCGTATACGATCACTCGCCCGACAAAAGCTGTCAGCCTGACACCTATACGACCCATAGGGAAGGGTTCAAATGCTAACCAACTTTTTATGTGATAACCGTGCTAACCACTATAAAACAATCACATAATTTATAAAAAAAATTAATTGTTAAAATAGTGTTTAAGTATCTTGAATAAATATTTTGAACGTAAATACGGAAATGATGAGTCTTACGTATACGTACCAAATAATGTTACATATACGTGACACATAGTGTTTACATATATGTAACATTTGATAATTGTTACGTTTACGCAACACTATGTTTGAGAGTGGTCATCATGGTTATCATATAAATATTGGTTAGCATTTGAACATCACACTACAACCCATATGTATTCATACGACCTGTATGGATGTCAGGGGTAAAAAGAAAAAGTCAGAGGGTTAGAATAACGGATGCCTACTTCAAAATGGATTAAAGTCAAAACCCAAGTGGTAAGCATCTTTCCTATTTTCCAAAATACAAAAGGTGATCTTTACATTCGTGTGTAAGATCTTATAATTCAAGTAATTGGTCAAATGGAACTTTTGGTAAGATAAAATCATGTTTGCATAATTGGAAATGACTTTTGAGTGTGAAATTGGACGAGTTCTACGTTCAAAAAGCTACCAAAGCTGGCACCGAGGTCCCTGGTAGACCGTGACAGTGGCAGCCTTGGTGGCTTTCTGCTTTGTCTTGTGGCTATAAATAGCAGCTTTGTTGTCACACACCCACCAATGGCGAAATTTACGCGAGGGGTGATGAATTGAAATTATCACAATGATTAAAAGAAATACTATTAAATTAACCGAATAATTGAATTACATTGTTTTCTCAAAGCAAATAACCAAACAAAATAGACAGAACAAATTTTCTTTATTAAGTTATCCAAATAACTAAGTCCCCTAGAGCCAAGTCTTGAAGTCCTCACGTGATCATAACAACAACCTAATTGTTAGTACGTGAAAATCATGCTAAAATATGTCAGCTATAAAGCTGGTGAGAATATAGGTTTAAGTAAATACATAGCATAGATAACGAGAATTTTCAAAGCATAAACAAGTTTCAATAAAATTCTTTATACATGACTCACAACCAACCCTAGTGATGGATAGGTCAACCCCTTGACGCATTGGTGTTAGACATAGTATGAGATATAGAATGCAGTTTCTGAACACCCAGCTCCTTCCAAGTTGTAAAGAATACGTCAAATTGAAGGACGCTCGACATTGATTGGCACGCGTCACCCAAGGACTTAATGGGCTTGTCTAGCCAAATAGTACTTTTCTCTTACTCCCGTGGCTTCCCCGAAGTTAATGGTTATGTGGATTTAGAAAATAAGAGAGACTTTGTATTTTAAGTATCATATCAACATGTATAAACCAGTTTAGTGTTACTATTATTGTTATAGATTTTGCAAAATTGTTTTAACTCTAGAATTTGAATTCCATTAGATATAGAAACAGGTTTCTGTTGTATGTATGATATTCGATCGTCAATTAAGTCAATGTTAATATTGAGGTACGATCCAAAGAGTTACACTTTGGGTAACGAGCAAATTGATAATATTTAATTGTTAAATGTTATAGTTCATAAAAGACGGATTTATTAAACGACAAATAAATATTTAGAAAAATATTTATCGGTGAATGCGCTAATTAATTATTTAGAGAAATAATTATTTACAAGGAATCATTGTTTAAAGTGATAAAATTTAAAAGAAATAGATTATACTAATTATCTATAATTAGTTACACTACAAGGACTAAATGTAATTAATAGTTAATTACATGAGATTAAAGATTAATACCTCAGGGGAGCAATATGTAATTAGGGGGGTTATAAATATATCATTAACTCTAAACCCTAATCACAATTCTCTTAACCTCCATCCCTCCCCCTTTGCGCAAGAAGAAGAAGTCGGCTTCCATTCCACCGTCGGCTATCCACCGTCGCCGAAACCTCCTTATGCAAACGTGAGACGTTTTGTTGCAAGTTTAGTGAACTGTCAACTAGCGAGACACTCGTTGAACTAAGATGTCTTTCGTTTGGTTAATCGTTGAATATATAACCCAAAACACCCTATGGTTGGCTTTAATTTTATTGTGCATGCGCGTGTAATCGGATCACTGGCGAGATCCTAACTGTTATTCGTACTAATTGCTTCCGTTGTATAAATCTAATTTTTTTATTTAAAACGTTTAAATATTATCTTGTTTTAAAAGTTAAAACTTGTACGTGGAATCCCAACAGTGGTGTCAGAGCCACCTTTACGTGTGTTTACACATATTATTTATTTTTATCGATCCACTGTTTTATTTGTCAAAACTTTTGTTTGACAAAAGATCGAGCCATTTTCTTTTAGTATGATTGTGTTGATTGAATCGAGCACTAGTGGCCTGTGGTTGTGTTGTTTGTTTTTGGTTGGTTTCTTTTTATATTTTATGGGTTATTTGTAACCCGTTCTAATAGTTAGGTTTATTATATTTGTAAATAAATTGTAAACCTAACGAGACGAATACTTGAATACCAAGGCATACGCAAACGGGGTTAAAGATGGAGATCTTAGACTATGTGGGAGATAACATATTATTTATTTATTTTGTTATCCCTTATACCAGTCCGGTTCTCGTTTGATGGCTTGAACAAAACCGGACAATTTTACTGGTTGCTCGGGTTATGTGATTTATTTATTTTGCGGTTGTGACATTATTTAGGATAATAATTTAACCGCAAATATTTTATAAAACTTTTGACACAATTTTAAAACGATATTTTTATATTGTTTAAAAGATTTCTCGGGAAGGTTGTCAAATAAAAGTGATTTTATTTAAAAGTAAAACATGTTTTAAATTTAATAGTTTTATTATAAACAATTTTAGATTAATTAAAGAGTTGATTATTTGAAAATATAGTTCGCGATTAACGACCAATTTAGATTAAATAAGTAATTTAAAATTTGATCGTGTCGAGTGTTGAAAGGTGTTTCCCGAACTAAATAGTAAAATCAGTTTACTAAAATTACACGACTTGGATCATGCTCCTCGTCATCCAAAATGTTTTTGACACTAATCGATAGATTTAAAAATTAAAGCAAATCCCAAATTAAAATCGATATTTCTGCGCCACCCTAAATTGTAACACTTCAACTGATTTATCTGAACCCCGGTGTTTGTGAATTACCCTGCATCCGGCCCTACAGTTTTTTGTTGGAGGTAAAGCTGCGATTCCTGAGTTACTTAGGCCGGTTCTACGGTTACGATTGAAATGAAAAATGTCACTTAAGTCGTTTAAGTTGGCGTAGTTGAGGGAAACGTATCAAAGCTTGAAAATACTCATCATGCCCCTCAAACCGAGAATTGTGTAGTTGACACAATTGGTAATCATTACCTACCTACCTAGCCGTGCAAGTGGAGAGTGCTCATCCATTCACTGAGTTATGGTGAACTGAGATCTAATTCCTAATTATATATATTTTTGCATTTGGGTCATAAATTTAATTTGGACGTTATGCATGAAAATACTAAAATTTCATTTTGAATTTTGTAGATGTCTAACGAATCAAATCCCAACTCCTCATTCTCCCTAAAGTCAATCCTTAAGAAGGATAAACTAGACAACTCCAACTTCATGGATTCTTACCGAAAGCTAAAGATTGTCATTAACGCTGAGAACAAGATGTATGTTCTCGAGGAACCAATCCCAGAGGAACTTACTGTTGTTACGGGCCTAGCACGTAAGACTTGGGATAAGCATGTTGATGATTCCATCAAGGTCTCTTTATTGATGTTGGAATCTATGATACCGGAACTTCAGAAGAATCTGGTAGATATACCAACATTCGACATGATTAGAAAACTGCAGGAAATGTTCCGGCAGTAAGCCCTTCATGAACGCTTTGAGGTGATGAGATCACTTATAAGCTGTTGTATGCAAGAAGGTTCTTCGTTCAATACTCATGTGTTGAAGATGAAGGGATATATTTTTTTCACTTAGCATGTCTTGACTCTCCCTTGAGCAATGAGCTGGTAGGGGATATAATCCTCAACTCACTGCTAAAATCATATGGCCATTTCACTTGAACTATAGTATGAATGTTTGGGACAAGACCATCCCGGAGCTGCATATGATGCTAAAAACTGCCAAGATGAACATACCGACTTCTGTAAAGTCTGGTCAGTGCTAATGATAAAGGAGGGTCGAGTCAGGAAATCTGAAGCCAAGGGGAAAGGCAATAAAAGCTACAAGAGTAATGGGAAAGGCAAGGCTGTTGCCAAGAAACATCTAAAAAAATATAAAATGCTTTCATTGTGATGAAGCCGGATACTAGAGGAGGAACTGCCCCAAGTATCTAGCTAAATTAAAGTAGAAAACGTCTTCTGGAGGACAGTCCTCAGGTATGTTCGTTATTGAGATCTTCTCTCTGTCAGGCAAATCTTGGGTTTTTGACACTGGATATGGTTTTCACATTTGTAATGATTTACAGGGACTAAAGAAGGTTAGGAAGCTGAAGCAAGGCAACTTGGACCTCCATGTGGGAAATGGGTAAAAGGTCACAGTTTTTGAACTTGTTTTGAACGATGTTTGTTTTATTCCTAATTTGACTATGAATATTGTTTCGGTCTTCGCTTTGCGAGAACAAAGATTTATTTATGCTTTTGATGGTGATTACATTTTCGCATATATAAGTAACTTGTTTTATTTTTCTGCAATGCCTCATAATGGAATCTATGAGATAGAGGTCTGTGATAATAACGTTCTATTTAACTTCTCATCTGAACGTAAGAAGTTAGATTTCAATGATACATATATGTGGCATTGTAGACTTTGACACATAAACAAGAATCACATGAAGAAACTCCAAACCGATGGAATTTTGAATTCGATAGGTCAAGATTCATTTGATGATTGTTAATCATGTTTAAGTGGCAAGTTAACTAAAGCCCCTTTCACCAGTATCGGTCAAAGGGAGAAGGATCTGTTATGACTCGTACATACTGATGTATATGGTCTATTTAGAACAATGCGTATAAGTGGGGAGAGATACTTCGTTACATTTACTAATGACTTCAGTAGATATGGTTATGTTTATCAAATGAAGCATAAACATGAAACGTTTGAAATGTTCAAACAATACCAAAACGAGGTACAAAATCAGCTTGGTAAAATGATTAAGATGCGTCAATCTAATCGGGGTGGTTAATATCTTAGTCAAGAGTTTGACGAACATCTAAAGAAATGTGGGATCATTTCTTAACTTACTCCACCTGGAACAGTACAACTTAATGGTGTGTCCAAAAGGAGAAATCAAACTCTATTAGATATGGTTCGATCAATTATGTGTCGTGACTGCCACAAGAATCATAAATATAGCCCCTACAAAGAAGGTGGACAAAACACCTTATGAGATATGGCATGGATAGAAACCCAAAGTGTCCTATCTTAGGGTATGGGTATGTAACGTATGTGTTACCGGTGAATCAACGGATAAACTGAATCCTCGTGGCGATAGTTGTTTTTGTCGGATACCCTAAAAACCATTGGTTACTACTTCTACTATCATGCTGAAAACCGGGTTTTCATTAAACGCAGAGCTACCTTCTTGGAGAGGGAACTTCTTGCGCGAGGGATTGGAGAAAACCATGTGGATATGGATGAGATCCGAGAGCCACAAGTAATCAAACCCCAAACTGAATCTGCCTTTCAACATGAGACTGTTGAAACTGAATCTAGAAATGTTCAAAATTCAATTGTGACACAAACCATTTGCATAAGTACTAGGGATCGTTATGAACTCGACCGGTGTATCGGAGTTCACCATATTGACGACATCCTGATAGTTGATCAGGCTGAGCCCACTATTAACAAATCTGCAATATTAGATTCAAAATCTAAGAAATAGCTTGAAGACATGGATGCCGAAATCCAATCCATGTACGACAACCATGTATGGGACTTGGTTGATCTTCCTCCCGAGAGTCGGACCATAGGAAGCAAGTGGATTTTCAAGAAGAAAATCGACATGGATGGAAACGTGCAAACCTTCAATGCAAGGCTGGTAGGAAAAGGCTTTACTTATACTCAAGGAATTTATTATAATGAAACCTTCTCGCCATTAGTCATGCTTAAGTCGATTAGGATCTTACTTGCCATTGCAGCGTATTATAACTACGAAATAAGGCAAATAGATGTCAAAACCGCGTTCCCAAACGGACACCTTACTAAAGATGTCTATATGATTCAACCGGAAGGTTTTGAAGATCCAAAGAATCCCAATAAGGTGTGCAAGTTAAACAAATCCATTTATAGATTAAAGGGTGTGTTTGGGATTACTTATTTCACCTCCTTATTAACTTTATCAAAAAGTTATAAGTAGTTTGGAAAAGTAAGTCTCCCTTTACTTTTCAAAAACTCCTTTTTAACATCTTTAAAAATTGAAAAGGAGAAGCAAAAGTCAAGTTTCCCAAACATCATTTTAATTTCTAAAAGTAATTAAGTCAATAAGAAGTTTCAATAAGTAATCCCAAACACCCCCTAAATCATACATATAGAAGCTCGAATCTTCGCTTTGACCCGAAAATCAAAGAGTTTGGTTTTGTCTAGAACGAAGATGAACCGTGTGTCTACACGAAGGCAAGTGGGAGATATATCACTTTTCTGATTTTATATGTAGATGACATAGTACTCATTGGAAACCATATTCCTATGGTACAAGACGTAAAATCTTGGCTAGGTAAATGTTTCGCAATGAAAGATCTTGGTGAAGCCACATATATTTTGGGAATAAAGATCTATAGAGATAGATCAAAATGGCTTATATGTTTAAGTCAAAGTACATATATTGATAAGGTCATTCGATGCTTTTTCATACAAGACTCTAAGAGAGGATCCTTGCCCATGGCACATGGAACCATACTATATAATAAACAGTGCCCTCAACCTGATGAGGAAAAGAAGAAAATGGAAAGAGTTCCATATGCTTTTGCAATTGGTTCCATCATGTATATCATGTTATGTACTAGACCAGGCGTATAGTACGCATTAAGCATGACTAGTAGATATTAACAAAATTCTAGTGAGAGTCACTGGACAGCTGTGAAAAACATCCTTAAGTACTTGAGAAGGACTAAGGATATGTCCTTGATATATAGAGGACTCGAAGAAGAACTAGTTGTTAAATGTTACACTGATGCTAGCTTCCACACTGATCAACATGATTCTCGATCACAAACGAGATTTGTGTTTGTTTTGAACGGTGGTGCTATCACTTGGAAAAGTATTAAACAAAGTGTTGCTGCTCAATCTACCATCGAATAAGAATACATTGCCGCTTCAGAAGTTGCAAAAGAGGCTTCTTGGATAAAGAAGTCCACTCCTGATCTCGGGGAATGCCTAGCATTCAGAAACCAATCGAGATATTATGTGAAGATACGTGTGCCATTGCTCAAGCCAAGGAACCAAGGTCACACCACAACATGAAGCACATATTCAGGAGATTTCATTATATTAGGGATATACTGGAACAGGGAGACATCGTGTTAAACAAAGTTCACACATATCAGAATCTAGCGGGCCCGTTCACTAAGCCTATGCCTCATTCTAAATATGAGGAGTATGATGATAAGATAGGCCTTAGATTTTCTAGATAGTGAGTTTGATCTGTAACTTAGTATTTGGTGCTTTCGAATAATATAGTCACATTGGTATTTTATTTTGATTTAATGGTTAAATGTCTTATAAATTGATGTTTCTATGTTTGAGATTTTTTACGTTTTAGAATCCTTGAATATTGTATTCTAAATGTCTGTAATCGATTAGATTCATGGGAATCAATCTGAATTTAAGACTATTGTGAATCAGATGATTGGTTCATTGTGAATTAACGTCCAAGTAGTTGGAGATCATATTCACATATATTCATTAGAGAATGAATGTTTGACGTAACTCGTTTAAAAACTATCTTCATGGAGGTCTTGAGATGTTTTGAATATGGTAAGATCTATCAATCCTCGACCAGATGCACATATTAGAACTAACTTTGACTGAAGTTTCTTCTTTTGATCATACCTAACGTTGTTCCTTAAAAGGCAGTAATAAGGGTATAATTAGGAATAAATCTGCAGTTGTGTGGGAGTTGTATGTGACCAAAGGAATTTTGTTCTCCTTTGATCAGGAGTTGGACATTCTGGCACCTCGTTGATTCAAATTGGTATAAAACACATGGTCATGCTCAAACTAAGAGTAGTTTGTTTATACCACTTTGAATTGGTAACGAGAACAAGAATGGTTGAACAACATATGAGAAATGACTTGCATCCATGTCTCATGATTCAACGAATACCCTAAAACAGAAAGGATACATAGATATGTTTACCATGACTGTTGTACTTAGTCAAGTAAGAGTTACTTGAACACAAGGAAATAATTTGACGATGGTAATACGTCATACCTTGCTAGGGGTAGTGTGATGCAGCTAGGTGTCCACCACTGCCTACGTTGAACTGATTAATTGATGAATCGTCCAAGTGGGATTGTTGGATATAGGATGTCCGATCGTCAATTAAGTCAACGTTACTATCGATATACGATCCAAAGAGTTACACTTTGGGCAACGAGCAAAACTGATAATATTTAATTGTTAAATATTATAGTTCACAAAAGACGGAACTATTAAACGACAAATAAATATTTAGAGAAATATTTATCGGTGAATGCGCTAATTAATTATTTAGAGAAATAATTATTTACGGGGAATCAATGTTTAAAGTGTTAAATATTTAAAAGAATATGTTTTACTAATTATCTATAACTAGTTCTTTTAACCCTTGCTTCGCGGTTGGTCGTTATCGGTTCGACCGACCGAAACGCACATCACATCCACTATTTCCTTTTTGTATTTTATTATTTTAATATAATTTAAAAAATTACCGGTTCGGGTCGTCAAAAACCATAAAAGCGAATACAAATACGTATTCCGATAATACCAATACGACAATGATGTTGTTCGCTCATAATAGCTTATGTTCGTCACGGTACCACAACGGTTACGGCACTCGATATAGGCAACGATATAAAAAAACTCGATTTTGAATTCAACTATGTTTAAAAAAAATTATATCGGAACGTTGACAAAAAGAACTAAAAACATCCGCGTTTTCCGTATTCTGAAAAAAGTTATCGAACGAAAATTATTAAAAGAAAACGAAATTAATAGAAAATGAAACAGGTTAAAAGCGTATATTATATTTGGTATAAGGGTTAAAAATAAAAATATTAATAAAAATCACGTGGCAATATATGAATGGAATTGAAGAAACTATTCACGTCCCATATCATTTAAACTTAGTTTATAATTAGTTAAACTACAAGGACTAAATGTAATTAATAGTTAATGACATGGGATTAAAGGTTAATATCTCATGGGAGCAATATGTAATTAGAGGAGTTATAAATATATTATTAACACTAAACCCTAATCACAATTCTCATAGCCTCCACCCCTCCCCCTTTGCACATGAAGAAGCCGCAGGCTTTCCTTCCATCGTCGGTCGTCCGTCATTTATTTTCCTGTTATTTACTATTCTGCTATTTATATTTCTAATTCACGCCCATTTTGCATTTTCTGTTATTTGCTTTACCGTCATTTGCTTTTCTGTTTCACAATCACACAAAACCAGTTCACTAATTATACCAGCAAAATGATAACAAAAGTTGAGTATTGGAACTCGACCGTGTCCATTGGTTCTATACTTGGTTCTTACCTAAACTATATTACGCCGTGATAGGTACACTTGCCTATTATGTGTGTTTTAAGTTTGAGTATTTATTATTTTATAAATTTAAAACTTGATCTCGTGAAACCTTTTATAAAAACAAATATATGTTTATATATATTTTAATTATGTATTAGACACGACACATTAGGTTACATTTAGAATTTGTAGAATCCATCTAGAATGACATAAACATCATAAGCATGAAATTCAAGGATGTTACATTTGTCCAACTTCCACACTCGCTCTTTTTGTTCTAAATACTTATAAAATAGATTTTTATCTCATTTTTTGTATTATAATATCATTTCAGAAGATTCAAGATCAAGAGCAAGAAAGTGAAGAAGAGTGTGAACTTCAAGCTTTTATTATCATCCACTCTTATATTTGATACTAGCCATCATTATTAGTGAATCTTGCTGTACTAGTGAGAGTTAGCACTATCTTGACCAATGTTGCAAAAGTAGCTAGGCGCTCCAAGGTTAGTCGACTGTAGAGTTAGGAGTACTCGGCCTAGACAGAAAGTACTCGGACATGATAAATTATATAGAAATTAATTATTGGGAAAATATATAATATGGAAACAAACATGTTACTAAACTGATAAAGTTAAATTTTATATAATATATAAAAATTAAAATATAAAAATGTATTACCCGGATCAAATTTGTCTGTCATTCACCTCACATCCTTTAATTGTCATTTCCAGACTAAATTTTTCTTGTTTACCCCTGAACAACGGCAACTCAATCGTCACAATATGGTTTAAGGAAGACGACCAGTGAAACGTTATACAAGGTGATCACTACCTTCTAACTAGATAGATGTTCATGTACCGGTGATCCCATTCGTTTAAGAAAGACGACTAGTGAAACAAACTCTCAATTAAAAAATCAGGAAAGAGATGTAGAGTGGATTTACTAACATCCAGTTAAACCTCTATAAATCAGTTTCGTCGGTCTATCCCTAAACTATTTTCTTAGTTGTTTTTATTTTGTACATCAACAACTACTTTTTGACTTTTTGTAAGGGAACCGTTTTTTGTTTACACAATCTATTCCACCTCCTTATGAGAGTTTGAGTCAATGAAAGGATGAAGGCAGTTTATTTTTAGAAAGAATATCTAGGTGACGTCCTTAGCTATTCTTGAATGTTGGATCACAAATGCTTTAAGTTGCTCCTCTAATTTAATGTTGTACAATTTTTAACAATCAAACATTACAATTTTTTTGAAATTGTAAAGTTTTATGGATTTAATTCATTTTCATAATTATATCACTACAAAAAACTGAGTCAAATATAACTTTTTTTTGTCAGAAAAATATTACATTAGGTGAAGTTACATTAATATCTAATGCAACCTTTTTGTTACAGATGCAACTGTTTGTTTTCAGATGTAACCTTTTTAGGATGTAACTCTTTAGAAAAAAGGTTGCATTATGTAAAAAAGGTTAAATTAGATCTAATGCAACGCTTTTCTGATAAAAGAATTGCATTATGCTTATTTTTTTGTAGTGTATATATCTTGTGAGGTATATTTCAAATTCTTTTTATATAAATAGACTATTAAAACTAATATTTTAAAACTATGCACGAAAAGATAATTTGTTAATGATCGTCATTCAATTGATTCGACTTATCAGTTTAAATAGTTTTTTCAAAATAGGCTTTTTTAAGTCGGCTACTACTTTACTGACTTATTTTTATCAGATAATTACGATTATCATTTCATATGGCATATACAATTATTGTAGTAATAATGTTCTAATTCTGAAAAGATGACGGTCGGATGATGATCTACCATACTTTTGAGTCTATCATAATAAGTTTTACAAAAAATTATTTTTTTTCATATCGTTTATAATTTCTTTTCCTTATTATCAATTTCGGTTACATGACATCTTTTCAACTTAATGAGTTAGAGACTTAAGCAACCATAAAATATGTTTTTTAAGTTTGTTACTACTTTACTGATTTTTGTTTAGAGTAAACTTTAGTTTTCGTCCCTGAGGTTTGCACAAAATTTCAGGTTTCGTCCCTCTATAACACATTTCATCCCTAACGTTTTATGTTTTAACAGTTTCCGTCCCTTGTCCTTAACTCCGTTAAGTTTTCTGTTAGTTTTTATGCAAATGACTAATATACCCCTCACATCTTCTTCTTCTTTATCAGACTCAATAAAATGTATGAGACTCAATAACATGAATGATACTTTCCTCTGGCGCGACCCCCTACCGGCCACCGGCTCTCCGACACCACCTCCCCCATGACCGACGATGGGTCTTGGTGGCTCGAACAGAAATGACGGCGGCAGCGGAAACAAAACGAGGATGATGTTCCGACGACAGAAACGGTTTTCACCACGTGAATCCCCCGTCACCTGGTTCGTCGTGGTCATCGTCGTCGTTCTCCGATCAGCACCACCACCGGTAGGCAGTTGTTTGACGAGTGTAAAAATGTGGAGTGTAAAAAAATGGAGTCAAAATTTCTTCTTGAGTCTGATGGTTGAAGAAGAAGAAGAAGGGGTGAAGGATATATTATTAAATTTGCACAAAAACTAACAGAAAACTTAACGGAGTTAAGAACGAGGGACGCAAAGTGTTAAAACATTAAACGCCAGGTATGAAATGTGTTATAGAGGGTCGAAACCTGAAGTTTTGTGGAAAACTGAGGGACGAAAACTGAAGTTTACTCACTCTTTTTTTATCAGATAATTAAGATTATCATTTCATATGACATACACAATTATCGTAGTAATAATGTTCTAAATCTGAAAAAAAGATGGTCGGATGATGTTCTACCATACTTTTGAGTCTATCATCATAAGTTTTACAAAAAGTGATTTTTTTCATATCGTTTATAATTTATTTTTCCTTATTGCCAAATATGACAGCTTTTCACTTAAGAGACTTAAAAGATAATGGTTGGAGCCCTTGGAGAGATCATCATTGAATTGCCTCTAATTAGGTCACTAACTTTTACTGAGTTTCTGAAAAAACATGTTTTTTTCTTCATATCAAATCTAGTTATTTGGTTTTCCGATCATTTAAAGTTACAGTCGTCAATGTGCGACTAACCCACTTGGTAGATGCACTTGCCTCTTAGATGGGAGGTCATGGGTTCAAACTCAGGCATGGGGTGAATTATTTGGTGTAATTTAAGAGTAAGAGTAGAATAAATCTGCCGTTCAAAAAAAAAAATTAGAGTCAAGTTAACATTTTTACTAACTATATTAGTTATATTTTCAGTAAGTTATAATCTTAAAAAGATTTCTTTCTTAATTGGTAAAAGAATGATTAAACTTTTAAATTGTTTTATGTAGCTCCATGCCTCCATCGATCTCATATGGTTATTCAAAACATGATTTTTGACATCAATCATGTCCATGCTAACATCAATATTCATCCATAGGCCAAGTTTAGCTCACCCTCTAGTTTTTCGCTCAGTAGTGTTAAATTATACGTACTCGGTTGATTTTTCGCTCATTAGTATTAAATTATACAAATTCGGCCGAAAGTTTTATAGTTCCGACCTCTCTCTAATAAGAAAAACAAAATCCCATCCCGACCCCTCTATGTTTTTCTGCGAGCCTGGCCAGTGTGTGGTGTGTGAATAAAACTTTGAAATTGGATATATCTTTTCCTGAGTTACTGGACTATTTTTCCTCCACATGTGATGTGAGGGTGACTACAAATAGAAACAACCCAATAAGACAAAAACTTTAAACTTTCGCCAATCTCAAAGGCCAAATCTCACAGTTTTCCGAATCACACCTTTCTTTCTACTACTTAAACCCGGTTGATCCCTCTGCCGATTTCCCCACATAAAAACACCGCCTTAAAAACAACTCTTTGTTTTTGCCTTATATATCACCTTTCTTTAACCAAACAATCTTGTTTCATGGAAGTTTCTCAAAACTCCGACCGGAAGTTTACCCTTCCGGTTGACTCCGAACACAAAGCCACAGAATTCCGGCTATTTTCCGTCGCCACCCCTCACATGCGAGCATTCCACCTCTCCTGGATATCTTTCTTCTCATGTTTCGTCTCCACCTTCGCCGCTCCCCCACTCCTCCCAATCATCCGAGACAATCTCAATCTAACCGCCACCGACATCGGCAATGCCGGCATCGCCGCCGTTTCCGGTGCCGTTTTCGCTCGTGTCGCCATGGGGACAGCCTGCGACCTTTTCGGCCCCCGTTTAGCGTCATCTTCCCTCATCCTCCTCACCGCTCCGGCGGTGTTCCTGAGCTCCATCGCTAACTCCCCAGCCGCCTTTCTAATGGTCCGATTCTTCACCGGATTTTCCTTAGCCACATTCGTGTCCACACAATTCTGGATGAGCTCTATGTTCTCTCCAAACGTTGTCGGCACCGCCAACGGACTCTCCGGCGGGTGGGGCAACCTAGGTGGAGGCGCGACTCAGCTGATCATGCCACTCGTCTACTCCCTAATCCACACCAACATCGGTTCCACCAAGTTCACCGCTTGGAGGATAGCATTTTTCATTCCGGCATTATTTCAAGCACTTAGCGCCTACGCTATTTTCTTCCTGGGACAAGACATGCCGGACGGGAACTACGTAAGACTCGAAAAATCCGGTGAGAAACACAAAGACAGCTTCTCGCAAGTGTTCTATCACGCGATTACCAATTACCGAGGGTGGATCTTGGCGTTGACTTACGGGTACTGTTTTGGGGTGGAGTTGACTATCGATAATATAATTGCGCAGTATTTTTACGACCGGTTTGATGTTAATTTGCATACGGCGGGGATTATTGCTGCGAGTTTTGGGTTGGCAAATTTGTTCTCGAGGCCAGGGGGTGGGATATTGTCGGATTTAGTGGGGAAGAGGTACGGGATGAGGGGGAGGTTGTGGACGCTGTGGGTGGTGCAGATGATTGGTGGTTTGTTGTGTTTGTTGTTGGGGAAGATTGGGTCTTTGAGTGGGTCGGTTGCGGTGATGCTTGTGTTCTCTGTTTTTGTTCAAGCTGCTTGTGGTCTTACGTTCGGTGTCGTCCCCTTCATTTCCCGTAGGTATGTCGTTAACTAACACCATCCTGTTTTCTTATTTTTCTCCTTTTCTGTTAGGATATCGTCAACATGATTTCACATTTATCACCGGTTCTAGTTATCATGAATAAATATTTTAAAATACATATAAAATAAACAAAAATTCGACCGGTTTCTAGGTTTCATGAGTGATAAGTGACCGTAAAATATATATATATATGTGTGAAAAAATTAGTATTTCAAAACTATGGTTTTTTATATAATTTTAGTAAATAATTGGTTATTTACAAATAATAATTATATAAGTTACACGATTATTATTATAACTAGGTTATATACCTATGTATTACATGGAATTGTTTGGAAAAAAAAAGTATAATAATGTGTAGGGAAATTAGATTTCAAATTTTATATTAGAATTCAAATCTTATATTATTTTTTTTGAAAAAAACAACATTAACATAATTAGATATTAAAATTCAAACTTACTTAAAATAGAGAAAATTAGAAAATTTTAACAAAAAAATATATGGTGTTATCACGTGTCATTAGATAGAATTGTTTATTAGAAGTATGATTGATAAAAAGATAAAGTATCTTACTATTTCGCACAGTAAAATTGTAGACTTTTTTTTCTAAAAATAAGTGCGTTGAAAATAACAAGATAGACATTTTAATATTTTACAGACTTTTGATTATGTAAACGATAGAATACCTAAACTTATAATGAAAATGCAAAATTCTAAATATATGGTTAATTTTATTACACGTTTTATTCATTTGTTACGGCATGTAACGTTTTGTTAATTTCGTTTTATTAAATTAAAAAGCATGATAGATACCTTTTTTGAAACGGAATGAATCTCGTTTACTTGGAATATTCTACCCATGGAAATAGTCAACTAATATGAATTTGCTTCTTACACGATGTCTACAACTTGTATGAAAAAGATATCTAACTCTAGCGGCTAGCCCACTTGTTAAGAATGAAACTTTTGTGTGTCGGCATTTCGTTCTTCATAATTTGCTTTTCTATTTAAAATAATAATAGAGTTTACGGTCCGGCTCGATTAGTTTCGCTGAAAAATTTAAGCCAAAACGCCAAAATACATTATAGAAGTTTTTAAATTAATAAATACCGTTGATGGATAGGATACATATACATATTCCCAAAATGAAGATTCTAAGTTTCAAACCGTCGGTTACAAAGTTTTGTAAACCGTATAAATCTTAAAACGAACTGAATCAGTTGAGTCAGCTAATTTGCTTTGGTGCATCCGATTCAGTCGGTTTTCAATGTTTTTTTTTATCTTATTGGAACAATCATCATGAAAAGTAGAGCAGCAATTCAAATTTGGTTATTTATGACTATTATTTATTTTTTATTTTGTGGGAAAAAGAAAAGTAAAGTAATGAAAATGTAATTTCAGGTCATTAGGGGTGATATCAGGGATGACGGGTGGTGGAGGAAACGTAGGGGCGGTTTTGACACAAGTGATATTCTTCAGGGGGTCAAGATACTCAACAGAAGAAGGTATATCTCTTATGGGAGTAATGATCATGTGTTGCACCCTCCTAATTCTTTTGATATACTTCCCTCAATGGGGTGGTTTATTTTGTGGGCCCCGAAAAGGAGTAACAGAAGAAGATTACTATTTGTCCGAATGGACTGACGCTGAAAAGGAACAAGGATTTCACAAAATGAGTATGAAATTTTCAGAAAATAGTCGAAGGGAAAGAGGGAAAAAAGGTGCTTCTGTTCCGATCACATCTGACAAAGAAACCCCTCCAACTATGGTATAATTGTATTTTGCACCCTTTTCAATGTTTGGTTGGTGAAGAATGTTGTATTCTACTGGTGTAGGTTAAAACTGTTTTTGTGACTTTGTCTATGATCATGTGTAAGAAGGCAAGTCTTTGTGGGGTTTTTAGTTTTCAAACGTCATATATACTTGTATCTTTATTTATGTTAGTGCCTTTTTTTTACTTGTAGACTTATATGGGACTTACTTTGGCTACACATTTCATACATGATTTTTTTTTATAGAAAAACCGCTTAATCTGGAAGGTAGAGGTGTTTATAAATCGTTGAAACCGTCCAAATCAAAGTAAATAGACTGCTATAGCCAGTTTGGGACTTTCAGTCCATAATTTACGGTTTGAAAAACCAAGTTTAACTGCTTCAAAGATGGTTTTGATCTTGAAACGGTCCTGTAAACGAACCAGGTGTTTAACTAGTTTGCGTGGTATATTCTTATTTGGCGGTGAAGTGAATCCATTGTAATGTCAATGAAGCGACACACGTATATGGAAGACAACTTATTTGATTTTGAATGAAAAACATTACTGTTAGTTGGATTGGACACCCACTCTGCTTTCTCAGTATGTTAGATCTTAATCTGGCCAATCTTCAATGAGGGATGAAGAATCTCTACGCTAGATGAACTTTTCACTGTTTAGGTCTAGTGCTGATACTCCTGAGTTGTAGGTCATAAAGTTGGATAAACATATCATTATTATTTATCACCAAGTCTTTTAAGTGTGTTTATTATCTCATTTTTTTATTACAAATACTTTTTTTTCTTATATCAGTATTCATTTCAAGAATCATCATTTAATTTGCGGTCGTTGAAAATGAGGGCTAGCAATCTCCATCTATGTGATAATGACAAAACATTTACTAAGGACTAAATACTTGGATTAGGTGGCAAAGCGGACAATATTGTTGGTACGAGAGTCCGGATGTTACACTCATCTTCCTGGTTATTTCTTTTTGAGTAACTTTCACTTCTAGTCCATATGGTTTGCTCAAAGTAACATTTTTAGTCCAATAGTTGTAATTTGACTTTTTTAGTCTTGTGGTTTGTAAATTGTCTCTAAAGCCATTCATTTTCTCTGTTAAGTTTTTATTGTGAAAAGGCGAAATAAGCCATGTTATGAAATAAATATAAAATATATTTTTTCTTTTTAAGTAACATAACCCATTGATATGTCATCATTTATACATATTTTACATGCATAATGATCCCACATTATGGTACTAATTAAATAATAACCTTACAATTTATGCTTAAAACACTTATATTTTGTAATTGCAGATTATTCGGTGTTAAAAATAAAAATCAAGCTAAATTCTATCAAAAACACCAAGAATTCAAGCGTCTAGAAGGTTCATTCTCGGAGCATTGACCCCCAAGAAGTCAAAATTGGTCAACAATAGTCAACAAGCAGCTAAAAGACAAAACTGGGGAAAAGAAGGGCGATGCACGGTCGAGCATCCCATTGCACGGTCGTGCATTGGCCCCTCCTGCTCCCCACGGCCCAGTACCATGTCCTCTGTACCCTGTTTAATTCCCTGGGCCTTTGCACGACCATGCAACCCATTGCACGGCCGTGCATTGCACAATTTGAGGCCTATAAATAGGAGGTTTGAGTTCTTCATTCCACACACCAATCCAGACCTAAAGAACACTCAAGAAGAGAGCATTCTCGTAGTTAGAGTAGAGAGTAGAGGGGCTCTTCCTCCTTGTTCCACAATAGGGGAGCCTACGAAACTCATCATTACGCAGGTCGTTATGGCCATTCGTGGCTAAAACTTCTTTGTATTGCTAGGGTGAAAATGATGTTTGGTGCATGTTAATATTTAACCTATTAATGAAGTGGTATGCTTATGTCTTTAACTAATTCGTTCTCAAAAACCATCTTTTGATTGGCTTTTATTATTGTCTAAATCCGTCTTTATATTTGTGAGTGTCTTGATTTTAAAGAGTAAGATCGTAAAACCTTTTTTAATCAAACTTCCTTTGAAACTCGTACGTCTTTATACGAGTAAGAGATTGATAAGCCAAGGCTTGGTCTATACTTCTAAGATCGTACGTCTTTATACGAGATTATTATGCGACCAAGAATTGGTGAACTCATGTTGGGAACGGTACATCTTTATACTTGGTCCCATTGTTACACCGCCTCCCGGTGAGCAAAATATAATCACCTGTTTAACTTTAATATAAAGCATTTTGAGTCCGATGTCTTAAACCAACCCGGAGATGATCATTCGATGGGTTGAGGGTAAATGTTGTCCTAACGGGAGGCACTACCACTTTTTAAAGAATATAATTTGCAAATCAAATGTATTGAGGACGAGGCTCTAGCGGTGACCCGGGTCACAAGTTTGTAGTAGTCATACCACTGAATTAGTTAACTTAACATTATCACGTACTAAGCTGATTCGAATCCCGAAGCAATATATTTCGTAATCCGATCATTTTCGCTTTATTTACATTTCTGCTATTTACTATTCTGCTAGTTACATTTCTGTTATACACTTCACGCACATTTTTACTTTTATGTTATTTACTTTACCGTCATTTACTTTTCTGCTTCACAAGCACACAAAACCCACTCACTAATTAATCCAGTTAAACGATAACAAAAGTTGAGTATTAGAACTCGACCGTGTCCATTGGTTCAATACATATTCTTACCTAACTATATTACGTTGCGATAGGTACACTTGCCTATTGTGTGTGTTTTAAGTTAAAGTAATTATCATTTTATAAATTTAAAACTTGATCTTGTGAAATTATCCTAAAAATATATTTAATTATATTTTTACTATATCAAAACATTCACATCACCCACCCCGCTTTAACTTCTTCCTTTCTTCTCCAAAATCTTGAAACCCACCCCTCCCACCAAACACTAGCATCCACCGCCTTCGCCCACCAACAATGACCACTACTAACTAACTTGCACCACTTTCTCCGACCAACCTGTAACATCCCAAAATTTTAAATGAAAGCTCAGGGGCTATTGTGTAAATACCTCAAAGTTTGAGGGTTCAAAATAAAAGAATTTGTAAATGGAGGTGGTAGCGGACCGCTACCAAGCGCGTAACGGTCCGCTAGCCGCAATTGGTCCGAACGAGAAAAAAGTGACACGTGTTTAGTGACTCGCCAAAATGGATTGGGTAGCGGACCACTACCCAGAACCTTAGCGGTCCGCTACGTGCACAACAAGTTGGACAGTTGGCTAGAGGCGGTAGTGGACCGCCACCGCGCTACGGGTGGCTTCTTAGCCCTATAAATAGGTTCATTTGCCGTTCAAAATGAGAACAACAACAATCAAACCACCACCATCACACACACTAGCACGATTCCCGAGGAGCTAGAACGACGGTTACGACCGCAGAGGTTACGAGTGCGGTATGCGGAGAGTTTGGTTCGAGTCGGAGAAACGTTTAAAGTGAGGAACGAACTTAGAAATTGTCCAAGGATAATGTAAGTACACTGGACCCGTACCCTAGACACGATTATGTGAGATACGTGTTTATATAATATGATTATGTGATACGTGATATGTGATATGATGAGGGTATAGGGTGATAACGGATTAGTCTAGACACTAAACATGAATAATGGAGTAATCACGATGTATCCAAGGGGTGGTGGATACGCCGCTGGTACTTCCTACTTCCTATATATAAACCTCCTGTGTACTTCGTGGTGAAACCATTATGAATGCTTAGGGGTATAGACTAATAAAGAATAAAGAAATATAGTAAACGTACGGGAGAACATCCAACCGGTATGTAGTTATCTAACAAACGGAATGTCCTGTCTAGGAAAGAGCGGTGTATAAATCTCTCCTAGACCCGTCGCTCTTTCTTAGGGACATCTCTGTTGGAGTTACTACTCTGGAAGGAAGATCACCCAGGTTTACAATATATGACAAATACGAATAAGAGATGAAAGTATATCATGCATAACAAATAAGAACACGTGATGAATATAAATACGTGAAATGCATGACAAATATATGAATGCATGATGATACGGGCAAACATGAATGAGTATAACGAAATGAGTCTAACCCTAAACTAGAGTAACTGAGTACTCATGAAGTGCTAGAAGGGTGGTGGATACGCCGCTGGTACTTCCTATATATAAAATCTTCTAATACATTGTGAAGAAACCGTTACAAAGTTTTAAGGTAAAGATTGGTTGGTAAATATGATGATACGTGTATACATGAATGAGTATGATGGAACGAGCCTAAACCCTAAAATGGAATAACGGATTACCCAAGAAGTGTTAGAGGGGTGGCGGATACGCCACTGGTACTTCCTATATATAAACCCTTCTAATGCATCGTGGAGAAACCGTTTCGAAGTTTTAAGGTGAGGACTGGTTGATGAGTAAATCAAGCATATACTTGAACTGAAAACAAATGCTTGATACATTTGGGAGGCTGTGAGTCAAAGATACTCAAGGTCCCAAAATGGAATGATATACCCGACCTGTAAGGTGGATCTCAATAAATAAAGAAGAAAAGAAAAGAAAACTCTAGGCCTACGGGGCTGATAAGAGTAAACTCTAGGCCTTCGGGGCTGAGAAATGAATAAGTCTTCGTGACAAATGCAAGGATGCATATACTGACGAGTATAAGGACCTTTCCAATGCTCGGACCAGAGGTACGGCCTGTGATGGTTGCGAGGGGGTTAGCACACCCATAAAATATACGAAAGCGTAGTCGGAGGTACGTCTAGAGATGGTCACGTGGGCTCGAGAGCCCCAGAAAACTTGAACAATAAGAACCTAAAGGGTTCATAATAAAATGAACGATGCAGTGTACTTACTTAAAATACAGTTGTTTTATAAAATACAGTGGAAGTCTGTTTACAAGAATCATTTCATAAATTATTTCAACCTCAAGGGTTGCATTTGTAAATATCAAGAGTCCGTTGGAAAACAAAAGCCTTGTATTTATTCATAAACACAGGGATTTAAATACCATTTTCATTTTGATTACAAAAACAGAGTTTGAAATAAAATACATCTCTTGTCTTATACTATACAGGATTGATCAATTCCCTAGTCTTATATCTTTTTTCTTCTTTTTAGGATTATCTATGCATGAAGCCTGAAAATCCAACATGCATTTCATCATTTTCATTTTTCATTTCATGGGTCAAATATTTGTATGCATGTATCCCCTTTCCTTTACATTTTTAGTGATTATCCGAAAACATTTTGAAAATGAAACGTCAGCGCGAACACCGGTGAATACAATTATCTTCACAGTAAAATCATTTTGGCACAAATAAGTATTAGTTTCATAATCACATCTTTGTGTTCAGTCTACACATTCAACAAGCCCTTATTTCCTGATCATATGCACCACTGTATACACTGGTATCATGCCTTATAACAATGGTCATGTCTATGCCTCCGAATTTGTTATAAGATAAGTTACCAGCCGCAGTCCGAGACCCGTGCATCCCTTACAAGTTTCACGTATACCTATGGCCTGAATAATTTGTTCGTAGAAGAACCATAGGCATTATTCCCTTAACTTTTATTTAGCCATTTTCGTAAACGTATATGTTTGACACAAGTTTTTAAATAGACAAAGTATTCACCTTGATGATAGGAAAGAGGCTCTAGGTTGGAAATTATAGAATCAGCTTCCTAACTTGGTCTCTTTAGACTTCCGACACTTCTACGAGCGTTTTCTTCTTAAATCGAGCACTACAACAAGCGGAACTTGGACCAGGATCGTCTTAGGGATGCTCTGGAGTGGAATTTAGAAGTAAAGAACGAATTGGATGTGAGAAAATCGAATGAACTCGTCCAACTATTTTTAGGGCAAGCTCTGGAGCTGTGACGGAATGTTAAGGGTGGTGACGGTCCGTCATCAGATTAGGGTTTGCGAGTCACAAAACATGTATTGCCCTCTAGTTAAATTGCGGCGTGACGGACCGTTACTAGGGCGTGACGGTTCATTACATAGTGATGCGTGTCAAACTCAGAGTGTTTTGCGGCTGTGACGGACCGTTACCAGGTGTGACGGTACGTCATAGGGTTTCCACGCATCAGATATTGCCCAATAGTCACTTGACACGTGGCACTCCATCATCGTCCGCGTGTTCGACCCGTAACGGACCGTTACTACTCGTGAAGGTATGTTACCGTCTGATTTTCATGTTTTTCACTTTTTGAACCTTGATCTTTGGATTAATTACAATTCTAGTCCCTGTGGTTCATAACTTAGGCAAATCTTGGACATTTTTAAGGCATGTATTATATCGAACCCCTTTGAGATTATCCTAAAACTCAAATGAAATAACCTCAAAAGTTCGATTAGTTCTTGGAAGAAGAAAAGGGGATTGTGTTCTTGACTCCAAATTCTGTTGTTTCAATGGATTTGATCAATTTTTGCTTAGAAAACTCAAAATCAAGAGTTCTCGATGTTTATTTTTGTGAGATTTTGTTTCACATGGATGTGAATTGAGTAAAATTTCTGTTGCATCTTCATCTTTAAATCGAATTCCCGTATCCTAAAATTGCAGAGAGAATGGTGAACCAATACAACATAAATCGGACATAATCAAATGCACATTATCGCGACTTCTGTTTGTTTATGAGTGGTTTTAACAAATCTGACCGGAAAACCATGGCGGCCGGAGAAATCTTTTCATAAAGGAAGACAACCGGGTGGGCGGGGTTTTTTTAATATTAAGGGTGAAGGGGACACAACCCTCATCCAAAAAGCACCCTAACAAAAATACTCAATGAGGGTGTGTCACCTCACTTTTACCCAAATACACCCTAGTAATACCCTAAAGTGTTGGGGCACAACCCTAATACCCTAAATAATTTTTTTATTTCATTTTTTTTAGTTAAAACTAATATATATTTATTTAAAACTAATTTCATTTATTCAATAAAAAAATACACAAAATAAAATAAAAAATACATAAATACTCAAACTACTCTTCGTCCGAATGCATCATGCTAACAATACTCTAGGCATTCACATGAAATCCTATTGGTCATACTTAAATACTCATCGTATTCGTCGGGAGGATTACCGGTTGTAAGTTGTTTAACCGCGGATGTGCATTTTTGTAACGCCACGAAACTCTTTTTCATCCTCCCGTCTACGCCCTCTTGGAACCATTCAAATTTTGATTCTACATCTCCAACAAGTTTTAAAATTAATCGTTTTGAAATCCGAAATCTTTCACGAAACGTACATTCATCATATTTTGGATTTCCTCGACGAAATAATCTTTCATTACAGTTTCTAGGGCTTGTTCACGATCACGTGACACGTATCTTTTTTTCTAGGTTGTCGTGTCTTCTTGTTCGGCTTGCGCGGCAATATCCGTGAGAAATTGTAGACTATTAGACCCGCTATCGTGAGAAAATAACAACTCGAAGTCATCCGATGAATCGGGAGGAATAAACAATTCACGATCCATTGTAGATAGAAAATTTGATGATTGGGTTGTTATTTTTATGTATAAAATTAATTTGAATGGAGGTGAACTTATATAATGATATTCGGTATTTAAATTAATTATTTTATAGATTTAACGGCATTATAGCCGTTGTGCAAAAGCTCCAAGCTACCCTCACTCACGGGTACATATACTCACACCTGGATACCCGTTTCCTTACCCGTGGGGTTGGCGGCGGTGTACCCGCTGAACCCGTGAACCCGATAGGGGTTACCCGAGGTGCCCCTTATAACCTAAGGATTTGTTTTTTAGTAACTTATTTAGTTGGCCATTCAAAGTTTTACACATGTTAATGGGTTTCTTAAAAACAAGGGTATTTTTTACCTTTCACAAAAATTTAACTGAAAAGTTGGATGTCGTTAGAGACGCATTGTCGATTGGAACAGTTGACAAACCACAAGAACTAAAAAAGTCAATCTGAAACTATTGGACTAAAATCGTTATTTTAAGCAAACCACATAGACTAAAAGCCAAATTTACTCTTTCCTTTTTTAAGATCTTGACATAACCAAAACACATTATAAGTTAAAATCATCATCAAACATTAACCTCCTTTCTCTTCAAATCACTTTCGCGTAGAAGAAACACTATTGTCCACTTGGAAATCTAGAGTCTCTTTCATTCATTACTCATAGGCTTAGAAAATAAACTTTCTTTTTTTGTCGCGTTATATGACAAAAAATAGTTAATAAGAACGCGATATCAACTAATCTATACTATATAGTGGGGTCTCCGCTCTACGCGGCGGTAATTCGATTGATGTCGATTCGGTTCGTTACGGTAACCGTTTGGAACCGGCACACGGTATAACAAACGAAAGAGAGAGCGTAAAAGATAAATTAGTTACATACCCAAAATGATATAGAAATGTGTTTAACATCAATCGAAATAACAAATTATGGTACCGGTTCCGATAATACCTACGACAATACCGATGTTGTTCAATCAATATCAGTTAAGTTTTAAAATTTATAAGGTTCGGTTTCTAGAACCTATACACTGCTATTTACCACGAGAAAAAAAAATAAATATCGAAACACTGATTAAAATAGCACGTGGAAACAGAAAATCCCTAAGCTTCAATGGTTTGTAAGTTTGTGCTTCAACGACTTGTACATTATTACGAAAGCTCGGTTTTGAATAATGCAGATGTTAAAGATGAAAAAGTGGTTTGGTTTAATTTGTATTAATATGGTTTTTTTTTTCAAATAAAGCTTTAATTGGACTTTAATGGGGTTAAATAATAATTAGTGAGTGTTTAATTATAAATATGGGTTAAATGGTAATTAAACATATTTTATGCATTGTTAATGTGTATCGTATGCATAACAATGTGTATTAAGGGTCTTAATTTTTTTGTTAAATTACAATAATATCCTTCTAATATGTATTATATAGTATGGTTGTTCTCCCGCGCATTGCGGCTGGACGTGTTTTGCGATGACTTAGTTCGGAATATCGAAACGTAGATAAAAAATACAGCGACGGTATATTTGGAATTAACGAAAAAGTCACGTTGTTGTAAAAGAGAATGTCAAGGAAAAACAAAAGCTACCGCCCGTTGCGACGGGTTGGTTCTAAAAATCTTAATGTGTAAATAAACATGTCGTGACAGTACATTCGAAAATCACGAAAAAGATACGTCTTTCTAAAAATAAACGTTAAGAAATAGAACATTGAACTTTAAAAATCAGAATAAATCCTTCAACTTTCTAAAAAATAACAAATTTAATTTTTGTATTAATTACATGGATGACCCATGTGGTTTACCAAGATTTCACTTTTGTCTCTAGGAATGTGAAACTACAAGTTTGGACTAATAATTTGCACGATTGTAACACTCATGGCCCCTGGGTTGGATGATCGTTAAGTTTATCCGTGAAGTAAAATAACCAAAATATCTCTTACATTAAAAAAACAAAAAACAAAAACAAAGATTGTAAATTATAAAACCCATCCCAAACACCCCATTTCTTCATCCCCAAACTCTCACCCTTTCTCCACCACCACACTCCACCACCTTTCTTCATCCCCAAACACCTTCATCCCCTCTCCCCGCTACCACCCACCATCTCTGGCATCATTTTCGGCAAGATCAGCCGGTTCCAAAGGCAAAAATGATGCCAAATCAAGACAAAAATCTAATTAATGTAAATCCAAATCAAAGCTAGCATAAAATTGAGGGTTATTCAGGAATCAGTTTAAAATTTACCTCAGTTAGCTAGAAACAGTAGAAAACCTAGAAAACCAGTCTATTCGTCAACACCTTTCTGATGTGAAATTTACCTCAATTAGCTATCACACAAAAAGTAAATAAATGCATTCTTATGTCCTTAGGGTGATCGGGGCGTTCAACTCGGTTTCATCCGAGTAGGTCATCGAGTAAACGAGTAAAGGGGAACACCGCCCCTAACAACTCGAGTTGGGCCGAGTAGGGATACCCGAGTAGTTGAAATGAGTACATTTACTCGGGTGTTGGGGCCGACCGTTGGGGAGGTATCCGTTGGTTGGCTAGCCGTTGGTGGTGGTGGGGGTGGGGGGGTGGGTTGGGTGCTTTAAAAAAAAATACAAATTTTTTACCTATATATACCCACATTCCACACACATATATTTTTACCTATCATCTATACATCTTCCATCTCATCTATATAATTTTACACTCTACAAAAAATGGATGGGCCATCCAAAAAATCAACAAAGCCTAGAAAATTTAGGCCAAAAGTTCAATATCAACCGCGACCCGAACGAACCCAAGCCGCTCCCCAACGAACCCAACCACCTCCTCAACCAATTCCAAGCTATTTCCCGCAACCTCAATATCCAAACTACTTCCCTCAAAGTTCAACCGATCCAAATATGGATCCTAATTTTTTATCTCAATTTTCGCTTGATATGGATCCTAATTTTTTATCTCAATTTTCCTACCAATACCAAAACCAACCGTATCGTGATCCAAACGAAATCATCCGTTCGGAATCCGAAGACGAAGGAGAAGATGAGGATGTTGATGAAGAAACGGAAGAGGAGGATGAAGAAATTGTCGTGGTCCAAACTTATATTCACAAGACACAAAATAAAACGTTGGAAGAAGAAGAAATTGCCGCGCCAAGCCGAAAGTTCATCTAGCAAGGGAAATTTGTTAGACATAGTCAACGAATACAAGACTATGAAAACGTTGGAGATAGAAAAAAAAGAAAGTCTTCGGGATAAGATGGTGGAAGCAAAATTAAAAAGAGAACAAACGGCGATTGAGTTGATGCTTGAAAAACAAAAGGATCGTGACATCAAAACATTCACCGAATCGCATGATCATCTCGTAGACCCGTACTTGTCTATCGTATTGCAACGTAAACGTGAAATTGCCGCAAAGTATGGATGGCAATGCACCTTTTAGATTTTTAAATTTTATTATCTAGCTTTTATTTATTTTGTAGGTTTTTTTATTTTTAATTGTATTATGTTAATTTTTATTTTAATGAAATTGTCTTTTTTTTAAATTAAATGTTTATTTATAAAAAAAAAGTTGGTGAGTAAATGAGTAGGGTGTTTCCAATAAAATCTGAGTAAATGAGTAGTTTTGAGGTGACAGAATTCTATTGACCAGTTTTGATGAGTAAATGAGTACTGGGGTTAATGCCCCCAACACCCTTAAAACAACATTTACTTCAATGTAAGTATGTAACTTTGTCAACAAAAATAAACTCATGAATACAATCCTCAATTCATTTGGTATTAATGATTAGTATCTTAAGCAAGCTTCCTCTTTACCATGTTGGTGCAGATCAGTCTCACGGTGGGCAAGCTCCACCACCATAGTCTCATCAAAGAACTTGTTGATGCTCACATCCTCACTCATTCCCTATTAGATATACCATAAAATACAATGGGGTAAACTAATCCCAAACATTTAAACAATTTTAGAACTATAACATTCACAATGCATGAATATTGTAAATAATTAGTCTATTTTTGGAGAGCTTTACACATCAATATATCTAGAAACTTATATTATATTATTTCAGTAACCACCTATATTTTAAATACAATGATTTTGGAGGGCTTTACACATCAAAATATCTAGAAACTCTCATGGAAATCCCTAGAAACTGGAAGAAAATTTAAGAGAAAATAGGAAAAAAAAAACAAAAAGTAGACAGACGGTATACCTTTCTACACCCTGTCATCGCCATAAACAATGCTTTGTGCAACGGATATGTAAGGCCCTTCTTCCGGGTAACCTTACTTGTTGGATTTACTCATAAACATAGTCACTAATTACTGAACTTTTAATTAAATACATTCAAACACAGCGGAAACATTCAACATTTGAGTACATTACAGGGGAAGTCTTAATATTCAAAACATTAGCCATTGTCTAAACAAAACATAAGGTGGGATGTCAGTCACGTGCCAGGCAGCCTTCACGCCTTCGCACGACCCTTTCCTTTGTTACCTGAAATGTATACTAAAAGTCAGCTAACGCTGGTGAGTTTTAGTTTAAAACTATTAAGTATGATCATTCTTTTCTTTATAGGTATACATAATTATATACATTCATAACTTTTGATTTTCTTTCATCTTTCTTTTGTGATTACATATATATAAAATATGTATTCATAAACTTTTGCTTTTCTTTCATCTTTCTTTCGTGATTACATACATATAAGTATGCATTCACCTTTTTCTTTTCTTAACTTTCATGGGTTATGCACTTAAGAGTGATTAACCCGTCATTTGTTTGCGAATGTCACAAAGACAAACGCCACGGTCCATCGTCATGGCCAGCCATTCATACAACCGTCCGGCAACTTGTGTCCGTCCGTCATTTTATTCTTACAACCGTCTGGCAACTTGTGTCCGTCCGTCATGACTTACAGCCGTCCTACCGTCGTAGGCCGTAATTCGCCCGTCTACCCGAAGGTATCCGTTTCCCACGCGACTATTATTTATGTAACCGTTCTACTATTCATAATATGTCATTTGCTTCGACCGTCCATTAATGGATTTCGTACGTCCTAGCTGATGAAGGAACGTATTTGTCTCGGTTACAAAATAGTCACGTGGTCGTCCGTCTACCGAAGTAGCCGTTATCATCGAAGCGTCCATAACTTTTTCTTTTATTTGGCAAGCAATATATACATGGATATAAAGCAAGATTTCATTCTTACACGTAGTGTTATTCTTTCATTCATTCTATATAATCATACGATTCATTCTTTGTGCATAGTTCATCTTCGTGTATATATATATATATATATATATATATATATATATATATATATATATATATATATATATATATATATATATATATATATATCAGTATAACACGTATGATTACATTTGCATTCATATCATTCATTCATTTAGTGTATACATTTCAGCCACAAAACACTTAATAAGGTTTGCACATAACATAAAAGGGGGGCACATAGAACTCACCTGATGAGTAGTTCCTGTAATACACTTAGCTGGTTACCGATCGTTACTAATGTCGCTCCCGATCTGTATAATAAAGTCATACTCGTAAGGTAGTGCTACTAGACATTACTATGCCTGAACCTAGTAGTTTCGATGGATTGGTCTATATCGAAACTTGGTAGCTTCGATAGGCTGCTTCTGTCGAAACTTGGTAGCTTCGATAGGCTGCTTCTGTCGAAACTTGGTAGTTTCGATAGGGCTGCACTTATCGAAACTAAGTAGTTTCGATGGGTCTGCACATATCGAAACTAAGTAGTTTCGATGGGTCTGCACATATCGTCTTCCCCAAAATCCGAAGTTTTTGCATGCACGTCTGATCGAGTCAATATCTCAACTTTCTTAGATTAAAATGTTCGGTTTTCATTCTAGATGTTATACCTAAGCTCATTTCCAAGTTTCATCCGCAAAATTGTTATCTTTTTAGCCAAAACCCGAAAATCCCAAATTAAACAAAAACTCAGATTATGGTCGAATCGTTACCTGGATTGCGATTCTGATTCGGAGGTTTTGCTCACGAGTTCAGTAGTAACGTGCTCCTTCAGTTTCGTGTCGATCCGTCGACTTTCTCTCTCTAGACCCGACTCTCCTTTCTCTCTCTAGCTTGCAGGTGTTGGTGAAAAATGAGAGCTTCAAGGCTGTCTTGGCCTTTATATACTCGGGCTTCGCCCGGCCCGTTGGAGCCGAGCCCAAACCCGCTCCCTTTTGTTTAAATATTCTGACTAAATCATCGGTCTCGCTATATTTATTCGTTTTATTATTTTTGGGATGTTACAGGATAACCAGAGGCAATGTGTTGGGTTCCTTTCCGCATTCGACTTCCACAACCTGCATTCGACTTCTCCTCTGGTTAGATGCCATTAAGAAAATATCTCAATTTTTTGTTAGAAATTAATGAATTTTCCAGTAATCGCTACTGGTATATACTATCCATGATGACTGTTTTTTTGTACATCCCCGAGCAGCCTCCATAAACAAAAGTTCAATGGCTAATGATGAAGAATACATTAAATTAAGACATCAAATGACAAAACAAAATGGAGAATTAGAATCAATTGCTTAGATGTAAACGGTAGAATCAATACAATTATGATGATTTGAAAACAAGAGAATGCTTCTTTGAAATGTTTTACAATTCTATCTGAAGTATTTTAGAAACAAAATTCTCTCATATTTCTTACTTCAAAACAATTATGATGTCATTATGATGTCAAGATTATATCATAAATCAAAAGGAAAAAAACAGCAACAATGATGATAAATTCAATCATTATTATGTTCAAATAGAATTCAGCACTCAAAATAGGTCTTTATTCCATAAGAATCTGCTCGAAAAGGAAAAAAACAATTAGAAAATGAATCTAGCAGAAAAAGGTGAAGGTTATAGGTAGTGATTAATAAGAAATATGTCGAATAGATTGAAGCCTTAATCCAACGAAAACCTTACGATATGGTTAGTTAAAAGTTTTTTTCTCTCGATTAATTCAAGGAATTGAGTGTTGATACGAGTGGTGACCTGAGAGAAGATGGAGGTGGATGTAAATTTGAGGAACAGGTGATGGAATTGAGCGCCATTGTAGCAAACTACAAACAGGAGACAAAGATTATGTCAAATGCGATGATTTCACTGCCCTTTCTCTTGGAGAAAAATTGTACCAGACAATATAAGAGGGCAATATTAGGGTGTGTTGTTAGAATGATTTGGTACCCATTTGTTCATAAGATAATAATATACCAAAAACATGATATTTGTATTGATAAGGAGACTTCATCAAAGAAAATATTAAGGGGGGAATATTGTCAAACACCTTCTGTGCATCTTTACCCACCCCTTTATCAAGAAAATGCTAAACCAAATTGGATACCCTAAAAAATGCCATCAAGAACAAAACTAACAAAAAATTTCAAGTACGTATCATCTTTATCAGGGAAACAATAAACCAAATTAGAAATCTTGAATAAATTAAGAATATCAAGAACAAACAGAAAACCCATCACATTCATCAACAATCACTTCAAAAAAATCAATAACAACCCACAAATTAAAAAGAATTTTCGATTCAACGCACCTATGAATTTTCGCTGCAAGAGCGTTACGCCATGGCCACCGTCGTCGTCACCATCAACTTGTTTTTGTACCATATTTTGAATACCCTTTTCTTCGATCTATTCATCTGGCCCTCGAGAGAGTGATTATGTGTGATTAAGAGTTGAATATTGAATCGCCATGGAGAAACTTCAATCGGTGTTGAGATACAATCGTTGTGGAGAAGGAAAAAGACGTGCGTTGTTGAGTGAATTTAAGACTGTAGTGAATTAAAGATTATTTGGGTTTAATCGCATAGATGGTAAAACGGTAACTTAACAAACTTAATGCATTTGGTGACTTGTAATGTATGTAGAAAAAACTGTTTTAGGTGTCTTAAAAATAAAGCTAATTACAATGATGTTCATCCAATCCCTATTATATAGTGGTATAGATAATAAATAAATGTTTTTCATGTCACGTGTCAACTTCATATTTAATCTTTATTTTTTTTTTTAACCATCTCTCTTATTAAATACACATCTATATTATAATAATAATATATTTTTAAATAAATACTAATTATGTCAATAAAACACATTTATTTTAAATTATCCATTATTATAAGAAACTTATGTAATTTTTATTTTCAATCAAATAGTAAATGAAAGCTAAATTACATTAAATAGTAATTAACGTATTTCAAAACCCAATTATATATTAATTTTAACATATTTTGAATTTTATTTTCTATTCTTAATATATGTAATACATTTTTAAACATGTAAAATATATATATATATATATATATATATATAAATTTAAAAATTTTATGTATTAATATTTTTCACCCTGTGACTACATACGGGGTTCTAAGCTAGTATCTTATATATTAAAAATTGTACATACATGAGGTGACTAAACGTGTGTATATTTTGATGATTGGTGTGTAAAGGCTAAAATCCTCATGGCCCATTCTCATTTTTTAGGTTCGTTTTCATACTTTTTCACACCATATAAATAGAACTCATAATCAGGGCCGGCTCACAGGGGAGGGGTAGAGTGGGCTACGGCTTCAGGCTCGATAACCCCCGAGGCCCAAAGTTTAAATATATATATATATATATATATATATGGAATGGTTCAATTCAGAACACTAAATATTACGAGAACATAGGGAACAAAATAAATCCTTTATTTTTTCAATCCTAAAATGTTTTTAAATATGAGAAAATGATAGAAATGCAATGTTTATTTGTCTCCCATAATATTTATAAAAAAATATGAAGAAATTTCATTTATTTATACAACCTACACATGCGTAATTCATGAGTAGGATGTATATATTATTTTACCTACACAAACTTTTAAATATATAAAAACATATCGTAAAAATTTTATAAATTGTTTTTTATGGATATAAAATACATATTTGCTTGTATGAAGTACAAACATTTAAAAATATATATCATGGATGAAGAAATTAAACGATTTGAGTTTGTTCTTTTTGTTCTCGCAGTAATTTAGTGTTCTGTAATGAACCGCCGCATATATATATATATATATATATATATATATATATATATATATATATATATATATATGGACATATTCAATTGAGAACCATCATTTTGGCCAGAACCAAAATAACGATACATTCTTACACAAATGCATACATGCATCCTTACTTTATATATGCACAAATGTATATATACATCCTTATATTTATGTAGAAATGCATGGTTCTTTTGGTTCTCGTCAAAATGATGGTTCTTAATTGAACATGTCCCTATATATATGTGTGTGTTTTTTAAAAAAAATTCAATATATATTGTAAACCAAAAAATATTCAATATATAGAGAGCCCTGGTTTTTTACATGTGTCTAGCCTAAAACGTTTTGACAATTCTCGGGACCAGACATGCCCATAATTACATATATAAATTAGTGTCACATGGAATAAATGAAATTTGAAGAGAGAAAACACATTAAAATTTAAATAATCAAAAGATGAAAACCAATAATACGTTTATTTCCTCGTAGTCAATGTAGAACAAATTGAAATGTCATTGTCGACTTGTCGTCCTACCTTGGCCCATTATTCTAAGCAAAGACTTGGCACGCCATGTGGTCCAGGCCCAAAGTCAATACTTGTAGTAGAGTTTTTCTATTGATCCTTCTACATTTACAATTTTACATTACAGACCTTCAACTTGTCAACATAGTTCATTAGATAATCTTGAAATTTGATTAACTGAACCACCACCATCTTTCTTAAGGCAATAATTCATGCTAGATGGTACTAATTGACCCTTTGAAATCCCATAAGAATTATAACACAAAGCATGTTGTAGTTGAGATCCTTCTAGGGGTCTTCTCGAAGGTTTTAGTTGAATATCAGATAAATCAATCTCTGTACACGGAATATCATTGCTACAAGCTAAATGAATAGGTTGAGTTGAGTAACTCCCTGATATTCTATCAAATTTCACTTCTTTTATCGCAATAGAGCCTGTTTGATTGTTGCAAAAACTCTTGTCGCAATAGTATTGGTTGATTACGATCGGAAAGTTAACATTAGCTACTTGAATGTTTGAAAAGGTTATATTCTTGACCAAGCCTATCCCACCCTGTAACCAAAACAAGAATCATATATAAGCAAAATCAAGACAATCAATCATTTTATAACAGAATATATAGTATTACCTGCCATGTCTTGATTCTTGTTCCGTATAAAGTGTTCTGGATGTTGGAATTTTCTACAACGACGTCGGATACACATGCAATAGTTTTATCCTTTCCTAATCCTCCTATACTAAAGACACAATAAGTGAAACAAAGTCAATATATAACACAAATACACATATATACTTTATTAGATTTTTCAAAAATATACTTAATTAATTTTGTTATTTCATCAATATATAAAAATACAAATAATTAATTTGATTTACCCTTTTTGGATTTGTATGAAGTACCTTATACCATGTCCAGGACCACAACTGATATGATGAATGTGAACATTCGAGCATCCGGTTTGTACGGAGATACAATCATCTCCTGTAATATAAGACCACGTAATCAATAATTATTAGTTAGTGTATCTTTTTCAATAACATGGGCTGACCGAGCTCTTTAATTAGATGGGTTGGGCTGAGGGACCCACTGACCAGGCCCAACAAAAATATATATTTTGATTTAACTCACAGAAATAAGGTTAATTTGGGTTCAAAGTTTAAAATTACATGTTTACCCCTCAAATCTCATGTGACTAATTTAAAACAGTAGAACTCTCATATTAACTCATTAAATAATAAATACAATAAAAACACTTATTTGTAACAACATGTTTTAAATTTAATGTGTATAAGAACAATGTTTTTACTGTGAAGTAAAACAGTGTTACAAGTAACATAATTTGTTTTATTACAATACCAGTTCCGATATTTGAATGTAGGATTTCTACATCACGGGTGTTTTGGAGGTGAATTCCATCAGTGTTGGGGCTATTTCCAGGTGCCAAAACGGTGATGTTTTCGACTTTGACTCCTCGAGAGTTGTCGAACTTCAAATGAACTTGTGGGCTGTTTTTTATCGTGATATCGCGAACCAGGATATCTTCACTTGCATAAAATCTCAAAGCCTATTTCAACAATGTATCACAATAATTAACACCAAAAATATAAATAAATGATTAATTAATCACATGTAAAATATAAATACCGTTGGTTTAATATCTAAAGCGTTTTTGGATTCCCACCAATTGTAGCCTTGACCATCGATAGTACCACTTCCTTGGATTGTAATATTGTGAACCCACTTGAAATTTATCCACTGATACAAGTTTGACTTTGACCTTTTTGACGGTGCTAATAGAGTTCCGTCTATCTGTTTATATTTTGAACCCACATCATCTTAAATTTTGTCACATAAAAGAAAATTAAATATTATGTAGCTAAAGTAGTCAAATTTTATTTTATTAATATTGATGTTCTGCTTTCTTGTAATTAGCCAGAGAAGTTAAAAATAAAAACTAAACGTTCTATGATTAACCGCTAATTGAAACCGAAATTAATGTTTATATATTTTCGATATCTGCAACTTTTGATTATTGGTTAAAATCGAACCAAGCCGTACACACCCCTAGATGACATCATTAAAAATAGTGAAATCACCTGTAAAACAACATGAGCCTTGCACGGGCCTTGAAGGGTTACAGGCTTGATCAGAAACTTGTGATCAGAGGGGATTTGCAAAATTCCTCCACCAACTTTACATGCCAACTTCCATGCAGCCACTAGTTTCTGCACAAGTTATACATCAAATATGTTACATGATAAAGAACCGAGTCTCTGAATCTATTCATTTTCAGTAGTCCTATAAATTACCGTGAGCTACTCGAGATCGACTTGTATTCATAGCTTGAAAGAAATAATTAAATAGTATATAGTTTGTTATATATAGATAAAATTGTGAATATAAATATGTATATAAATTGGGGAAGAGGTTCAACTAAGAAGTGTTATTTGGTTAGAAGTCTAAAAATCAATCTTAGGCATCCATTTTCTTAATCAATGATGAGATTTAAGTAGGAAAAAAAAAGGTTGGAGGGATATTTTGAAATAGTCATTTTTGTTGACTGTTTTCAAGTTCCTCCATATTTTTAAACGTCCATAACTTTTTATACAACATTATTTTTTGAAAAAAAAATTACACCATAAAATCGAGCATTTTTTCTGTTTAATTTGAGTATAATGTTGATATATAAAAAACGATGGTTAAAAAAATCAAAATCTGTGTTGATTTTTGATAAAACAGCACTGATAATAGAATTTATGTTGTTTTATATTAAACAACAATAAACTAGCACGAGAAAATAGCAAAACAACAAAATTAGCACAACAGCATATCAATACAACATAAAAAACAACATAATAAAAAAAACAACACATGTAATTTTAGAAAATCATAAATCTGAAATAAAAGTCATCCTCTTAAAAGTAATTAAGTTTTGACCTTCAGCAACATAAAAAGAAAAATGTACCTTATCTTTGCGTCTTCCGATAACTATTTTTGTAGGGAAAAGAATGTACCATAAAATACAAGAAAGTGAATTAAAAAAAACTTCATGTGAATACTATGAAACTTGGGCCAAAACCCAACATTTAATTTGCAAATGTTTTTGTATATAATGCAATCTTAAAAGCTTATTTTTGTTGTGTTGGGTTTTCATTTTTGTGATGACATACCTATGTTGGTTTTGCTTGTGCTAGGTTATGTTTGTGCTGGTTTTAGGATTATAACATGTCAATTCCAATTATGTTCTTTGTCTTGTGCTGGTTTGATATACTAGTTTTATTGTGTTGGTTTGTTTGTGTTGGGTTAGCTAAGAACAACAAGTCACACAATTAATCGTGTTGTTTTGGTTTTGTTTTATAGTAAAACAACACAATTAATTGTTATGTTTGGTATTGTTTTATGATAAATAAGCACATTTAATAGTGTTGTTTTACAATGCATCACAATTAATTGTGCTGTTTACCAGAAACCAACACATTTACGTAAAGTAGCACAATTTTATTAAATGTCGAATTTGTTTTTACAAAAAAATATTGCAATGCTCGATTTTACGTTATATTTTTTTTTAAATAAGGTTATTTGAAAAAGTTATGTACGTTTAAAAAAAGTGGGCGAATTTGAAAAAAGTCAACAATTATGGGTTTTCCAAAAATGTCCCTCCTCTTCTTATTTTTCCTACACTTAAATCTCTATCATACAACCACTAGCTTAGTCTAGTGGCAAAAGTGTATACCAAGACTTTACTAAAATAGGGAGGTCTTAGGTTCAATTCTCACTTGTGACCAAAAAAGAGGGTCCAAGTTGGGTCAGGAGGTTTTCTCACATATGGTTGGTTTCCTCCTGTGGGGGTGGAGATGATCGGGTGGGTCAGTGGCTCGTCAGTGATCCAAATTGCCGTTAAAAAAAACGTAAATCTCTATCATTGATCATCCAAATGAATTGATGAAATTGGTTCTTAGACTTTTTGGTCAAATTGCATTTCTTAGGGGAACCATCTCCTATAAATTGCATATAAGTAAAATAATTAAATATTTAATAAATAACAAACAAGCCAATCTCGAACTTGGAGTTTTTTAATGAGCCGAGCTCGAATTTTAGAAACAGAGCACGAAACGATTTGAGCTCGAAGTCAAACTCTCTTAACTTACGCTAGCTCGGGCTCTCGTTTAAATTTATGAGTTCAGGTTGTGTTTTTACCTTGGAATCATCAGAAACTCCATTAGCTTTAGCTCCAAATGATAAGATGTTAAAATTGGTTGTAGAATTACAAGAATCTCCTTGATTGTGGTGATGCTTGTTGCAACTCCTATGGAATTTTCTTCCATTGACAGAGGGTATTATTGTACAAAGGCAAACGAACACAAGAAGATGACAAATGAACACACATAAGTGCTTCATCTTTTGCTTCATATGATAAAAGAAGTTTCCAGAGAAGCTGTGTAGAGTGCATGTATACCTAGCGACAGTTTTTTTATAGTTGAACTCTTACCACTTAAACTTATATTATTGGACCCATTAAATTAACCAGCCAAATAATTGTGGTTTGTACTTTTTGATGCTAAAATTATTATATATATTATAACAAAAGAATTACACTGATCGTCTTAATTTGTGTTATACATGTTTTACACGTTTGGTCTCTAACTAACACGATGGTCTTGCCGCTAACAGACGTAAAAATTTGCATGTGAATTGACTATTATATCCTCAACTTAAAAAAAAGAAAAGAAAAAAGAAACCTTAGATTACCAAACCCCATATTAGATATTGTGGTTGCTCTTAGATTACACATTTACGTAATTTTGTGAAACTAGTGATTGATTTGTTGATGTCCTGGGTCGTCGGAAGCAATGACGTGTGGTGTCACTGGAAAATGTTTGGATTGGCAGGGCAACAACAACGATGGTGGTTGGTGGCGGTTAGGTCGTTCATGGGAACAAAGTAGAAGGGGGTAGGGTGGGGATTGGGAGTTTTGAGGGGGTGTTTTGGAATTGAGTTTGAAAATGATTTATTCACTTATTGGTTTTTTTTCAAAAACCCAATAAATCAAAAAAGTGTTTGGGATGGATAAAAATTCTTTTTATTTTTGCTTTTTGATAAGTATTAAAAAATTATTTTTTCAAATGTCACAAATCCTGGCTTTTTAAATTTTCTTATGACTTTTTAAACATAAAATTACCAATCTATCCACCTTTTAGATAACAACTTATTGACATATTAGTTTTTCTCACCACACAAGCTAATCCAAACACTTTTTAAAAACTTATTTTGAAAAAGTCATAAGTCAATAAACAATTTTGACAAAAATCACTTTTAGATTTAGATAATCAATCCCAAACACCCTCTGAATTTAATCTTTTTTTCTTTTTGGTTTATCTAATAGTAAGGGTATACCAGTTATTTTAAACAAGGGCATATCAATAATTTCAAATAAAATCAAAAGAAAAATTAAGACTTAGTAACTATCCATGTAATTTTTCCTTATATATATATAATTAACATAATGTATATATACTTGATTTAACTAGAGATTGGTTGGGTTTTTAAAAGACTTTTTATCTTTCTCGTAGTTTTTTGCCTTCCTAGAATATCTCTCCCATATATATATATATATATATATATATATATGATTAGGTTCAGGTAAAAAGGATTCTAATTCTAAGAAGAGTGAGAAAGATTTAGGGTCATTAGATTAAATTATAGAAAATATTTAATGGTTGAGATTATATTATAGAAGAAAAAGTTGTTGAAATGGTATTTTAGTCTTAGCAACTTTTGTTGACTTTTTATCAAGTTCCCCTCATTTTAAAACGTTCATAACTTTTACATACTACATTATTTTTTCAAAAAAATTACACCATAAAAACGAGCGTTTTTTTATCTTTAAAACGAGTATAATGTCGTTATAAACAAAAACAAATTTTTTTTTTACGTTTTTCAGCTCATTGTGTAATTAAATTAGATTAGTTAGAACTTGTGGTATTGTGTAATTAGTTAGGTCAATGTGTAATACAAGTTCATTGTGTTATATGTATTTATCATTGTGTTTTACGTTTTCCAGCTCATTGTGTAATTAGTCAGGTCATTGTGTAATATCTGGTCATTGTGTAATTAGTCAGGTCATTGTGTAATACAAGTTCATTGTGTAATTAGTGAGGTGATTGTGTAATACAAGTTCATTGTGTAATACCACGTCTGGTCATTATGTAATTAGTCAGTTCATTGTGTAATTAGTCAGGTCAATATGTAATACAATTTCATTGTGTAATACAAGTTCATTGTGACAAGTTCATTTGTAATTAGTCAGGTCAATGTGTGATACAATTTTATTGTGTAATACAATTTCATTGTGTAATACAAGTTCATTGTGTTATATGTATTTATCATTGTGTTTTACGTTGTCCAGCTTATTGTGTAATTAGTCAGGTCATTGTGTAATACAAATTACTGTGTAATACAAGTTTATTGTGTAATACCACGTCTGATCATTGTGTAATATCTGGTCATTGTGTAATTAGTCAGGTAATTGTGTAATACAAGTTCATTGTGTAATACAAGTTCATTATATAATACAAGTTCATTGTGTAATACACAATGACCATTATGCCCTCACTTTAAAAACAATAAGAGGACACATGTCAAACCCAAAATCCTTCTTACCCTTTTTATTTTTAAAACTTTTTTTACTATAACCTAACCCTATATATATATATATATATATATATATATATATATATATATATATATATATAACCACTTAAAAAACCCCAAAAAAATAATATAGAAAAATATATTATTATTTTTTGTAATATATATATATATATAGTATAGGAATCCGCTAAAAAAGCCTAAAATTGTGAGAAGTGCTGAAAGGATTTTAAACGCTTATAACCGGCTCATACGAATTCCGATTTTACTCATTTCGGCGGCGTTGGAACCGTCTCGTCGAACTCTACGATCTTAGCTTGTAGGGTATAGTTTTTTGGTTTTCTTATTAAAGTGAGTTTTCTCATAAACTCAACCCATACACACGTAGTAAGCGATTTTTCACAAGACACGTGTACTTTAGGCAGGGAGAATATATGTCCGGGGCGTTAAATAAGAGATGGTTTTTAGACAGAGCGCTACACTCGCACAATTCGTCTTCTAGACAACTTGGACGTACTTTTTGTATATTTAACACATTATCTTAATTGGTTTAAATGTATAGTTATAACTCGTTTTGAAGCCTGGTTGTCTAGACAACTTGGACGAACTTTTGAATATTTAACCGATAACCGAATCGAAACCGTACGAAACCTTTTAAAACCAAACCGAATTACATATTTGATTTACGATTTGGTTCAAACCAAAAACCGAATATGTAATTTCGTTTTTGGTTTGGTTTAGGTTTCAAGATTTTGAATTCGGGTTGAACCGAAAACCCTAATTGGGTTATACTACTATTTTAATCCACATTTTATAGTTAATCCAATTCATTTATATCAATAACTAATACTCGTATATGTTTTATAAATCATTATTTGATGAATGTATGTTTTGTTTAATTTGTTTTCTAAAATGTTGTGTTGTTTAAACCGAATACTTATGGCTACCCAAAATAATTTTTTTTAGCTAATTCGGTTTGTTAGGTTCAAACCGAATTACAATGTGGTTTTAGGTTCGGATTAGATTTCCTCAAATATAATTCGGTTCGGATTATGGTTTCAACCAAAAAAACACCAAACTGAAAAAACCCGTAACCCGACCCGATTGTAATTATATAACTTAGATGCACTATTGTAGTTAGTTTATACACATTGTTATAACCAATATTGGTCATAAACATTTAAAATCATTGCTTTTTTATTTTAAATATATAATACTAGGATGCAGTTCAAATGATAAACAATATTTTATGTGATAACCGTGATAATTACCGTCAAACAATCACATAATTTATAAATTATTTATATGTTATAATGTGTATGTGTATATAAATATAAATATATATGGGTAGTGACCAAATGAAAACGATAACATAGTGTTACGTATATGTACCAATTATTATTATGTTTTATGTTGACATAGTGTTGCATATACGTAACACTATGTGTCGCGTATATGTAACACTATATGCTACATATATGTAACACTCCTCATTTCCGTACTTATTTTCAGCATTTATGTAATCGATTATTAAATACTCTTTTAAAAAATAAAAAAATTATAAATTATGTGATTGTTTGAGAGGGTTATCACGGTTATCACATAAAATATTGGTTATTATTTGATCCCTACCCTATTATACTAAGACTAAATATATGAAAAGTTCTTCATTTTATCGCATAGACTTTTTTTTAAAATAACGAAGGATATAAAAGTTATTAGTGTTTAAATTAATTTATGAAATGATGAAAGATATATTTTTTTTTCTTTTTAAGACTTCTAATTATTTACAATTTTATCATCAATCTTAACCACTAAATAATGAGTTCACCGGTACAGGTCACTTTTTAGTAAGGATGTTTAAATTCGGATATCTAAAATTCAAATATCATAAATTCGAATTTTCGAATAATTCAGATTTGGAATTTCGGATAATTCGTGTTTGGGTTGGATCCGGGATTTTTTTTTCTTAGGCTTAGTAAAAAAAAACTTTTTATCAATTTGTATGTTATTTATGTATATAAAAGTCATCAAATTAATTTGTTCTTATGTTTTTTTTTAATTTCTACTATATACCTACACACTTGTATGTAATGTGTAGGTGTTATAATCTATACATGACTTACATATATGTAAGTAAGTTCTATACATAAAAAGAAATTTATTATTTTTTAAATATTAGAAAAAAATAAATAAATATTATATTCAACCAGCTTATTATATTTTAAAAAATTTTAAGATTGAAAAAATAAATGATTTATTTTATTATTTTTATTATCGTATATATATAATTATTTATATTAAATTATTTTATTATCGCAAATTTTAAAGATGAATTTGCGAGGTATAATAAGCAACTTTAAACTTGAATAATAATAAATAAAAACTTCAACTTATTATAAAAAATTGAATTAGTACTGAATTACTTTCCATTAACATATTGATGGGTGATGTGTTAGTTGGATAAGGCTGGTATACTTTAATAAATTGTGTCCTGCTATAAGAAAAAGAATTGGCGGGTTTGCTTTTATAAATCATGTGCATTCGTTATATTTAATTAATATTTCTTTATGTTTTGTTAGCTTAGTTATAAAAAGAGTAAAACATGAACATAAATTTTTATTTAGCTACTTATATGCATATATACATATCATAAAACTTCATCGCAGACACTGTACCAAGGGGCGTGGCCCGTGCTGAGCCCCCCCCCCCCCCACCCCCCACGTGAACAATGTTCATATATACATATCATAAAACTTCATCGCAGACACTGTGCTAAGGGGCGTGGCCTGTGCTGCCCCCCCCCCCCCACGTGAACAATGTGCATATATACATATCATAAAACTTGACTATGTGCAAGGGGCGTGGCCCCGTGATGAGCCCCCCCCCCCCCCCCCCCGCGACGTGAACAATGGCTTGACGCTGAGGATGTGACAAGATTCATGAGGAGTGGTGCACGTATACGTTGATAGAGAGCCGTTGAGGCTTAAACTTTAATAAAAAAATAAAAAATAAGTAATTTTAAAATTTAAACCTATAAATAACACCATAATCTTCAACATTTTAAAAAATCATCTTCTTCTACTATCAAAATCTCTTTACTCACCTAGTAATATTTACAAAAAAATTTGATTAATCAACTGAATCGTCGAATTCATCGGAGGAAGATGAGGTGATTGTTGACGCGATTCATTTGGGGTTCGAACTACTTCACGAAGCTGAGAGTTCACAGTGGGTAACATAACGAGTTTAGGTTATGCGTGATCGAGAAGCTATTAATGAACGTCTAGTATGTGACTATTTTTTTTTTGACAATCTCATTGTGAGGACCCAAACCAGGGAGGCCTCACTTATTGGATTTACTCATTCACAAGCAGTTCTTAAACATGAATATCAGATAACGCAGCGGAAATTTCATTTAAACATAACTTAATCGTTATTCATACTTGCGGAAGCGTAAACATAATTACATCATAACTAAACATAACGGGATGCCAGTCTTCAAAAGCAGTCGGATAACTCTTCATCTCTAGCCAAGCATCACCGTCCATCCTCATAACCTGCCTTAACCTGAATGTGTACACTTAAAAACGTCAGCTACGCTGGTGAGTTCTAGTTTTCGTTCGTTTTAAGAAATGGTTCATCATTCAAACATTCAATAGGGTTTAACATTCGTATAAGAAAACAGGGCCTTTCATTCGTAAACCTTCGCATATTTAAACACAATCATTTGTTTAAAACATTAACATTCATTTAAGTCATACATTATTATCTAAATCTGTATCGTTACGCGTCTCTATGTCCCCGTAGGAACTTTTAATGTTGTGGGCAACCGTTACGTATCGCCGTCATTGCCACAACCATACCACTACGTTGGGTCAACCGTTACGTATCGCCGTCATTGCCCAACCCTTCAATGCGTGGGGTCAACCGTTACGTATCGCCGTCATTGCCCAACACGCATCTTTCCTTTGGAAATCAACCGTTACGTATCGCCGTCATTGATTTCCCATTACCTCGTTCGCTTAGGATGATCGTCATCACCCGAGTAACCGTCGTTACTCCCTTTACCAGTTGTACAACATCAAAACCATTGACATGCCACAAAGACATTGCCCATGTTGTTCTTGTGGTAACTATGGCTCACTGTCCATAATCTACCACAAGGCTGGGAATCACATTCCCAGACTTCATTCGTCAATTCCATTCATTCGACAGATTAGATTTGTAATGACTTCTTTAAAACATTTGCCCCTTTTTTGTTTTCTTTTCATAAAACCTTTCCTTCACTTTCAAAACCCTTTACCTTTTCATTAAACCATTCTTTATAACATTCGTTCGTAAGCATTCCGTTCATAAACTTTCTTTCCATAAATCCTTCGTTCCAAATCATTTCCTTTCGTAAACGTAGTTTCATAAAAATCATTTTATAAAACATCATTTCATAAAACATCATTTCATACGTGTACACACCAGCCCGAAAACATTATATAAAAACATTTAAAAGAGGGCTTCTAGAACTCACCTTATAAGCTAGTCTCGGTTGTCCTAAACAAAGGTCCAACAACGTCACTTCCGATCTGAATTGATTAATTAAATACACATCAGACCTAAATCCCGACTCTAACGGTTTACTCGTTCTGTTACAGGTGAATACACTGACTTCACTTACTGATGCAGACCTATCGAAACTACTTAGTTTCGACAGGTGCAGGCCCATCGAAACTTCTAGTTTCGATACCTGCAGGCCCCTCGAAACTTCTAGTTTCGACACCTGCAGGCCGCTCGAAACTTCTAGTTTCGACACCTGCAGGCCGCTCGAAACTCTAGTTTCGATACCTGCAGAACTCAGCTATCTTCCCCGTGAAAAACCCTAACTTTCGCAATGCAGGTCCGACCTGGTCAAGATCCGGACTTTTTACATTCAAAACGTGTATTTTCCCTTCGTGATTCCAGATTTATAACCCTTTCCTCATTTGGTTTATAAAAACCCGTCATTTTCCCGAAAACCCAAAAACGAACAAAAACTCAGATTTGGTTCGGGTGTTACCTGATTTCGAGATTCTGATCCGGAGGTTTTGCTCACGAGCTCAGTAGCAACAAGCTCCTTCAATCTCGGGTCGATCCGCCAACTTTCTCTCTCTACGGTTTCTCTCTCTAGATTCTTGCAAATGAGAGAAATGGTGTGTGTGTTGGCTATTTAAAGGGAGGAAACCCCCCCTTCCTTCAAGTTTGCCGGCCCAACCGGCCCGGCCCGTTACGCCTCGTTCTTTTATCCCGTTCGTCCCGGTTCAACCCGTTATTTAAAATCCTCATTTATTTTGGGATGTTACAAGTCTACCCCCCTTACAATAGGTTTCGTCCCCGAAACCTATCATAAGTCAAACAGTTGAGGGTACGACTCCTTCATTTCCGTCTCCGTTTCCCATGTAGCTTCCGATCCCTTCCGGTGCTTCCACTGGACTTTAACCAACTGGATAACTTTGTTACGTAAACGTTTCTCTTTCCTGTCTAGCATGGCCACAGGTTCTTCGATGTAGTTAAAGCTGTTGTCGACCTCGATGTCCGTAAGTGGTACGTGAGCCGATTCATCCGCCAAACACTTTCGCAAGTGTGATACATGGAAGGTAGGATGAATCCCACTTAACTCATCAGGCAATTCCAACCGATATGCGACTTCACCAACCCGTGCCATAATCCTGAATGGTCCGATAAACCTCGGACTTAACTTTCCTCTCTTTCTGAATCGTATGATTCCCTTCCAAGGCGACATTTTCAACATTACTCTATCCCCAACAAACCGGGGTCCTGCATCTTCTCCCATACAACATTTCATAAGGCGGCATACCTATCGTCGTGTGATAACTGTTGTTGTAGGAGATTTCAGCTAACGGCAGATGGCTGTCCCAACTGCCACCGAAGTCGATAATACAAGCACGGAGCATATCCTCCAATGTCTGAATGGTCCTTTCAGACTGACCATCCGTTTGTAGGTGGTATGCCGTGCTGATATTCAGCCTCGTGCCCATCGACTCGTGAAATCTTTTCCAGAACCTCGATGTGAATCGTGTGTCCCGGTCAGATACGATCGTCAAGGGCATCCCATGCCGCGCTACTACTTCGTTGATAAATACCTCTGCTAACCTTTCCGACGAGAACGCCTCGCGAATAGGTAGGAAATGAGCACTCTTCGTTAAACGGTCCACAATTACCCAAATGGCGTCATGACCTTTAGCTGTGCGAGGTAGCTTGGTTATGAAGTCCATGGTAATGTGTTCCCACTTCCATTCTGGTATGTCAAGTGGTTGAATCTTTCCATACGGTTTCTGGTGCTCGGCCTTTACTTGCGAGCAAGTCAAGCACTTGCTTACATACTTCGTCACGTCACATTTCATTCCAGGCCACCAGTATTCCCTCTTCAGATCTTGGTACATTTTATTGGTACCGGGATGGATAGAGTAACGAGACTTATGAGCCTCATCCAAGATTTTGGTCCTAAGCTCGCCACCCATAGGTATCCATATCCGCCCAAAACGTGTCCTAACACCAAGGGTGTTATATTCCAACTTGTCCTGTTGGCCAACCATCCTTTCCTTCTTTATGTTTTCCTCTTTAAGTGCCTCATCTTGAGCCTTTTCAATTTCTCTCATCACATCTGAAGTTACCACCAACTGGCAAGCCTTCACTCTAATAGGAGTAGGCACATCCTTTCGGCTTAGAGCGTCAGCCACCACGTTTGCCTTTCCAGGGTGGTATATGATTTCACAGTCATAATCTTTCAGAAGTTCCAACCATCGTCTCTGCCTCATATTAAGCTCTCTTTGTTCGAAGAAGTATTTCAAACTTTTGTGGTCGGAGTAAATAGTAAACTTCACCCCATAGAGGTAGTGCCTCCATATTTTCAATGCAAATACGACAGCAGTAAGTTCCAAATCATGAGTCGGATAATTGACTTCGTGAACTTTCAACTGCCGCGACGTATATGCAATCACTCTCCCGTTGACAGATCCTTGTGTAGTCTTGACTATACCTCTCTCGTTCTTGATAGACGTTATCTTTTTCAGCATCGTACATCCCTAGTCGGTCTTTCACATCTAACCGTTAGGGTTCTTATATCGTCATTCTATGTAAAATGTCTTATCAAACTCGGAGTCGTCCACAGAAGACTCCTTGGCCATAATTTCAACTCCTCGTTCAGGTTATCCACCTTTCCATCTGGACGGTTCCTATCGATCGTCTCTCAACTATTTGGATCATTGTGTATACCTCATAAGCTGTCCATGGTGCATTCGTCCTTGAAGGACCATACCATGTCGTTCTCGAATGAATCATAATATCCCGTTCCTGAATGATTCCTACTATCAAGTTTCCTAAGGTACCGTACCATCTCATTCCCGAAGGAACCACATCGTCTCGTTCCCTAAGGAACCATATGCTTCATTCTAGAAGGAACCTTATCGCTTCGTTCCCGTAGGAACCGTATCGCTTCGTTCCCGTAGGAACCGTATCGCTTCATCCCCGTAGGAACCGTATCGCTTCGTCCCCATAGGAACCGTATCGCTTCATTCCCGTTGGAACCGTATCGGGTATCCCCCAAACATATGAGGTATCCCTTATCACACTCAACTTGTCGGGAAGGTATTCATTCAGATGGCACACTAGTCACTCGAACTTTTCATTCATATCTTCATACACAATCTCCTTCTTCGTTACTCGGGTGACTAACATCTCGTAGTCGTGGTTGAGTAATTGGATCAACTCTGATACGTAAGCATTAATCAATACCATAAGATTCACCATCATGCACGTGCACCTGTAAATTCACAATTTCGCGGATCCAAACGAAATTACCAATTTACCTTACTCGAGCATTCTAGTTCCTCTTATAACACTTTCTAATACTCGCGTCCCTTCAAAGTTGAGATTTTGTCCAGGCATTCTCATCGACACCTCTTACCACTTTCGCTCTAAGTCAACACAACGGAGGACATTTCGCATCACACTCGTACGGTCTCATGCACACTACCTTCCGGTTCCGCAAGAACTCTTGCCTTTTCACTATAAACTTGGTGGGCGGGAATCCTACCGTGTCATCCGGTACGACCCTCACCACGCCTTCCGCCTATTCTTCCCTCCATTTCGTTCTTAAAAGACAAGGAATCTAATGTCATCACGCTAGTTAACAAATAAAATTCAATAAGTACTGTAAGATGTTAATATACACTGGCCATCTGCAATTAACCATTACACTACCTCTTGATTTCGATTTGACCACCTTTGTGATTTCCATCAGAACCCAAGTCCTAACCTTAACACTTCCTAAGGCATACTATATATGTAAATATATATACACTACCTTCATACCTGATGCTGTGGCTCGAGTTACCCGTACTGGCATCCGCTTTCGGTCCCATTCAAAGTTTAAGTTCAGACACTGGGAGTGTCCGAATCTCTCAAACTATTGCTCTGATACCAACTTGTGAGGACCCAAACCCGGGAGGCCTCACTTATTGGATTTACTCATTCACAAGCAGTTCTTAAACATGAATATCAGATAACGCAGCGGAAATTTCATTTAAACATAACTTAATCGTTATTCATACTTGCGGAAGCGTAAACATAATTACATCATAACTAAACATAACGGGATGCCAGTCTTCAAAAGCAGTCGGATAACTCTTCATCTCTAGCCAAGCATCACCGTCCATCCTCATAACCTGCCTTAACCTGAATGTGTACACTTAAAAACGTCAGCTACGCTGGTGAGTTCTAGTTTTCGTTCGTTTTAAGAAATGGTTCATCATTCAAACATTCAATAGGGTTTAACATTCGTATAAGAAAACAGGGCCTTTCATTCGTAAACCTTCGCATATTTAAACACAATCATTTGTTTAAAACATTAACATTCATTTAAGTCATACATTATTATCTAAATCTGTATCGTTACGCGTCTCTATGTCCCCGTAGGAACTTTTAATGTTGTGGGCAACCGTTACGTATCGCCGTCATTGCCACAACCATACCACTACGTTGGGTCAACCGTTACGTATCGCCGTCATTGCCCAACCCTTCAATGCGTGGGGTCAACCGTTACGTATCGCCGTCATTGCCCAACACGCATCTTTCCTTTGGAAATCAACCGTTACGTATCGCCGTCATTGATTTCCCATTACCTCGTTCGCTTAGGATGATCGTCATCACCCGAGTAACCGTCGTTACTCCCTTTACCAGTTGTACAACATCAAAACCATTGACATGCCACAAAGACATTGCCCATGTTGTTCTTGTGGTAACTATGGCTCACTGTCCATAATCTACCACAAGGCTGGGAATCACATTCCCAGACTTCATTCGTCAATTCCATTCATTCGACAGATTAGATTTGTAATGACTTCTTTAAAACATTTGCCCCTTTTTTGTTTTCTTTTCATAAAACCTTTCCTTCACTTTCAAAACCCTTTACCTTTTCATTAAACCATTCTTTATAACATTCGTTCGTAAGCATTCCGTTCATAAACTTTCTTTCCATAAATCCTTCGTTCCAAATCATTTCCTTTCGTAAACGTAGTTTCATAAAAATCATTTTATAAAACATCATTTCATAAAACATCATTTCATACGTGTACACACCAGCCCGAAAACATTATATAAAAACATTTAAAAGAGGGCTTCTAGAACTCACCTTATAAGCTAGTCTCGGTTGTCCTAAACAAAGGTCCAACAACGTCACTTCCGATCTGAATTGATTAATTAAATACACATCAGACCTAAATCCCGACTCTAACGGTTTACTCGTTCTGTTACAGGTGAATACACTGACTTCACTTACTGATGCAGACCTATCGAAACTACTTAGTTTCGACAGGTGCAGGCCCATCGAAACTTCTAGTTTCGATACCTGCAGGCCCCTCGAAACTTCTAGTTTCGACACCTGCAGGCCGCTCGAAACTTCTAGTTTCGACACCTGCAGGCCGCTCGAAACTCTAGTTTCGATACCTGCAGAACTCAGCTATCTTCCCCGTGAAAAACCCTAACTTTCGCAATGCAGGTCCGACCTGGTCAAGATCCGGACTTTTTACATTCAAAACGTGTATTTTCCCTTCGTGATTCCAGATTTATAACCCTTTCCTCATTTGGTTTATAAAAACCCGTCATTTTCCCGAAAACCCAAAAACGAACAAAAACTCAGATTTGGTTCGGGTGTTACCTGATTTCGAGATTCTGATCCGGAGGTTTTGCTCACGAGCTCAGTAGCAACAAGCTCCTTCAATCTCGGGTCGATCCGCCAACTTTCTCTCTCTACGGTTTCTCTCTCTAGATTCTTGCAAATGAGAGAAATGGTGTGTGTGTTGGCTATTTAAAGGGAGGAAACCCCCCCTTCCTTCAAGTTTGCCGGCCCAACCGGCCCGGCCCGTTACGCCTCGTTCTTTTATCCCGTTCGTCCCGGTTCAACCCGTTATTTAAAATCCTCATTTATTTTGGGATGTTACACTCATGTATAATGAAGAAACATTTCGGCGTCATTTTCGCATGAGTCGCTAACTTTTCTTATGAATAGTTGGAGATTTCGAGAGAAGGTTTCCGTTTTTTCAACAAAGGCAAGATATAAGTAAACTAGGATTTATCACTTTACAAAAATGTACATGCACGATTCCTCAACTAGCGTACGACACTTCGCACGATTCATGGGATTAATATTTGAAGTCGAAAAAATTTGCGCGAGATACGCTTCATCAGTTTTGTAAAGGTATTACATTTTTATTATTATTGTTTAACTTTTGCAACAATTATTATTAAGGTTTGGTTGATCTCTACGGTAATAGGTATTTAAGGAAACGGACATGGAGTGACATTTAACAAATATACGAGGTGAATGAAGTCGTACACTACTTTCCTAGGATACTTGGTTGCATCGATTGCACATACTGGGAGTAAGCAAATTGTCTCAGTGCTTGGAGATGTCAGCACCAACGAGGTGACCATCCACACCTAACTTTAATGCTTGAAGTCGTGACATCATATGATCTTTATATTTGGCATGTATTCTTTGGTGTTGCCGCATCAAACAACGATATGAATGTTTTGGATCAATCGCTTATCTTCGACGACATCATAGACAGAGTTGCACCTGTGTCTTCATTTTATGTTAATGATGTAGAGTGCGAGTGCTGGTATTATCTTGTCGATGGTATATATCCAGAGTACACCACGTTTGTCAAAGCATATACAGGTCTAGTAGGGTATAAAAGGATACAAATAAAAAAAGCACGAAAGATTATTGAGCGGACATTAGGAGTTTCGAAGAAAAAATGGGCTATGATTAGCAATCCAACACGAATTTGATCAGAAGAGAAAATAAGAAATTATATGTACACTTGCGTGATATTACCTAACATGATATTTGAGGACAATGGGAGAACGATTTGCCAATACTATGATAATGACCATCCGTCGTCTACACAACTAAGCTACAAAGAGAAATAAGCAACTCGTAACGCAGTACAAGACATGAAAACGCATCTCAGCCTTCCCCAAGATTTGGCGGAGCATATTTGGAGGATTTGTCCAAGTGACGTATGATTATTTGTATTTTATTGACTTTATTTTGAATAAATATTAGTATCTTAATGAGTTTTTTTCTAAATAGTAAATAATTAATAACAATGATTAGTTAATAATTATAGAAATAAACATAAAGTTAATTTGTCGATTCAATTTAAACCATAAACTAAACATTTAAACATGATTTTTAAACCAATCAGTCAATTATCATAAACTGAACTATATAAATGTCAAACCAAGACGGACTTAGGGGCTGTTTGGTAGCCTCTTAATGTAATGATTCCATTAAGAGGCTACATCTGAATCGTTCAGATGTAAGGGGTGTTTGTTTCGCTGACAACCCACATCTTAATGGTTTTCTTTACCTCTTAATGGTTCAGCTGAAAAACCATGCTGAATCATTCAGATCTCTTAATGATTCAACACTTAATGGTTCAGCATTTGCCAAAAAGCCGGAAGTTTGATAATTTCAATAGTTTATTATCACCCTATTTTGTAACTTTCATTTAAGAAAGATGATTGGTGCAATCAAAAAGTTCTAATTGTTAAAAAAGAAGGAATTAAAAATTGTCCAAGTGCACGAAGACGCATGAGCTTATACTTTACACCGTAGAAAGATAAGCATGTCTTAATTGGGGCGGTGACGGTGCACAACATTACCTTATTCTATATCCACTTTCTCCTTTTTAGCCTTCCCTTTCCAATATTCCGTATGATTCCCTTTTAGGTCTTGAATATATTATCTACCACTTAATAAAATAACATTTACAAAACTATGTTATTAAAGTGAACTTTATTACTTTTTTTATTTTTTTAATAATTGGATATTACAACTCTCTGTCTACCAAGAAACTAGATAGGAGAAGAAAAAACAATTACAAGTAAAGCATTAACTTTGTAACCATTTCATCCAATGCATATTCACTTTTTTAAATTAAATTAATTTAGAATATAGTTAGGTTATGTGTTATACACGTGGGTGAGAGAAGCGTGGTGTCACATCATCGCAATGGACATGGCACATTGCGCCGCCCGGATGTGACAAGAGGCGTGACTCAGCCACCATGAGTGTGGCAACGGGCGTATGGAGTAGAATCGAGCCATCAGACTCGTTGACCAACACATATTCTTGAATGAAAACAAAATAGGTGGACCTGAAACACGACCCGATTTTAAGTGTGTCAACACAACACGAATAAATACATGGGTTGGGCTAGGTTGAAGAATTCAACCCGACACGATTGACACCCCTACATAAAAGAGCCGTTGGCTCATTAATATAAAAAAAACTTCAATTTTTTGTAAAATCAATTTTTATTCAATTTGACGTGATAGGATTGTAAAAACGTTGAGAAGATGAAACAAGATATTAGGGATGAATACGACAAGCAATAGTTTTATGAATTTTTTTATTATAGTTTTGCAAAACTTAACAATGTTATTATTAATATTAATGTTTTGTTCATGTTTTCTTTTAATAAATAAGGGTTTAAAAATAATTTTATGTTAAATATATACATATATATACACATAATTAATGACTAATTAGCTAATAATTATAAAAACGCTCACAGTCACTAAACTATAATATATGTTAGTGAGTGTGTGTGAAAACACTCACCGTCAACGAAACGTCTACGTGACAACATTTTTGTCTCACACTCACGAACTATAACAGATAGCTTACGTTAAAGTATTTTTGTCTCACGCTCACGAAGTATAACATTAAGAGAATCTTAGCATTTAGTTATGTGTAAGAGAATCTTTGGCACATTTGGTCGTTTTACATTATGTTATTAATTTTACTCTCTTAACCAATTATCAAGCAAATGTCATACCATGCCATTTTTTTTAACAATTTGTCCGGTAAAGTTTTAATAGTAACTTTTAAAAAGGATTATTAGATTTTAATAATCACATCTTTTATCAATTGTCCAATAATAATCTCAACTGAGAATATTATTACCACCGGTTCCTACTTTTAAACTATTTTTTTTACATTGGACCCCCCGTTCAAAAAACTTAACACTGTTAGAGTTTATATGACGTGGACATCTACAAACCGCTGGAAAGTCGAGTCAAACTAAGAGTGGTCTCGTGTTGGCTTTTGAAATTGACTTTGGTGGTGTTTAACTGGTCTTCTTAAACACCACCGTTGTCTTTGTTTGGACTTTCCGGATAAACGAGACCAGTTAAACAGCACCAGAGCCAATTTCAAAAGGCACCACGAGACCACTGCTAGCTTGCCTCGACTTTCCGACGGTTTGCAGATGTCCACGTCATATAAACTCTAACGACGTTAAGTTTTTTTAACGGGGGGTCCAATGTAAAAAATTAGTTTGAAAGTAGAGACATGTGGTAAAAATAATCTCAGTTAGGATTATTATTGGCCAATTGGTAAAATGTGGGATTATAATCCAATAATCCTTTTAAAAAGGTTGAGTTTTTTTTGTTTATTATTGGTATTAACTAAAAATGTATACAATAAGAGGATATATATAACTAACTAGGTTAAAATCCCGTGTATTACACGGGTTAAATAAATAAAATGTTATATATTTAGTAATAAAAGTTTTATATTTTTAAAAACCCGTGTAATACACGGGTTGAATAAATCAGTATATTACATCGGTTGAATAAAATATAATGTAATTTGTTAAAAAACACATTTGTCAAAATATGTTTTTAAAAAATGTAATTTGTCGTGACAGTTATAAGATCTGTTAAGTTAGTTTTTAAAACATTTTTTTTTTCAACTGAGTATTAATTTTTTAATTTAATTGAAAAATGTTAGTTCATATTAAGTTCATTTGATTAATGATATAATAACTATTTATAATTAAATAATAAGTATTCGTAATTAGATTTATTAATATAAGATTATTATTTAATAGGAGAGATAAATAGAAAATATAATATTTAATAGGAGAGAGAGGCGGGAAAATAAAGACGAGGAGTAACCAGAGAATGACACGTGTCATGAATGAATTTTCATTTATTAAAGTAGTAAGATTGAACACATTAAATGTTTATAGGGTTCTTTATGTTTTGGTTCGACACACTTTGATAAATATTCTGGGTCATACAGTAAACTATGGATTCAGGAAACTACATACCAAACCCGTCGGGTTGGGTTGATGGGTCAGTCAGACCGACCAATTTTACCGGTTTGGCTTTCAAACTGTCTGAACCGATTATTTAAAAATCATTACTTTGTAATAAAACTTTAAAATGATAAAATTAGTTCATATTTTTAATATACTACTGTGATGACCCGCGCATTGCGGCGACGACGTATGTCGATTCCCCACGTGTTGCTACTCGTTTCGCATGCTGCGATGTAAACATGACTCAGTTATCGCACGTTCATGTTATGTGAACATTTTCAAATTCATGAAAAAATTAAAATAAAGTAAAAAAACATTTACACGTTGTGGCTCGTTAAACCGCGAAATCAATCAACGTCTTATAAACTTTGTGTAAAAAAATCAAAAGTATTACGTAAACTCACACATTGCGATTAGAGCACTGATAATATTTAAGACCTTATATAAAATAAATAACCACTTTATACCCGCACGTTGCAGCGGAGGTGTAAACTCGTGACAAAAAACCGAAGTTTAATCGTTAAGACCCGCATGTTACGGTGAAGCCATACGATGACACTAACGTGGGTAAGGGCGCGTTTGCAAACTTAGTTATGCGTGTTGTGGGAGTGAAACTAACATCTTAAGTACATAAAGGATTTGTACAAATTTGAGGCATATTAGTTTTAGAGATTGAACCACAGATAGGAAAAAATATTATGAATCGCACATTGCGACTGAATAATTAACCAAAACTAAAAAAGTAACAAATCTAAAAAGAAAAAAAATCTAAACAAATATGGTTGAAACATGGTTCGAACCTACAACTGCATCAAACCCAGCTAAGGAACTATAAACAAGCTTTAACCAACCCACCAAAGGAACCATTTGTTAAATGAAAGAAAACACAAATAGAATCAAAGTTAAATGGCTTTGTTGGTGTTTCTCATTCATCATCGACATTGCCTTTTAAGGGTTAGTTAACTACGGTGTATTCACAAAATGAAAAGAAATTACAGTCGGTTTCACTTTTCAAATCGAACCAAAACGTTCAACCTTGAAAATCGAAATATTATCATGAATCGTCTGGATATCAAACTAGCTAAACGACCGACTTAAGTAGTTCGATCGTTTTCAACAGTGTTTTGAACAGATGCTAACCTTTAGCAACGTACATATTAGTCTATATTCAATAGCATGATATGTAAATTTGATATTAAGCGACCGCTATATGTTATACCAAATCTCTATTCTAATAAATCAGTATATTAAGGGGACACGTGTCTCTTTGTTAAGCAACCATTTTTTTTTAATTTCCCGCCCAAATGTACAAGGAATCTCTCTCCCTTGATTTTAGCTGTGTGTTTTTGGAAGTCATTCAATAGGGAAATGATTTTCATCCTTCTGTAACGCACAGTACAAGAAATCAAGAGCGTTTCCATAATCAATAGCCCACTTTGATTGCATACAAGAGCGTTTCCATAATCGATTCAAAACCTAATCGTGGAAGTATGAAAACCCTTTCCTTACCCACCATCCCCAAATCCAAACAACGCAAAAAATCCGGTAAGAAATTCCTTCCAAATTGTATATTAACGGCCGATTTACAATTCAATCAACTACAAAATCTTCAAGAATCCACACCTAATTGAAAGGATTAGCTCAATTTATAAAAGCCCCAATAGAGGGGTCACTGAAAAAAATCTGTCTTCATCTTCAATTTTCGATCTCCTCATCTATGTTTCTGTACAACACAAGTAAGTTCATCCTCCTACTTTTAATTATCAATCCATCATGTAGTGGGTCAGTTGTGTATTACTGTTTCTTCATTTTTTTCATCTTCATATAATGGGTCAGTTATGTTCGTTGATTTCTTTGATGACATTTACCTCAAGACAAAACTCCTTTATGGTGAAAATATGTCCAAGTTATGACTTTGTTAGGTGGGAAATTGGTTGGGTTGGGTCAAAATGTGCAGAAGGATGAATAATTTTTACCACGATATTAATCTATCTTTGAAAGATGCAATAAATCAGTCTTGGAAAGATGCAAGCTCAATCCCACACATTTAATCAAAATTTGTTGGGTTGGGTCAAAATGTGCCATTTAGTGAAAATCGGTTGGGTTGTGACTGTTTTCTTACAACAGTCAATAAGTTATACATAAACTTTATTTCTTTTGATAATTTTTTGTCATATGCATGTATTAGTTTATGATGATGAACCTAACAATTTGAACAAAATGTAGTGTAATGATCAGTGTATATTTGGAAATTGAAGTGTTTATATGCAGTATTTAATCTAGCAAATAAACTGTGATGCAGATACGGAAGCAATCAAATGGCTCAAGAACAAATAGTTAATCAAAGTCTCAAAAGGAACCGAAAGGTTCAAGAACAAAGTTCTTATAAATTAAAATCAATCATAATCTCAAAACTAAACAACCAAAACCCTACTTATACTAAACAACCAAAGGAGATAAACATGGAAACAAGATAAACATATAATAATATAAGGTAAACTAATAAAATAAAAGATAACGTCTTGATCTTCTCTAAATAAAATATCACCTTCTAATCAATCCAACAGGCCTCCAAGTTCAGGTTCCAGCAGGTCCAATTAGATCTGATGCTCCCGCATCAAACCGTTTCACTAACATTGACCTTCTGATTACCATCAGTTGCTCTAAAGGATGAACATTGTGTCAATGTGTCCTATTTTGGATTATGTATCTTGAATTGCTTCACCATAATTAGTCACTTTATCAATGACATGAATATTGGTTGTGTTTGTTATTGAAAATTAATAATGAGTTAGTAAGTAAAACACTTACTATACTGTTGGTAAAAATGACAAGTAAATATAAAAACTAATGTAAGAAATTTAGGTAATTTTTATACCATTTTTTCAAATAATGCTATGGGTTTTGCAGGTAGACGACATTCGTTTGCGGTCTACTTAAGGTCAAATTGTTATTTTTTCAGGCTTGTAACTGTTTCACCATCAGACACAATGCTAATGGCAACTAAAAACGATGCTCGAGTGTCACACCATCTCTGCCATTGTAACTGTTGACGGCTAACCACGCGAAATTTTAACGTTAGTATTTCGAGTTTGTATTTATTTATGTATATATAGAACAAATCATGTGGCTTTTAACTAAGCATATCATAAAAATGGGATTTTATGTATAATAGCTCAGAGGATATCTTGATGCGAGTTATAGCACTAGGTCTTTCTCCTAAATCAACCTTAGTGGAAAAGGTAAATTGCATTTCCATTTTTTTGTGTATTTTTATTATATCTTTATAAAAAAATGTCAATGCTTCATTTATTAGTTAGGTGATGACCCCAGATCCTGAATGTGCTAGCATTGATACACCGATCGTTGAGGCCCTGCATACTATGAATAAAGGAAAGTTTTTACATCTTCATGTTGTTGATAAAGGTAAATGTTATATCAAAATAATCTTTTTTATTAATTTATTTTTATGTGACTAATTTCATTATGTTCATTCAGTCTTAATTTGCAGAATTTCTGTCTAAAATTGGCTTCTTTTTATAAAGATGGAATCGTTCTTGCTGTTACTGATGTACTCCAGATCATTCATGCAGTTGTAGACCCACTAAGTTCAATTCTTTTTGTGTGGGTTCAACTTGAAAAGGTCGGGTCATGTTCATTTTTATAAAATAATGCATTAATTATTATTAGAGAAACAAGATTGTCACAAATAGTAATCTGAAGGTGTAAATAAAATCAGCTAGGATATCTTCGGTCGTTTTAAACCCGGTTGACCAGTTATCCTTTCAGCTATTTTTTTATTTGACCCTTTTGAGATGAAACACAACCCAAATTGACCCATTCATAAGTGTTAATTATTTATGCATGAATTAGGTTGGAAGTACTACATGAATTGATAATGATGCTGCAAGTTCAATGATGCAATTTTTTTGGGATTCTGCCATGGCAGCACCCCCTACAGATGATGATAGTGAGGTAACTGATAGGCCATGCATGCTATTGTTAGATTAGCATGTTTTGCTATTGTTAGATTAACTGATAGGTCATGCATGCTACTGCCGCAACCGCGAGTCTTGAAAGATTAGCATGTTTTGGCATACCAGACTAGCTTCATCGATTGAAACCATGTAATTTTGCAGTGATTTGTCATTTATAGTTAAAGTAGTGGGTTAGATGTTTTTTTGTGCATGTTAGTTTGGATTAATTTCTCATCATCATAGGTTTAAGGCTTGATTTTTTAATCAAGTAGGTTTTTGGAGTTGGTTTTAATTCACTTGAGTTTGAACTTAATTTTGTATAACTTTATTTGGCTTTTAACTTATTATTAATATATTATGCTTTCAAACTTTATTGATTTTTATTACATTTTGTAATTATATTGTCTTGATATCAAACCCGTGTATTACACGGGTTATTAACCTAGTACTAATATAAATACTTATTTCGAAAAAGTAATTAATGACTAGTCACATAGTAAAATGATAGCTCTTTTCATGACCTAACTTATATGATATTTTCAACATATATGCCATTTGTTACATTTTGCAATTTATAAATATAGTTCTTAAAACCAATGTTTTGAAACCCGGACCGGACCGGCCGGTCGGACCGGGAACCGGTGGTCTGACTGGTCCGGTTACATGTGTTGAACCGTTTTTGCAGCGAACCGGTGGTCGGACCGGTTGAACCGGCGGTCGGACCGGAAACCGGGTGGTCGGACCGGTTGAACCGCTTGACTATTTTTTTTTTTAATCTTTTTTAAGTCTCTTGGCTTCTTATTTCGTAGGTAATTGTTAGTTTAAAATTATTGGAATTGACTTGTTGGTGGTTTTTGAAAGGATTAAAAGCTATTTAAACTGATATATTTTTATAATATTTATGACGTCGTCCGGTTCTTAAATCCGGTCCGACCGGTCGGACCGGTCCGACCAGTAGATCGGTAAGGAGACCGGTTCGACGTCCGGTCCGGTTCTGAAAACATTGCTTAAAACTATAAATAACAACTAACTTACTCATTAGTTCCTAGAAATGAGACTAATTTATGGTTCTTTGCAAAATTATTTGTTTATACAAACTACTAAAAATAACCCTAAGTTGGTCGGTGAGGTATCAATTATTTTTATATTTTCATAATTAAATCAACTACTTGATGTGTTCTGAAAATATATAATTTTCTGTTTTGAATTGCTTCTGGAACATACAAGTAGAGATGCACAAAAAAAACCGGTTTGAAAAACCAAACCGGTTTCAAACCGAAAACCGAACCGGTCGTGAACCGGTTTATACCAAACCGGTTTCAAACTGGTTCAAACCGCCGGTTTAAAACCGGTTTGAAACCTATACATTTAAACCGGTTTGAAACCGGTTTAACCCGAACCGAACCGATTAAAAACTGGTTTCAAACCGTTTTTTAAACCGGTCAAACCGGTTTCAAACCGGTCAAACCCGGTCAACGGACGATCTCAAACCGGTTTCAAACCGGTCCGGTTTGAACTCAAACCGGTTTTGACTTTTTGTTGACCAAACCGGTTCGGGCCGGTTCGAAACCGGTTCGGTTCAAAAACCGCCTTTTGTGCACCTCTACATACAAGAACTAAAAGTAAAAATTTGCCCAATTAGTCACCAACATCATTACATAAAAACTTTCTTGTTAAACACATAATGAAATTTCGGTCCAGGCCTGTTAAGTGCAAAAGACTCAGGCCCGTGACCAATTAATTAAGGCTCATGGCCCAAGGCCCAAATAACAATGTGATACAAGGAAAACTATTTGTACCGAGGTGATAGACAAACGTTTGCTTACATGTTGGAAAAGAGAATCAAACCTAATATTGTTTTTACAAATGGGCCAGGTCAAGATACCCATGGGCCTACAGTTTGGTCTCTCTATAGAGCTGGCCTATTTCCTTTTATGCACGTTCCAAAATCAACTAACAAGAATGTTTATACTTCTAGAAGGTTAATATAAAAAGAAGAAAATAACAAAGTATTTTCTCATTTCTATAAAAAAAAAACTCTTTTAACAGAATTTTAACATATAAAGTCATTACACATGTCAAAAACATATGAAAAAGTCCATCAATCTAATTTTATTAAACATCTACTTGTTAAAACACATTTAAAATAATAATAATAATAATGACTTGTTATTTTTTAAATTTGTCAAATTAAGAGAAGATGTTTGGGATTGCTTATTTAACTTCAAAAGTGTTTTTTTTTGTCAAAAGTGTTTATTGATTTATGAGTTTTTCAAAAGTAGTTTTTAAAAAAGTTTTTGGATTAACTTTTGTGGTGGGAAAAGCCAATAAGTCAATAATTTATTTTTAAAAAGTGTTTGGCTTAACTTATTTTTGTAAAATGACGAAAAATGACATTCTTTTATATTTACATATACTATTATATTTATTGTAGGGTAAAGAGTAGATAGATTGGTAACTTTATGTTCAAAAAGTCATAAAGAGTTTTAAAAAGTCAGGATTTATGACTTTTGGAAAACAACCTTTTAATACTTATTAAAAAGCCAAAATAAAAAGGACTTTCATACATGCCAAACACTTTTTTAACTTATTGCCTTTTTAAAAAATCCAATAAGTCATTTTCAAACTTAATCACAAACACCCCCTAAGACTACATAATTTAATTAACAAAAGGGTTGAATGTCACTTCATTAAAATTAACGAATCACTATTATAAATAAGTTTCACAAGTATATACATTCTAGACTCGTTATTCTTTAAATTTGTCAAAATTTTGAGATAACGGGTCAAGCAACTCCAACTATAACGATTGAATTATTATTATTATTGGGATATCGTGCACCGGTTTTAACATTTAAAACATAACTTATAAAATCAGTTTTACAATGGCGGAAGCGTATACAAAAACACACGATAATAAAGATCCGATCTTTTCCGACAGTGATCCGATTACACAGCGTTTAGAAAATAATAATAATTAAATAAATACAAGGGTCGGCTTAATTATTTCGGGGGCCTAAGGCGAAGTAAATTTCTAAGGCATTCATCAATTGTTCAATGCTATAAACAGTGGGTGATCTATGATATTTTGTGAGTTGAGCAAAAAACGATTCGTTAAAGTAAGATTGGACTATGCGTATATGAAAAACATTTGGGCTCAAAATCTTTTTGTTAAAGTAGGATTGGATATTTTTAGACTCAAAACAAAAAACTTAGATTAAACTATATATATAATAATATATTATATTTTTAATTTAGAGGCCACTGTAATTTGGGGGCCCTAGACACAGGCCTAAAAATCCACAATATAGAGCCACCCATGATAAACACAACCGTAAGGTGTTTAGGGTTTATACCTTTGACAAATAACCAGGTTGTAACACTCGGGTACAAAGAACGTCACGCTAGATGACAACACGTGAACTCGTCACATGAAACACTCCTACTCGTGAAACTGTTTTCGACCCGTTTCCGGTTCGGCTCGCGGAGAAGGGACACAGCGACGGGGTGACCGACTTCGGTGGGATGTGCTACTCGTGGCAGCGGCGATGATGGCGGCTGTCCATGGTGGTGGTGGTTGGTCGGAAAACGAGAGGGAGGGGGGCCGGTTCTTGATCGCAAGAAGGAAGGGAGGAGGAGGCCAAAAACCATATTAGGGTTTTGACATTATGCATGTATATATAATCCCAATATTTACATCTTAATCCCTATGTAATTAACATTTAATTACTAAATGATTAACACTTAATCAGTCTTAGTCCTTGCAGTTTACAATTACACAAATTATAAACAAAAACTTGCATATACCGAACAATTTATATTTAACCATTAAATATAAAAGGACCCGTGATTGAATGCATATTAATTAATATCAATTGAATTTATGTTAAAAAGTTGCATTTGCTACAACTAGAATTCGTAAAAAATGTTGCACTTATTGTAAAAACAGTTGCATTTTTTTCTATTAGAAAGATAATGATTGTTACATTAAGTTTAGAAAAATGTTATATCTCTGTAAATAAACTATAATAAATGTTGCATTTGAGTATAGAAAAAGTTGCATTTTATTGTAGAAAATGTTGTACTTTTATAACTAAATAAAATAAAAGTTGCATTTGAAAGTACACAAAGTTATACTAAAAATGTTGAATTTGAAAAATAAATGCAACACTTTAAAAGTTAGACCTTGAAAAATTATATTAGGTTAAATTCAACTGCTTCTAATGCAGCCCAACCCCCAATAAAATGTTACATTAGACCTAAGGGTGAAGTGGGCACCAAATCCGTTTACCCATTACTCACCAAAAACACCCTACTCATTTTACTATTTACTCACCAACATTTAAAAAAAAATAAACATTTAAATAAAAAAACATACTTTTTATTAATTAAAAATACATAAGATAACTAAAAATAATAAAATATAAAAAAATTTGCAAATTAAAAAAAAAACCCGATAAATTAAACCAAGAATGCTAGAATCAGATGAAGACATTTTGTTAAAGTTTTTTTGAGTTTTATAAAAATATATGGGTGGAAAAGAGTAATTTGTTTTAAAGAGAAAAGTGATATATATATATATAGGGTTGGGTTCCAGAGAAAACCAATAGTTAGGCGAAAACCGAGAAAACCACTAAAAAACCAATTTTAACCAATAATAAAATAATATTTATTTTTTAGTTTTTTTTATTTTTATTTTTTTATAAGAGTATCAATGTAATATTACAATTTTTTACCAAAAAACTATTTAAATATTGGCTTACATATACGTAACCCATAGTGTTACGTATACGTAAACAGAAAATAAAAAAAATATATAAAAAATTGTGGTTACGTATACGTAACCTATAGTATTACTCATTATTTTAGTGGTTTTCGCCTAACTTTGTGGTTTTCTCTTGATCTCTCCCTTTTATATATATATATATATATAGGGAGAGGTTAATTACAAAACAATAAAAACTTGCAAGAACAAAAAGAACTAGTTACATCCATTAGATGACTTAATCAATGGTTTAAAATCACCAATAGCATTTTAGTAATTACTTAGAATATTTAATGAGACTAATTAATAGCACAGGGGTAATACAGGAACTTAACATGTACTTTTGAAATTAGTTCCTAATTTATCTCATTCATCTCTCCTTAATTTATAATAACTCCTATTCTCCTTTCAAATTTATAATAACTCTCATTCTTCTTCTAAATATTTAGATTTTTCTATTAATTTATAATGACTCTCATTCTCCTTTTTTTAATTTCCAAATATTTAGCTTTTTCTTATCATTAGATTTTGTAAGCAATGTTCGTTCATTATAAATTGCTTTTTTTTAGATCAAACTTGATATTGATAATTTGAATTCTGACGAGTCCATATCATTTTGAATTTTTTCTTAATTTAATTTGGTTGATATTAATTTTTGCTTGATAAACTATTATATGGTATTTATTAATTTTACGGAAGTTTGTAGCTTTATTGAGTTTCTTTCTATATTTAAAGTTTGAACCTACGCATAAGGAATTTTAATTACACGTGTATATTTTAAGTTTGGACCTACATATAGCAAATTTGAACCTACACATATGATGTATCAACCTACACATATTGTTTTAACCTACACACTCGTGTATTATGTTGTTATATTGCTAGTGTGTTATGAATTGAGTGTAGATGATTTTCCTACACGATCTAATGTATTATACTGTTCTTGTTTTGTAATTTTCATTACAATGTGTATGTATTTATGAAGTTTGTGTAGATGGTTTTTGTTCGTATATGGATTATTATGTTGTTGTTCACCTACACATAAGATAAATATTGAGTACATTAAAAAAAATTCATTTTCAACAAACTTTTGTATAAGTATGTGTATGTGTAGGTAACAACACATGCGCATATGTAGGTAGATACAATTTGATATGTGTACGGGTAATATTTGTTTCAACTAATTAATTAAAAACAATTGAGAAAAACTAATTAAATGTAGATGAGAGAGAAAGTAATTAATTAGAGGGAATGATAAATTAAATAATTGAAAAGAGAAACTTATTCATGTTTACCATTATAGCCTTTTGATTTAATTTAATTTTAGAATTAATTACACCGATACTCCATGTGGTTTGGCCAAATTACGGTTTTCATCCCTAGGAATCAAAAATTACAAGGATGGTCCAAAATAGTTTGATTTTGTTGCGCCCATGGTCCCTAGAGTGGATGGGGGTTAACTTTTTCAGTTAATTTTTTATAAATGACCAAAATATCCTTATTTAAAAAATACAAAAACACGTCTCCTCCCCTCACCACCGCCGCCGCCGCCGCCCTTGAGCTCACAACCCCCACCCCACCTATTCTTCTTCAACGGCATCCTCCACTTCCACCGACACCGCCGTCTCCGTCCGGCAACCGCCACCAACACCGTTGTCGCCGTCCCTTCTTCATCGCAGTGAAATCGTTTCCGGCGAGAACCCTACGGCGACCACTTATCTCCCCTTTCTGATCACCATTCCTCACATCTGCCCCCTTTCTCCACCCCCCCTCTCTCTAAACAAAACAGACGGCCACCATCTCCATCTGCCCCTTTCTCCACCTGTAAATCCGACGAATTCGTTTTCTCGGTGGTGACCAACAGATCTAAAAAATGAGTGTTGCTATGGAGGAATTTTACAGTGGTGGTGGTTAAGACAAAGGAGGACGGATTTTGTGTATCCGATTGGCTATGTGTGTTCCAGTTTGCCCTAGCTATGGAAAAGGGGGAATATGCACTCTCCTCCTCCGCCACGTCACCGCCGAGCCGACTCAAGACAAGCAACACCTCCTCCCTTTTCTTCCCCTCCCGACAATTACACCATCGATAATGGTGGCCCACCGGCAACGATTCAGGCGACTAGTTTCTTTCTCCGACGACAGATTTCCTTGCCATCACACCCATCGGCTTCATCTTCTTCCACCGCATACACCCCCGTTTGTCTCCTCCCCTGCAACCACCACCAAAACCTGCACTCGTAACAGATCTGTTTAATCGCCACCACTATTGCTGGTCAAAACCACTGTCGCTTTTTCTGTTTGATTTCAAGAAACACACCCCAACGAAATTAATTTCAAGAAGAATGCAAAAGCAATTGCACAGTGGTGGGACGGTGGAGGAAGACGGCGGCGACATAGGAGGAAGTCGGTGGTGGGACGGTGGAGGAAGGCGGCGACGGTGGTGGCAGCCATGGTGGTGATGGTGGCAGCCACCATCGGTGCAGCTAGGGAAAACTGGAACACACTTAGGGTTTTTACCTTTTTTAAAGGGGTGGAGATTTTTTTTAATTTATTTATGTTTTTATTATTATTTTTTTTAAAGAGGGGTATTTTGGTCTTTTCACAGTCACTTAACTGAAAAAGTTAACCCCCATCCACTCTAGGGACCATGGGCGCAACAAAATCAAACTATTTTGGATCATCCTTGTAATTTTTGATTCCTAGGGACGAAAACCGTAATTTGGCCAAACCACAGGGACTATCGGTGTAATTAATTCTTAATTTTATTAAGATTGAATGAAAATGAGTGGTTGAGATTAGTTCCCTATGTTCTCGCAATAAATCTTGTTCTGAATTGAACCCCCCTATATATATATAACCGGGTTGCATTAGATTCATTTTCTTGGAATGTTATACCAAGTCAAGAATAAAATTGATAATCAAAACACACACACAATTTAAGTGAATCTGGTATTACTTAGATATAACAATCCTCATACATAAATACTAATCATGGCTATGCATTTATAAGGTCATTCACATCAAGAAAATAATTAAACCCTAATACAACATTTAAGCCATTTAACAACTTTTAATGAAATTCCACAAATCCATATGGATCGGCCTTCCCTCACCTACTCATGATGGCCCGATAGGGCCGGAAATTACCAATAGACGAACGATGTAGATATAAAACTAGGTTTAGTGAGTGTGTGAGTTCATCATTAGAAAAAAAACACTATGACTCAACGGTGTAAAAGACGACCAGAAAATCATCAATCCGGTAAGTCTAACCTCGCGAATATGATTTTTCGGCAATCGATGGCTAAGGTTTGGGGGGAGGGGCGTGTTTCTTTTTAAACTACTACTAGTTTAGATCCTGAGTCTACACACGGGGGTGAAAACTGAAAAATATCGATATATAATTTTTTTAAATCTTTATGTATATATTTAAAGGTGTAAAAATATATTACATAAAATAAAGATAGAAACAAACTCAAATTATGTAAAAATTAATATATAATTGAGTTTCAAAAATACATTAATTACTATTTAATGTAATTTAACTTTCATTTACTATTTTATTGAAATAAAAGTTACATAATTAAATTTCAAAGTTAATTTAAAATAAATGTGTTTAATTAGTATAATTAATTTTTTCTTTAAATATATATTATTATTAAAAGATAGAAGTGCATTAAATAAAAGAGAAAAACGAAAAAAAATGGTGAGAATGAATATAGAGGCGACACGTTACAGTAAAAACCTTTATTTATTATATAGTATAAATTTTGTATTCTTACATACAGGTAGTAAACCAGTTAAAAAGAAAATTAACGAGCGGTTAGTGTCAAGGATCAAATGTAAATGTGTTAGATTTGAATAAACCCGAAACTTGTAATTTACCATTATTTAAACATACCTAAACCATCAGTGTAATAAATTCTTATTACTATAAAGGTAAATACAATTTCTTTAATATGAAGAGTGCAGATTTTTCAATCGTCATAAAAATCCTGACCAGAAAAACCACCCATCATTGCTAGCTGCATGTTTTCCGATGGCTTCCAGTGTCGCTTCCTTTGATTTATAAACCAGTTATTGATTTGTTTTTGATCTAGTCCTGTTGACTCCGCCAATAATATTTTATCAACTTCCTACATTTCATTATTATTTTTATTTTCAAAACGTAAGTTCAAAAAATGCTGAAATAAATCAATAATAATAATAAAAATGTAAATGAAATGAGCTTACAGTAGGATAAGGCCATTGGTAATGAGAATCCCACCATTGAAGCAAAGCTTTCCTTGCTTCTATTGGTAGCTTTCCTTTCTTCTTCTTCTTAGAAAATTCATGTTTAAGGGAACTCATATGACCCCCAAATTTCCTCAATAGTCTATCTTTTAGTCCCTGCTCTTCCATGTTCATTTCATTCTCATCACCTCCATTCATTTCTAACTCCACTTCTTCTTCTGATGATCCATTAATTATAAGCTTGTATCATAAAAATAACACCAATAAATTTATATATAAACCTAAATTTCACATATACATGTTAGAGATTATAAAACAAGCAATTTTCGAACATATATTTTCACTCTCAACTAGCTTTTTCTTTCAAACCAAGGATGTCTCGGAGCCCAAGCTGGCATCGGCGGGCATAGGGCTGTCCAAAATGCTCGACGCTCAAAACTCGCTCGAACTCGTTCGAAAAATGCTCGTAAATATGCTCGTTCGGATTCTGCTCGGTTTGTAAACGAGCCGATCGGCTCGGTTCGGTTTGTAAACGAACCGAGCACGAGTAAAGGTACTATCGCTCGTTGCTCGTTCGGTTTGGCTCGAATTAATATATATATATATATATATATATATATAATTAATAAATTAATATTTTATACATTTATAAATAACTTTTTTGCCCCAATCCAACATGGAACTTTCTATAGTGAGTGAAAAGTAGCCCAACTTAAAATCTAAATTTTTTTAGTAATTACGTTATTTTACTACTTCACCATCAGAGCCCTCTAATCAATTCAAGTCTCAAATCATCTCTGCCTAAAATACCTAACCCTAATCGGGCGCCGCCTTCACAGGCGGCCTTTGCAACTATGCGATTCAATTCTTAAATCGTCTCTCCCTCTTGGTCAGACAATCAACCTTTGTGGCTCACGATTAACGACGCCGAGCGACGAGCATCTTTTGCGGCTCTGCAATTCAAAGGGCACACTAGACAGTAGTGTTGTCCAAATCGCTCGCCGCTCGCTCGAATTTTGCTCGGAAAATTAATGCTTGGATAATGCTCGTTCCATTTTCCGTTCGGTTGTAAACGAGCCGATCGGCTCGATTCGGTTTGTAAACAATCCGAGCACGAGCAAAGGTCCGCTCTGTTCGGTTCGGTTTGTGAACAGCCCTAGGCGGGCGCTTGGGACATATTTTTGCAGAGGGCCCAAATTTTTAAATTTTTTTTTATCTATATATATATATATATATATTTTTAAATTAGAACCAAAATAAGTAGATGAAAATTTTGTTGAGATGCCCATAAATAAAAACACCAAAAAATATTTAAATATAAACTTATTATCAAACTATTTAACTATTATCATACTCATTTAAACCAATAACTTAATTTTGTTGAGACTTAATGGATTGACAATAATTGTTATCGATGTATTATATAGTATCAATTGTGAAGAATTGATCAACAACGTTGCTTCTAAAAATGCTAGGAGAGTCCATGTTTGAAACAAATATCAATTTCCAACTAATTAACTACCCAACACAAAATTAGATAGTTAAATGATACGCAAACATAATATACAATTTTGTTACTCATCTAAAGAATTGTGTGGGGTGGGGGTTCGGACCTAGTGATGATAAGAGGGGAGTCACATAATCAAGAGAATGTAGGTTATACCACTGGCTTGGTCCAGTGGTTAAAGGCGATGAAGGACGAACTTGCCCACGCAGGTTCGATCCCGAGCCAACCCGGGTTTTAGTCCGGAGTGCGTTCGGACCTAGTGATGATAAGAGGGGAGTCACACAATCAAGAGAATGTAGGTTATACCACTGGCTTGGTCCAGTGGTTAAAGGCGATGAAGGACGAACTTGCCCACGCAGGTTCGATCTCGAGCCAACCCGGGTTTTAGTCCGGAGTGCGTTACGCTAGCGGGTCTTGGCCCGTGTAGTGGCGCAACGGCTGTCAAGTGGCAGCAGGCTCCATGGTTTCCCGGTGAATGCCTAGCCTCTCGCTTTGAACCCGCGGGCCCGGTTTAGACAACGTAGTGGTCAGGTTGGAGGGGTGACAGGGTCTCCGACTTGTCGGAGATGCGACTGCCACTCATATTGAAAGTCGCCGTTCAAAAAAAAAAGAGAATGTAGGTTCAAACTTCAAACCTTGTCTAAAACAGGAAAAAAAAATTCTAAAAAATTGTACTTTAAATCATTAAAAATTAAATATTGGTTAAGATGAAAGCAGTATTAGGGCTGGCAAATTTTAACACGGACGTGTTAACACGACACGACACGTAATTAACATGTCTCATGTTTGACATTAACAGGTTTCGTGTCTTAAACAGGTCGACACGTTAGAGATATGTTAAATTCGTGTCTTAACAGGTTAAAGACATGTTAACCTGTTAAGACCCGTTAGGAACATGTTAACACTTCACATCCTATTTTCATCTAGATTTTGGGCCGGTTCCATTAATTAAATTCGCATTTATTGGTTTTTGTTTTAAAAATATTTTGGGTTTATTATGTTAATGGATGTTATGATTGGATTTTTTAAAATTTTATTAAGTTTTGACATTTTTTTCTTTTATTACATATGTTATATTTATTCTCTTTTAAATAGGTTTCTAAACAGGTCCCTTAACATGTGACATGTTTCTAAACAGGTCGTGTTCGTGTTGAACACAATAGATTTTCGTGTCTTATCGTGTCGTGTCTGACTAGTTATCCTAGCCTTTGGAGTATGAAGATCATAATTATAGTTGTACAGGACAAATGCTCGTTAGGTCATATCAGTGTCCGTAAACTAAGACTGGCTGACCGACAGACATGTATGGCCCACCATCAAATCAAACTGTCCCCCAAACACACCCCCTCCCTCCACCCAAACCTACAATATCTTGCAACATTTACTCACCACACCAAGTGACAAGACTTTGATTAATATATTTTTTTAATTTTTATTTTATAACTTTTAATATAAAATGTTTTATAATTTGCGATGTGTTCGATTTCAACCATATTTTGATTGATATAAATTTTATAAAATATAAAATTTAGTTGGTCGGTATATTTAATATTGCACCGTTTTTTTATAAATTTGTGACAAAAAGTAAATAAATATTTTTTTATAGAACAATTTATATTAAATATTATTAAAAAAAAACCAAAATATATTAATTAAAACCCCAAACAATAATTTGTTGTAAAGAATCAGACGACAGTTGATGTAAGTTATATATATGTTTAATATTTGCATGCAAATGTAGAATAGCACGAGCAGAATGAGGGCCCAGCAACTGCCGAATAGACCGGGAGTGACTTTGACAAGTGAACAAATTAAATGACTGACTCTGCCAACCCAAGGGTTCTTTTGTGAAAGCTGCAAAACAGCATGCAGCGAAAAACACGGGAGTCCATGTGAAAAAACCCCACACATCTCATGGGGGATTATTCTTCAGGTTTGCTTCTTTTATATTATATGTTTTGTGTTTTTTATTTTCAGAAAAAAAGTTAAATAAATAATATAATAGTAATGATAATCATGGTGAATTAATTTTAGTGATTTACAAATATATAAATTAATTTTAGTGGTTCACAAATAACCACTTATTAGAGCCTCTTAATATATATTTAATACCTTAAATAAAAAATATATAAATAAAAGGGTCGTTTTGTTAAACTCGGCTCGGTTCGAGTTTTTGAGGAGTCAATATTGAGTAGTTGACGAGCGGCTGAGCTCGGCTTGTTTACACCCCTAGGCCCTAGGCGTAACATGAGCTTTGTAATGATATTACTAAATGATTATATAATTTTAATTGGGTTTAATTTGTGAATTTCTTATGTAACTGAAATAATTGTAATGCAACTTTTATACGTATATTCAAGTGTTTAGAGCTAGTCGATCCCACTCGAGGTTCCACCATGATTGAGTTTAACGGGTTGCAATTATGGTTTTATTATATTTGGTAATGTCTTGGCTAGCAAGTTAGAGTTAGTCTATATAAACCATTTTATGGTTAGGCGTTATGTATTCAGTTTTTTGTGAGATGTGTGCGACTTTTTCACCAAATCTTTTGTTTGTGTTTATCGATTCAATCTTTGACAACTATATGACTTACATATAATAAACAACTAAAGTGCAATAAAAGAAGACAACGCACACGAGGCCAGCGAAAATAATCTTCTCATAACTGAAAGTTAACTAGCTTGTACTAAGAAGGATATATAATAATAGTTGCTAACTCTTAAAAATGTCTGTCCAAAACAAGTTTTTAATTTGAAGTAAATCTGAATCACTTTCCTTATTATAATAGCTTTGAGCATCAAAGGCTGCTAAAAAAAGTTTAGACTAATTGCATGATGAGCACTTCATTTGGACATGGAGACAATCAGTAGAATATTACTATCATATATGTTAAATAAAAAATGGATAGAATTAAGCCACTAAAGAGAGCTCAAAAGGCAAATTTAAGTTTGAAATAGCCGGTATACTAGGTTTAATTTGCTATTACCATTTGTGAGATCAATAGAATCCAGATGAACAAGGAATAGGAACAGCAACTAGTGCATAAAACCTTAACATGGGCTTCTTTTGGAATGTTTTCTCATGCTTCACAAACAGGACCACATGATACCAGAATCAACTTATCTAGTACCTTGAGATTACATAACTTATTATTTGTACTTAAATTCTCAGGTTAGCTTCTATTCATGAACATTTTATATAAATTATTCATGTTATACTCTACACAAGGTATCCTTATTTGTTTTTTTAATATCCAATTGACTTAAAAGTGTTACTTTAACCTAAACAAACATACTTTTAGACGATTTCAAATACATATTATACACACATGCATTATATTTCCAATAAAACATGATATTTATTTATTGTTTTTAGAAATAAGCGGTTTGGAAGAAACAACTTTGGAATAAGTAACTTCAAACTGTTTAATCAAAATACATTGTTTCCCTAGCTTGTAAGATCATTGGTTTGGATAAACAAAATCCCAAATGAAATAAGCAAAGAATTAAACAGTTTAAATAGCCTTCCTAATAAACCATGCCCTCTTAGAATCAACTAAATAAACATAACCCTAGTTTGAAAATCAACTTATGAAAATTTATCTAGTATAGTAGTATGTCTTTGTATTGAGGTTCATGTCCTCTTAGAATACTTTTATAGCTTCGTCAAAAGGTAATATACATTTCTTTCTCAAAAACACGAAAACATAAATATATTTGTAACTATCAGGACCATGATGGAGGATCAAACAAAAAGTGAGTTTTCCCTAAGTAGCCTAAAAATAACTTTTAAAAACTCAATATCCGGCTCAAACGAACTCCAATTAAACTCATTTCAACGGCGATGGAACAGACTAGTCAAGATTTGCTATCTTAGCTTTTAGGGTTTAACATTTAGGGTTTAGTTTTTTAGATTTTAGCTTTAAGGTTTAGCTTTAGGGTTTAGAGTTTACTTTTTAGGGTTTAGTTTTTACAGAATAGCTTTATGTTTTATCATTTTTAGCTTTAGGGTTTAGGGTTCGACAAGTCAGTTCCAACGCCGCTAGAATGAGTATAATCAGAGTTCGTTTGAGCCGGATATTAAGTTTTTAAAATAATTCTTAGACTAGTAGACAAAATTCCCTTTTTAGGGGATGCTCCCTCCTAGAACATAAACCTCAATAAAACTCAGAATGCATATTGTTCTTTAATGGTTTAGCAGAAAGCAAACTGAAACATAATGTTTTAGTATTCCTCACCACATCAACATCTAATAAAATATATAATTTCCAAATAACAGGCACATGACAGACTAACACAATGCATGGAATTGCAAATATATAAACTTATGACTAATTAAGAACTAACATAATAACATACCTCTTAAGAAAGCCAAGTTACTTTCTTGTATATTTGTCATGAATTACTTATCAATATAACATGAAGTCACACACACATATATTCCTAAAAACTTCAATGCATATGCCCTGCCCATATAGTATAATCTGAATTGAAGCACATCTAAATTGAGGCAAATATAAAATTTTAGAAAAAAAAAGGTACATAGTTAAGAGTTTTCCACTCATAAGTAAGCAGCATTAGGCTAATATGATCCATGTCATGATGCTATAATGCACATAACAGAACAATCACCACACGAAGATCATCGGTGACAACTTATAATGCAACAAAGTTCAGAGGGGGCGTGAAGGATTTAGACGAAGTACGCACCTTTACATAGATTGCTAAGCTGTTTTTCAATATTGTTGAGGAAAACAGTAGCTTCATCAAAAGGCCTCGCTAAATCGGACTTAAATTTCACTAATACCTCGATGTAAGTCTCCTACACAGTCAAGTACAATTACGCGACGTTAGTGGTGGAATCATAACCTCTCTGTCAAACTCCAACGGCAGGCATACATTTGTTTTTACATCTAGAGTTTCCTTCCAAAAAAATACATGTTTTCCTCCTAAAAAGTATCAGGAAATTAAAATTTTAAACATATAGCTCAAAATTAAGTATTTCCATCTCAAAATATCACAATTTTTTCTATAAAAAAAATCATGTTTTCTTCTATGGAAATATCACATTTTTCTCTATTAAAATCACATAGCAAATTTGTTCCTTTTACCTCTTGACCATCACTTGGTACGGCATATAAAGAATTTGTAACTTAATGCATGATTTTTTTATTCTTCTTTGTGTTAAAATATAAGAACGACGATTACAATAAAGTGACAGATTAACGGACACCAAGCTGCACCGCATGATTATATTGATAAAAACTAAAAATATTAACAGTATGCAAGGTAGAGAGAGATATACGAACCATGAAGTCGTCAAGCTCAGGATCCGTTCCTAAGCAAGCAGAAACGACAGCGTTTCGCATACAAACACCACGGATTTCTTTAAAACAACATGCTACTTCCGGTGGCGCACCTAACTGTAAAATAAAATACAAAAAAACAATTTCAAGAATTTAGATTAATTAAGTTGACGGACACAAACAATTTGAAATCCAATAACCTTTCGACAATCGATGAAAGCATCAAGCAACTTGGGATACAAAGGATGAGAAGCAATTTTGGCTTTGATTGTATCATCATCACAAGCATCAACAAGATGATCTTCACGTTGTTGGTTGCTTCTACGTCTCGGAAGAAGATATTGATCTGACGTGGCCGCCACGGAAACTGCTTCGGTTGTGATGGAAGCAGCAGCCGCCGGTAATGATCCGTAGAACTTCCCAACGGAGGTGGAGAGATCGGCGTGGTACTCCGGCAGGGAAAATGATTCCGGAGGAGTGTAATCGAACATGGAATGGAAGCCGTACATCTGTTCCATGATCGAATGGTTTGGTGGTGTTGTTGTTGCAGAAGAACAGTTAGGGTTCTGCTAATTTGGAGGATGCTTTTGGATTTAGTGGAGAGAGGATTAAGGTGAAAAGGTGTGTCGATTGTACAGTGTCGTCTACAGTTAAAACCACCCTTTATTCTACCATAAAACCATGAATGTTAATCTATACACGCCATGTTGCATGTAATAATATATACAAAATGTCGAATACAATGGAGTTTTGGTGTCAAAAGCCTAAATTTCAAACAGTTCAATTACATGAAAAAGGTATTATACTCAAAACACTTCATTCATTATCTAAGTGTCACAACCTTTCACTAAAAAGAATAATAATTTGTTTAATTCTCATACTTAGATAACATTTTCTTATGACAACATCAAGAAATAAATGTTGTAGGAAACAAATATTAATAATTTGTCCAACACAAACATGATAAAAAAGATATTAACATATGAATACACTTATAACGTGAAATTTAATAATTCATATGACAATAATTTGCGTATGTATACAAAACTAACGACTTCCATTGACGGTCGTATTCATCGAAATCCGTCCGTGATACTTCGTCAAAAAATGTTTTTCCGACGGATTTGCGACGAGAATTACCAAGAGGTCACCGACGGGAAGATTAGCGACAAATTACAGACATATTATGATGATGTTACCATGATAGTTTCACCAATGGATTACCGACAACAATTCACCGACGAACACTAATAAATTTTATTTTAACTTTTAAATTTTTTTGTTTTTTAAAATATTATGTTATTTATTTTTTTAGAAATGTAAGTAAACGTAAAAATAGATAAAGAAAAAAAAATGTATGTTAAGCTAAATAAATTTCTAATTATATATCTATCATATATAATAAACAAGTAAAACATTGTGTCACTTATCAGCACCACGTTTCACCTCAGCTTTTGGATCCACCAAAAACCATATGGACATAAAACGGGTTAACACGCGGGTCGAGAAGCGGGTTAAAAACCACCCGAATTAATACCCTGTAAAAACCTTTTAAACTCGGTCAGACCTTTATCGCATCACTTCCCTTTCAAAACAAAACCCCAATCGTCTTCCTAATCGAATCTCTACCTCTTTCATCTTCAACAACCGAACTTCAAAATCAAATCAAGAATCGGTATGTAATCTATACTCTTCATCGATCTTACCTTTACGCATCGATCACTTTTTATGAAATTATTATGTTTAATCTCATTGAATCTGGAGATTTTATGAATCACTTTTCAACTTACTGAAAATTCTTACCTTTACATGATCAAAATACCACCGTAAAGTTTTCAAAAAATGGTAAGACTTTTAATAGGGCTAACGCTCCGTCCAGCAGATACATTTATTGATCAGTTTTTTTTTCTAATTATTATGTCTAATTTCATTGAATCTGGAGATTTTTTAATCTATTTTCAAATTTGTTAAGTTGTGATCTTTAGAAAATTTAAGTTTTTGATGATAATCATGTCGAATCGATCTTACATTCTTATTGTATTTTGACCTTTAATCCACTAAAATTTGTGTTTTTTGATAGCCCTACACCTTTTAAAGTTACAGTTATAGATTAATTTATGTTAAAATTGAATCCTGTGTATTATCAATCTTTTATGAATCAGTTTTTATTTTCATTGTATCAGGGTTATACTAAATATGCATCCGTCATTCTTCAAATTTGTAAAGGACCCGACAACCCCATATTTGGTAATTTTCTCATTCAAATCTGTTTATTTATTATTTTTCAAAAAAATGTGTTAACACAGAATTTTTTTTAATAAAGCCATTGCCTCAAGTTTTAATCCACCAATTATTGACTCATTATACATGTTACACAATTACATCAACAAACTATTTATTATTTAAATTTACAATTACACCAAAAAAAACATGAATGTAATTATTTAACATTTTAAAATGTATAATTTACTAAAATAATTACCAACAATCCAATATAGTCAAACTTTGATTGAAAATTAATCATTACCGTTTTTTAAAAAGAATTGAAGATTATGATGTAAAAAGGAAAACTTTAACAATTAAATGACTAATTTATTTGTTAAAGTGAATATTTTTCTAATCTATTTATATTAGGAAATAAATATTAGTTATATACGGTATACCTTTACGAATTATATTAGTCATTTGAATTTTATCAATCAATAGTTAATACTTTTTTTTGATTTGAAATTACTAAAAATAAGTCTCATGATTGAGATTTTTTTATATTATTACAAAAATGTAAGTATTGATTACTATCATTTAGAGAAGCATCCATCTGGTTGTCAATTAAAATCATTTTTCATATTTACATCAAATTTAAAATGTCAGTTACCTATTACCAAAATTTAAAAATTTACAATTTAACAAAAGATCATGTAAAAAAGTATTCCTTGGTTAATTATTCAAAATTTGTGAACGATTTCAAAAATTAAAGTTTCACTATTGGTGTAAGAGACATATTAAAATCTCAAATTTGAAAAGTACATTAATTTGATAAAGATTTCAAATTTAATTACAATTTAACAAAAGACCATGTAAAAAATGCAACCTTGGTTAATTATTCAAAATTTGTGAACGATTTTAAAAATTAAAGTTTCACTATTGATGTAACATACATTTTACATTTAACATTTCGTAACTAAATTATTTATTTTAAAAAAGCTATACATTTTTTGATATGATGTTAATAAATTTAATAAACTAGTAATTTACCCGGCGCGATGCGGTCGTCGCGCGTTAGGACACGTTAAATGACATAAAAGATTAAAAGTAAAAGAAAAACCTTTAAACGTGTGTTGCAACGTGTTAAAACGTAAAAGCGCGTGTTGCAACTGAACACGACTCGTTTTTTAATAGATTAGGATCCACGTGTTAATGTGGTGACGTTGAACCGTGAAAGAAATTGACGTTGACAAGTTCATAAAATGTACGCCGATTCACGCCGCTTACTACGGCGTGGTTAACGGATTTTTTTTTAATGTATTCGGAATTTTTTAAATAATAAAAAGTAAAACCTTTAAACAAATCATAATTATATTTATTTAATTGTATGGTTACTTAAATGCAATGAAAACTTTTTAAAACATTTCAAAACTTTATGTTTTTAATTTTTATCAAAGCTAAATTACAGTTAATAAACTCGTTTGAGTTTTTTGATTGAGGAACATTACAAATTTTTTAAATTTATAAGAATGAATTTATCCTATATAATAAGCATGTAAAACTTTGTGCCACAAGTTAACACCACGTTTCACCTCAGCATTTTTCCCCCAAAACCATATGGAGCTTAAACGGGTCAACACATGGGTCTAAACGCGGGTTAAAAACCACCTGAATCAATACCCTATAAAAACCTTTTAAACCCGTTCAAACCTTTATCCCATCACTTCTCTTACAAAACAAAACCCTAATCGCAGTTCCTGATCGAAGCTCTCTCTCTTTCTCTTCCTTGGTTCTAGGTTAGAAAAACTTGTTTATTATATAGGATAAATTCATTCTTATAAATTTAAAAAAATTGTAATGTTCGTCAATCAAAAAACTCAAACGAGTTTATTAACTGTAATTTAGCTTTGATAAAAATTAAAAACATAAAGTTTTGAAATGTTTTAAAAAGTTTTCATAGCATTTACGTAACCATACAATTTTAAAAAAAGTCGAATGGTGTTACTGCGGTTATGATATTGCAATTAGGAAGATGCAATTTTCTGTTCAATTTGTCTCAATTTCCCCTTAAATCTTGACGAGTGTCAATCCCACAATGAACAATTCAATTTGTCCATGTATTTGTAGCTATACATTTGTAAATTGTAAATGTAACATTAATCGTATTTCATTATAATAAATGTATTTTAATTGCATCATTATCAATACCCTATAAAAGCCTTTTAAACCCGTTCAAACCTTTATCTCATCACTTCCCTTACAAAACAAAACCCTAATCGCAGTTCCTGATCGAAGCTCTCTCTCTTTCTCTTCCTTGGTTCTAGGTTAGAAAAACTTGTTTATTATATAGGATAAATTCATTCTTATAAATTTAAAAAATTTGTAATGTTCGTCAATCAAAAAACTCAAACGAGTTTACTAACTGTAATTTAGCTTTGATAAAAATTAAAAACATAAAGTTTTGAAATGTTTTAAAAAGTTTTCATTGCATTTAAGTAACCATACAATTTTAAAAAAAAAAGTCGAATGGTGTTACTGCGATTATGATATTGCAATTAGGAAGATGCAGTTTAAGAGAAAGAGAGAGAGCTTCGATCAGGTACTGTGATTAGGGTTTTGTTTTGTAAGGGAAGTGATGGGATAAATGTTTAAACGGGTTTAAAAGGCTTTTATAGGGTATTGATTCAGGTGGTTTTTAACCCGCGTTTAGACCCATGTGTTGACCCGTTTAAGCTCTATATGGTTTTGGGGGGAAAAAGCTGAGATAAAACGTGGTGTTAACATGTGGCACAAAGTTTTACTTGTTTATTATATAGTATATTTATTTAATTGTATGGTTACTTAAATGCAATGAAAACTTTTTAAAACATTTCAAAACTTTATGTTTTTAATTTTTATCAAAGCTAAATTACAGTTAATAAACTAGTTTAAGTTTTTTGATTGATGAACATTACAAATTTTTTAAATTTATAAGAATGAATTTATCCTATATAATAAACAAGTAAAACTTTGTGTCACATGTTAACACCACGTTTCACCTCAGCTTTTTTCCTCCAAAACCATATGGAGCTTAAACGGGTCAACACATGGGTCTAAACGCGGGTTAAAAACCACCTGAATCAATACCCTATTAAAGCCTTTTAAACCCGTTCAAACCTTTATCCCATCACTTCCCTTACAAAACAAAACCCTAATCGCAGTTCCTGATCGAAGCTCTCTCTCTTTCTCTTCCTTGGTTCTAGGTTAGAAAAACTTGTTTATTATATAGGATAAATTCATTCTTATAAATTTAAATAATTTGTAATGTTCGTCAATCAAAAAACTCAAACGAGTTTACTAACTGTAATTTAGCTTTGATAAAAATTAAAAACATAAAGTTTTGAAATGTTTTAAAAAGTTTTCATTGCATTTAAGTAACCATACAATTTAAAAAAAAAGTCGAATGGTGTTACTGCGATTATGATATTGCAATTAGGAAGATGCAGTTTAAGAGAAAAACAGAGAGAGCTTCGATCAGGAACTGTGATTAGGGTTTTGTTTTGTAAGGGAAGTGATGTGATAAAGGTTTAAACGGGTTTAAAAGGCTTTTATAGGGTATTGATTTGTAACATCCTAAAAATAATAAAACGAATAAATATAGCGAGACCGGTGATTTAGTTGGAATATTTAAACAAAAAGGGAGCAGGCCTAGGCCCGGCTTCAATGGGCCGAGGGAAGCCCATGCCCATAAGAGGCAAGGCAGCCCTCTTCCCTGCTCATTTCCCCAACTCACGCAGCTTTTAGAGAGAGAAAGGAGAGCTCGGGTCTAGAGAGAGAAAGTGACGGATCAACTCGGGAATTCAGGAGAACGTTGCTGCTATTCTCGTGATCATATCCTCTGAATCAGAAATCCAATCCAGGTAACGATTCGATCACATTATGAGTTTTTGTTCGTTTTGGGAGTTTTCGGGTTTTGGCTAAAAAGACAACGATTTTGCGGATGAAACTTGAAAGTGAGCTTAGGTATAGCATCTAGAATGAAAAACGAACGTTTTGATCAAAGAAAACTTAGATATCGACATGATCAGATTCGCATGCAGAACATTCGGATTTTTGGGGAAGGCGATGAGTGCAGACCCATCGAAACTACTTAGTTTCGATATGTGCAGACCCATCGAAACTACTTAGTTTCGATATATGCAGACCCAATCGAAACTACCATAGTTTCGATATGAGCCCCCGATCCAAAGCTAAGATAATACATAAGTTACTTATCGAAACTACCTATCGAAACTACCTATCGAAACTACTAAGTTTCGACAGAAACAACCTATCGAAACTACCAAGTTTCGATATTAGCTAATCAATCGAAACTACTATGTTCAAGCATAGTAATGTCTAGTGTCATCTAGGAGCACCATCTTATGTGTATGACTTTATTATACAGATCGTGAGTGACATTAGTGAAGCCCAGTAGCCAGCTTAGTGTATTACAGAAACTACTCATCAGGTGAGTTCTATGTGCCCCCTTCTATGTTATGTGCAAATGTTTTCAAATGTTTTGGGGCTGAGATGTATACACTAAGTGAATAAATGTTATGAATGTCAATGTGATCATATGTGTTATACAAGTATATATATATATATATACCTATACATGAAAGAGAAATTAGGAATAAAGAATGAAAAACATGATTATAAAGAATGAATGAAAGTATAACACAATATGAAAGAATGAAATCCTGCTTTATATCCATGTATATATTGCTTGTAAATAATGAAATGAACGAATGGCATAACATGTGAGAATGAAATCCTGCTTTATATCCATGTATATATTGCTTGCCAAGTACAGAAAATGTTATGGACGCTTCGATGATAACGGCTACTTCGGTAGACGGACGACCATGTGATTATTTTACAACCGGGACAAGTGCGTTCCTTCATCAGCTAGGACGTACGAATGCCATTAAAGGACGGTCGAAGCAATTGGCATATTATAGTAGAACGGTTGTATAAATAATAGTCGCATGGGAAACGGATGCCTTCTGGTAGACGGGCGAATTACGGCCTACGACGGTAGGACGGTTGTAAGTCATGACGGACGGACAAAGGTTGCCGGACGGTTGTAAGAATAAAATGACGGACGGCGCTTGTTGCCGGACGGTTGTAAGTATAGGTGGGCCATGACGATGGACCACGGCGATTGTCTTTGTGACATTCGTAAGCAAATGACGGGTTGATCACCCTTATATAGTATGACCCATGAAATTAAAGAAAGAAAGAAAAGAAAGAAAAGGGTGAATGCATATATATATATATGAAATCACAAAAATACAGAAAAGAAAGATGAAAGAAAGGCAAAAGTTATGAATACGTATTTATATGAATGACTATACAGTAATGCATACTTATAGAGTAAAGAAAAGAATGTTTATATCAAATCGCATTAAACTAGAACTCACCAGCGTTAGCTGACTTTTAGTATACATTTCAGGAAAAGGAAGAAAAGGTCGTGCGATGGCGTGAAGGTTACCCGGCACAAGACTGACATCCCACTTTTGTTTGTTAAGACAATGTTGTGTTTTTAATTGTTAAGACTTCCGCTGTTATGTAATGTAATTGAATGATGAAGGTTTTTAATTTAAGTTCAGTATTTATGGCTATGTTTATGAGTAAATCCAACAAGTGAGGTCACCCGGGAAAGGGGCCTTACAAGTTGGTATCAGAGCAATAGTTTGAGAGATTCGGACATCCCTAAATGTCTGGACTCAAACTGATTATGGGACCAATGCACGGATGTCAGTCTGGGTAACCAACGCCAACGCCAACGCCAGCACGGTAGTAAGTAATAAAGTTAATGCTCTTGCATAAGAATAGATACCATAACTTAGAACAAATAGATGTTAATGCCATGACTGATTTGAAGAGTTTTGAACCCGAAAAGCAATGTAAATTAGTAATCACAAACCGGTCACTGTAATTAATAATTTACCTTGCTCGTACTGTTCCAAACTATGATCTGAAGAAATGACATTGATATATTCCCTTTATAACTATCAGGAAATTAAGGATTATGGCTGGTGGAGGAAGAACGGGACGCCGAGGCGGTCGCACTGGCCGAGTAGGTAGACCTCCATTGAAACAAAGACAGGAAGAGGAAGAGAGTGTACACGCAGAACACACTGAGAGTGTGCACGAAACAGATGTGACACCAACTGGGAACGACAATCCAGGGCCTATACAGTTGGAACCTGAAGTCAGGGATGCTATTGCCCGTGAAGTTGTGCTCACTTTGAAGAAGGTATTGCCTGATCTACTATCCGATGCAATAAAGAAAAGTAAGGAGGAGGATGAAGGAGACAATGAAGAGAAAGTATATGACAGTGATGGGGATGAAATAAAGATTGGATCGAGCAATCGTGGGTGCTCTTACAAAGGTTTCAAGGACGGAGACCCACCCAAGTTCGATGGGAGCAAAGATTCAGTGGCAACGCTTGAATGGATTGAGAGGATGAGGGCTGTAATCAACATCAGCGAGTGTCGACCAGACCAGGCTGTTAAATATGTTGCTCATTCTTTCACCAACGAGGCCCTAGGTTGGTGGAGGAACATCCAGAGGACAAAGTCCCCAAACGCTCTTGCAAGAATGACATGGGACGAACTGAAAAAGCTGGTAATTCAAAAGTTCTGTCCCCAGAACGAAATTGATCGAGTGGAAAATGAATTCCTAAACCTTAAAGCTGGCAACAAGACACACCGCCAGTATACTTCTAGATTCAATGAGTTGGCACAGCTGGTACCCACCTGGTGGAGACAGAAGAGCGAATGATCAAGTATTATGTGAAGGGCCTACCTCAAAGGGTCCATGTCCACGTGAAAGCCAACCTACCCTCGACCTTCGAGTCGGTAGTGAATCTGAGCGGAATCGTCTACGACGATTATGCCAATGAGGACCCACCAACAGAAACCCAAAAGAGAAAGTGGGAGAACCTGTCTAGAGGCACCGGAAGAGGGAACGTAATAACTGAAAATAAGAAACCAAGGTCGGACAAATATAAAACCTGCAAGAAATGTGGAAGGCAACATTTTGGCGAGTGCCGGGTCGGCTCCACCACATGTTACAGGTGTGGGAAGGCGGGGCACTACTCTCGTGACTGCTTGAGAGACACTAAATGCCAAGTATGTGGACTGTTTGGTCACCTGACTAAGGATTGCAGAAAAGCCAGACAATCTGGTTCGGGAAAAGAAAAGGAACAGGAACAACCAAAGACTAGGACTCGAGCTTACGCCCTGACTGAGGAGGAAGCAAGGGGAAATCCTGATGTTGTGTCAGGTACGTTCCTAGTTAATGATGAACATGCGGCTATATTATTTGACTCGGGTGCTAGTAAAAGCTTTATATCAAATGCCTTTAGTCGAAAACTGAATTGCACTATCAACACAGTAGTAAAGGCCTTTAGTGTACAAACTGTCGTTGGTAAAAATTCGGCAGTATTCCAAGTAACAATAGATTGCATAATAGAAATAGAGGGTCATAAGTTTCCTTCTAGATTATTCCTTCTCACCTTAGGAGGATTCGATATAGTATTGGGTATGGATTGGCTAGCTGCCAACGAAGATCAAATCATATGTAAACGTAAGAGGATACACCTCAAAGGTCCTAGCGGCAGTCCAATTACGGTTTATGGGGATTGGAATTGCACAATGCCGAACGTCATCTCGATGATTAAGGCCGAAAGTTACATGAGGCGCGGCTGCGAAGCTTATCTGGCATATGTTATAGACGATAGAATGAAAACGAAAGAACTCAAGAATGTACCCGTGGTGTGCAATTTTCCGGAAGTATTCCCTGAGGATCTACCGGGGTTGCCACCCGATTGGGAAATAGAATTTCAGATTGATTTACTGCTAGGAGCTGAGCCCGTTGCCAAAGCCCCCTACCGATTGGCTCCGTCAGAAATGAAAGAATTGATGTCCCAACTAGAGGAACTAACCGAGAAAGGATTTATTAGGCCGAGCATCTCACCATGGGGCGCTCCGGTACTATTTGTGAAGAAGAAGGACGGCAGCATGCGCATGTGTATCGACTACCGCGAATTGAACAAGAGAACAGTAAAGAACAAATACCCACTGCCTAGAATAGACGACCTTTTTGATCAACTGCAAGGTGCGAGTTGGTTCTCAAAGATCGATCTTAGGTCGGGTTACCATCAGTTGAAAGTAAGAGAAGAAGACGTACCAAAGACCGCGTTTCGCACGCGTTATGGACATTATGAGTTTCTCGTGATGTCCTTCGGATTGACCAACGCACCAGCAGTGTTCATGGATTTGATGAATAGAGTATGTCGACCAATGTTGGATCGATCGGTGATAGTCTTTATAGATGACATACTGGTGTATTCAAAAAGCGAGGGTGATCACCACTGTCACCTAAGAGAGGTTCTGGAGGTGCTAAAGCAGGAAAAGTTGTACGCAAAATTCTCCAAATGCGCGTTCTGGCTTAGGGAAGTCCAATTCCTAGGTCATGTAATAAACCCAAACGGCATCATGGTGGATCCTGCAAAGATCGAGACAGTAAAGGAATGGAACATCCCAAAGACACCAACAGAGATACGAAGCTTTCTAGGGTTTGCAGGCTACTATCGAAGGTTCATCCAAGATTTCTCAAGAATTGCCTCGCCGCTAACCAAACTGACACGGAAGGAAGTAAAGTATGAATGGGGTCCAACCCAAAACAACGCGTTTGAGGAACTTAAGGCACGACTAACCCAAGCTCCAGTCTTAACACTACCTGAGGGAGATGAAGACTTGGTAGTCTACTCTGACGCTTCAGGGCAAGGTTTAGGGTGCGTACTCATGCAACGAGGGAAGGTAATTGCTTATGCCTCACGACAACTAAAGATTCACGAGGTTAACTACCCAACGCACGATCTAGAATTAGCAGCAGTGGTTTTCGCGTTGAAAATATGGAGGCACTACTTGTATGGGGTTAAATGCACCATCTACTCCGATCACAAAAGCTTGAAATACTTTTTCGAACAAAAGGAACTAAACATGAGGCAAAGAAGGTGGTTAGAGCTACTGAAAGACTATGACTGTGAGATATTGTACCATCCAGGCAAGGCAAACGTAGTGGCTGACGCTTTAAGTAGAAAGGAAGAATCGGCACCTATCCGGATCAAAGCGTGTCAGTTGATTATAACGGCAGACTTAATGGGTGAAATATCAAAGGCACAAGATGAAGCATTGTTAGAAAGAAATGTGAAACGGGAAAGAATAGTAGGACAACAAGGGGACTTAGATGCGAATGCATACGGAGTACGAACTAGGTTTGGCCGGATGTGGATACCTAAGATTGGTGAGCTTAGAGCCAAAATACTCGATGAGGCCCATAAGTCTCGCTATTCTATCCACCCCGGGACAAACAAAATGTATCAAGACTTGAAGAAAGAATACTGGTGGCCTGGCATGAAGAATGATGTGACAGAATACGTGAGCAAGTGCCTAACGTGTTCTCTAGTTAAGGCCGAGCACCAGAAACCATGCGGTAAAATGCAACCTTTACCAATACCGGAATGGAAGTGGGAAGAGATCACAATGGACTTCATTACCAAGCTACCGCGAACAGCTAAAGGCAATGATACCATTTGGGTGATCGTCGACCGCTTGACGAAGAGTGCTCACTTCTTGTCAATACGAGAAACTTCTTCTTCTGAAAAGCTAGCAGAAATATTTATCAAGGAAATTGTGAGCAGACATGGTATGCCGCTGTCGATTGTGTCCGACAGGGATACTAGATTCACGTCAAGGTTTTGGAAGAAATTCAACGAAGCAATGGGCACTAGACTGAACATCAGCATCGCTTACCACCCCCAAACCGATGGACAATCGGAAAGGACCATTCAGACCTTGGAGGACATGCTCCGGGCCTGTATCATTGACTTCGGTTGGAGTTGGGACAGCCATCTACCATTGGCAGAATTTTCATATAACAACAGCTATCACTCGACTATTGGCATTCCGCCATTTGAAATGTTGTATGGGAGGAAATGTAGGACCCCGGTTTGTTGGGGGGAAATTGGACAGAAGGATTTTGCAAGTCTCGAAGTGGTCAAAGCTACTTCTGAGAAATTTGATCAAATCAAGGCTCGTATGAAAGCCGCAAAAGACAGACAGAAATCGTACGCGGATAAGAGATGGAGGGATTTAGAGTTTCAAGTAGGGGACATGGTACTGTTGAAAGTATCACCGTGGAAAGGAATCATTCGGTTCAGAAAGCGTGGCAAACTAAGTCCAAGGTTTGTCGGACCTTTCAAGATTTTAGCAAGAGTGGGTCAAGTTGCTTACAGACTCGACCTACCCGTCGAGCTTTGTGGAATACACCCTACGTTTCACGTGTCGCACTTACGCAAGTGCCTAGCTGACGACACAGCTCACATACCTTACGACGAGATCGAAGTGGATAACAGTCTAAATTATGTAGAGGAACCAATAGCCATTCTTGACCGAGCTGAGAAACGACTACGCAATAAGTCGATACCGTTAGTCAAGATACAATGGAAGCACATAAAAGGGTCAGAAGCTACGTGGGAAAAAGAAGACGAGATGAGGGGACTATACCCTCAATTGTTTAACGTATGAACAGTTTCGAGGACGAAACCTCTTTAAGGAGGGTAGACTTGTAACATCCTAAAAATAATAAAACGAATAAATATAGCGAGACCGGTGATTTAGTTGGAATATTTAAACAAAAAGGGAGCAGGCCTAGGCCCGGCTTCAATGGGCCGAGGGAAGCCCATGCCCATAAGAGGCAAGGCAGCCCTCTTCCCTGCTCATTTCCCCAACTCACGCAGCTTTTAGAGAGAGAAAGGAGAGCTCGGGTCTAGAGAGAGAAAGTGACGGATCAACTCGGGAATTCAGGAGAACGTTGCTGCTATTCTCGTGATCATATCCTCTGAATCAGAAATCCAATCTAGGTAACGATTCGATCACATTATGAGTTTTTGTTCGTTTTGGGAGTTTTCGGGTTTTGGCTAAAAAGACAACGATTTTGCGGATGAAACTTGAAAGTGAGCTTAGGTATAGCATCTAGAATGAAAAACGAACGTTTTGATCAAAGAAAACTTAGATATCGACATGATCAGATTCGCATGCAGAACATTCGGATTTTTGGGGAAGGCGATGAGTGCAGACCCATCGAAACTACTTAGTTTCGATATGTGCAGACCCATCGAAACTACTTAGTTTCGATATATGCAGACCCAATCGAAACTACCATAGTTTCGATATGAGCCCCCGATCCGAAGCTAAGATAATACATAAGTTACTTATCGAAACTACTTATCGAAACTACCTATCGAAACTACCTATCGAAACTACCTATCGAAACTATCTATCGAAACTACCTATCGAAACTACCTATCGAAACTACTAAGTTTCGACAGAAACAACCTATCGAAACTACCAAGTTTCGATATTAGCTAATCAATCGAAACTACTATGTTCAAGCATAGTAATGTCTAGTGTCATCTAGGAGCACCATCTTATGTGTATGACTTTATTATACAGATCGTGAGTGACATTAGTGAAGCCCAGTAGCCAGCTTAGTGTATTACAGAAACTACTCATCAGGTGAGTTCTATGTGCCCCCTTCTATGTTATGTGCAAATGTTTTCAAATGTTTTGGGGCTGAGATGTATACACTAAGTGAATAAATGTTATGAATGTCAATGTGATCATATGTGTTATACAAGTATATATATATATATATACCTATACATGAAAGAGAAATTAGGAATAAAGAATGAAAAGCATGATTATAAAGAATGAATGAAAGTATAACACAATATGAAAGAATGAAATCCTGCTTTATATCCATGTATATATTGCTTGTAAAGAATGAAATGAACGAATGGCATAACATGTGAGAATGAAATCCTGCTTTATATCCATGTATATATTGCTTGCCAAGTACAGAAAATGTTATGGACGCTTCGATGATAACGGCTACTTCGGTAGACGGACGACCATGTGATTATTTTACAACCGGGACAAGTGCGTTCCTTCATCAGCTAGGACGTACGAATGCCATTAAAGGAGGGTCGAAGCAATTGGCATATTATAGTAGAACGGTTGTATAAATAATAGTCGCATGGGAAACGGATGCCTTCAGGTAGACGGGCGAATTACGGCCTACGACGGTAGGACGGTTGTAAGTCATGACGGATGGACAAAGGTTGACGGACGGTTGTAAGAATAAAATGACGGACGACGCTTGTTGCCGGACGGTTGTAAGTATAGGTGGGCCATGACGATGGACCACGGCGATTGTCTTTGTGACATTCGTAAGCAAATGACGGGTTGATCACCCTTATATAGTATGACCCATGAAATTAAAGAAAGAAAGAAAAGAAAGAAAAGGGTGAATGCATATATATATATATGAAATCACAAAAATACAGAAAAGAAAGATGAAAGAAAGGCAAAAGTTATGAATACGTATTTATATGAATGACTATACAGTAATGCATACTTATAGAGTAAAGAAAAGAATGTTTATATCAAATCGCATTAAACTAGAACTCACCAGCGTTAGCTGACTTTTAGTATACATTTCAGGAAAAGGAAGAAAAGGTCGTGCGATGGCGTGAAGGTTACCCGGCACAAGACTGACATCCCACTTTTGTTTGTTAAGACAATGTTGTGTTTTTAATTGTTAAGACTTCCACTTTTTGTAACATCCCAAAATAAATAAAAACCCAAATAAAAGAAAAAAGGAAGGTGGGCTTGGCTAGGGGCCGGCCCATGGGCCCGAAAACTGAGAAGAACCCTTCTAATCAGTAGCCATTTCCTCCTGTGTCATTCATTTTCTTCCTGCGCAAGAACCTTAGAGAGAGAGAGAGAGAGATCGTCTAGAGAGAGAAAGCTCGGATCAAGCTCAAAGTCTCGAGGATTGTTGCTCAACATCTCTGGAGCATAAAGGAACGAGAAGGAAGCTATAACAGGTAATTATTATGCCTAAATCTGAGTTTTGTAACTTTCGGGTTTCGGGTTAATAATCGAGTAAAGGTTTAGATTTTTACGTGTGAAACTGGAAACAAACCACGGGTTTGGGTTCATGGGGGAAAATGGAACATTTCGAACGTAAAAAGTTCAAAGCTTGATCGATTAGAACAAAGGGACCAGATCTAGGGTTCTGTTTGGGGAAGAAGACTGCACAGTCGAAACTACTAGTTTCGATATGGACGCATCTATCGAAACTACCTAGTTTCGACAGGGGCAGACCCATCGAAACTACCATAGTTTCAATATAGACCCAAGACCTTAACTAAGAATTTATATAAGTCATACGACTCGAAACTACTTAGTTTCGATAAGAAGCAGTGACTCGAAACTACTTAGTTTCGATAAGAAGCAGTGACTCGAAACTACTTAGTTTCGATAAGAAGCCAGGGCTCGAAACTACATAGTTTCGATAAGGAGCCAGGACTCGAAACTACCTAGTTTCGATAATGAAACCATGACCCGAAACATCTGAGTCAAGCCTAGTAATGTCTAAGTGTCCCCTAGGAACACAGCCTTACGCCTATGACTTGATTATACAGATTGTGGGTGACCATAGTGACATTCAGGAACCGGCTAGGTGTAAACAGAAACGATTCATCTGGTGAGTTCTTATTGCCCTTTTTCCTAATGGTTTTGGGCTGGCATGCATACTGGTATAGTATTTTATAAAAATGTTATTTTTATAAAATGAAAGGCAAAGTATAGTATTTTATAAAAATGTTATTTTTATAAAATGAAAGGCAAAGTATAGTATTTTATAAAAATGTTATTTTTATAAAATGAAAGGTAAAGTATAGTATTTTATAAAAATGTTATTTTTATAAAATGAAAGATAAAGAACAAAAGAGCATAGTATTATCTTTTAAACAAGTTTTTGAAAGATAACAATGAGCTAAAGAAAGAACGATAAAGGAGCCGTACTTCGGTACAGCTCGACAGTGACAGTGACAGTGACAGTGACAAATACCATGTTATATGCTTATGTGTTAATATGTGTTATTTGTCTATATGAAAGTTATGTGATTGCATTTCTATTTGTGTAATAGTGTAATTGCATTGCATAGTAGTTGCATAGTAGAAAGTCCTGCAGGCATGCTAAAGTAGAAGTCTCACCCTGAGGTGTGAGCAATGCTAAAGGAGTCTTACACTTCGGTGTAAGCAATGCTAAAGGAGTCTTACACTTCGGTGTAAGCAATGCTAAAGGAGTCTTCACTTCGGTGTAAGCGAGAAAGTCTCACCCTGAGGTGTGAGCAATGCTAAAGGAGTCTTGCACTAACGTGCAAGCGAGAAAGAAAGTCCTACCCTGAGGTGTGGGCAGCGCTAAAGTAAAAGTCTTACCCTGAGGTGTAAGCAAGATAGGGATCTGGTCCTCGGACCACGATCCATATGTGATAGTTAAAGTATGATAAAGTCACTTGTCAAGTATAAGTGAAATGATAGACAGAGTACAGTGGGACACCCTAACGGGTTTCCTTAAAGATAAAGTTTTAATGACAGATAGTAACGTAACAGATTTATAATTGTAACGTTGTAAAGTTTTAAAGTAATAGTTAAAAGTTTATTTCAAAGAAAGTGAAAGTAAAGCTTATTTTATTTTAATAAAACTAAGCTACCAAAGATAAAGTTTACAGTTTAAAGTAAAGAGGGAACTCACCAGCGTTAGCTGACTTTTAGTATGCATGACAGGTAAAAAGGGTAAAGCTAAAGAAAAGTGAAAGAGCCATGTGGGCCGGATAGCATGGACATCGGGCTGCGGTATTGAAGACTGACATTTCCAATCCTGATAGTTCATGTTATAGACAATATTTCATGTTTTAGTTTGATGAATGATTTGAATTAAAGACTTCCGCTGTAATAGATTCTGATTTCCGGTTTAAGAACTATGTTTGTTATGTTGTGTGCCAACTATGAGATGTACCCGTTTTGGGGCGTTTCACTTTTGTTTGTTAAGACAATGTTGTGTTTTTAATTGTTAAAACAAAACCCTAATCGCAGTTCCTGATCGAATCTCTCTCTCTTTCTCTTCCTTGGTTCTAGGTTAGAAAAACTTGTTTATTATATAGGATAAATTCATTCTTATAAATTTAAAAAAATTGTAATGTTCGTCAATCAAAAAACTCAAACGAGTTTATTAACTGTAATTTAGCTTTGATAAAAACTAAAAACATAAAGTTTTGAAATGTTTTAAAAAGTTTTCATTGCATTTAAGTAACCATACAATTTTAAAAAAAGTCGAATGGTGTTACTGCGGTTATGATATTGCAATTAGGAAGATGCAGTTTGCTATTCAATTTGTCTCAATTTCCCCTTAAATCTTGACGAGTGTCACTCCCACAATGAACAATTCAATTTGTCCATGTATTTGTAGCTATACATTTGTAAATTGTAAATGTAACATTAATCGTATTTCACTTTTTTTAAAATTGTATGGTTACTTAAATGTAATGAAAACTTTTTAAAACATTTCAAAACTTTATGTTTTTAATTTTTATCAAAGCTAAATTACATTTAATAAACTCGTTTGAGTTTTTTGAATGACGAACATTACAAATTTTTTAAATTTATAAGAATGAATTTATCTTATATAATAAACAAGTTTTTCTAACCTAGAACCAAGGAAGAGAAAGAGAGAGAGCTTCGATCAGGAACTGCGATTAGGGTTTTGTTTTGTAAGGGAAGTGATGGGATAAAGGTTTGAACGGGTTTAAGAGGCTTTTATAGGGTATTGATTCAGGTGGTTTTTAACCCGCGTTTAGACCCATGTGTTGACCCGTTTAAGCTCCATATGGTTTTGGGGGGAAAAAGCTGAGGTGAAACGTGGTGTTAACATGTGGCACAAAGTTTTACTTGTTTATTATATAGGAAAAATTCATTCTTATAAATTTAAAAAAATTGTAATGTTCGTCAATAAAAAAAACTCAAACGAGTTTATTATCTGTAATTTAGCTTTGATAAAAATTAAAAACATAAAGTTTTGAAATGTTTTAAAAAGTTTTCATTGCATTTAAGTAACCATACAATTAAATAAATTGTAATTTAGCTTTGATAAAAATTAAAAACATAAAGTTTTGAAATGTTTTAAAAAGTTTTCATTGCATTTAAGTAACCATACAATTAAATAAATATAATTATGAAGTGATGGAATAAAGGTTTGAACGGGTTTAAAAGGCTTTTATAGGGTATTGATTCAGGTGGTTTTTAACCCGCGTTTAGACCCATTTGTTGACCCGTTTAAGCTCCATATGGTTTTGGGGGAAAAAAGCTAAGGTGAAACGTGATGTTAACATGTGGCACAAAGTTTTACTTCTTTATTATATAGGATAAATTCATTCTTATAAATTTAAAAAATTTGTAATGTTCGTCAATCAAAAAACTCAAACTAGTTTATTAACTATAATTTAGCTTTGATAAAAATTAAAAACATAAAGTTTTGAAATGTTTTAAAAAGTTTTCATTGCATTTAAGTAACTATACAATTTAAAAAAAAGTCGAATGGTGTTACTGCGGTTATGATATTGCAATTAGGAAGATGCATTTTTCTGTTCAATTGGAGCTTAAACGGGTCAACACATGGGTCTAAACGCGGGTTAAAAACCACCTGAATCAATACCCTATAAAAACCTTTTAAACCCGTTTAAACCTTTATCCCATCACTTCCCTTACAAAACAAAACCCTAATCGCAGTTCGTGATCGAAGCTCTCTCTCTTTCTCTTCCTTGGTTCTAGGTTAGAAACCCATGTGATACACAAGGTTGGGTATAAAAAAATGATGCCATTAAAATACATTTATTATAATGAAATAGATTAATGTTACATTTACAATTTACAAATGTATAGCTACAAATACATGGACAAATTGAATTGTTCATTGTGGGAGTGAAATTATATTTATTTAATTGTATGGTTACTTAAATGCAATGAAAACTTTTAAAACATTTCAAAACTTTATGTTTTTTATTTTTATCAAAGCTAAATTACAGTTAATAAACTCGTTTGAGTTTTTTGATTGACGAACATTACAAATTTTTTAAATTTATAAGAATGAATTTATCCTATATAATAAACAAGTAAAACTTTGTGCCAAATGTTAACACCATGTTTCACCTAAGCTTTTTTCCTCCAAAACCATATGGAGCTTAAACGGGTCAACACATGGGTCAAAACGCGGGTTAAAAACCACCTGAATCAATACCCTATAAAAGCTTTTTAAACCCGTTCAAACCTTTATCCCATCACTTCCCTTACAAAACAAAACCCTAATCGCAGTTCCTGATCGAAGCTCTCTCTCTTTCTCTTCCTTGATTCTTGGTTAGAAACCCATGTGATACACGGGGTTGGGTATAAAAAAATGATGCAATTAAAATACATTTATTATAATGAAATACGATTAATGTTACATTTACAATTTACAAATGTATAGCTACAAATACATGGACAAATTGAATTGTTCATTATGGGAGTGACACTCGTCAAGATTTAAGGTGAAATTGAGACAAATTGAACAGAAAATTGCATCTTCCTAATTGCAATATCATAACCGTAGTAACACCATTCGACTTTTTTTAAAATTGTATGGTTACTTAAATGCAATGAAAACTTTTTAAAACATTTCAAAACTTTATGTTTTTAATTTTTATCAAAGCTAAATTACAGATAATAAACTCGTTTGAGTTTTTTGATTGACGAACATTACAAATTTTTTAAATTTATAAGAATGAATTTATCCTATATAATAAACAAGTAAAACTTTGTGCCACATGTTAACACCACGTTTCACCTCAGCTTTTTTCCCCCAAAACCATATGGAGCTTAAACGGGTCAACACATGGGTCTAAACGCTGGTTAAAAACCACCTGAATCAATACCCTATAAAAGCCTTTTAAACCCGTTTAAACCTTTATCCCATCACTTCCCTTACAAAACAAAACCCTAATCGCAGTTCCTGATCGAAACTCTCTCTCTTTCTCTTCCTTGGTGCTAGGTTAGAAACCCATGTGATACACGGGGTTGGGTATAAAAAAACGATGCAATTAAAATACATTTATTATAATGTGTAACATCCCGAAAATAGTAAATAAGTAATTAATAACGCGATAGAGATTTAATCGTCGAAAATGAAAGAAAAATGGATGGGCTTGGGCTCGGCTCCAACGGGCCGAGGGAAGCCCAGGTATATAAGGGCCAAGACAGCCTTGAAGCTCTCATTTTCACCAACACTTGCAAGCTAGAGAGAGAAAGGAGAGTCGGGTCTAGAGAGAAAGTCAACGGATCAACCAAATCAGAAGTCAAATCCAGGTAACGATTCGACCATAATCTGAGTTTTTGTTTGTTTTGGGGTTTCTCGGGTTTTAGCTAAATATGAGACGTTTTTTTTTTATGAAACTTGAAAATAAGCTTAGAACTAGCATCTAGAGTGAAAACCGCACCTTTTGATCAAAGAAAGTTGTGAGATTAACACGATCGGATTAACATGCAAAATTTCGGACTTGTCCAGAAAACAGGTGTTGCGTACTTATCAAGTACGCAGTAGGGACGTCCTGCGTACTTATCAAGTACGTGGGAGAAAGATCATACGTACTTACCAAGTACGCAGATACGCAGGAGAAAGATCATGCGTACTTACCAAGTACGTAGGTACGCAGGAGAAAGATCATGCGTACTTACCAAGTATGCTGGAAAAAGATCATGCGTACTTGTCAAGTGCGCATGAGCAAGGCCCTGCGCACTTACCAAGTGCGCAGGCAGCAGACCAGTAAGTAAAGTCAGTATGTTTAGAATGATTAAACCGCTAGAGTCGGGGTTGAGTCTGATGTGTATTTAACTACCTAATTCAGATCGTACGTGACATTGTTGGACCTTTGTTTAGGACAACCAAGACTAGCTTTTCAGGTGAGTTCTATGTGCCCCCTTCTATGTTATGTGCAAACCTTATTAAACGTTTTGGGGCTGAAATGTATACACTAAATGAATAAATAATATGAATGCTAATGTGATCATACGTGATATACTAATATATATTTTATATATGTATATGAGAATGAATTATGAACAAAGAATGAAACGTATGTTTACAAAGAATGAATAAAAGAATGGCATAACGTAAATAAATGAAATCTTGCTTTATAATTATTTATATTGCATGTTATGAATGTATGTATACGTTATGGACGGAAACGAAGCTAACGGCTACTTCTGTAGACGGACGACCACGCGACTATTTTACAACCGGGAAAGATACGTTCCTTCAAGCTAGGACGTACAAATGGCATTAACGGGCGGTCGAAGTAAATGCTAAAATAGTATAATGGTTGCGTAAAGAATAGTTCGCATGGGAAACGGATGCCTTAGGGAAAACGAGCGAATATGACGGACTACGACGGTAGGACGGGTAATACGGACGGCCGAAGGTTGGCCGGACCAAAGTTAAGGCGGACGGTTTCTAGGACCGGACGAGTAAAAGGGCTACGACGGTAGCTTAAGGGCGTATGTCTTTGTGATATACACACTAAAGGACGGGTTGATCACCCTTATGTGTATGACCAATGAATGTAAAGGAAAGAAAAGGTGAATGCATATCTATGTAATCACATAAGAATGAAGAAAGAAAAGTAAAAGCTATGAATACGTATTTATAGAAATGTATGTATATAATTATGTATACTTATAAAGAAAAGAATGATCATACTTAATAGTTTTAAACTAGAACTCACCAGCGTTAACTGACTTTTAGTATACATTTCAGGTAAAGGAAGAAAAGGTCGTGCGATGGCGTGAAGGTTACCCGACACAAGACTGACATCCCATATTTATATGTTAAGACAATGTTTTGTATTTAATTGTTAAGACTTCCGCTGTTACGTCATGTAATATGAATGATGTTTGCTTCCGCTACTTCTGAATGTTTTAAATTTAAGCTCAGTATTTATGACTATGTTTATGAGTAAATCCAACAAGTGAGGTTACCTGGAAAAGGGGGCCTTACATAATGAAATACGATTAATGTTACATTTACAATTTACAAATGTATAGCTACAAATACATGGACAAATTGAATTGTTCATTGTGGGAGTGACACTCGTCAAGATTTAAGGGGAAATTGAGACAAATTGAACAGAAAACTGCATCTTCCTAATTGCAATATCATAACCGCAGTAACACCATTCGACTTTTTTTAAAGGAACTTGGACATTTTCTCCACACAAGATTCCCATAAGGTAACAAAAATATTACATGCCCTAGAAAATTAAAATTATATAAAAGCTGCATCATAACTGAATAACACTCGTGTTAAATATAAACAAAAACAGAGTTGAAAAGAGCTCACTTTAAATAACGAATATGAAGGTTCATCTTTTTAAATGGTTTGCCACTTTCTGGTTGTGTGATCATCTGTATCAAAATAGGTATAAACATACCCAATGATATCTATAAAGTAAACAAATAAAGTATGTTAGTGTTATATTTCAGTTAGTTTAATCTATACTAACAATGTAATAAATATAACTTAATTAATAACATATTAATAATAATGCAAAAATAAATATTAAGTAATTTATTATACACTAACCAACAATGGAATCATCAAGAATGACATTATTGAGAAGCAGATCAAAGCTAATAATTAAGAACCCATGTACATATACAACGAAATCGTTACATTCCGTAACATGAGAGATTCTCACCTATGAAGGGTTTTCCATAAAAAGATATGCTTTATCTATCAAGAACTTTTCAAGCTTGATGAAATAGATATTGATTAGGGTTGGTTGAATCTTAGTACCCTGAAACCCAAACAAATACTAAGGTGAAACCCAAACAAATACTAAGGTATAAAGTATACAAAAAACAATAGAAAATTATGTGACACGTGTCATCTTCCGGTGCATTTTTAACATAATTTTCTCGTCTCTCTCTCTTATTAAATACTATATTAAAAGAAATATATTTTTAAATATTTAATATCAATCTAATTATGGATACTTTTTATCTAATTATGGATTGTTATTATATCATTAAATAAATTAACTTAATATGGATTAAAATTTATCAATTACATAAAAAAAATTAATACCAACTTAAAAAAATGTTTTAAAAATTAATTTAATATAATTTATTACTGTCACGTTAAAGTAGACATATTTTGACGATTGTATGTGTTGAAAGATTACATTATATTTTATTCAACCTATTTAAAACACGAGTTTTTAAAAACGTAATTTTTTTATTTACGAATTATATAACATTATATTTATTTAACCCGCGTAATACACGGGATTCTAACCTAGTAATTTATTAATTAACTATAACTTCTTCATCATCCTTAAGGATCAATTCTATTGCATGGATACCGTTATGTATCTTAAAGGAAGATTACCTCCAAAGCTTTAAAGGGACTGGCAGTGGACAACGGGTAGGGAGGCGGGTACGGAGGGTTCAACGGGTACACCGTCGCAAGGGTGGAAGGTTCAGAGGGTAGAAGTGGAGGGTACTTTGGGCGGGTATATATACCCGCCGAAACTAAAGGTAGTTTGCTGTCAAGTTTATGATATGTGCCAAAAGGTTTGGCTATTTTTCTTGAAAAAGTTCTTTTTATTTATTTATTTGTATTTTGATATTTTATAGGTTTTATGACTTGTATGGGTTCGATAATCAAGCAAAATTTTTAAAATTTTGCATTTTTTTAGGGAACTTTCATTTATTAAATTATTTAGTTAAAATAAAATAAATAGATATAAACTAAAAAATAATAATTTGACAGTGTGAATATGTGGAACCATTTAGTTATTACTTTGTTTTAATTTAGTTATTAATTTGTTTTAATTTAAAAAAATAATAAAAATAAGAGGGTACTTGGAGGGTACCACTCCTATCATATAGGGTACTTTGTGAGGGTACTTTGGCTAATTGAGGTGCCATCTTCTAATTGGTGTAATTTGAAGGGTAGTTTGGTTGGAAGGGTACCACTCCCACCCCCGATGAAGTCAACCTTTAAAACATGGAGTTGGTTCATAAAAGTGATATTAGTATTTTTCATTAAACCAGAAATATGTAGAATATAGAAGCAGAAAAGTATAATACATGGTTTGCTAAAGTGAAGGTTAAATAGGGAGGTTAGTGGTGTTTTCAAAAAGATTTCATTTCATAAAATTTGTTATTCGACAGTAATTGATTTGACTAAAATTTGGGAACCTTTGTCTAGAGTTAAGGAAGGAATCAATGTGTTTAAAATAATAATAATAATAAACTTGGAAATAAGATAAAAATCAAATATTTTTTGTAAGTATTGATATATGTAACCGATTAAGGATTGAAGATTTCAAAATTAAAAAGAAAAGTAAAAAAGTATATATGAAAAGTAACATTTAATTAGGAAAGTCATTAAACAATATATAAATATAAAAATTTTGAATATATAAAAATTATCTACATACAGTTGGAAATGATTAAATAAGAAAAATATAAAATTTGTATTTTAATTTTTAAAAGTCTAATAAATTATCTTTTTCAAGAGTTAGCTCCTCGTTTATGTATACAACAGCTCCTATGTATGTTAATTAGGAAACACATTATGGAGATATAAAAAATTAATAAGAACACAAATAAAAGCAGGAGAACCGAGAGTCCCAAACATCATAATTTTTTGAATCTATACAAGAATATGACATTCAGTTAATCATACAAATCTTTCGATTCTATAAAACTATATGGCATTCAGTTAATCATTAAAATATGTTCATATCAATTAACGATGAATGGTTTCAAATGTATAAAAAAAAAGAACATATTAACAAACAATTGACATACTTGTAGTTAATCCAATAAGTGGCGGGGAGGCGTGAAGCATAGCGTAGCGATGGCGGTGGCGACACCAAGAGAGGAAGGATCGTGGATGAAGGCAAGAACCAATCACCATCTAACCTGTTGAATCTCTTGAAGATTTGAAACACCAGAAATAGCAAAGTGACGATGATGAAATAAACAGATTTGAATGAGAAAATTACCAAAGCGGCGATGAAGGCAAGAACCAATCACCATCTAGACTTGGAATTTAAAAATTTGTTAACACATTTTTTTGGAAAATACGAAATAAACAGATTTGAATGAGAAAATTACCAAAATTGGGGATGACGGGTCCTTTAAAAACTTGAAGAATGACGGATGCATCTTTAGTAGAAGCCTAAAACAATGAAAATAAAAACAGATTCATAAAAGATTGATAATACACATGATGAAACTTTAACATAATTTAATCTATACAAAAACTTCAAAGGTGTAGGGCTGTCAAAATACACTAATTTTAGAGGATGCAATGTCAAAATACAATAAGAAGGTTAGATGCGTAAAGGTAAGATCGATTCGACAGAATAATTATCAAAAACTTCAATTTCAAAAGATATTCAAAACCTTACAACCATTATCAAAAAGAGATTCAAAAATGCGTAAAGGTAAGACTTTTCTGTAAGTTGAAAAGAGATTAAAAAATCTCCAAATTCAAAGAGATTAGACAGAATAATTATCAAAAATCTCCAGATGCGTAAAGGTAAGATCGATAAGAAAAGCACAAATAAGAATCAAAGTGAAATTAAAATAATAGATTTAGAATATAGATTACATACCGATTCTTGATTTGATTTTGAAGTTCGGTTGTTGAAGATGAAAGAGAGAGAGCTTCGATCAGGAACGACGATTAGGGTTTTGTTCTGTAAGGGAAGTGATGGGATAAAGGTTTGAACGGGTTTAAAAGGCTTTTATAGGGTATTAATCCGGGTGGTTTTTAACCCGCGTGTTAACCCGTTTAAGCTCCATATGGTTTTGGGGGGAAACAAGCTGAGGTGAAACATGGTGCTGTCATGTGACACAAAGTTTTACTTGTTTATTATATATGATAGATTCATTCTTATAAATTTAATAAATTTGTAATGTTCGTCAATCAAAAAACTCAAACGAGTTTATTAACTATAAATTAGCTTTGATAAAAATTAAAAACATAAAGTTTTGAAATGTTTTAAAAAGTTTTCATCGCATTTAAGTAATCATAGAATTAAATAAATATAATTATGATTTGTTTAAAGGTTTTACTTTTTATTATTTAAAAATTCTGAATACATTAAAAAAATCCGAAAACCACGCCGTAGTAAGCGGCGTGAATCGGCATACTTTTTATGAACGTGTCAACATCAATTTCTTTCACGGTTCAACGTCACCACATTAACACGTGGATCCTAATCTATTAAAAAACGAGTCGTGTTCAGTTGCAACAGGCGCTTTTACGTTTTAACACGTTGCAACACACGTTTAAAGGTTTCTCTTTTACTTTTAATCTTTCATGTCATTTAACGTGTCGTAACGCTTGACACCCGCATCGCGCCAGGTAAATTACTAGTTTATTATATTTATTAACGTCATATCAAAAAATGTATAGCTTTTTTAAAATAACTAATTTAGTTAGGAAATGTTAAATGTAAAATATACTACACATTTAGAAAAAAAAAAAAAAAAATATATATATATATATATATATATATATATAGGGGCATGTTCTTTTGAGAACCAACTATATGTTGAGAACCGAAAGAACCGCACAAAACGTGTACATATCGCTTTAGTGAAAAAAGTAAAATTCAACAACAATGTTTTATTTATCTCTTCCCACTCTTAGTTTGAGTTTATCTCCTCTCTCCTGAGTTTTTTTAAGAAAAGTATAAAAATATGCATATATGCATTCATTTGTGCATATAGTGTGAGTGCATATATGCATTTAAAAAAATGACTATAAATTCGAGATCTTTTAAAACCAAACCTTAAACATATTGAAATGTACATGAATTCTAGTCAATTTATATTATAAATAGAGGAAGAGTTAATGCAATTCTCACGATTCTTAACATATTGTTGGTTCTCAAAAGAACATACCCCTATATATATATATATATATATATATATATATATATATATATATATATATATATGGTGAGGTTCAAGAGAAAACCACTTTTTATGAAAAAATAAAGAAAACCAATTTTAATCATTGATAATTATTGATCAATGGCTATAATAAAATGATGGTAAATTTGTAATAAAATGCAAGTTTACTTAATTAATGATAGAGATTGAGGGTAAAATAGGAAAATTAAGTATTTGATTTTAAAACAACCCTTATAAAAATGGAAACTTAATATTTCTCTCTTCTCTCTCGTATCTAATATTTAAAAAACAAACAAATCAACTTATTAAAATTAATATCAAGATTTTTCATTTGAATTTTTTGATGATGAAAACCCAAGTTTTATGTAATGCATGGTTTACGTATATGCTTACATATATGTAATATGCTTACGTATATGTAATCAAGTTTATATATATGCTTACGTAAACATAAACATGTTTAAATATACCTGAACCTAAACTGTTTACATATATGTAAACATGCCTAATTTGTTATTTTTGTTCCTTTTATTTGCATTTAATTTTATCAAAACCCATATGATCCATTTCTACGGTTTTATTTGTATGAATAACTTTTGAATTTATATCTATTTATTTCCTTTCGTTTTAAATAAAATATCTTATGGACATTCAAATTCTTTATGCACATGCACGTTTAGTTGATAATGTAAACGTTTAGTTGATAATGTAATCAACTACGGTGGTTAACAAGAAGATGAGAGGTGTAATCGGGTGGAGAAGTAGTGGTAGTGACATTATGGACATTCATAGTCTTTTATTTTATATTTTATAAAGTAAGGGTACAAGTGTTATAAAAAAATTCAATATGTTAATTTTGAAAATGTTGATATAGTCAAACTAAAAACATGGGATTTTGATTAGTAAATATAAAGTTTCCTTAGTTAAAGATAGATAATCTTACAAATATACCCTTATTCATTTAATAAAAAAACAAAATAAAGAAATTTTCTGGTTGGTTGAGACTGATTTTCTTGGTTTTCGTCTAACTTTGTGGTTTTCTCTTGATTCTCTCCCTATATATATATATATATATATATATATATATATATATATATATATATATATATATATATATATATATATACATATATATATATAATTAGGTTCAGGTAAAAAGTACCCCCTCATTTTTAAACGTTCTTAACTTTTACATACGCATTATTTTTTCAAAAAAATTACACCATAAAAACGAGCGTTTTTTTATCTTTAAAACGAGAATAGTGTCGTTATAAACAAAAACAAAAAAATACGTTTTCCATCTCATTGTGTAATTAGTCAGTTCATTGTGTAATACAAGTTCATTGTGTTTTACGTTTTCTAGCTCATTGTGTAAATAGTCAGGTCAATGTGTAATACACGTTCATTGTGTAATACCACGTCTGGTCATTGTGTAATATCTGGCCATTGTATAATTAGTCAAGTCATTGTGTAATACAATGTCATTGTGTAATACAATTTCATTATGTAATTAGTCAGGTCATTGTGTAATACAAGTTCATTGTGTAATTGTAAGGCCCCAAACCTGGGAGGCCTCACTTGTTGGATTTACTCATTCACAAACAGTTAAACTTAAATATCAAGATAACACAACGGAAAACTTCATTCAACATAATCATAACATTGTTCAAACATGCGGAAATGTAACATAGTCTAATACATAAACAAAACATAAATGAATCATAACGGGACTCCGGTCTTCACATCATCCGGGTAACTCTTCAACCGCCCAGCATCGCCGTCCATCATCATAACCTACCTTAACCTGAATGTGCATACTAAAAGTCAGCTACGCTGGTGAGTTCTAGTTTTTAATCATAAAACATTATCTTCAAATATTTGTCAAAAACATATCATTTAACTTCATTAATAAAAGCGTACGAAAATCATGCAATAACATAACATAACACATAACATAAACCATAAGTCAACGAACATGTCGAATCTGCGCCTTCTCATAACCGTCAAATCCAAACGTCACATACTGGCGGAATAACCTAAGGATCACCACCACTAGGCCCTTCACCGTCGTACTATCCTTCGGCGGAGAAATCCTAGGGCCCGATACTTAGGCTATTCAACACCAAACTTCAAGCACGACATCACAAGGATGACACGTACCAAACTTCAAGTACTCTACCCCGTAAGGCACAAGTACCAAACTTCAAGCACGACTACCCCGTAAGGTAAATCGTACCAACTTCAAGGATCACGATAATCCCCTTGGTGACCGTCATCACCCCAGTTGTACAACGGTTGGCCAGCCACAAAGGCCCCTAAAAGGTAAAGGCCCATAACATACATCCCATACCCATAACCTTCATTCCCTAAGGAATAATGGTAGATTCGTTCGTTTGTGACTTTCGTAAACATTCACTTCTTTTACTTCAAAACTCCAGTTAAAGCATTCGAATGTTTTATTAAAAATCATTCATTCGTTCGTAAACACTTCATAAACTTCTTTTGACAAAATATTTCATAAACACTTCTTTCATAACATTTCCTTCCAAAACATCGTTCATAAACCTCGTTTCATAAAACGTCACATATATCATCCATAAACATCGTTTTATAAAATAGTCACATCGTCAAGTATGCACACCAGCCCAAAAATATTATTTAAAACATTTAAAAGTGGGCTTTTAGAACTCACCAGATAAGCTAGTCTTGTTGTCCTAGTCGAAGGCTCAACAACGTCACGTACGATCTGAATTGGGTAGTTAAATACACATCAGACATAATCCCCAAATCTAACGGTTTCTTGTTTTGTTTTAGGCGAACATAAGGCTAAGTTCGCCCTTATCCTAGCCCAGAGCGAACATGCCCAGGAGAACTTGCCCAAGCGAACATGATAAGTTCACCCCAGCCTCCCAGACGAATTTGCTAAGTTCGCCTACGGGGTTGTCTTCTTCCCCAAGAACCCTAAGTCGCATGCAAATGGCGGCCATATCTGATAACGTTCAAGATGCTAACTTTTTACGTTCAAAACTTGTAGTTTTCGCTCGTAATCACAAATCTGAAGTCCATTTCTCGTTTAGTTTAGAAAAAACCCATCCTTTTTATGAAAATACCCGAAAACCCATCATAAACCAAAAACTCAGATTTGGAACGAGTTGTTACCTGTTTCGAGCTTCTGATTCGGAGGTCTTGCTCACAAGCTCACAAGTAACACACTCCTTCAATCTTGGGTCAATCCACCAACTTTCTCTCTACGGTTTCTCTCTCTAGATGTTGCAAAATGAGAGAAATGAGGGGTGTTGGGGCTTTTAAGGGAGAAGGCTGCCTCCCCAAGCCCAAGCTGTGCGACCCATTTCGGCCCACCCCGGGCCCGTGCCTCCCAGTTCATTTATTCCATCTGTTTCGTATTAAAACCCGTTTATTATTCTTGTCGTATTATTTTTGGGATGTTACAGTAATACCACGTCTGGTCATTGTGTAATTAGTAAGGTCATTGTGTAATATAAGGTCATTGTGTAATACCTCGTCTGGCAGGTCATTGTGTAATACAAGTTTATTGTGTAATTAGTCAGGTCATTGTGTAATACAAGTTTATTGTGTAATACCACGTCTGGTCATTGTGTAATACAAGTTCATTGTGTAATACCACGTCTGGTCATTGTGTAATTAGTCAGGTCATTGTGTAATACAAGTTCATTGTGTAATTAGTCAGGTTATTGTGTAATACAAGTTTATTGTGTAATTAGTCAGGTTATTGTGTAATACAAGTTTATTGTGTAATTAGTCAGGTCATTGTGTAATACAAGTTTATTGTGTAATTAGTCAGGTCATTATGTAATACAAGTTTATTGTGTAATTAGTTAGGTCATTGTGTAATACAAGTTTATTGTGTAATACACAATGACCATTTTGCCATCCCTTTAAAAACAATAAAAGGACACATGTCAAGTCCAGAATCCTTCTTATTTTTAAAACCCTTTTTACTATAACCTAACTCAATAAATATATATATATATATATATATATATATATATTAACTAAATTAAAGACCAACTGATGAACAGTAACGTTTAAGCTACTATGCCTTACGTATAACCGGTTGATGCACAGGTCTGAATATTATATATTAACAACAATGATTTATTAACTTCAAAAACAAAAAACCAGTTTTACTCGTAAAATTACCGTTGGCCATTTGGTGCAATGGTAGTCTTAAGACTTCTTATAGTGGAGGTCTTGAGTGCGAGTATCACATGAATCAATTATTTGAGTTAAGTCAGTGGGTTTTTCAAGTTGTGGGTTTTTTCTGGGTTAAGGGTTTGATCCGGATTGATGGGTAATTGAACCCGATTTAGATAACATCTATCTCACAAAAAGATCATGGCATCTGCTTAAAAAAACTATTATCCACTAAGATCAAATACACATTCTCCTCATTACACCAATCCCCATCTAATTAGTACTATGGATTCGTGGGAAATATCAAGTATTATTACTCTCAATATGATTTTAGAACGGATATGAATAGGAATAAACTGATTTTGAAGCATGGAGTACAATTTTGCTACACGTGTTATGCTTAGAACCTACTTTCTCCCGTTCTCCATAGTTTTAAATGGGAAATGTTTCACACTCTCTCTCTTTCAAATCCTCCATTGACACCGCCTCTCTCATGTTTCGTCGTCCGGATGCTCGTAGCTTCATCGATTGATTCACCGGCATGATTTCTAAACAATATTTGGGCCAAAAAACTATATTTTAAACTTGCAAATTGGTCTCATTATCCGAATTTTTCTTTGGGCTGCATTACTTGGACCAGAAATAAATATTTCTTTGGTCTCATAAATCATAGAAATATTTTTCTTTACAGCTAAAAATACATTAAAAAACCATATGATTCAAATATTTGTTTAAACAATTAACAATTCATAAAGTATACAATTAAAAGTTGGCTCGTATATAATGTTTAAAACATAATTTTAACAATTTATCGAGCCTGACTCTGGGATGGTTCTTACGTCCAGAATGCATGATTTCAAGTATAAATTAAACATTGTATGTGATATTTTTCCATATTTGTTTTTTTATAGGGATTCGCGAGCTTATTGAATGTGTTTCCAAGTTCTAAAAGGATATAACCATCAGGGCCGGTTCCGAGATTCTTTAAAATGTTTTGCGTCCGGGACATTAAAAAAACGTGTCACATAATATAAACTCATAATGACATAATAAAAAAAACTATAACAAACGAATAACGATTATTTTGTTATTTTTTAATAAGTTTGAAAATCTAGTGGACTTTTTTTAATTTCTAAGTGAGTTAATAAAATAAAGAACTAATTACACGGATGGTCCTGTGGTTTGGTCAAATTACGGTTTTCGTTCCTGGGATTCAAAAATTACAAATTTGGTCCAAAATAGTTTGATTTTGTTGTAACCATGGTCCCTAAAGTGAATGGGGGTTAAGTTTTCTGTTAACTTTTTTAATGATGGAAATACCCTTAAAATTAAATAAAATAATTAAATATTAAATTATGTTTATATGGGTCCCACCTAATTAATTAATTAATTAATGAATATAAAATTTATGTGGACCCCACCCCTTCATCTTCCCCAACCTCAAGACCTCTCAGACTTCCTTTCCGGCGACCACCACCACCGAACACCACCGTACCACCCCTCTCACCCTCCAGGACCATTTAACCCTAACCCCCTCCCTTCCTGTTGAAACCCCCACTGCTAACACCTTCCACCACCCACTACCGCCACCCACCTTATTCAACGTCACCGCCGATACCTAGAAGCAGTCGGAGTTTCAAGAAACCCGCCACGAGTTCCCCCATTTATTGATTAACACAATCTCTCTTCCTCCCAAAGAAGCCGACGATCAGTGCTTCACCCCTTTATCTCAGATCGGTCGTTTCCTCCGGTGGGCCGTATTTTCCGGCGAAAAATTACCATATCACATTCCTAAATCATGAAGCCCTGTAGCTTCAATTTGCCCTTTCAGTTTCCGACTGTCGAAGATGATTTGGTACCCATTGCGGCTGTTCACCTGAATGTAGCCGTCGTGATCTGCCACCAAGAAACCCGCGGCATCCGATTTCTACCGTCGTGATCTGCCACCAAGAAACCGGAGGAGGCAGGAGCTGGACATGGTGGTGGCGGCGGTTGGTTCGGTGGTGGCGGCGCTGCTGCAGGTCTGCCGTATTTTCTGGCCATGGGTTCTTCTACATCTCGCCATCATTTCCGGCCATGGCGTAATAGATTTGAACGATAGTGTTAGGCACAAGAAGGGAGGTCGTCGACAATGGTGAAAGTGTGTGGTGGTGTTGTTAGGCTCAATGAAGAAGATGGATCTGGTTTCCTTTTAGGGGTGTTTGGGATTACTTTTTAAAACAACTTATTTACTTATTATCTTTTGAAATAAGGTAATAAGTTATAAGTTTGTTTGGTAAATTCAAAATAAGATGAAAGATATAAAAATAAGAAGTCAAAATTCAAAACTAAGAAATTCTTACTTTTAATGAAAAAGTCATAAGTAGCTTAAATAAGTAATCCCAAACACCCCTTAGTCTTTTACCTTTATTTGAGAGGTTCTAAACATACATGGCCCACCATTAAATATATTATCATATTTTTAATTTTTGATTTTATTATTTTCTGTTTTTAATATGAAAGGATATTTTGATCATTTAACACATATTTAACAGAAAAAAGTTAACATCATCCACTTTAGGGACCATAGGTGCAACAAAATCAAACTATTTTGGACCAAATTTGTAATTTTTGAATCCCATGGACGAAAACCGTAATTTGATCAAACCACAGGGACCATCCGTGTAATTAGTTCTAAAATAAATGGATAATACAAGTAGTGAACATTTTTTTTATTTCTAAGTGAGTTAATAGTATAAATGGATAATATAAGTTGGTCCTTTTATAAATATGTATATACTAGAAAATATGACCCGCGCATTGCGGCGGGTTTGCAAACCTCGTTACGCGCATTGCGGCGAGAACATTAACGTCACTAACTACATAAAAGAAACGTATGAAGTTGCCACGATTCGGTCATGGAGTTCGAAAAATAGATAAATTGTGGCGCGAATAGGAGTTAACATTGAAACGATAAATTCGTTAAACTTGAGGTGGTAAAATTAACAATTTACAAAGCTAGGGGCGAGTTTTGCCATTTTACCAAAGTGGGGGGAGAAGTGTCAAATTACCAATTTATAAAGTTAGGGGTTAGTTATGCCATTTTCACAAAGTCAGTGGTGTCAGATTAATAATTACAAAGTTGTGGGTGACTTTTGTAATTTAACTAAATTTAGGGGGAACAATGATTTATTTTAAAAAGAAGAAAAATAAAAAGGAGGGCCGTAGGAATCGAACCTGCAACCTCCTTAAGTGGAAGAGCATTAACAGGTAATTTAAAACCAAAGCTTTTGTAATATTCTAAAACATGAAATGTGTAACTGGTGGAGACAATCTAGAGGGTTAAACCCAAGTATTGTTTTTTTTAAAAACTACGGGCCCCTTAAGAGATTGGGCCCCGGACGATCGTCCTCCCCACCCCCTTAGGGCCGCCCCTAATAACCATTGGTGTTGTTAAATCTAGCATGTGAGGAAAAAAGTAACCTAAAATTTTGATATTTTTTTTATTTTACGCCAAATTTCATGTAAACGTGTTTTTAACACTTTTCTTATCCGTTTAAAATATCCTAAAATTGTTTTCTGAGTTGTTTAGGTTGCAAAAATAGTGTTGTTCGGCTTCTTTTTTTACCACATATATAAACCCGTTGATCAGATAACTGTGTTCCTTCATCCACTAAGACTGTTTAGAGTTGTGTTTTCAAAATGATTATTGGGCAGGAATTTAATCTAATGATGTCTATACATCCATATCAGTTTTGAACTTAAAATTGGTTGAAAATATTGCATCTTTTTGAATGGGTCAATTTTGATGTTATATAGCACTCTAGGTCAGAAGCAACATATTCTCTTGGTTATTTATTAGATAATAAAAATGGAATTATGTATATTTGTTTATTAGAATATAACACATATAATATTAATTAATGATGTAATTTTTAGAGTAAATTACAAGATTCGTCCTTTATGTTATATAGTACTTTCATATTGAGTCCTTTAGCAAACTTATCTATATGATGCGTCCTTAATACCAGGTTTTTATACCAATCTCGTCCTTTGGAGTAACACCAGTTAATATCTCCGTTAAAACACATCATGTGCCTCTCACATGTGAGGGCAATCTCGGTATTTTACACCCTCTTGTGCCTTTAATTACCCTAACATCTTCTTCATTCACACACATACATCTTGTCTGCAAAAAAATTTCAAACCGAGCCACAAATGGTTTATTGTTGGTGTGAAAATCATGCAATCGTTCGAACCTCATGGACATCAAGAAACCCAGGAAGGAGGTTTTATGCTTGTCCACAACCGGTATGTCGACCAAAATTTCATCATGATATCTAGTTTCTTTTGCCCTAAAGTTCTTAATTTTCAATCAAGGGTTCAAAATGTGGATTCATTGGATGGGTTGACACCGAAATGTGCCAAAGATGTGCACGAATCATACCTGGTTTAATTAATGCCAAAAATGAAGTTGAAGAACAACTTAAAGTGAGTAGAGGTGAAGCAAGAAGATTGAAGAAGCTTTTGATTATTAGTGTGGTAGGATTTGTGGTGTTTGTAATTTCTAAGCTTCATGGGTGATGTTTTGATTATTGTACTGAAATTTAATGTTTTGGTTACTAGTTTGGTAGAATGTACTGATGTTGTATGTTGTTTACCATGTAATGAAATTTCTTGTTTTGGTTAATTTGGTAAGAAATTGGAATCATAATTGCAGTACTAATTTTAGGATATTAAATTGAAATCATAAAATTGCAGCACTAACTAAATTGAAATTGAATTTCTTAAAACTGCAGCACTAACTAGCTTGATTTAGGACTAACATGTAAAGTTACAGTCAAGTTAATGAACATGTGGAAGATGGTTATGGACCAGCATCATAAGAACATATTGTATTAGATGCTGGCACTGATCAAGTTAATGCAATAGAAGAAAATACCAAACATATCAAACATACATACCACTGTTAAAATTGCAACTACATTCATAACATACCAAACATACATACCACTGTTAAAATACCAAACATACCATTGTTCAAAACACTTGTCTAAACATAACTAAACAAACCAACAGACAAGTACCACCAAAAGACAACAATAAACTTAACAAATCATTGTTCCAAAAGTCAAATACCACCAAAAGACAACCACTTAACCAAAATCACTATCCCTGGTGCTGCTGCCCCTTACAAGCCCTACTGTTATGGCCCCTGTTTTTGCATTTCTGACAAGTATTAGATGTATGTTGCTTGGACAGTCTTGTACCTTTGGCTATGTCTTCCTTCTCAGATTGGGCCTTTCTCCTACATTTCTTTGGTCTTCCTATTGGCTTATGATGTTTTGGTGGTGTGAGTGTAGTTGGAACTTGAGATGTTGGCCACATAGACTTACCACTGATTGGAAAAACCTTATGACTATAAACCTCCTTCCAAGTTTCCATCCTGTAAACTTGATGGACCCAGCTTTCTGGCAGCCACATTCTTGACCATTGCTTGCCATGTTCCATATTACTGCCACTACATGCTTGCATGGTATGCCTGTGATCTCCCACCTTCTACAACCACAAATCCTGTGCCTCATATCCACAACACATTGATCACCATGTGGTCCACTGACCTGGAATTGTTCACCTCCATTCCATATAACAGTGTACTTGGTAGCCTCTTTCTTGATTGCTTCAAATTGCTTTGTGGCATATGGAGTTAGCAGTCCTTCACTTCTGTCAATCACTTTCAACACATTTAGTATTCTTTTCATTAGGTATTCCCTGATGTAGTCCAATGCTGTTATAATAGGCTTATCCCTTCCATCAACTAGCTTTGCATTTAAGACCTCACACATATTATTAAGCAACACATCAGAGTGTGCCCTACCTATGAATACAACATATTAATACATTAACACATATAATGTATTAATAGACTACAAATAAAAACATCATACAAACTGTAATAACTTACCAGAGAAGCATGACCTGGACCAGTGCTCGGGTGGGATATTTCTCAACCAATTTGCAGCTTCATTGTTGAACTTGTTTAACTCATCCATTGTTTTTTGGAATTGCATTACAGTGGTTGATGTAGCCAATTTCCATAAGAAGTCTTTATATGCTAATCCTTTGTAAAGCTTTTTCATGTTTTCATGTATGTGCCTAACAACAAGCCATAAATTAAACACAAAACCTATAAAATGAAGAGCTAACTTTAATTAATATTACCTGAGACAAAACCTATGCTCAACAAAACCTATGCTAGATTCAACCCTTACTTGGCTTGGGATATGAGCTCCATCTTCATTTACAACAAAAGTAGGCATGGACCCCACACAAACTGTCCTTAACCTAACTTTGTCATCTTTGACAATTTTTAATTGTCTTCTTGAATCTACTGCATGTGACCTTATCAATTTCTTCACTGCATCTTTATTACCAAACATTTGGCCAAGATAAAAACTGTTATTCTTAACATTTTCCCTCCTATTTGACTTCAACTTCCTTTTCCTAATGATTGTTGCATTGTCATCAGATTCTGTACCACTTTCAAACAACTCATTATCCAATACCTCCTGTTCATTTTCATAAGCTTCTTCATCCACATCAAATGGAGCTCCATCCACATTCAACCTAAAATCTCTCATGTCTACATCTACATCATCCATATCATTTTCTTCATCAACAATAAAGTCACTATCATCATCATCATCCTCTCCTGCTTCTTCTTCCATCTGATCATCATCCTCTCCTGCTTCTTCTTCTTCTTCCATCTGATCATCATCCTCTCCTACTTCTTCTTCCATCTGATCATCAAATGATCCTGCCTGTTCTTCCCTCTGATCATCAAATGAGCTAAGATCATCATAACATAATTCATCAGACTGTGGTTGGTCAACAACTGCCTGACCAGCTTGTGGATGGTAAACAAATGGATGGTCAGCTTGTGGCTCGTCAACAAATGGATGGTCCGCTTGTGGGTTGACATATTGTGGCTGGTCTACTTGTTGGCCACTACCATTTGAACTTCCAGCTTCATTCCAACCTAACATTAACTTGGTAAAAGTTTGCTTGCCAGCCTCAAGAACATCCATCTCTCCATCATCATCAATTTCTTCAAGTGTTAGTTTAGATGGTGAACAAAAGTAAGTGTGTAGATTGGTTTTTCCATGTTCAGTGTAAACACTAAACATCTTACACTCCCCCACATACTTTGAAAATGTGATAACATCAGAATCATTTCCTATAGCCCTTAGACCAAAATCTATATCCTCGTTTGGTACTAAAATAGTGATAGAAGATTGGTATTTTATTGTTTATATCCTCTTCATATCCTAAATCAACCATCATATCTTCCAACTCAAGAACCGAAAATTTGTCAATATCTATTAAATCAACAAAGTTTACCTTACCCATAACATACTCACGACCTGGAAATCTTGTAAAACTACCCCCATGATGAAGCTTGATTGAGAACAAATTAGGAAACCCAACTGCAATAATCGAAATTACACATTAAAAACAAAAACCCATAAGTGCAAAGCTGAAAGAAAAACATTAAACCCACAAGCATACCGTATAGTTTATCAACTTCTTCTTGATCGATGGAACGACGAACGTAGAATTTTCCAGACACCATTTTCTGTCTGCTAGGGTTTTTTTGAATTTCCAGACACCAACTTCTTCTTGAACGATGGAACGACGAACGTAGAAAAAATGGTTCTAGGGTGTAAAATACCGAGATTGCCCTCACATGTGAGAGGCACATGATGTGTTTTAACGGAGATATTAACTGGTGTTACTCCAAAGGACGAGATTGGTATAAAAACCTGGTATTAAGGACGCATCATGTAGATAAGTTTGCTAAATGACTCAATATGAAAGTACCATATAACATAAAGGACGAATCTTGTAATTTACTCTAATTTTTAAATGCAAGACAGTGAAACCAAGCTTTTTGTGAAGGGATTACTGAATGGGTCATTTTGGTGTTATATGTAGGTCAGAAGCATAATATTCTCTTGGTTAGTTAGATAAATAAAAATGAAATTATGTATATTTGTTTATTAGAATATAATACATATAATATTAACTAATGATGTAATTAAATTAATCGTACATGTTTTGATTGCTAATTCTTGAAGAATTTAGGATCTTTACTTAAATTTATTTTCTGATTGACTGGTCAGCATTGCTTTTTTTATAATCTTGAACTTTAATCTGTTTTAACTTCTTGAATTCATGCTAATTCTGTTGAAATTTAGAAAACAATTAAATGATTCGTGGTTCGATCTTTTGCATGGAATCGAATGATATTTTCTGGCTGCACTTGTGGCTTGAGACCTAAATGAAATGTAACAAAAGCTCAAGAAGTCTAGCATCAATAAACCCTTTAAAGAGTAGAAGATAGTAAGTGCAATGGATTTGCAATGTTTAAAGTTGCCATGCACATGACTCCTGTGTGTTGATTATATTTCTTACCATTTTTTATTACTAATTGAAGGTACATTGCACGTATAGTAAGAGGCGAACATGTCGGATGCAAAAACAAAAGCAAAAGAGAAAAGTGGGAGAAAAATTAGATGTGTCCAAGTACTTTGAGTTGGTTCAAAGCAGGAAGAAATTGTCTCCTTCGTTGTATAAGAAATTAAGTAACTGTTGCTCATATGCACACCCTGATGCGAGACCATCTGCGTACTTAGATTTGAGTGATTGTACAAATGTTTGCGAGTATTGAGACGCATTGTTTTGGTTTGCAGAGCATGTTGTGTCTTCTCCTTTGCACCGAAGGCCAAAGTATAGTAACATGTGCTGTAGGGGTAGTCGAGTGAGGCTGCGCGTGTTGAGATTAAATATCAACGCGCTATGTTGTTTTTAGTTTATTGATGTCTTAGGGTTTTTGTATACGCGTATGGTATGTCATGGAATTCGCGGCACAACGCGTGCGGGGAAACACCCTAGTTAGTATAGTTTTGGATCAAATAAGTCTAACTTGAACTATTAAAGTTTTAGAATAAAATTGTTGATCATAAAGATTGGAGGGTATTCTTGTAGATAACTAATTCGGGAGGGGCTTACTTGGGAAAAAAGTGAAGTCGGATGGGCTTTCTTGAATAAAACGAATCTTTTCTCTGTACAAAATGTTTTTTTTTTTAAAGATGACTTTCTAAAACCCTTACTTTATTCGGGAGCAGCCCGAGTCTTCTTGTGACTCGTGCATGTCTTTTCTAATGGGTTGTAACCGTAGCGGACTCGAACCCGGGAACAACTTAGGAGGAAACTCACAACTATGAAAACCCTTTTGCTCAACCTGAAACAATTTGTCACAAGCGAGACTCGAACCCATGACCTTCTATTTCTGAATCTAGTTTTGTAACCCTTGTTGATTGTTCGTGTCATTGTATTGCATATTTGAGTCAGATTTTTTGTCGATTATTCTTAAATGCTAAATTCTTGGGATATTTCAGTTTAGTTGATTCTTGTTCATATGAATCATTTTTGAGTTATTCAGTTCACCAAAGGTTGGAGAGGTGCACCAACTATCCCGGGAGATGTTGTGAAACTTGGTTCTGTTTGTTAACCAAGAGAAGAGATTGATCATATTTCGATTGTTAATACAATATATAATTTAGAAAAGAGTAAACTGTTATTTTCATCTATGTGATTTGGTTATTTTTGTCATTTTCATCCAAAAGTTTTATTTTTCTCATTTGTATCCTTGTGCTTTTTAAAACTTGTCATTTTCATCAAATTGGTTAACCACGTCTGTTTTTTAACGTTAAATGAGGGGTATTTTTGTCTTTTTATATTTGTTTATTTTTTTCAATTTTAAACACTTAATCATTCCCCTCATTTAACATAAGTAAAAAGACAAATATACCCCCCAGTTAACATTAAAAAATAATGAGGTTAACCAATTGGATGATAATGACAAGTTTTGGAAAGCACGGGGATACACAGGATAAAAATAAACTTTTTAGATGAAAGTGGTAAAAGTGACCAAAACACAGGGACAAAAATAACAGTTTACTCTTTGAAAAATATAGTTATCGTTCGACCATCTTTCAATTATTAATACTATATATAAAGACCGCTACTCCAAAGAGTGTTACTCATTTGATCGTGATCAATTTCTTGTTGAATAGTGAATTGTGTGAAAGTAGGATACTATAAATTTGAGGGTCAAAAAGTTTTATAAAACGTTCTTAATGAAAAATGTGAATAACAAATCCCAATAAATTGAATTGGGTCTAAGAATTTAAAAAATAATAAAACTTTTTTTATCTCTCTCAATTTTAAAATTCAGGACCTGAATTATGTGATTAAATTTCTCATTATTTATTAAAACTAAAAGAATCCCATCTAAGAATTTTATTTCTTTAGTTATAAATACAAATTCAAGCTAACAAACTATGCTAACAAACAACATGAACTCTTAACAGACTTAAGCAATTTAAGAGAACAAAACAAGTTCGCATGCTTGTACTTGAGAAACAGAAGCAAGCGAACTAAATAAGTTCGCCCGGATCATCTTCGTTAGAGCTAGACAATGACCAACACCCCCCCCCCCAAGTTGGAGGCTGTTGAAGCTCCAACTGGAGAGCTTGATCACCGGAGCACTTCGACGGACTGGAGTTGATAACCTGAACATATGGAGACGGAACATTTTCGACGGATAATAAAATGAGAAGAAAGATGAACTGAAATAAAAGAGAGCATGAAGAAGCAGTAACAAAATGATGAAAAAGTGAACCAGAATTAAAGAAATTGAGCAGAATCACAAGAACGTGAGTCGGAGATGTAACAAACTTGTCACCGGAAAGGTAACAAATTCGTTGGAACCAAAATCCGGTCAAAAAACAAATCTGAAAATCAGATTTGAGAGAAAAAAAATGATGAATCAGAATGCAAGTTAGCAATTTTGATGAAATCAATCAAAGAGATTGACGAAATTCAATCCAAAATGAATCGAATGAGGTGAATTTGATTCGAAGTGAATCAAAATAAGTGAAATTGTTCCGCCGGAAAACCGTAATCTGCAAACGATGAAGGATGATGAACAAAAAACACAAATCTTCGATTGAATAATCTCTGCTATTGCAAGAGGTTCAAATCAAAGGTGAAGAACACGAAGAAGCTCTACCGGATACTCGCCGGAACTTCGCCAGAAAATTGAGGTCCGATCAGATAATCAACAAAAATACCGATGAAGACACGAATTCAATCAACACGATTGAATCAACGAAGAATAGATATGAAGTACAAAGCTATTTTTGATTTTGATTGAATTTTTTTTTTCACGATTATGAATCGATGATGATGATGAACGATTGAATCACGAAATTGAAACACAAAGGATGAATCACAAGAGAATCGAATCATAAACTATCATCTCAGACTGAATCAGTGTTCCTAAGAGTTGATTGCAGAGATAAATGAAGTCGATGAACACGAACATGAAGAACAGAGGATGAAACGAAGAACGATTGATGTAACGAAAATGAGTGAAATTGATTCAACAGATTGAAAAGATGATAAATGATCACATATGAAACGAAATCTGAAATCAAATGGAATGAGAACCTTGAATCGAAGATGAAGATGATGAGAAAACGATGATGATGCGAAGAAGACGATGAGCGGAAGCAGTGAATTGGATCGAGCATGGTGCTCTGATACCATGTAGAATTGTGAAAAGAAGATTCTCATTCAATGAGTAAAAAAAGTACAAGGAAGATATAAATACAAATTCAAGCTAACAAAATATGCTAACAAACAACCTGACCTAGTAACAGACTTAAACAATTTAAGCGAACAAAACAAATTCGCATACTTATACTTGAGCAACGGAAGCGAACTAAATAAGTTCGCCCGAAGCTTCTTTGCCGGAACTGGATGAAGACCAACATAACTGAATAGTTAAATGGTTAAAACACTCAACTTATAATTGGCAAATTCATACGTTTAATTCATATCGGATGAAAATATTAAATACAAGTCTACAATGAAATCTCATCATCCGTTTATGAAATATTAAATGTGAAAAGTACTACACACTTAAAAAAAAATATAGCTAGAGTTTGTTGTTTGAAATTAGGGCAAAAGGGCACAACCCTCACAAAAAGTTTACCCTCACAAAACTAACGAATGAGATTGTATCACCTCACTTTTATTATTTTGTTACCCTAAGACCCTAAAGTGAAGGAGGCACAACCCTAATACCCTCATTTTTTAAATTAATTCTTTTTTTAAGTAAAACAAATAATAATAATAATAATAATAATTAAAATAAATTCATTAATAAAAAAAGTACATTAAAAATAAAAAAAAAGTACATTAAAAATAAAAAAAAACACTAAATTTAAAAAGTACATAAAAATAAATCTAGAAATCACAAGGCCACCCGTATCGACTAGCTATTTCACGTTTTTCGTTTGGAAATCCTTCGACGCTTTCTTCATCACATCTAAGTCGGCGGAAACACTCGCACGTAGACGGTCCTATATGGTTATAAAAAATATAAACTTAAATAAAAAATGAATAAACAACAAATATAAACTTATTTGCGTATTTAAAGATAAATATACCGCTTGAATCCAACAACCGTTGAACCAACTCATTTGCGTATTTAAAGCCGTCCATTTTGAATTTAGTTGGTGAATACTTCAGTTTCTTCCACCAACTTGTTCGTTGTAATGCTTAAGGATACGCTTCCAAAATCCGGTTCTCTTTTGTTGATTTCCGACTACCGGGTCTTCGGAAATATGAATCCAAGCCTTACACAAAGCGAGATTTTGTTTATCGGTCCATTGTTGACATGCCGCACGTCCGTGAAATTTTCCTTTATTTCCGGGTTCGTCATCTTCTTCCTCACCAACCTCTACGTCATTTTCCTTTATTTCCACGTCACCATCTTCTTCTTCTTCACCAACCACTGCTTCATCTTCGTCATCATTAAAGATCGGGAGTGGTCGGTCTTCATCGTTACGGTTTGGGTGACAGAATGGTAGGTTTTGGTAGCGGGGTGCAAAAGGCTCAAAAGTAAGTTGATCATGTGATTGATAGGTGTATTGACCGGGTGCAATTTGGGTAGACGCAAAAAAAGATCTATGGAATGAACTGGTTCAGATTAAAAGGTCTTCGCTCGGGTATTGGATATTTATGGGTGATTTTAATGCTATTAGGAATGGGGGTGAGAGATCATCCTCTCCCCCCATTGATAATAGTATGTTAGATTTCAATGAATTCAACGACAAAGCTTGTCTTTGGGGGTACAATATGGGGGTGGTAAATTCACCTGGCTTAGGGATGATGGCTCGGTCGCTAGTAAACTGGACAGATTCTTGGTTTGCTCGTCTTTCCATCAGGCCTGGCTAAAGGCTTCCATTTTGGCTTTGGATAGAAAATGGTCGGATCATAGGCCGATCGTCTTGAATTGCTCTAGCCCGAATTATGGTCCTCGTCCTTTTAGATTCTTCAATTCTTGGCTCTCGAATGTTGAGCTCCCGATGGTAGTTTACAATTCTTGGAACTTGAAAGTAGTTAAAGGCCGTAAGGATTTCATTCTTGCAAAGAAAGTTTTAATCCTAAAGAACGATATAAAGAAATGGTGCTTAAAGTCTAAAGATGCGGAATCCAGGGAAATAAAGTCCCTGGAAGAGTTGTTACAGGAGCTAGATTCCAGGGCTGAATGCTCAACCTTGACTAAGGAGGAGTTGGTGATTAGGGTTGACTGTAAAGAAGGTTGATGGATCTGGAATCCCTAAAGAAAGATGACCTAAGGCAAAAATCAAGAGTGAAATGGCTGGTAGATGGAGATGAAAATTCAAGCTTCTTCCATGGTATGATAAACGGTAATAGGTCCCGGAACAATATCGCGGGCCTGAGGATCAATGGGGCTTGGGAAGTGGATCCGGTGAAAGTGAAGTCAGAGGTATTCTCGTTCTTCAAGCTTAAATTCTCTGAAACTTGCATGATTCGTCTGGCCTTCTGCTTATCAAACCAGGGACGCTTATCCATGGCTGATGCTGCACTACTAGATGCGAATTTTCTTTCGGCTGAAATTAGGCTGGCGGTTTGGAACTGTGCTGGTGGTAAAGCGCCGGGACCGGATGGTCTAACTTTTGATTTCATACGTCGTTCATTGCTCTGGCGCATAAGGGTGGTGGCTTGGAATCCCTAAATGAATTCATGCCTATTTCTCTTATCGGGTGCATTCCAAAAGTCCTTGGTAAGATCTTTGCATCTAGAATTCAGTTGGTGATTGACAGGATTATTGGGCCGGAACAATCTCCCTTCATCAAGGTAAGGAATATTCTTGACGGACACATAATGATAAACTGTCTGCAGGCCTGGGCTAAGAGATCTCGGTCCAAAATGTTGCTGTTCAAGGTTGATTTTGCTAAGGCCTTCGACTTAGTTAATTGGAACTACTTGGATACCATAATGATTCAAATGGGTTTTAGCTTGAGGTGGAGGGATTGGTTAAATGGGTACCTAAAGTTGGGTAGGACTTCTATCCTAGTTAAAGGATCCTACTAGGGAATTTTCTATGGAGAGGGGGTTCGACAAGGGGACCCGCTCTCCCCATTCTTATTTATTTTGGCCATGGAGGGTCTTATCGCATTTATTAAAAATGCTTCTCAACTGGGAAGGTTCAAAGGAATTATGACCCCTAATGGTAGCCCTACAATCACACACTCGATGTACGCGGATGATGTATTCTTCGTTGGGGAATGGGGTGAGGAAAACATTGTAGATCTAAAACGGATTCTAAGATGCTTCAACATTATTTCGGGGCTAAAAATAAGTTATCATAAGAGTAAGCTAATTGGAGTCGGCGTGGATGAAGTCGGTTGTGGCAGGATGGCGGTTTTAATGGGCTGTGTTACGGAAAAACTGCCGGTAAATCACCTAGGGATGCCAATCCATGAGACGGGCTAAAAACTGGGATTCGGTGATCATGAAGTTTAAGGATCGGCTGAGCAATTGGAAAGCCAAGAACCTATCATTTGGGGGAGACTCACCTTGGTTAAGTCTGTCCTTAGCAGTCTCCCGCTTTACTTCTTCTCTATGTTCAAGTCCCCTGTAAAAGTAATTCAAGCGCCGGAAGCTATTCGTAGAAAATTCCTATGGGGTGAAAGTATTAACCATATGAAGATTTATTGGGTAGTGTGGGAAAAAAATTGAGAAACCAAGAAGGATGGGCGGTCTAGGGGTATGTGGGCTTAAAATCATGAATACGGCTCTTCTGATGAAATGGAAGTGGAAAGCGGTCCGTAACCCAAACTGCTTATGGGCCTCGGTGGTCAGGGCAATTCATAATAAGTCCTTCGGATCAGTGACAGATCTCTGCAAAAATGGGGTGGCGGACAATTGGGGAAATTTTGTGTCGATAGGGGTGGATGGGGTGGCAATGGTCTATCGGTTGACAATTTGTTTAAGAGAAAGGTGGGGGTTGGCTCAGAGGCTTCTTTTTGGATGGATCCATGGTTTGGATTGAAGCCATTCAAAATTATCTTTCCGAGGTTATTTGATCTTGACAAATGGAAAAAATGTACTATTCAGGACAGGGTTGCTTGGTCGGGTTAGCAGGTTGCAGCATTTAAGTGGGGCTGGAAAAGAAGGAAAGAGGCGAAAAAAAGGGGAGACGAAATTAAAGATTTGGAGGACATGGTCAGGTCTTACGGGTTCAGCGTGTGTCCGGACAAATGGGGTTGGCGTGGGGACTCGTCGGGAGAATTCTCCTCCGGTTCCTGTAGGTATTGGTCGAAAAAAACGCAGTTCTACCGAGCTGGAAGTCAAGTGGCTAAAATGGATTCCGATAAAGGTGAGGTGCTTTTTATGGCGTCTATTCCAATACCGAATTCCGGTCACTGCCTCTCTTGTGGTTAGATGGGTTCCTGTGGCTTCCCCATTTTGCTCTCTTTGTAGACTTGATATTAAAATTGAGGACCATCTATTCGTTCTTTGCCCGGTGGCTAGAGGCACATGGAGGCGGGTTTCCAAGGGGCTTCCGTTGAATCTGACGGACTTTAGGACGGTGAAGCAGCTTTCAGTGGTCATCCACAGCTCAAATGTCGCCGGTAAGAGGAAAAAGATCAGAATTGTTATATCATATTGTACGATTTGGGTGCTTTGGTTAACAAGGAATAGATGGATTTTCTCAAACTCTAGAAAAAACGTGGATAACATGGTGGAGGACATCAAAGTCTCGTCTTTTAATTGGTTGAAATATCGCGGGGATAACCATGGTCCTAATTGGGATGATTGGGCGCGATCCTCTGTTTGGGGTGGTCTAAGTCTTGGCCTGGGTTAGTTACTGTTTCTTGTTTTTTGGTGTAGCTTGATGTTGTGATATTGTCGTTCCTTCTATTGTTCATTTGGCTTTGTAATTGGGGTATTTGCTAGCGCCCCGCTAGATTTCTCTGAGTTATCTCATTGTGGCCGTTCAAAAAAAATATATAATTGAAATTGTTTATCTATATTTATACTATTATGTAAAACATATTGGAAGGACATGTTTGCAATTTATCAAAAATTTTAAGAGACCTATAACAAATTTTTATGCATAAGGTACACCTTACCAATGCATAAAATGTGTTTAATTACCATTTAACCCCATATTTACAATTAAAGTACAACACTCAATAATTTTCATTATTTAATACACATAAGCTTATTTAATTTACTGCATTAAGTATTATTTTATTTATAATATTTAAAATTAAGATTTAAATTTACATTTACTATTTATATATTTATATATTTTTATAACTAAATACTATTTAAATTAAGTATTATCTTACTTAAATGCTTAAGTATATAATTACTAAATATTTAAATAGTTATAATCATAATAATAACAATATAATCAGTGTTTAAGACGGTTCGGGTTAGATTGCGCTATCTAAAAGAGCCTCGGTGATACCCGACGCTTTACGCGGGCCAACCCACTAGTATATAAAAAATGCTATAAACTATGCTATACAGACTTCGAAACTAATCTTAACAAATTCGCGCCGCAATTTATCTATTTTTCGATCTTCAGAACTAAGTCGCGACAACTTCATACGTTTATAATTAGTCACGTTAATGTTATCGCCGCAATACTCAAAACAAAGCTAGCAAACACGTCACAGCGCACAAGCTTAATTTATAGTTATACTTATAAACGAACTCTTTTTTATAATATTTATAATTAACTAAAGAAATAAAAGAATGAATAGAAAACCAAATGACAATATAAATAAAAGGGAGGTGTGTAGGTGACTTGTATATCAGTTAAACACATTGTAAAGTTGTGCATTTATTATTCATTGCTTATATATCTATATCTATACTTTATAATAAATAAAAGTTCTGAGGTGATACTTGTCACTCTCTCATGTAACCTTAACTTTTTTTCCCGCCTCTCTCCTATTAATTATACAAATTTCTTTAATTGTTTTTATAATTTTTTGTTTTTCGCCCCTCTCTCTTATTAAATAATAATGATTTCTATAATTATTTTCATAAAACATTTTTCATAAATATGTAATATGTAAATCTTTATTACTAAATATATATAACATTGCATTTAATTAATCCGTGTAATACACCGGGTTTCTAAAGTTTAACATGAATTAACATTTATCAGTTACATAAAAAAATTAAATACTTATTAATTATAAAAATTTACTTGTTTTTATAATTTTTTGTTTCCCGCCTCTCTCTCTCCTATTAAATAATAATGATTTCTATAATTATTTTTATAAAACATTTTTCATAAATATGTAATATGTAATTCTTTATTACTAAATATATATAACATTGCATTTATTTAATCTGTGTAATACATCGGATTTCTAAAGTTTAACATAATTAACATTTATCAATTACATAAAAAAAAATAATTTTCTAAAAAATCTTTTAAAAATTAACTTAACAGAATTTATAACTGTCACGTAAAATTTATTCAACTCATGTAATACACGGGTTTTTAAAGACATAAATTTTTTATTACAAAGTATATAACATTACATTTATTTAACTCGTGTAATATACGAGATTCTAACCTAGTGTAGTATATGAACATATGGTTGAGTTCATGAGAAAACTACTATTCGTGAGAAAACTCGCGAAAACCGATTCAAACGAATTCCAATTGAACTCATTCCATCGGCGTTAGAACCGGCTCGTCAAACTCGATCTAAAACCTAAAGTTAAACCTTAAAAGCTGAACCTCACCCCCCAAAAATCTAAAACCCCCACCTCTCAAAAAACCTAACCCCACACCCCAAAAACCTAAACCCCCCACCCCACCCCTAAAAACCTAAACGGCGAGCCGGTTCTAACACCGCCAAAATGATTTCATTCGAAGTTCGTTTGGGTCGGTTTTCTCGAGTTTTCTCACGAACAAAGAGTTTTCTCATGATCCTTCTTCTATGAACATATTATAATATACATAAATCAAAACTCTTTAAAGGATGAGGCGTACTTTGGATGATAACAATCTGGTTTTGACGGTTTTTAGGATAAACTTTTAGCCACACGTTAACATTGTTTAATCTTTATGAATCAAAACAAAAATGCTAAAAACTTGAAACCATATCAGACTGTTACTCTGGTTCGGTTTCACGGTTTAGGCTTAATGCTCCTTCAAAACAAGGCTACTTTTAGCACGGATTAGTTGACTCGAAACTTCTAAAACTATGTAACATTTAGAAAAACAACTTTATGTAAAAAGAACACAACTTTCTAAATTATAACATATTACTAGTTTTATTATAATAATATGATTAAGTTAACAGTTTGATGCTTAATGATTTTTAACCAATCTGATTAGTCCGAATCCACGAAATCAATCATAAGATTAAGGTACAAAAATAAGATTATCTTGAATAAAACATGGAGTAGTGGGTGGTTGTTTGTCACACCCCAACCACGGCGGTTTCCCGCGGGGCGCGACAGTCATGAATCATCGTCACTGATTACATAGAACGACCTCTATATGGTTTTGAAAATCATGCATTCAAAGTCATTCCAAAATATAACATTGTTTTACAGAGTTTAATGCGGAAAGTAGATGCGGAAGGAAAATAAACTGTTTTGGAAATACAATGCCAAACAAAAGACAAGCAAAAGTTAAAAGTTCATTGTCATAGGAACATCAAAAGACTTCATGCAAGATGTGCACCCTAATCCCGTGCAAGCTTAACGACCTAAGAAAACATGCTTAAACGAGTCAACAATAATGTTGGTGAGTTCACAGGTTTAAATGTAAAAGTAAATCGTTGTAATGGACCACAAAACTTTCTATGATTTGATTGTTGATCAAACAATGTGTGAATATTAACATAAGCACACCGAAACCAAAGCTAGACTGTAATGTAATGAAGTGCCTCTACCATGCCTATCGTAAGCATGAGGTGATTAGGTCAATGATGCACCCGTTTTGACCTCCAATCAAAGTTAGCACGACTAACGCAGGTGAGGGTTTTGTCAAATCCAAATAGTACTATCCATGATTACCTCGCTTTATGGGAAAAAAACTAACGGTCCGATTATGAGAGGACTTAATACGATATGAAACCTCTTATGTAATATGTGAAATCATGTCCAATGAAAACAGTAAGTATGCAAGTATTCTCCCCCAAAAGGAAAATAAGTAAAATGGGGTCGTGAGACTCATCTGATGCGTGAGTACTCGAAACGTGTAAGTAGCAAAAGTCCGAGAGTAAACCGACATACGCGTGCCCTAGAATATATAAGACACCTTAAGGTCTAAATAATGATTCTTCATGCAAGTTGGTCATGTAACAGTTTCACCCAACTCGTTGCGTTATGTGTGTAAGTCTTTGTTAAAAACATTTGACTCGACGACCCGTTGGTGATATGTATTTGTTACCCAAAAATATATATTTATATAAAATAAATATAAGTCATATACTCGATCAAGTGTGTCCATGTTTACAAATAACTCGTGTCAACTTAGAGTTCGAGTTTCAAAATAAAGTTTGACTCGACCCAAGTCGTAACTCGATGCGAACGGTAAATAAATATACTATATATTTATTTAAAGTAATATTTTCGAAATAGTACACATTTTTAAGTAAAAATAATACAAATATTATTTTCTACAAAACATAACTTTTAGGAATATAACATCAAAATAAACTGTTTGTTTTTATTTTCACCACCAAAATATATACAAGTATATATTTATAAAGACATATATATAATTTAAGATCTAGTCTTGGGCATTTTAAATATTTATAATTACTAAAAAAATAAATCCTATATTTATATGTTTCAAAATCCATAACTAAACCCATGTAAACTACTTAACAAATAACATCAATTTTACAATTGTCATAAGTTTACTCAAAATACCAACAACTTTGTAAAGAACTAAAATATATAATAACACATAACAATAGTCACTAAGTTACCCATGAACCTAATAAAAACACTTGATGCATAAGGTTTAACGTATATTTAGTTTTTATAGTCAAAGTCTCCATTTAGCGTAACCAAATTAGCCAAACACAAAACCAAGATTACTACTCATATACTTATCTTAGTTCATAAATCATAAAGTTATTGTTAATAATTTTATACAAATATATGAATGTAGTCATTTTATAGAGACTCCATGTTTAATAAAAAGAATTTTGTGGGTGAAGTTGGTATATGACATTTGTATGTAAAAGATAGCATAAAATAAGAACAAAATGTAAATAGTTAGGAGAGTTTTCTCACTAGAAGCAAGCAAGGAATATGGATGAAAGTTGTAGGCTGCTTCTGAGACACCAAGAGACCACTTGATCTTTACCAAAAGAGACTTGAAACACTTGAATTAAAGTTTGAAAGTTGAATGTTTGGAGTGGGGACTTGGAACCGTAACTAGAGAGAAAGAGAGGAGATAGTGGATTTTTGAAAAATGGTTTGTATGTTTAATCCATGTAGTGTGGATATCTTATAAACTCAAGATCCTTGGAAGTAAAAGAAAAGATATTGGTTTTGGTTGAGGGTTTGAATTCTCGGCCAAAGAAAAGAGTGGGGAAAGGAGTAATGAATTAAATGGGTTAATTGTCATTTGATAGATGTTGAGCCAAAAGTGATCATTCACATTTATGGTAATTAGACTTGACAATTCTCATAATAATATGTGATATGTGTGTGGCTCCATTTGACCGAAAGTCCAAAGGGGGAAAAAGGGCACAAATCAAGAATTTGCATGGAATTAGTTTGTGTGTGTGGATGGATAATTTATCTAGGTGTTGACTTAATCTAAAAGAGGGCTAAATTGAAATAAGATCAATATATGTGTATAGCATCTCGACAGAATTATGAAAAAAAGGTAGGGGGCTTTATGAGATTCATTAGGTTGGGATATGTAAAAGTATTTTATCATATATATTTAAATCTTGAATTTTGAAAAAGCCTACACACAATTCATGTGTGTGCGCCTTGGTTTCGGTCAACAAGCAAGAAAAAAAAAGATGGATTCTTTCCAAGATTTTCATAGAAAATTATGTACTCTAAACTAGTATTTAGGTGGTAACGGGTATAAATAAGACGTGATATAAAATAGAGATTTTTTTAAAACCGAGCGTAATAAAATTATACATTACATAGTTAGTGGCTCGCTGATATATATAAATATATGTTTAGTAATTTAATATAGCGAAATAACGCGTTAAAATAGAATCTGCCGGTGAAACGGTAAAAGGTGCGCGTTAAAATACTAAGTTGATATAAATAACCACGCACACATATTTACGTTCTAAAATAGTGTTGTAACATCTCGAAATATTTATTAAAACATAAATATTAGTTATCACCAACATTCGTGTGTGTCGGTTATACTGCGTGTGACCCAGTAACTTACCGAATTACCGGTGCGTGAAGTGTTATGAATGGACTTTGCTAATTTTGAAATGACCTTAATTAACCATAATTAAGTCTAACACAAATGTAAATGCAAATTATGAAAGACTTGAGGACGGGTATTGACCTGAAATTATCGGTTGTCACATTGTTCTTTTGCTATAATCCTTATTCTAATAAATGATTTCAAATAATGTTACTTGTCATCATCATATTTTTCTCATTAAAATCTTCTATTTTTTTCTATTTTAAATAAGTTTGAATTTTAAAATTTAATTATCTTAATGTTTTTATTTTTTAGAAAAATAATATAAAAAATAAATTCTAATTATTACTTAATTAAGGAAACAAATAATTTTATTTTACATATTATTTTAATTTTTTTTATATATTATTGTATTTTTGTTTTTTTATTAAACAACTCCATGTAATACATGGGTATATACGCTAGTAACTAATAAAGCTAAATAAAAGATAACAAACAGAAAAAGATGACATGAGTGGTCTAAGTGTTTCCGTTGGGTGCATTTCTAAGGTGGAGATCACTCCATTTGGTCATGTCATCTACACATATCAAAATCCAGTACATTCTTATATTCATCATTGTAGGTGGTGTTTTTTCTTCTGTGTTACTTTTGTGCTTTTCCAAACCCTTAGTTGATTTATCTTTTTCTTTTAACCCGGCGAAATTTTATAAAAACTAAAAACCAACTAGTAAGACGCTAGAAAGCGAACAACAACCAACATTACACAAAATTCAGAGGACTTTGTAACCACTCTGTTCAAAAAATCCTACATTTGCTTTTCTGTTACCAAATCAATGAAAAGAAAATGTCACCATTTTATAAAAAAGTAACACATTTTTACTCCGATTCTTAAGAAGACTGTTTCATTCCTAAACTTTCAAACCGCCCACCAAACCACAAAAACAAGATCCTTCTTATTCCCCGTGAGATTAATATTATCAAGCCAATCCATTAGATGTAACGGGAACATGATCGGCGGAAACGAGACATTCAACCAAGCAGACACTAACTCCCAAATCCTCCCCACGATAGCACACTCATTCACAATATAATTAACCATCTCGGAAATATCATTACAAAGTGGACATAACATAGTTGGAACATCCATACATTTCTATCCAGATTACTCCTTGTAGGCAACCGGTTATCTAGCACTCTCCAAGCATAAATATTAACATTCCAAGGTAAATAACGAAACCATATCGTACTCCTTGACCCAGTCGGAAGCAAAACCCCATCGATCCTCTACCAACGTCTCTTAACTGAGAAGTCGTTCATACCATCCAACATCCACACCCAGCGATCCGAATCCTGAGACAAGTTAAGACGGTTGACACTGGACTTAAGCTCCACAACATGTTCCTGCTCCACACCCCCCCTATCGGTCCCCGCCAAAACCAACCCCCTCCCCCCACCCGATCAGCGACTACACGCCCTTTAAACTCCACTAGGGCAAAATAACCTCGGGAATCTCTCACTAGGCTTTTAACTCCCGTCCAACAATCTTGCCGAAAAATAGTATCTTCCCCCCACCTATATATCTTTTGAACGAAGCCAAAGGAATCAGTCCTAGATCATTAAGCTTTAAGAATGACCTCCACATTCTTTGCCAAAGATTAAAGCCGGAACCACCCGACGACACCCTCATAAACGAGCCATATAACGCCGACACCACCTTAGCCCATAAATAATTTTGTTCATTAACAAATCTCCACCGTCATTTTTGCAACAAAGCCTTGTTAAATTCTTCAAACGACCTTATCCCAGTACCCCCATATCTTAATTGATATATCTTATATGTTTCAAACTTATGAAAACTAATAAACTTAAACATCCTATAGAACTACAACTATAAATCGATATTATATGATGACATAAATCACTTTAAGATGCAATGGTGGATCTAAAAACCTTTTTTTATGAGGTCACTTTTATGAATCAAATCATTTTTCGTATATTATATATTAATATTGACATTATTTTTTATATTAAAATAAAATGTTGTATACCGTCTAACGTGCTTATTTTTATCGACGTTTCGAAATGAATTGTATTCAAAATAGAGCCGGGGTACATTTTTATTTTTAAGTTTAACTTGGTTTTCCTTTTATAACCTTTGATATATAATGTTTTATGAAAATATATTGTTGTGATACGTTGCGATATAAGTTTTGTTTATAGTCGAGTCGTGTCAGATTTAATTTATTTCTTGTTTTGTGAACATGTGGAGTTTCTGCCGCACATGTGGTTAATTTTTACTAGTTGTCTTATAATCACTAAATGGGCAAATACTATAAAAAAACTAATATACTTTCTGTTTTTTCTCACAAAAGTCACTCAACAGTTTTTAAAATGTAATTTTATGATGTATAATATTAATGTTTAGTCCGAATATTATCACAGTAACCTCATAAATAAACCTTCAATCATTTTGTTATTTTTCTCGTTTATCTCTAAAAACACAAAAAATGATGGATTATCACGTATATTTTTAGCTTCAAATATATATTAAAGTAACATTTTCAACCTTTTATGGTCCTTAAAATTTGAGGGCTAAAACGGTTGCTTTAATTGCTTTCATCGTAGAGACGCCCATGTGAAACACATTGTGAGAGGCATGACACCTAATATGACATTGAGTCTGAAATTTTGTGTGAATTAAAGTGTTTTTAGATGAGTTCAAATATGGTGGAATCACTGTAACACATATAAGAGAGGAAAGCACCATTAGTTTAAAGTTTTGCACAATCTTTTGTCTATTGACCAAAATAGCCTTCTAAACTCATCATAATACAACCATGGCCTTACATTTGAAATTAACATGAGCATTTAATATATCATCTCTGTTTTATAAAATTATCCATGGATGATTGAGTTAATAATAATGGTATGCAAGAACTCCATTGAAACATTGAAACTTAAGTTGGTATGAGTTGGCAAATCTACAAGTAGTCTAACAACAATTGTGTTTCATTTCATGTGATTAGGTCAATGGCATAACAGTCATTTACAAAACTTAACCTAACATCATGAACATATACTTGACAGATCATATCTACTTTAGTTATCAAACAAAAAAGCAAAAGCCAAGTTTGTCTTTGGATAATTGAAGCAACTATTTATATCATATAAAAATAAAGGGTAAGTTTTACCCGAAAGTTTAAATTATCAATTCCAGAACAGTATACAACTTTCATTGCATAAAATGAAGATATCAATGCATGTTTGTACTAAATTTTACCAATTTAGGTGTGGAAAAAAGATAAAACCAGGGTGAGAAAGACTTATATACCCCTTTCCCATTTCTTGGTTCTATTTAAGAGCAACAAGCAAAGAGCAAAAAAGACTCCCACTTAAGCTTTTCTATGTTAAAACCTTTGGGAATATGCAATGGCATGCATGTGTATCTTGAAAATTATGACAAATTTGGAAGGCAAGATGAAGATGAGTTACTCTTTCTTAGGCCATCTCTTCTCTGTCTTTCAATTAGTTTCATTTTGGCATTAACCGTTTTAGGATAATGTCAAAACAAACCGGCAAGTCACAAAACGGCAAAGGAGACTCACTCGAGTCTTACGTATATATCTATGGCTATACACAATTACGAGTGCTATTATATCAGCACTAATGTACCGGATCTGTTTTACATCATTGGTGTGGTTATTTGTATGAGAGAATGCAATAAAACTATCCATATGTAATTAGTTGTATACTTGTATAGCATGGTCTTGTTGTTTGTGAAAATGTTGTGAAGCTCTTATATGAAAGTTTGTTAAAGATAAAATTGGGTGGGTTGAATACTTATTATAAAGAGAACAAAGTTCTAATTTTTAATTGCATATGGACTTACTAACATGTGTTAAGGAGTTAAAGATGAAAAAAAGTAGAGTTAATAAAAAATTGAAAGAAAAGAAAAAAAAGAGTTTATATATATTTTGGCATGGTTTTGTCGGTGTTTTAGTGTCATCACTTAATCTGTATCATTGATGTTTACATGAGATTAAAGTGATTTCAGGTTAAACTCTAATACAGGTTAGGATATATGTTATGCACACTCATAAAAGTTGGTATAATTCCGGAGATCAAAGGGGTTGCGATTTACGTGGTATGTTGGCAACCGAAATACCTAGTGGGCTAGTGTTCTAACCAAAACCAACAGTTTCTCCCATCAACTGAATTAACTTTTATTCTAGTCAAAATAAGTGTTTTTGTGTCCACGTCACTTCAGTTTATAACATGACTATTTTCGATCTTACATGATCATGTGAAAAACTTGACACCTACCTTGTTTTGCCCTCTATTTGTACGTGTCTAAATCTGAGTATAACTTTGAATGATCTAATTGTAGATCTTATGCAACACAAAGTAATCATTTTATCATTTGAATTGAGTATTCGATTCAACAAATCATGTAAATCAAAGAGGTTAGGAAGGGAATTGAGATTCCAATTCCATGTAAGGAACCAAACGCCCATTAAATGTGTGAATAATTTGTTTTTGCATAAGAGGTTGTTTTCCCACAATTAGCTTCCCTTAAAAAGAACTTAAACCTTAAAATGGTTGAAAGTAGATCTAAGTTTGATTTTTATTGAAAATAGTTTACGTGAACCTATTTAATCTTCAACATTTTTAACATTTTTTTAATAATACCATAAAGTCCAAAAAAATTCTCATTAATTGACTATAATATTACTAAATAATTTTCAAAAACATTTTTTTTTAAAGTTTGTTGATTACAACAACGCTCTAAACTAGTTACGACGATGCGTGTAACTATTATAACAGTGCATCTAGTTTTGCATAGTCTAATGTATGAACAAACTGTATAATTGGTCGGCAATTGCTTCGGCCAGGAAGGATCTGGGACTCTTGGAGAAGGACCTTAACAATCTGTTTCGAAAACACATTGGTGACGGGGGAAAATCATCATTCTAGAATCTGCCCTGGTTCGGAACAACCCCTTTCAGAAGGCTATTTCCTGCCTTATATGAACTGGATCGGAACAAAAAGTGCTTCATTGCGGATAGAATTCATCGTTTGGAAACATGAACTCTGGTTTTCAAGTGGGAGTGGAAAAAAGTAGATATTGCCCCCATTCGGATTGAAGAAATTAGAGACTTGGAAGGCATGATAAAATAATACACTTTCATGGATGGCCCAGAAAAGTGGGTTTGGGAAGGTGTCCCCTTGGGGATTTTCTCCACTGAAGAGTGTAGGAGGTGGTTAGAGGATAATTCAATGCTAGAATCTAAGGTGGATGTTCTCTAGTTGAAATGGGTTCCTCTGTCGGTCCAATGCTTTGTTTGGCGTCTTCTCCGGTATAGACTGCCGATGGGGCTTGCGCTGAGGAATCGGGTTGTCCCTATCCCTACGGGGAGATGTTCCTTATGCCTACTTGAGGAAGAGACGGAAGATCACACATTCATTCGATGCCCGGTGGCTAAAGGTACGTGGTGTAAAATCTCTACGTAGATGAAAATTGATGTTACGGGGATGGTAACTATAAAGGATCTAGCTGAATTATTAAATCACGCACACAGATCTGGTAAAAGCAAAATGATCCGGACCTCAATTGGATATTGCACGTGTTGGATAATATGGAAAGTAAGAAACATGTGGCTTTTCTGGCATTGGTTAATATGGTGGATGATATAAAAGTTCAGTCCTTCACGTGGATAGCGGCTCGGGGTAAGACTCTACACTGCACTTGGGAAGAATGGTTAGATAATCCTACTTCTGCCATTAGTTAATGGGGTAATTGATTATGGGGTAAAAGGTGTAATTCTGTTTTAATTATTAGTTTGTCAATATTGGTGTATATGCCTAATGACGAGTGATTGTACTTGGGGCTTTTTTTGCTAGCTTTTATATGAGATATTCTCATTGTTGTTAAAAAAAAACTGTATAATTAAAACAGTGCGACTAACCAATTACAATAGTATGACCAAAACCATTTGTAACAAAACGTGGATGGTAACTACCATCACTCTTAAAGTCACTAAATATACATGTGTCGCATCATGAATCCATCCTATGGTTCATATGTTTATCTCTCACATATATGTGGTGTAACTTAATTTAAGAATACTAAAGAAAAGAAGAAATAATCAATTCTACTATAAGAATCTATAGCTGAAAATAAAGTGACAAATATTTGCTTTAAAAATAAAATAACTTAAATGTAATTTAATTGTAACTAGTAGACCTATGCCGTGCGTTGCGGCGGTAATTCTGTATGTGTACAAAACAGGAAATATATTTATCCGGCACGACTCGATTTTAAACAGAATTAAAAAGCATGTAAAGTGAAGCGTATAAGTTGCGACAGCTCGATTCTGAATATCGAAACGTAGATAAAAAACGTGTCATAACAGTACATTCGAAAATCAAGAAAAAGTAAGAAACACGAAATCGACTTAAAAAGAATTATAAATCTTTCATATTTTACCTTATTTGATTTTGAATAAAATTTACGTCGAAACATAGACCGACTTGGTTTTGAATAAAATTTATACAAAAACGTAGATATAAATAAACATGTAGCAACGGTATATTTAAAATGTACGAAAATATTGTATTTTTAAAGTTATAAAAGAAAAATAAAATACGTTTAGAATTAATTATAGCTATCTATACTATATAATAAACAAGTAAAATATAACGACACTTGTCACAATTCTAGACTCTCTCATTCTTATTTCTCGCATCTCTCTCCTATTAATAACCAACTCTACTATTTTAGGTAAATAAATTAATTATTTGTTTCAATTTTTATGTACACATTTTTTAATTTAAAATTGTGTTTATCATCAATTAGTTTGTTCACTTATATTTTTATGAACTTTACTAACTGAAAACAATTTTATAGCCGGCTGAGATTCAAATAAAAAACTTTTATCATACATTTACATATTCACATTGTTCCATTTTGACGAGTGTATGTGTTAATAGATTACATTATATTTTATTCAACCCGTGTATTACACGAGTTTTAAAAACATAAATTTTTTATTACTACGTATTTAACATTATATTTATTTAACCCGTGTAATACACGAGATTATAAACTAGTTAAAATAATAAAAATATTAAAATCGTACAAACAAAATGTGTGAATGTATGTACGGATGTCTAAAAGGCGGTGAGAAATGGTTGGCATTTGGCAAAAGGTCAAATCCCCTATCAATTAAATATCTATATATATACTAATAAATAAAAGTTTTCCATGCCACGTGTCGTCTTCACATTTATTCTCATCATTTTTTTCCCGCTTCTCTCTCCTATTAATTACACCACTATCCAATAATAATAATAATATATTTTTAAATAAAATAATAATATTTATATTAATAAATCTTATCACATATTTTGACGAGTGTATGTATTAACAAATTGTATTGTATTTCACGGGTTTATTCAACCCGTGTAAAACACGAGTTTTTAAAAAATAATTTTTTTATTACTTAATATATAATATTATATTTATTTAACCCGTGTAATACACGGGATTTTAACCTAGTTACATAATAAACAAGTAAAATATGAGAAGACTTGTCACAATTCTAGGCCTTCCCGTTCTCATTTTTCCGCCTCTCTCTCCTATTAATAATCAACTCCATTATTTTAAGCAACGAAATTAGTTATTTGTTTCAATTTTTATTTACACATTTTTTAATTTAAAAATGTGTTTATCATCAATTAATTTGTTCAATCATATTTTTATGAACTATACAAACAGAAAACAATTTTATAGCTAGCTAGGATTCAAATAAAAAAACTTTTAATCATATATTTATATATTCATATTGTTCAATTTTGACAAGTGTATGTGTTAATAGGTTACATTATATTTTACTCAACATGTGTAATACACGGGTTTATTCAACCCGTGTATTACATGAGTTTTAAAAACATAAACTTTTTATTAGTAGGTACTTAACATTACATTTATTTAACCCGTGTAATACACGAGATTCTAACCTAGTTATATAAATAAAATAATAATGAAAAATTCTCAAAACCACTGTAGTTGTCATTCTGTTTTGTATAGAGTTAATATATAATACTTACAATTACCAAATTGCTAAGACTTTATGCGTAAGTTACAAATGCTTAATGCACACTTACACTTTATACATAAGTTACAATTGCTTTATGCACCACTTGCACAGCCGCCATCGAATGTTTAATTCTTTTATAGTTAATTATTTTATTTTAATATAATTAATTTTAAAGTTGTTTTATTTTCTCCAATAACTTTAACTTTAAAAATATGATGCTTAAAAAAATTCGAATATACCATTGCGACGTGTTTATTTTTATCTATATTTCGGTGTAAATTACATTCGAAAAGGAGTTGAGTGTAATAATGTATAAGTCATCAAATCACAAACGTTAAACGTACGAGTCATCAAGACTAATTCAAGGTTTTAATTTTTTCATAGTTTTTTTTTTCACTTACAACTTTTAAAATATGATGTTTTATAAAATTTCAAAATTAACGTTGCGCCGTGCCTACTTTGATCTAAGTTTCGACGTGAATTTTCGTAACATAATTTTTAAACCGATCAGTTATTTTAAACGTTTTTTTAAACCGTTTGGTTTTTTAAACCATTCAATGCTCATCTCCAAATATACCGTTGCGGTGTTCCACTTTTTAACTTTATATACGTTATCCGCCGCAACGTGGTCTGATGGACAGTAACTTGATTTTTTTTCTATGTATTTTTAGTTAAATACAATTTCTTTCATAAAAAAAACAAATAACGTCCTTGGCCAGTGATTTACGTACACGTACAACCTATCCGTATCTACATTTCGAATCGGCCGCGGAATGCGTCATTTTAATGAAAAAAATATGAAATTATTTACTCTTACAACTTTTTTAATTATGATGTTTTCTAAAATTTCGAGATTGACAGTGCGACGTGCCTGTTTTTATTTACGTTTTAACGTGAATTTTCGTAACATTATTTTTAAACCAACCGGTTGTTTTAAACGTTTTTCTAAACCGTCTGGCGCCCATCTCAAAATACACCATTGGAACGTTTTTTTTATCTACGTCTAAACCGACCCGCTGTAATACGCCTCCGACGTTCTTATTTTTATCTACGTTTTGGTGTAATTTTTTTTTCCGAATAACTTAACTTTCGTGTAGAACGAAGTAACTTTTTTCCTACACCATTGCAACGTTTTTTATCTACGTCTAAACTGATATGCCCTAATGTGTCGCCGACGTGCTTATTTTTATCTACGTTTTTTTCGAATAACTTTACTTTCGTATAGAAGTAACTTTTTTCCTTACTACCGAATATAGCGCTACAACGTGCTTTTTTTAACGTCATGTAGAATGTATCGTAACGATTTACTTATTTTTATCTACGTTTCAAATCCGCAGCGAAGCACGGGTGGTAACGCACTGGTTACTTACAAAAGTCATAGTGGAAACCACTAATGCTTCTGGGACAACACTCCAATGCCTCCGATGCTGCATTTAATTATCAATTTGGTTTTGTTAAGAAAATTACCCTCTGAACCCTTAACTTTAGTTAGCTTCTTCTTTTTTCCTTTTTTTTAATCAACTTTAATTCTTTCTCTTAAACTTTAAAAAAAGTTATCATACAGCCACCTGAAGTTTAAAAGTTTTTTTTTTAAATTATTTTTTAATTCTTTTTCTTAGATTTTTTTAATTTTCTTTTTTTTTACTTTTATTTTTTTTCTTATTATCGACGTTTCTACTGTTTTGACGTGCATTTTTTTCGCGGGATTAGTATTAATATGTCATTGCGTTTTGCTTATTTTTATCTACGTTTTGAACCCGCTGCGTAGGGGGGTAACACACAGTTGTAAGGTATTTGTGCGTGATAGTGTAGAGGTTATTTAAGCATTTGCGTACACCGTCGGTATGAAGTTTTTTAACTATTAATTTTTTTAAACGGTTTTGCTTTCTTTTTTCTAAATTTTTACCGGTAAACTTTTTTTATGACTTTGTCACGGTTTTTCTTTTTTTAAAAACTTTTTAAAATATTACTAGCTATTTTGTTTTAATGTGTGGGTTTGTGTAAAGGTTTTGTCTTTTTTATATAAAGTTCTAAATACGTTTATTTATTTCGTAAACAGTAACTTTGTTAAATGTTTCATTTTTCTATAGCTTTATTTTATAAGCTTTCAAAGACGTTAATTTTTTTCACGATTAAACACACCACTAACAAGGGTCACAATTCTAGTTATAACTAAACCAAATAAATTACACTATAAACAGTGACGGATCTAGGAAATATTTCTAAGGGGTTCACCCTATAATATTTAGGGGGTTCACCCCAGATTTTTTACCTACCGCTACACTAAAATTTCGAAACTCGGGAGGTTCCTGTACACCCCCCCACTCTTCTTAAGTCCGCCCCCGACTATAAAATAACTAAAACAAATTACACTATAAAACAAGTACCTTGTATCTTCAATTAGACATTTCATTTGTTATATTTTTATTGAATTTATTTGTTTAAATTTTTATAGTTAGAGAAGTGCAATTCACATGTAAATTTACCCTTATTATTATTATATTGAAATACAAAGGAATAGTAAACATTTTTTAATATTTTAAAAATTTTTGTTTTGATCCTCGTACTTTGTATAATATACGTTTTGAACCCGTTTCATTTCCTTTTGTATTTTTTTTACCCTCATACTTTATATAATATACATTTTTTTACCCTCATACTTTGTATAATATACGTTTTTATCCAGTTTCATTTTCTAAATGGTATTGGTATTATCGGAGAAACGCGTAAGTTTCGACGCGGCGCCGTAACGCGGGGTGGTTCGAGTTACTATGCGTTTCGACGCCGCCGCAACGCGAGACGGTTTGAGTTGCTGTACGTTTTGCCGCCGCAACGTGAGGCGGGTAAATCCCCTAGTTTACTTTAATAATTAACATTAGTTCAAATATTATTTTTTTTAAGGCAAACATTGAATGTTGTGACGTCGCACCCCCCGTCAAATGGGAGAGCCTCGTCCAACTCTGGCCACTATGTTGTCTTAACCGGACCCACTTGGCGTCAGAGTTGGAGAGATTCCAAGGAAAAATCTCACCCAATACGGCCCTTCCGGGCTTGAGGGAGAGCCGAGGCTCGAACCTTAGATCGGCGTGAGTAAAACCCAGGTGCATCAGCCTAAGAAGGCCTCATTTGCGATGCCGCAGAAATTAATGGTGGTGGCAGGGATCAAACACGGGTCCCTTGGGACTTCAGACCTTACCTCAACCATTACACCACAACCTCAATATTATTTAACAGTGTAAATTCACATGGGCTACAACGTTGATTCGAATGTGAAATTATAGTGTGAAGCTACACTTTGATTAACATTATCACACGTGAAACAATCTTAATTCACATGTGAATTTATTACCAAGATTCTTTATATTCACATGAACTAATATTCAATTCAAATTTGAATTTACCTTGTAAATGTACTTTACAATCAAAACTATATCAACCTTAACTACTACAAGTATAAATTATAAATTATCAACATCTATTTATCCATTTTGCTTTTGATACATTTGTTTTCCTAGCCCTGGAGGCTATGTAATTACTTAACAGGGTTCAACAGGTAATGCATAGTAATTTTTTTTAGTATCAGTTTCGCTATCCAAAAGGGGGTTACTAACAGTTTGTTGCACGTTTATCTACCACTTTATTTTAATTATCTTTTTTTTATTTTTTGGTATAAAAACATGTTGAGTAGTAAGTTCAGATAGCTATGCTAATTTCCCATGGTAGTTTAAATGTAATTTTCATCTTAGTTTTTTATTTCCAAAAGATGCATATACCAACCCACTCCACATATCTATAAAACTAGTTGGAAGAAGTTACATCACAAAAGTCAACTACTACAACTCCAAAACTCACAAAAGGTCAACATAATTCTTTTCAACCAAATAAAAGTCAAACCTTCATGTTTCTTGATTCCTCTTTCAGTTAGATTTTCCAAGACCCTCTTCCGATTTTCAGTAAAGATGCATATAGCAACTCATTCCAAGTATCAGGTACTCCTGGCAAGCACCAATGGCTGCAATCTTGGGACTGTTCGGCTGCAATTTGTTCTTCAACCGACTTGTATTCCATCCTATAAATCGATGGATGTCCATCTTTTCTGTAATCTGTAAGTCTACTAATATTTAGATATATAATTGGATTTTTCATCTCTTTGAGCACGTTGTCGAAAGCCCTCATCTTTGTAGGATATTTGGTTAGGTGACTTGAGTTGAAAATTGGCTCGGTTTCTTTGTGGCATTTCCCTCCCGAGTTCCATTGTCCTCCTCTGTAACAAAGTCAAACATTTGTTTGTCAAACCTTAATTTTTCTTTGGTAACTGTGAGAATCCGTTACCAGAAAACTCAAGGCACTAATACCCTACATACCAATGGGACCAGGTAAAACGCAGCGCAGGTGACCTTTAACAGGGTTAAAGGAAAAAAACCAGTGGAAGCTGGATTCGATCATGTCTGCTAGAGGGACTAAAGTGTTCACCACCAGGCCAACCTTTTGAAGGTTTGTTTGTCAAACCTAGTACAACTGTTTTTCGATTTCTGATATGTGATAGATAATTCAGCAAGTATCAAAAATCATTTAAATTTTGAAGTTTCTACCGGTTTAACCACACAAATCAAAAGGTACACACAGAACTATGAAGTTATGAACAGAATAAGATGTGAACAAAACGGAAGAAGAATTAAACGTACTTAAAATGAGTGACCGAGTAGCCTCTGAAGATAACCTGTGTTTTATTGATGTCAATGTTCTTATCTACCCATCGGGCCCATGTTGAAAGGGCCCTTCGGTATGCATCAAGAACCTTGAGCCTCGGGTACACATGATCACCTTCCTGGTAATAATCTTCTCTGTAAATTTATAGAAAAACAAAACTAGGGATGTTAAAAGGGTAGAACCATCTTTTCTGTTTCATGTCTAACAGGTAAAATATAAGAACAGCTAACAAAGAAACGGTCAAACATGTCCAAAGTCGCTGAATGTGTACTTTTAGTGCATAAAGCATCCTAAATCAGTTTATTCGAAATATTAAAATATTATTGGAATATTATAACTTTTGTAATCATATATGATACACTAATTGTTTATAAAAGGTTTATAATTTTTAACAAAAAGCGTTTCCGGTCAACCCAACCCGGCCAACACCAAAAAGTACTTGATTTGGCCCATTACAAACACCTATGTTCTCAAAGAAAGATACTGTTCTCACCCTCGAGAGGTTTTCTCATGGGTCCACCAATGTCCCGTGTTGAATACCAAAACATCAGCATCATGGTACATTGATGTTGTTTTGTCCATCAAATCTAATCTTAATGTCTCAAATGAACCATTTTTGCCAGTCAAAGTTGATTCTCTAACAAGAAATGGAGAACTCACAAAATCAATGGTACAGTTGTAGTCCTTCACAAACAGAATCAATGACAAAAGTTATTACATAATTCCCAATTGAAAAAGATTAAAATAACATTAATTTACAATATATGCTACAAAGTCCATGAAAATTTTGAAGTTGGAATCATAGACCTTTAAAGTCAAAGCGAGTGCCTTTTAGAATAAATCTTGAAATGTATCCTTTAGAAATACAGTTTCAACCCATTTATAAGAAAACAACTAATTTCCGTTATACTTTATTGATAAAGGGTCAAATGGGTAAAAAAAATGGGTCAACCCGTTTAAAAGGTCCCCAAGGTATACTCTTTTAAGTGTTACAATCTCCTAAATTGCTTTATTCAAAAGATCAGTTCATCAATTTTACAAGTTTAGAAAGCTTGCCTCGAATCTGAAAGCATAAAATCCTTTTTTCTTGAATTCATGCCTTCCGGATATCTCATAAACCCTCTTTTTGTTTGTGATAGGCTCTCTTAGTATGCAAACCAAAGACTCCCACATGTTGCGGTTTAAGGAGTCCCCTACAAAAACCAACTTCTTCCCTCTAAGCCTTTCCAAAAAATCGGTTGCATTTAAACTGAAATTCGCATAAAACATGATATGAATAAATTAAGATTATTGTTAACTGATTAATACACCACAATTTGGATTATTAATGATCATGCAAGTATCAAGCAATTGTGTAGCAATATGGGTGCATGAAGCATGCATGATAGACCCAACAACATATAATCTATTTGTGCGTATCACGGGTGTCAAAATGGACGGTTGGGTGACGGGTCAAAAAGAGTACTTTTTAGTATGGGCTGGGTCGACCCAACAAGAGACCTTTTTGTCTTGCCTTTTCTTGAACTTTATAAATAACTATCGTCTTTAGTGTGATTTTGATAAGGTATGAAACAGATGATTCAAGCAATTTAGACTTAGAAGAAGAATAAGAACAATAGTAGGGCTATATTGATGGCATTCAAACAGGAAATACAAAAGGATGATCCAGGGCTACGCCCTCTCTCACTACAAGTAGGAGCCTAACAAATTCATAACAAACTCTCACATACCTCACCAGCCTTATTCTCCCCTACATATACTATCTTTCCTCTAACCAACTCCTAGCCACTATTAGAAAAGTCCCCTTTACCCCTTCTAGAATACACTTGTATCATTTTTGGTTTATCTTTAACATGGAGAGGTGAATATCATTACTTCCCTCTTCAAAAAAAGTCTTGACCTCAAGACTTGTAGCTGCAAACCGAGCAGGGGCCAATGACGCAGGCTGCAGAAGTTCACTTTGCATAGTAGCCCGAGATGACAAGTCAGCAGAGATCCCCTGTAACTGGACTGTAATGCCATTGTAGGCAAATTGCATCAGGGAATTAGGCCAATCATGGACCACCGCACCCAAGGAATGTAACCATTCCATTCCTAAAATTAAATCCAAGCTACCCACATCAAATACCAAGGCATCCAACTTAAAAGTGCTGGGACCAAGCTGAACCGGAAGATTAAGGCAACGGTCAGTGACAACAACCCGTTGCTCAGCACCCCAAGTGATAGGAATTCCAGGGAGAGTGGTTATGGAAAGACCCAACTCGGGAGCCAAGCGGCGAGAAACAAAGTTATGTGTCGCCCTACTATCCACCAATGCACAAACCGGATGTCCAAATAAGCTCCCTGCGATTCTCAAAGTGGGAGCACCACCCTGTCCAGCCACGAGACCCGGAGATGCCAAAGCCAGAACTGAACCCGTAGGAGAATCACCTGTCGAAGGAGTGACAGGAGAACCCTGAACAGCCAATGCGTAATTTTCCCCCTCCAACGAGTTATACTCATCCTCTCCTAACAGTAAGACCCGAAGTGAGCCCTCCGGACATTTGTGAGCCGGCCTATACTGTTGACCACACCGAAAACACAGGCCCTTCTTCCGACGATCTTCCCACTCAGTGCGAGAGAGAGACCGAACCCTTCTATCCCGCTGAGGCAAAGTCCGAACATCTGTGGAGGAAGGAGAGGTGGAATGCAGCAATGAACGAGAAGGGTCAAATGAAGAGGAAGAACCCTTAGCCACCGAATCCAAACTAACAGGGCTTTTAACCTCAGAACGGTTGCCCAGAGGAAACCCCTCACCCATTCCTGACGCAGTCCATCCCATCGGATGAAGGTAACGAAATCGATTGCGGAAAGAGTTACCAGAACCAGGTCGTAACATCGCATCAACATCCTTGGCTAAGTACATGGCATCCAAACGAGAGTGAGGGCGATGGAGACGCACACGCACCCACTACTTCACATCATCCTTCAAACCCGCCACAAAATACCCCAGCGCCTGAGATTCCGGCAAACGGGGAACCAACGACAGTAAATACTCAAAATCGTCAATGTAATCGTAAATAGAATCCGATTGTTGGATATTGGCGAGTTTCTCATAGGGATTTTGGATTTCTAAACCGCTAAAACGTTGTAGCAGCTCGGATTGAAAATCCGTCCATGAAAGGGAGGGACGAACCTGAGTGATGATCGTGAACCAGTGCTGAGCCACCCCTGACATGCTCAATTGAGAGAGTTGCAAGCGGGTGGCATCGAAAGTGGAGTTGATATCAAAATATAGCGTCGCCTTCTTAATCCATCCCTGAGGGTCAAAGCCAGAAAACTCAGGAAGTTTAATTTTCTTCACAGCCCAAGGTAAATTGGTCGAGGAAACAGGATTGGAAGGAGGCGTCGAGAAATCCGCCACCGATGGCCCAGAGCCCGACGAACCATCCATGGGAATCTTCTCCTGCGATTTCATCCAGGCTAACACCACTCGACGGAATTCAACTGATTCCTCCTTATCGGCAGTCAAAGAACTCAGCGCCGATTTGATTTCCGTAACATCTGATTGGAGCTGCTGGATGTGTTGTTCATGAGTATCCAAACGAGCTTGATGATTGACCATGATCGCGGTAAGTCAGAAACGAAGGAATCGGAAGTTAGAAATTGGAGCAGATACGGAATCGAGAGCAGAGGGACGGCAGGTCGGACCAATGATAAGGTATCAAACAGATGATTCAAGCAATTTAGACTTAGAAGAAGAATAAGAACAATAGTAGGGCTATATTGATGGCATTCAAACAGGAAATACAAAAGGATGATCCAGGGCTATGCCCTCTCTCACTACAACAAGTAGGAGCCTAACAAATTCATAACAAACTCTCACATACCTCACCAGCCTTATTCTACCCTACATATACTATCTCTCCTCTAACCAACTCCTAGCCACTATTAGAAAAGTCCCCTTTACCCTTTCTAGAATACACTTTTATCTTTTTGGTTTATCTTTAACATGGAGAGGTGAATCTCTATCAGATTTAAAAAACTATACGGTTATAAACCTAACTTTCAAAATAAATCTGGGGGCATTATTCATTATGGTTACACTTTGGGTGACTTTTTAGCTTCACCCATTTGACTCATTAGAAGTAAACTATAACTCAAAATTGACCAGTTTATACATGAATGGGTCTATATTGCCACCTCTAGACTCTAGTGTGTATATAAGCATAAAATTAAGTAACTAAAAGAAAGAAACTATCTCATGATGTGTATATAAAGTAAAAATGAATTTATTCTGTTTTTATTTTGAGCTAGTGCACCTATATAAGTATTTAATAAACTTATCCATGTCAGGGATCGAAATTTCGCACCAATGTTTATTTAAAAAGTCAAACATTGTCCTCATTTTGGAAAACTAAGAGATTATGCGAGTGTGCCCTCCAACTTTATACTTGATTGAGGTGTTTAAAAACTTATGTATTAAATCATAAGTTTAATGATCCCTCGAAAAAAGAAAAAAAAAAAAAACCTCATGCACACACATAGGGATGGCAGGAAATCCCGAAGTTTGCGGGAAAATTGAAACTTGAAACATTCAGGACGGATATTTAGGTATGAGATTAGTAATAAAAAAAATTTTGAGTTTGGGAAGGGTATGGTAGTAGGTGATACAAGTGAGTACCCAAAACCAATCTCATACCCTTTTACCCGTGTGGAAATCGAATATATTAATATTTTGTACAATTTTGAAAAACATGATAGATACTATTTTGAAGTTGTTAGAAACTTGAAACTATTAAAAACAAAGATTTATTAAAATGTAGTTGAGTATTTTGATATTCCATGTCGGGTAAGGTCAGGTTTCTGGTAATATAATCCCAACGGGTAATTTTGAACCATATAAATCATAAACAGGTATACCTATACCGCGGGTAAACCTTGTAATTTGTGAGTTATGCCAACGGGTATGGGACTAGGATTACCAAAACGCCATCAAGCCAAAAGTAATATAAATAAAGGTAATATAGCGTCTTAATTTCCATCATTCCCAAAAGTTAACCTAAGCAAGATCATATTGACTAAATATGCATCATAGTCAAACAAAGAAGTAATTGAATACTTCAATCTAATAAACTATAATCAGAAAATCTAGCAAATTTATACAATTGCAAAATGGATACAATATTCAAATCAGATAACTTATAACAAAATCACTTTACCTGGGGATTTCACATCCAAATGGCTGCCATTTCCATTTCACATATCCATCATCTGGCCTCTTATTTAGATGACAATCAAAATCCCTATCAATATGCGGGCACGACCCGGCCCGATAATATGGTTTTGTATCATCCCTAACCCATCTTCCATCAAAGATATCACACTCTTCAAAAGTACTATAATTTTTCAAAATCAAAACCCCATCACCTTTATTTTTCAAATCAAAGCTTCCATTTTTCAAATCAATTGTGAAATTACTCAAATGGGCATCCTCCAAATTATAAACTTTCTCAGAATTTGAATCAAAGCTTCCATTTTTCACATTATTTGTGAGATTACTCAAATGGGTATCTTCCAAATCAGAATTTGAATCAAAGCTTCCATTTTTCACATTATTTGTGAAATTACTCAAATGGGTACCCTCCAAATCAACTTTTTTTCCAGAAAAATTACCAAAATTGCCATCCCCCAATTCAACAAATTTCCCATTAGGATCTATTATCGATTTTCCACGGGGGTTTTGAAGAGAAGTGGAATTGATAGAGGGGGTTTTAGTAAAAGAAAAGGACCAAGAGTTGTTTAAAATGGGATTCTTGAAAGAAACATTAAAGAACACAACACATAGAATGATTGAAAACGACACAAGTCCTAAACCAAATCCAGAAACTATTTTCTTTTTTGGAAATGAAAAATATGGGAACTGATCCGAGATTGGAACGAGTTTCTTCAAGTTCATGACTATGGCTACAGTGACACCATGGGGTTTGGATGAAAATTGAAATCACACACAGTGGAGGTGTTTGTGTGTGAGTGTGCAAACTGAAATTGTTCGGAGATTACTAGGAAGAGTGTGAAAATTAATGTTAAAGGGCTTTGATGTTTAGAAGTGATTAGTAGTATAAAACACACAGATTAGTGTGTGAATAAAGTGGTTTCGTTGGAAGAGAAGAACAAGATAGCCAAGCTGCAGGGAACAGGGGGAGATGGGGGATAGGAAATTACGTTAATACCCTTTTGGAGTAAATATGTACCGACAAAAGATGTAAATGTTCATAACACTATTTGCGTTTGTAATAAATTAAGTCAACGAAAAAACCTCAACTGATTGCAAATTAGACGGGCATTATAGTTTTTTAAAGCTAGAGTAAATTATTAATCACGTTTATGTTTACAAATTTTGAATGGTCAAAATGTTGCTAATGTTTATATGATTTAGAATGGCATAAATTGTTTCTAATAAGCAATTTTTAGGTAATAGGAACAATGATGCAAATACGGTGATGATCATGATCAAGAAATTTTAAACTCAAATTCAAGCCATAACATAAATCTTTGTATTATAAAGTCAAAAAATACAAAAAGCTATAAGCATTCATAATAGGTCGGTTTGGAGAAAAGATGGGATGACGTGGATAAAAGAGACGATGGAGGTTCTTGTGTAAAAAAGTCGAACATGGGTTATGTGGGAGGGTGAGGAGAGAGACGGAATGCATTTTTAGAGTTGGTTTTAGCTGTAAAAGAAGCAAAGTCTGGACTGAATAAGTAAACGCTCATATGGCCATGTGTTTTAGACCCATTATTGTGGATGCTCTAAAAGAAAGCTTCTAAATTTCTTTGTAGGAGACGAAGTTGTTCCTCATGCATGATTTATTTTCTCATGACCTACAAACGCAACCGACAACTCACAAGCTAAATCTACACCATAAATGCGTTTTTCAATATAGAATTTTATTTCTTAAGAAAAATAAATTTAATCAAATAAATAATCAAGTCGGTCAAACATTTGTTCGCCTTCATAACCTATAATTATGTTAGACAACGCTTTGTAACATTCTTATTTCTATAAGGTTTTCATTTTATTCGACATTCCTTTAAAAAATAGGGATCGAATTTTGGTGTTCACTATTCATTTCCCATATTTTTTGTGAGTTAAAGCATTCACATTTGATTCAATATCCTTATCACCATCTCTAAAATTTAGAAAGAAATACAAAGAATTCTTGTTTTTTCAACCCACATCCTTATCCTCATACCTCATCCTTAAAATTTTAAAAAAACTTTAGGAGTTTCCTAAATATAGGGACTTACTATTCATTTCCTATATCTTTTATATATTTTTTTGTGAGTGGTTGTGAGTGAAAAAAGGGGAAAAAGTATTTAAAAAGTAGAGTAAACTTCAATTTTCGTCCATGAGGTTTGTACAAAACTTTAGGTTTCGTCCCTCTATAACACATTTCATCCTTAACGTTTTATGTTTTAACAGTTTTCGTCCCTTGTCCTTAACTCCGTTAAGTTTTCTGTTAGTTTTTTTGCAAATTACTAATATACCTCTCACCCCTTCTTCTTTTTCATCGGACTCAATAAAATGTATATGAGACTCAATAACATGAATGACATTTTCCTCTGGCGCGACCCTCCTCGGGCGACCGGCTCTCCAGCACCACCTGCCCCTGACTGATGACGGGTCTTGGTGGCTCCAACAGAAATGGCGACGAAGGTGGTTAGAGACTCCAGGAAGCAGAGATAAAGGTGGAGACAAGGTAGCAGACGGCGTCGGGTGGCTTATATAACGACGGTGACGATGTTAAATGACAGAGATGGTGGCGGGATAAGTTTTTCGGCGACACCACATCTAGGGCACTTACAATATATATCACTAAGGGGGAATTTCTTAGTATTTGGGTGGAACTTGTTCAGAAATACCGTAATGGTGGTTCTCGCAAAGACCAAGTATATTGGGTAAAAATTTCAATTCATATTTGACTTTCTGAATAGGGTAAAAGAACTTGGGTCGCCGATCTCTTCCTTAAAGATGGGGATGAGTCGATGTTGGTCGATGGTGTGAAAACACTTCCTGATGTCGAATTCCAAAAACTAGCGAGAGGTTCCCCACTCTTCTTTGATCCGTCTTAGGGCCGAGTGGCAGCCTCGTTCTACCGTAGCAACGGTGGCGAAGGCCAAAGTGAGACCTGATGGTAGCGGAAACGGAACAAGGATGGTGTTCCGACGACGAAAACGGTTTTCACCACGTGAATCCCCCGTCACCTGGTTCGCCGTGGTCATTTCCGTCGTTCTCCCGTCAGCAACACTACCGGCAGGCAGTTGTGTAAGACCCCGACCCGGGCATCCTACAGTTGGTTCTCATAACGGGTTATTCTCATTTAAAACGCATTTATTATTATTCAAACTACACCGGAAGTCTTTCTAAAATATTTTATTAGCATTTAATGTTAATAAATATACCTCGTGAATGTCTGCACACCAATCGAGTAACACCGCCTCCAAGCCAAGATACGTCAACACTAGCTCACCTACAAAACAATCTAACATACACACAAAGTCAGTTACGCCGAGTGAGTTCTAATAGTTTAATTTGAACAGAAACCATCACGTCACATTTATTAATTTATTCCACTCAGGACCCTTCGGTCCTTAATAAAATAGTTTTACGACTCATTAACGAATAGTTAACCTTCTGTTATCCCATGACATCCCATAACCGTTTATCACCAGAGACTCAGCCCGTACTACCAATAATAATAATGATAATCTTACCATCTCGTCGACATAGACTTAACTTACTATACTAATAACTCATACCCAAGAACAAGCATTAAACCGACACTTGGTTAACACCATAAACTCTAGACATTAACACACCTGGCCATAACCAAGGCTCTCACAATTAACTGACACGACACTTATACACGTCACGTCATGATCCCGACACAACGGTCAATTTAACTCCACATACCACAATGATGACATCTAAAAGTCAAACTAACATTACCACAATAATATCACCACATGCATAATTCATATAACTCAACGTTTGCATGTAATACTACACATATATAAATACCCACGTAACACACATACCTCGTCACTGCACCCTCGTCAGGGCGTTCGACACACCCTGAGCTCATCATTAACCTGTTAATAAATGTCACCGTTGGTGACTTCCCGACGAACCTCATCCTTCACAATTCCTGTTTGTTGTGCCATCATGACACGATGCAAACATACACCGACGAACACACAACACAACAACATACTAGCAATTACATGACTTGTTAACTATACTTGCACCTCACGCATAACCCTAGAACAACATATTTCTCACACAACATATCATAAGCATTTAATGTACTACACGATTCTTTCCGTACGGCCTTTAACACGACACACCTTAATAACCCAAACCCGTAACTCACACATTTCCATGACCCCACCATAGACCCTAAGATCACTTATCAATTATTTTATATTCAAAACTCATAGGGTTAGAACCCGAAATCCTTAACATATTCAATAGAGTAAACTTATTTCATAAGTGTGTACGATAGCCCCAAAACGTTTAAAAACATTTAAAAGAGGGGATTAGAAACTCACTGCTTATGCCGAGCCTCAATCCTTGCTCTACACCTTGTCCATTCGCTTGAATCCTGAACCTGTCAGACGTACGATCACCTTATCAGAATACGTTTTACACATACGTCGTCTAAAACATAAATATAAATCCCCTTGTCGCCTCGCCAACTCGTCCTTTCTCTCCACGAAACTCTAACCATACAGGTTTACGTATAACGTTGCCCTGGAACCGGACATGATTCGTGTACCCGACTCCGAGCTCCCATGTAAACATGCGTACATGCATACTCATGCAAACCCTAGTATTTATCACCTTTACATGCAACCCTAGTTGCCATGAACCCGCACCCGAGTTCATTCACACACCACCACCGGTACCGTCTCCGTCATCATACACCACCCCTGTGATCATACGGCCGTCAGCATGGTCATCCCATGCCCCGTCGTCGTTCCTGTGGTCTTCTATCCTCCTCCTCGTCGTCGTTGATCACCATCGATGAACACCTTGCACCATTGATGTGCCTTAATTCCGAAATAGCCCGTAACCGCCGTCCTTCGCCGTCGTGCCACCTTGGCAGACGCCAGCAACCGTCATCATCCTCGCCACAGCCGTTCCAGCCGTCGACCACCACCAGCTCCGCCCTTACCGAGCATTACCACCATCGAGCACCACCAATGGCTTCGTCGCCATGCCTATCCCACGGCGGGCTTAACAGCATCACCTCCTCCACCGTCCACCGCCATGGAGCAACACCACATTAGTCCTCTCCCGGCATCATGCGTGCCGACCCAACTTTTGTCGCCGAGCACCCTCACCCGCACATCCCTTTTCTTTCCCTCTCTCTTTATGCTACGTCCCACTAACCAGCCACACACCACCGTCGTCGCGCGCCACCACTACTACACCATCCAACCAGTCTGTTTTCACTTCTTGTTGGCTCCGTGATTGCCACCACAGCCGGCCACCGTCCTCTTCTTTCTTTTGATTGCCGCAAACAACACCCAAACCTTAGTCGGGTTTCTAGCAACTCTACACAAACAAACAGGATAAGAGAATATAGTACGAGGATTACCTTGCTTTGCCGTGTGGTTCTCGCTTGAAACCGCCGTTCTCCAGCGTTCACTCCTCCGCGTCCCATCCTACTGCCGTCGCAAAATACCTAGGCTGAATGGCCTAGGGTTTTTACAAGAGATGGTTATAAACATGCTATAGTTGCATCTGGGTCCTATACTTTCGTACTCACGCGCTCGGGTCTCGAACCTTCTCTAAACGTCTAATTGAGTCATTCCCGGTAATTAAATGCACCCCGCACGAAAACCTTTACCAATCCTCTTAGATAACAGGGGTTGGGTTTCTCACTAACCCGCACCGTTAATCATGTGAATTTCTGGGATGTTACAAGTTATTTAACGAGTGTAAAAGAATGGAGGCAAAATTGCTTATTGGGTCTGATGGCTGAAAAAGAAGAAGGGATGGGGGATATATTAGTAAATTTGCACAAAAACTAACAGAAAACTTAACGGAGTTAAGGACTAGGGACGTAAAGTGTTAAAACATTAAACGTCAAGGATGAAATGTGTTATAGATGGACGAAACCTAAAGTTTTGTGCAAACCTCAGGGACGAAAACTGAAGTTATTTAAATGAATAGAGATTGAGATATGGGGATTGAAATGTTTTTAAAAAAAATTTAAATTTTAAAGATAAATATGTTTTTTAGTTAAATTATAAGGATGAGAATGGAAAAAATTCTAGAAATCTATTAACTACACTCTCCAACATCATAAATAACCTTACACCCTCCCTCCTCCCTCCCCCTCACCCTATTTCGGCCGAAAGCAACACCCCTTCCTCTTTTCTACTTTCACACTCATCCTACACCATGCTTAACATACCATGCTTCATTTAATGCTAAGGACTAGAGAAATGTCTTTCTCCATCTAAATACCCCCTCATTTGCAATCTCTAACCCAAAGATGGCCAACCTGAAAGCAATACCTTTTCTTTCTCAAGTTTGATGGTGATTTAATGACCAGCCTGAAACTTTTACAGTTTCTTTCCACTTAACATTACCGGTTACTCTAAACCAAAAACAAATATTTAAAAAATGTTTACACAAACATAATACCTTAAGTAAATTCGTAATCTTTTTTAACTTCTACCATCAGTGGCTTATTAACAACTTCATCTACCTTTATACTATCTTCTGAACAAAGATTTATTATTAACGCACCTTAAATAACCAACCTAATAAATCTTCTTATTTAATAAAGAGTCGCGTCACATTCTAACTCGAACCATTAGTTTGCGAATTTCTGGGATGTTACATTTCATTAATGCCCTCAAACATAATATGTTGGCTACTATATATTGCCATAAAAACTCAACTACCCAGTACCTTACTTATTGACCCACTAATCCATAACATGTAGGAGCTTGACAACTAGAAGTAAAGGACCCGGCTGACTCAACTGAAAGTAAAAGACTAGACTTAGGCTCACTACTTGATTCATAATTAGAAATTACTCAACATGCACCACAATACTTCCTTCCTTCCCATGCACCACTTGGTTACACATAACACTCTCCACTTCCACTCCCCTTGCTTCTCATGACACAAACACAAACACCATATGTTGCAAGACCCCCTCAGTCACACCCCGCCAACGGAGGAAACCACGGAGCACGATGTTCATGAATACCGTAGTTATTGATCACATCAAACGACCTCTATATGAGTTCGAAAACCAACATTTAAACTAATAGATCAAGTTTAAAACATTAATGTAGTTCAAATGATTACATCAATCCAAGAATCAAAGTTTCATGTTCTATTGTTTGAAAACCAATGTTCATAAACAAAAGTTCTAATAAATAGAACCCTAGCATGATTTTATATGCCATGTGACTCAAATGTAATCAACGACCTGAGAAAAACATGCTAAAATGTATCAACATAAAGTTGGTGAGTTCACAGGTTTAAATAATTGAAAATGTTTACTTTAAATCATAGCACAAGAAATGACATTGTATATCCAACAATAAATTTGTATTGAAATTACCATGAACTCTTATACCGAAGTTGACATGATTATATGAGATGCCCAAAACACAATGTCGCATCACACACTACGTAATGACCGACTAATAATGCACTCGTTTGGCTCTCAGCCAACGGGTGGGGTTATCAACCCAAATAGATCTATCCACGATTACTACGCTTATCAAATTTAGGACTGAGCATTCGGTTCGACCGGACCGAACCGTGCCGAATCAGACCGGAACCGCAAACCATTTGGATGGAAATATGTTAACCGATGACCGGACCATATATAAACGGTTCGAACCGGATCGGAACCGTATTAAACGGGTCAAAATCGTTTAATTGCTGGATCGAACTGATTAAGATAAAGTTTCCACTTTCATTATGCCAAATTATGTTTCCTGCAAAATAAAGTTCCAATCCAACTCCACAAAACAAAAAACAACCCCAAAATACTCGATAAACAGTTCTAACGGGTCCGAACCGGAACCGTCGGGTTATTAACCAAACTGAACCATGAACCATTTAATGACCATATGAAGACCGAGGACCGGGCCTGTTTAGTATTTCACGGGTCAGTTCCGGTTCCAAGTGGTTCGATTCTACGGTTTTAACGGGTCCGAACCGCGAATTGCTCACCCATAATCAAATTAATAGTATAGAATTGTAGGGATTCAACTTCAATGTTATGATAATTCATGTAACCAATAAATGATAGCTATGTTTATGTTAAAAATAATTTGCATGTTTTCTCCCCAAAATAGTATAAAAACAGGTATTTAAAATATGGGCAGTGAAACCCACCTGATGCACGAGTAGCGAACGCAGTAAATGTGTATGTAGCAAACGTTTGAAGTTAAACCGACCTAATCGTGTCCTAAAACATTTAGGCCTATTAGTTCTATGACATGACTATACACGATTATGCGACCAATTCACCCAACTCAATTTATTATGACACGTGTGTTTGACTTTCAAATGTTTAACCATGATGACTTGACAACAAAAATAAATATAAACAACAAATCATATAATATGTAATCACGCATGCATACTTCCTTGAGTTTAAGTCTTAATATAACATTTAAATCGACTCACGTCGTAACTTGATTAATATGTATATATAGGGAAAGTATAAAATGAAACCCACTTGAGTTGTGAAATCTCGTGAAACCACTATGTAACTTATATATATATATTTTTAAAAAATGTAAGTTTTATTAACATTTTCGTCACTTAAAAAAAAAACAAAAACCGCCGAATACTTTTTTAAAAAAAACTTAAAAAATTAACCAAAAATCCCTTTTTGGTAACAAATCATATAAATTCAGCGTGTTACATATGTAACTCAGCTTGTTACATATGTAAATTTTTATAATTTTTTTTTAAAATGGCTCGGCGTTTTTAAAACTTGTTTTTTAAAAGTCTTAAAATTATATATAGAAGCTACCATAAAAAAAACTTTTTAATTTTTTATAAGGGTTTCACAACTCAAGTGGGGTTTCATTATAACCTAACCCTAAATATATATATATATATATAGGGGGAGGTTCAAATAATAAAGTGTTTTTCGCTAATAAATCTAAGAAATGACAAAACGCTAAGAAACGATATCAAACGAACTCCGATTGAGCTCATTCCAGGGGCGTTGAAACCGTATCGTCGAACTCTACTATCTTAGCCTTTAGGGTTTATATTTTAGCGTTGAATTTTAGGATTTTAGCCTTAGGGTTTATATTTTAGGGTTTAGGGTTTTTTTGGGGTGGGGGTTTAGCCTTTTGGGGGTGGGTGGGGTGAGTTTAGGTTTTTTTTTTTTGGGGTGGGGGTAGGGGGTTTAGGTTTTTGGGGGAGTGGGGGTGGTGGTTTTAGGCTTTTTGGGGTGGGGTTGGAGGGGGGTTAGATTTTTTGGGGTGCGGGTGGAAGGGGGGTTTAGGTTTTTGGGTCCGGGTTAGGGTTCGATGAGACGGTTTCAACGCCGCTGGAATGAGCTCAATCAGAGTTCGTTTGACCCACTTCTTAGCGAAAAACCACTTTTTAGTGGAATCTTCCCCTATATATATATATAACCACGCCGATATTAAAAATAATCTTTATTATTTTTATCTAATGAAATCTCCCAATGTTTAATGCATGTAGCAAAATATACTTTTTGTTTTCCAAACTATATATTTTTATGACAAAAGTATTATTCAAGTGTCCAAACGCTATTTGGCTTAAGTTACTAATATCCATGGATCCATGCATCCAAACAAAACAAGTGCTTTTAATCATCCAATGCTTTTAAATAGTTATATAAATATTAACAAATGCATTTCCATCATCAAAACCCTTTCAAAGCTTAAAATCCGATTTTTGACACAACAAATTTTCCTTATCTAGAAAGTGTATCTAATGACTTGCATAGTGACGGATCCAGAAATTTTTTCTAGGGGGTTCACTGTTTTAAGATGATCCAATTTCAAAGTGCCGGACATAAAAAAATTCTTGTTCGTTTCGATTGTTCGAATCGGATAAGGTTCATCACATGATAAAATAGACCCCTTATCTAATTTTTTTAATATATTTTCTAGTATTACTTTTACTGACATTTAACATATTTAATAAATTGGATTGAGCTTATTTTTACCAAAACAATTTTTATAGTAAACATTTTTATATCATTAAAGTTATTATGTATTCATTTATATTTTAAAAGTCTCGATGTTTAGTTTGGATTTTTAACATATATTATGTTAACATAATTAATTAATCAAATAACATTAAATAAAAAATAAAAAATCATATACATTTAATTTGCTAAAACAATAACAAAAAGTGTAAAACAAAAATAAAACTAATGAAGTTTGACTTTATCAATACCTCATCTACTTTCATCTACACTCTGCACGACTCTCGGGTTAAGAGAAGAAAATAATAAAATATTAAGGTTGGTATCAATGTTTTCAGAACCGGGCCGGACGTCGAGCCGGTCTCCTTACTGGTCCACTGGTCGGACCGGTCCGACCGGATTTAAGAAATGGACGACGTCATAAATATTATAAAAATATATCAATCTAAACAACCATTAATCCTTTCAAAAACCATCAACAAGTCAATTTCAATAATTTTAAACTAACAATTACCTACGAAATACGAAGCCAAGAGACTTAAAAAAGATTAAAAAAAATAGTCAACCGGTTCGCCCGATACGACCACCGGTTCGCTACAGGACCGGTTCAACATATGTAACTAGACCGGTCAGACCATTGGTTCCCGGTCCGACCGGCCGGTCCGGTCCGGTCCGGGTTTCAAAACACTGGTTGGTATTGAGTTTGTAAATTAAAGCTGAAAAAAAAAACATTTAAAACAATAAAGTATTCCTTATATAAACTTAACACTCATCACTCTAATTTTCTCTTCCCTACGCTCTCTTCAAATTTTCACAGTTCCACCATTTTTTCTGGCTGAAAGAAAACTCTGACATTTTCAGTCCAAAATTACATCTTAAAATCTGATCTTGATCCGTTTTCAACTTTTTGAAGGGGTTCATCTTATATCTTTTAAGGGGTTCACCCCACTTTTTCTATATACCTTTCCACTACAATTTCGAAACTCAAGACCCCCGGCCCTATGTAAATATGCTCCTGGACTTGCATGTAGCAAAAGTAATCATCTAACCCTAAAACCATACATATATTTTATATAAAAATACTCTTGTAAACCCAAATGGCAATGAATCCATATCTAACTCAAAACCCGGTTTTGAAAACAATAAAGTTACTATTATTATAACTTCGATCTAAGAACATGCATGTAATCAAAATGATGATCCATCATCATGCATGTAATATCCATGACATAACAACACAACAAATCATAAATATAAAGCACATACACCAATTTCGACAAAATGCAAGTTACATACTTTAGTCTTTTCAAAAATGAGTTTTTGTTGGGTGTTCTTGACATTCAAGAAACTAAAATATTGATTTATAAAAATATAATGAGTAGTTGAGGTTCTTACTTAGAGTAATCAAAAGGGATGAAAGATTTGGCTTTAAAGCTTGAGATATCACCGAATGAGTCTCGAAAGCTTGAAGTTTTTAACACAAAATGGTGAGTGTGTGTGTGTGGTGGGGGTGAGGGTGAGGGTGATGGTGTAAGATGGTTAAATGATGGTGTATTGTAGTGTGAAAGTGGTTAATTGTGATTTCCAAGAGATATGCCCATCATTAGATTTTAAAAGAAGATATTATTGGATTTTTATTTAACTAAAATGCTTTAATAAATAAAGAACTATTTTTATTTAATATAATTAAATAATTGTTGTAAGATATGTTATCCGTTGGTTCATATCGTGGTATATTTGTACTGTGTTTTAACTGAAACTTGCTCTAACAATTCTCAAACTTTTACTTTATACAGGAAATTATTAATCGTAGTATTACGTAAAATTTTTATACTTCAAATCCTATGTTGAATTATTCGACTTGAACGTCACCAACGTTTGTGTGTAACTAGACGCGTGTGTGACCCGGTAATTCACCGAATTATCAATGCATGATACTTAATGATCGGACTTTGCTATGCATAAATGAACTTCATTACTCTAATTTAAGTATGATATGCATTCAATTGTATGAAATTATGAAAACGTCGGAAACGGTTAATGACCTGAATTTTTCGGTTGTCACACCCTCCCCCTCTATACAATATGATATTTAGTTTTTAGATAATAGCTCTTTGCACTTCCATTTTACATCTTTTTTTTTAAATCCATGTATGCCCACTTGTCAAAGGAACCCTCCACTTTTATTTATTTAATTACAAATATCATTTTATGTAATAAATCTAAAAGTTGATTCGTTACAATCACCTAATGTCATACTCATCTCAAACTCGTAAAAGTTCTTTTTAATTAATCACATAACCCGATCCCACACCTGAATACATGTCTCAAATGTTTCAGATTTCATATTTTTTTGTTCGAATTTAAATTTGGCTACCATCTCTAGATTTTTTCTATTACATAAATTTACATAATTGTGAGCTTGTGCTTTATTTAATAAAAGTTTTCGAGATAAGATATGTCTAAATTGAGTAAAGTGAATAAACATGGACTCCTAAATAAAACCTATTAAAAATAATTACTTGGATACGTTGGTGAATAAACTTTCAAGACGACCTATAAGTTCATCGTCTCTCACATATACCGCAAGAAAAATAAAGCGTTAGGTTGCCTTTAACGACTAGTGAACATAAGCGATAACAAACTAAACAACCGATATTATAAGTTACGTAAACGCCAACAAACTAATTATAAGTTACATAAAACATTTTATCAACGACATAATAATAAACAATCGCAATATGAACGTGTCATCTACCCGAACTTCGTTAATCTTAACCCTACATCATTGGTATCGAAAACCAAACGAGGAAGCAAAAAAGAGTCCACCACTATTCTTATGACTAAGGTAACCAACTTTAGACCCGAAATTGTCAAATTAAAATCTCTTCAAATACACTTAAATTCATTTATTACTAGTCAAAACGGGTGGTACCAAAAATTCGGTTCAAATAGTTCGTTTTTTTAACTTAATATATGGGAAGACACTCGTATTCGGAAATTGTATATATACCCTCTAAATTTGTATATTTCTTCAAAACACAAGTTTTCAATACATAATATACAATGTTTTTCAAGTATGATTTAAAGAAATATGCAAATTTACAATCTAATATAATATCAATATTTAGAAAGTTTTGGGAATTGAAGGCTTTGGATCCATAAACATAAGTTTCTCGTAAGTGGATACCGGTGACTGTTTTTTTCAAGACAAATTACCTCATTCTTTTTTAAAGTATAATTATATTAAGAGTTAATCACACTAAGGTAGTGTTTGGTATGTATGAATGGACGATGGAATGTAATGAGTCATTACGATGGAATGAAAAAAAAAAACATGTTTGGTAAACACATAGGAATGGAATGTACATTTACATAAGGAATATGATTCCTTCCCTTTTAATGATTTTCATTCATTGGGAGAGGGATATTTTTTTTTCATTCTTTCAACGAATATAATGAATTTGTTTAATTAGTTACTTGAACCATGGCCCGACCCAAACACTAACCCATGATCCGATCCATGACCCGACCCATGACATGAACCATGATCGGATCCATGATCCGACCCATGAAGAAAATAAAAAGTTCTGAATTTGAATGTATTCTTGTTTATCATCTAGAAAATTATGAAATTTGTTGATAAATAGTTCAAGTAATTGTGTTAGATTTTTTACTCTGTTCCTTCTTGTTATTTAGGTTATCCGTAGTGGTTTCATGCCCCTCTTTTTCACGCCCCTCTACGTCAGCGCCACATCAGCACAAGAGTTTTCACTACCCATTTTCACTAAGGTGCGTAGTGGTTTCACGACCCACATTTAATTTTTAATCATTAACTAATAAATAACTAAATACCAATAAAATAAAATTAAAATAATTAAAAACTACATTCATTAAAAAAAAAACTACATTAAAAAAAACAAAAAAACGACACTTATAAAAAAAACTACATTCATAAAAATTAAAAAAACTACTTGTCCTGATCCTCATCCTCGTCGTTTATGTTTTGGCGTTCGTATATTTATTTTTTTCGTCTCTTCGCTAGTTTACAAGCACCTCCGATAAGGTGGTCGAAGTTCATAGTTATAAACTTGATATATTGTAGTTGATGTTTATCCTGTCTAAAAAAAGTAGTTTTTCAAGCTTCGAGTCTATTCTTTAAAATCGGGTGTCCGATGTTGACGAAGAAGCAGCCTGTTTACCTTTGTTTCTTCCGGGCGGATGAACCGGTTCTCCCGGTGCTTCAACTTCGTCATCGGTATCATTTAGATTAATTCTTGAATTGATACCAAGTGAATAATCGCCGGTAGACGACGATTTAGTTCGCTTAGACGACGAGGACATCAACGGGACTTGGCCCCACTTGGGAGATTTTTTTAATAATCTCCCATGATTTATTAGAATTAAAAACCGAACCCACTACGGCTTTGTACTCCTCACAAGCTTCTAAGTATATATCGTGGTCACTTTGACGAATTTTACGATTGTTGTAATTTTTGTTGTAAAAGTTGTTAAACTTAGTAAGTTTGTGGTTATAGTCTCGTCATTTACCCGAGATCTTGTCGGGTTCCGGTATTCGCCCCTCCCCATTGCGTTGTGAAATTTCGCACGAACACGCCACCAAAAATCATTTCCTATACAAAAAATATTAAAGAAACTACTACAAATTTTATCAAAAATAACATAACAATTTATAAAAAAAATTAAACGCCTTACCCATTTTTGGGTCCTCCGACACGTCTACCCAAGCTTTAGTCAAAACAAATTCTTCGTCCGGCATCCTCCTTTCAACAACACGAGTCAGTTCTTTGGTTGTGTCGACGGTCAATTGTTGTTTCTTTCTATGTGAACGTTTCTTCGGTTGAGTAGACGGTTGTGTCTCGGGGTGGTAAATTCTTGTGTTTTGGGTATTGAATCCGGTGTGGGAGGGGTTTGTGTAGGAGGGGCATTTGTTGAAAGTTAAATCCATAAGGAATTTGTTGAAAAATGTTTGGTTCCGGTGACGTACTCGGAACATAAACGTCTTGAATATTTGGATTGAAAAGGTTGCTCGGGTCATTGTTCGGGTTGAAAGTTATTTGTGTCGTTACGAATGTTTGAAAAAAAAGGATTTTTTTGGATTCCAAGGATTCATTGTGGTGTTTGGAGAAGAAATAGAGAAGTTGGTTTGATGGATTAGTAAGTAAAAATGGGTTGGTATTTATATTAGATTTTTGGAGAAAAATAGATTTTTTATTTTATTTTTTAAACGGTATTTTTTTTAATATATTAACGGTAATATTACCGTTTGATATGGGACAGTGCGCACAACGCCCGTGAAATGCCCCCCCCCCCCCCCCCCCCGCCCGCCTAGGGGGCGGTGTTCAGGGGCGTGAAAGAGCTTATGTGGCTAACACCGCCAGTGTTACGGAAGGTCTTAGGAAACTGAAATAGAAACATGTTATCCATTTTTCAGTTAATTTATTAACAGTAAATTAATTTTCAAAAGTAAGCCTAATAACCTACTCTCTTTGAGATTTTACAAAATATGAAAATAACCGAGAAGCTTCAATCACCAATCAGACCAAAAGAACTAAAAAAATTCAGTTTGGTTGATTAAACCGAAAAGGTTAAAACTTTCATAACAGTCTATTCTATAAAAATACCAAAAATATGAAACCTAAGATCTATAAAAACCCAAGCAAATTCCAATAAAAAAAATCCCATAACATTTTACACAAGATTTCCTTTACTTTCTTTACATATGATACTTTTTATACAAATTACCTCTCCAAACAAAGATGGAACCATGGGCCCTAAAACTCCGGGCTGGTCCGGGCCATTATCTTGGGCCCGATAGCTCCATTGCTTCAGAAACAAGTGAACATTCTTCTATATAATCAGCATATCTTTGTGGAATATTTGCTAATGCACGAAATCTTGGTGTTTCAATATTTTCTGAAGTCTCCCATCTTTCCACTAACCCTTCCCCTTCCAACATTCTTAATACTTCTGACATTTTGGGTCGGTTTAACGGGTTGAATTGCGTGCACAAAAGTGCAACTTGAACCATTTCTTGTAACTCGGCTGCATCAAAATTGTTCTTTAATGATTTATCGACCATTAGGTTGAGTTTTCCATCTTGATGGAGCTTCTTTACCTGTATTATTAGGCATTTACCACGTTAGTGTTAGCATTAGCATTAGCATAATCGTATTTCAAACAAGGCCCGGCCTGTTAAGGCCTATACCAAAAATTCTGACCCGTTAAGGGCCATACCAAAAATTCCAAGCCGTTAACGCCCATACCAAAATTTACCCATTTTGACCCATTACACAACTTGCCCATTTTACCATTCGTGAAGTTTTGATGTGAACATTTATTGAATATATAATTTTATAATAAGTCATCAATTCCTTTAATATGTATGATATTTCTATATAAGAAAATAAACTGTTCTTGTAAAAACCCAAGTTTGTAAGAACAAGTGATTCAGACGGTGATAACATTAAGTAACTACGTATTTGACACTGTTTGTTAGAGATGACAATTTTGACCCATTTATATAATAGGGGTCAATTTGAGCTTATGCTTTATATCCAACATTTCAAATACATTGAAGTACCATATTCAAGTTTATACAAATCAAGTTCAAATGGGTCGAGCGGTTTAAAGAAGTTGAGTGCCATGCAAATTGTATTCAAATGTGTAAACCTATTAGATCACTTTGTTGTGGAATCAAGTACAGATTGTCATAGTAATAATACAGTTTTATAATCATATTTAGCACATTAACTATTTATAAAATCTAAAAAGAACAAAAAAAAGTGTATGCAAATCGGTTGTACTAAAAATTACTGGTTTTGGCATGAACCACTTTGACCCGTTATCTGACCCACCCAACCCTACTGTTTGACCATGATCACATATTTTTGCATATATATATATATATATATATATAGGGGAAGGATCAAGAGAAAACCACAAAGTTAGTCGAAAACCGAGAAAACCACTAAAACAATGTGTAATATTATGGGTTACGTATACGTAACAGCAATTTTTTTATTTTATGTTTACGTATACGTAACACTATGGGTTACGCATACGTAAGCCAATATTTAAATGATTTTTTGATAAAAATGTGTAATATTACATTGATACTCTTATAAAAAGGTAAAAATAAAATAAAATAAAAAATGAATATTATTGGTTAAAATTGATTTTTTAGTGGTTTTCGCCTAACTATGTGGTTTTCTCTGGAACCCTCCCCTATATATATATATATATATATGTATATAAACACACACACACACATAGAAGGGAGGTTCATTGGGAAACCACAAAAAAATGGGGATCCGGAGAATCATGTGTTTTACATGTGAAAAACTCATTTTTACGTAATTTTCTTTGGAGCTTTTGCATATAAACACATAAAGAAGTCGACCTAACCAAAAAAAATTATTTAACGACTTCTAAATATGTTTATATGCAAAAGCTCTGAAGAAAATTACGCAAAAATAAGTTTTTCACATGCGACACATGGTTCCCCGGTTCCTCATTTTTTTGTGGTTCCCCAAAGAACCTTCCCCTGTATACACACACATATATATACATATACAAGTATATTGTGTGTGTATATTAAAGGAAAGCAAGAAAAATACCCAATCAAGCATAACGCCTTTTTGGTTAGCAGCCGTCCTTCCAAAATCTAACGCCCTTTGACCAGTAATTAGCTCCAAAAGCAAAATCCCAAACCCGAAAACATCAGTTTTTTCAGACGATTGGCCCGTTGACAAATACTCAGGAGCAATGTGGCCCACTGTCCCACGAACCGCAGTGGTCACGTGAGAATCACCATGGTCCAACAACTTAGCCAGCCCAAAATCACCAACAACTGCCTCAAAATCTCCATCCAATAAAATATTGGCTGCTTTAACGTCCCGATGAATAATTTTGGGATCACTTTGCTCATGTAAATATAATAATCCTCTTGCAGTTCCTAAAGCTATATTTTTCCTTCTTGACCAATCTAAAACTGGTTTACCATGGATTTGCTCTGGTAAATCCAAAATTAGATGTTAAAAAATTCAGTTTGTGTAATATGATTTTTGAGCTAAAATATTAAAGTTGTTGAAAATAAGCTGTCATTCTTGTGAAAGGGAAGTACAACATTTTACAATAGAGGTGGCAATTTCGACCCGTTTGCTTCTGAATTGGTTTTCGACCCGCTCGTTGTTGAATTGGTCGATTCAAGATATGTTTTAGCTCTAACCGGTCAAACGAGCAAATAAAAAGATTAACTAAAGAGGAAATGGGTCAAATGGTTTTGACCCACACCCGTCTGACCTGTTATCCAACCTGCCTGACCCGTACAAAAATTCATTGTTTGACCCGAAAGCCATTGATCAGTTACTCAACCACGCAACATAGAAACAAACTTTTACACTTTTTACAGATTTTAGCAACCAACTTTAAATTAGACGTAATATAGAAATGCTGTTGTGACATCCTATGTCATTTGAGTGTGTATATATATGCCACGTTGCATCTAATGTGACAATTAATAATTTTTCAAAAAGTAACAGTTTTCAAACTTGTAAATAAACTACTTTTTTTAAATTTCACGAGCATTATTTTGCACATGTGGCATCTGTTGTGGCGGTTGGCATAGCAAATTTACAGGTAAAATCTGTTGATGAGGTTAGTTGCTAAAATCAGTAATAAGCTGGTTTCTATTTGGGCCTAATTTAAATTTTAAAGATGGATGCTAAAATCAGGAAAATTATAAATTTCATTTCTATTTCATGCAGTTTCCATTTAATTTATTGAAAAAAAAAAGTAACATACATAGTACAAACCTCTTAATTTAGAAGCAACACTCCCATTTGGCATAAAAGGGTAGACTAGAATCCTCTCATTTTCAGTTGAACAAAATCCCCAAAGGCGTAAAAGATTACGATGAACAGCCAAACTGATGGTTTCAACTTCTGTTTGAAATTGGATTTCACCCCCAAAATTAATATCATCTTTCAACCTTTTAACCGCTACGATTGTGCCATCTGTCAATGCCCCCTTGTAAACAATTCCAAATCCACCTTTACCTAAAATGTTTTTCACATTGAAATGATCGGTAGCAGCCCGGAGTTCCTTAAACGTAAATCTCCTTAAATGGCCCAAGCAAACCTCAGGATCATATTGATCTGTTTACATAATTATAATAATATCAAATAAAAAACAAAGATTTAATAGAATTATCATATTTCATCTAGAACTATGAGTAACATTGATATGAAAATGTTTTTGACAAAATTTTGGCTATAGTAGATACTCTCCGGCAGAAGTCGCGGAATGGATGGCGTGGGCAAGTTGGGTAACAAGTAGCATTTTGCTAATGCTGAAACAGGTCGGGTTGGATCCAGAAACACTTTTGTCAAAAGTTTCAACGCCTTTTTTCATCATTAAATATTAATCAGTTTGTCTAGATTTGAATTCAAAAATTATATTATTTCAACAATAATCATTTTTTAGTATAATGATTCGTGTTATATTTTATCTCTAATGGGGACACATGGGTTGATAAATAAATAAAAAATCAGCTAAAAAGGAAACGGATTGTATTTTTATGCACAAAAACCTGACCCGCACATTTTGCCACCTCTTTAATGATTCGTCTTATGTTTATATTTTAATTGAGGTCAAGAAACTAAGTTTTGAGTGGAACATATTAAGGGGGAATTTGAATGTGCTGCAAAAATTATCAGTTTTGCAGTTGTATACCGGATTTAGATCGTAATTTTCTGATTTGTCTATGGCAATGTAATCTGATGTGGAGAACCATGTAATGAGTTGTTATAAGAAAACTGATTTTGAGGATAAATGTAGAATTACCTAAGTTCTTGTAAATAAGACATTAATGACTTACCATTAACATCAAAGAATATTTGCTGATTTTTACGATATCGCCACCAAATGAGCAACACGACAACTAGGATTAATAGTAACACAGCACCAAAGCTTGTACCAAGGGCAATTGCTAAATGACGGCTTTTATTCCCAGATGAAGATTCACCTGCTAAACACACACATATATTTTTAGCAGTTACAACCTCCTAAATCGATTTACTCAAAAAACTAGATTATTATTTGTAAGCACATTTCACACAAACTATTCAGAATGCTTTTAAAAAAGGATTAATTTCATGTACATGTCCCTCCAAATTTTCAGAATTTCATAATATCATATTTACCTTTTCAAACACTAAAAATATCATATGATTCCATAGTAAATAAAATAAACTCAGTTACTTATAAAAGCTCATTTTACTGGAGAAACAAAGAAGAAAACTGTTTGTTATAAGTAATTGATTTAGTTTTAATTTCTATGGAATGGATAAATATAACAAATTTAGTGTTTTGAAAGGATGAATACAATATTACAAATTTTATGTAAAATAAACATGTAACAGTGATTCGATTTATGGGATAGATACCTGTGATACCATCTGGTGTGAAAGAGAGGGGCTCAGGATAGACAACTGAACAATCATTTTCTGCATTATGTTCACATAGTAAAGGGTTTCCTGTAATTCTGAAAGAAAAATAAAGATAGAAAAAGAAAAATTAAAAAATAGAAAAAGAAAATAAAAAACCTGAGATTGAGGCATGATTTAGAGATGTTTAAATGAAAGATGATAGCTATAAAAGGTGAAAAAAACAACTCACTTGAATGTTCTTGCTGATATTTTAGGCAACGAACCGCTAAGATTATTATACGAAAGGTCTCTACATAAGAAAGTAATTCAGTTTTAACTATATAACAAAAGTAAATAAAAGAAAACCCATATGTTACAGATGGGTACTCTGTAGTTGCTTTTGTGTTTAAATTCATTGGTTTATCTTGCAATATATAAAAGAATATATAAATTAATTAATTAATTAATTAAAGCAAGTTGACATACACAAGAGTGAGGCCTCCAACTCCAGATAATGAGTCAGGAACTGGTCCGGTAAAACTGTTGTTGTTTAGTCGCCTGATTTGACCACAAATATGAGTAGTAATTAGAAAACTTTATAACAAATATTAACTTACTGCATGGCTAGGTGGAAATTGCGAACCCACTTAAATACAAATGGGTTGATTTGAACTGTTCTTATCTCATAGGGGAAAAATCAAACAATGTAGCTTAAAGTGGAGTGAGTCACACGGGTTGAAAATCGAGCAAAGTGTATTTTTTAACTCATACAACCTCCAAAATTGTTTTATATAAATATTTATATGACATGACTATTGTAATAATATACCTTATAGAATCATAATTAACGCATTGAAGTCTTTGCGGCACACCTATCCCGTTTTGAAGTGTACTATAACTAAACCTGATTTGACCCATTACCCAACCTGCTTATTTTTCCACCTCAACTACTTGCATTATGATGAAGACAAAAAATAAAATAAAATAAACTACAAACTTACAATAAATTCAAGTTCTTGAGATCTCCTAAAGAACTAGGCAGCTCACCACTGAACTTATTCCCTGAAAGATCAAGTGTTTGAAGGTTCCATAACTTTCCGATCGCACCCGTAATTGGACCAGAAAACACATTATTCTGTAACGTACTAAACAAACACAACAAAAAATCACTTAATATCACCATGGACTTACAAAAAACAGTCAAAAGGTCAGGTAAAATATCAGAAAGTTGATTACATGGATTGCAAGTTACTAAGATTTCCAATTGCAGGCGATAAAGTCCCGGATATATTCTGACCAGGCATCCCCCTGATGATTATGGGAAAAAAAAACATTAAAATTTAAATATGCAACGTCTTAAAAAATGTAGAATAAAAAACTCAGTAACTCACAAGGCATAAACAGATCTATCAGAGGTGCAGGTAACCATCTTCCAACTACAAGGATCAACAGATGATAAATCCCAGTTGTCAAGAACATCATGTGGATCCTTCAAATCCTGCTTTATAGCCATTAGAGCCACAACTGCATCATGGAGCCATTAAAATTTAAATATCATGATTTTGACACAAATCATTAAAACAAAAACATTTTAGAGGAAACCAATTATATTTTAGCGGGCGTTTGGGATTGCTTATTTAAACCGCTTATCTGCTTACTGCATTTTTTTAATAGCAGATAATCACTTCTTGAGTGTTTGGATGAAGAAAAAGGCTTACACTTTATAAAAATAAATCGTTTCAATAAGCAGTTTGAGATTGCTTATATCAAACGGATTATTATTAGTAGATTCAAAATTACAAGTTTACCCTTACGGTTTATTTTTAATAACCGGATAACTTGCTGCTTCTTATAAACATTAGCTACCTTTGGAGTAATCCCTAGGCATAAAAACAGGTCCTTATGTCTGTTTTCAGAATTCAAATTTTGCCTAATTAACTGAAATTCTGTCTAAAGTTGCATATGATGCATTTTAAGTTTACAATTTGCAGAACTTTCTATTTATAGTTATTATATGGGGGAACCCTTTAATCACAAGCTACATGCTTGATGGTCATTTTGGTAATTACTCCTATTATTACAAATAAAAAAAATAGGGCACTACTAATGACACACGGGAATTACTATTTGGACTTGACCATATACGCATCGTATAGGGCAATACGATGCGTATAGCCCTTCACAATTTCCCATGCCCGACATCCTCGTCCAACATGGTCATTCCAACCCTATACGCATCGTATAGGGCAATACGATGCAGTTTAGGGTACGAGGTACCTTCTGCTACTAGTCATCCATCACATCGCTATACGCCTCGTATAGATCTATACGCGGCGTATAGCGATGTGATGGATGACTAGTTGCAGAAAGTACCGCGTACCCTATACGCATCGTATTGTCCTATGCGATGCGTGTACGAGGTTTGACCAGGTTTGACCCGAATTCTATACGCACCGTATTGACCTAAACGATGAGTATAGGGTCCAAATTTTGTGTATTTAGCCATGCAGAATTCTCATTCGAACGTATCGTTCAAAAAAATTTCAAACAATCTCTCAAAAATTATAAACATGTCTTGGTGGTGGGATGGTAACTACGGTTTTCAGGTAAAACAACCCGCAAAGTTCTGGCGTTCAAGAGGTGAACCGGGAGGAGGTCTCGTCCGACGTCTATTCTAATCAACGGGTAAGGCTTCCAGATTTGAACGAGCCACTGAGCAATCCCGAGTTCATATACGGTGAACCGTCTTACCTTACACAACCCACGAACGACTACGTATACGGTGAAGTCTCTTACCCGACACAACAAACTGACGACTTCGTGTGCGGTGAAGTCTCTTACCCGACACAACAAACCGACGATGAAGACGAGAAACAAAACCATCAAAAAGTGTTGTATAAAACTGACCAGAATTTTCGGTCTCGTGATCAGTTGGTGGATTGGGCTGTCCGGAGAGGACGTGAGAATGTATACGTCCTTGTCACCCGACGATCGAGGAGAAAAGGCGACGATCCGACGGAACCGTTTATCATGGTGTGGCTTGTGTGGAACCATCAGGGCGAACGTGCGTCTACTGCCACGGTTAGACGTGCCGGTAGCAAGAAAATAGGTTGTCCCTTTAAATTGGAAGCAGAGTACCAAGAAAATACTGGTGATTGGAAATTAACGGTGAAGGATGACCGCCATAACCACGATCTTAGTCAACATCTTGAGGCGCACTCGTTTCCCAGGAGACTGTCTCAGTCGGAACAACTTTTGGTGGTTGAAGTTGTATTTGCAAAACATGTTGCCACGAAACATTCTGGCAACTATAAGGGAACAAAACCCAAAGAGTAGTTGCATTAAAAAGGACATTTATAATGCGATACAAAAGATAAAAAACGAAACGAGAGTCGGTGAAACTCCAATGCAGGTTCTGGAAAACCTTCTTTCTTCTAAAAATACGTCTACTATACTCGGGAAGATCCCGCCACAAATGTCGGGGAGGAGATATTCTTTGTTCATCCGAAATCATACGAGATGTGGCGTGCGTTCCCGTACGTGTTGATGATCGACGCGACATACAAAACAAACATGTATAGACTTCCATTTGTCCAAGTGGTCGGTGTGACCTCCACACACCGGTCGTTTTGCGTCGCTCATGCATTTATATCAAAAGAACGAGAGGAAAACTTCGTCTGGGTGCTACTGCAAATAAAAGCAATGTTGCAAAAGTGTATGGGGCCGCGTGTGATAGTAACAGACAGGGACAAAGCTCTTATGAACGCGTGTGATAAAATATTTCTGGACTGTTCCAAGAACCTATGTCGATGACACATACACGAGAATATCGCAAAACATTGCAGGGCATCATTTACAGACGAAGAATGGGCAAATTTCAAGTATTCATGGTCGGTATTGTGTGAGTCTCCCACGCCAGATATATACCGGTACAACTTCAACCGGCTTTACGAACGACTGTATGCAGGCAAACGAGGAAGTAAGTTTTGAATATTTAATATTTTCAGTATTGAATATTTATTAAATATTTAAATATTTATTCAATATTTAATATTTTTCCAGGAGTTATAGATTATGCGACTAAAAATTGGTTGGATCCGTATAAAGAAAAGTTTGTATCCGCCTGGTACAACAGAAACCTCAATTTTGGTCAACATACAACGAACCGAGTCGAGAGCCAGCATTCGCTCCTAAAGAGCCATCTTAGAAATGCTAACAGCTCGCTAGATAAACTTGTTGGGTTTGTTGATGAAATTGTAACAGATCAATATTATCAATTACAGTTTGGGTTTGAAACAAGCCACATAAGGAAAATGGACAGCCACATAGCTATTGAATTGTTTGATAACCTGTACGGTAAAGTTTCACATAAAGCTCTAAATTTGTTAGAAAACGAGTGGTACAAGTTATCACATATACGGAAACAAAATGCAACGTGTGGTTGCCAACTTTTCAGTAGTTGTGGGTTGCGGTGTGCTTGTCGTCCGGAAAATATCGAAGCTACAGGCAAACTGTTCTGACTATTTATCTTGTTTTTTTTTAATTTTCAAATTGTTCTGACTATTTCGTTTTAATACAGGTGGCAGAATCCCGCTAGATGTCGTGGACGTCTTCCGGAGGAAACTTGATTTAAAACCGTCGTTTGTCGATGATGAAAATGTAGACGTGGATAAAGTACTTGGTCAAGTGAGAAACAAAATTATGTCACAACTCGATCAGGTCAAAAAAAGTATGTGGTCGAGAATCGCAGGGGTGGTCTTTCCGAGAAAAAGTAACAAGAAAGCGCTTGTGGTACAAGAAGATACTCGCGGTCGTCCAACTTTGAAAAAGCAACAACAAAGGAAACATGATGTCGCGAGAAACAGCTCATTCACAGGATCCCAACAAAGCAAATGTGACCCTGCGAGACACAGCTCGTACATTGCGTCACAAGACTCTAGACAAGCGAGTTCGGTTATTCAACACCATCGTTCAACGAAGGGTAAAGGAAAGCAACCACAAGATGATAACGCTCATCTTGGGTTTCATAAGGGAAAGATGAGGTTAACAATATAAATTGTTTTAAGGATTCGATACCATCTTTATTTTATCCGTACATTTCACATATACAGGATGTAAATCCCGACGGAAACTGTGGTTTTCGATCGATAGCTTTGGGCTTAGGGTTAAATGAAAACCGGTGGCTTTTTATCCGACAGCAACTTCTACAGGAGATGGACAATAAAGAAGAATGGTGGAGAACTGTTTTTGACAGAGTCGCCTTTCAAGAATATGATAAGCTACGTCACACGATAGATTGGCAGGATGTAAAAGCCGCACCAGTCAGTCGTTGGATGTCGATGCCATACACAGGACTCCTAATTGCTCAAATATTTTGGGTGATTGTTCATCTTTTAAGCATCGCCGGTAACCAAACATTTTTTCCATTATGGTTTGGTCCAAACATTCACGCTCAACATCAAATCGTATCGTTAGTTCACGTCAACAGGGCTCATTTCATCCACGTCAAGTTAGAAGGAGATTTTTCGATTCCCACGCCGAATGCACTTTGGAATGTGCACCGAAATGATGATGCAGCAGAATGGGAAAAAATATACAGTGATCGTATTGAACGATTTAAGAAAATAATGACTACTAATAGATCTAGATTTCCACAATACGTCACGGATCACAGATGATGTTTGTTTAAAATTGTATTTTAGCTATTTTTAATTAATTTTATGGTCATTTTTATTAGTTTTTTATTAATTTTAATTTAATTATTTTTAGTTTATTATTAATTATTTATAACTAATTATAATTAACTATAACTAATTTTAATAAATCTTTTAATTAATAATATCTAATTTTAATTAAATATTCTATACGCCACGTATAGCCCAATACGTGACGTATAGACTTGAATGATAGGGAATTCAAAATTTTTAAATTTTAGATATTTAACGGCTATACGTCATGTATAGGGCAATACGTGGCGTATAGAATATCAAAGGTTGGTGGCCATACACCACGTATTGCCCTATACGTGGCGTATAGCCTTCTGATTAACCCAGATGATGCCTCGTACAGTCCTAAACGATCCACAACAAACACACACAAACACATATGCGACCCGGCAATAATAGCTCGTTGATTTCGATTGTCGTCTCAAAAAAACTTCGTAAAGGTACGTATCTCAACTCCCGATCAATAATGTTAGGTTTATATTGATTATTAGCGGGTAAAACTGGGTAGATTAGGGATTTTTACGACTGAAACTTAAGCGCTATATGCCACGTCTAGAACCATACGTGGCGTATAGTTCATCTGAGGAAGATGATGAAGCCATACGCCGCGTATAGAGCTAAACGCTGTGTATGGCTCATGTTCTCGGCAACTTGCCCTTCGTATGGCTTGGTTGGCCTTCGTATGGCTTGGGTTGCCCGGTAACAGCCTTGCGTAGGGCTTGGGTTGCCTGCGTATGACATGGTTACCCGGTAACAGCCTATACGCCACGTATAAGGCTATACGTGGCGTATAGGTATTAAAAAAAATATATTTTTTTATTTAAAATAAAAACAATATATTATTATTATTTATTATTTAAAATTAAAAATTTTTATTTTTATTTAAAATAAAAACAATATATTATTATTATTATTATTATTCATTATTATTTAAAATAAACAATTATTTTTATTATTTAAAATAAAAAAAATATATTATTATTATTGTTTAAAATAAACAATTATTTTTACTATTTAAAATAAAACAATATATTATTATTATATATTATTATTTAAAATAAACAATTATTTATTATAATTTAAAATAAAAAAATAAAAACAATTTACTATTATCAGATATGACGGATCATGAGGATGATATTCACATGGAGCAGCTAGACGATCTTGAGCACTACCCTTTTCTGGATTTTCTGGCCGATTCGGAGTGGTATGGCCGGTGCCTGAAGCTCCGGAAGGTGCAGTTGGGCCCAGGGACGGCGGTCGATTGGGGGCTTCTGGAGGAGGTACAGGAGGCCGAACGGGCTACGGCCATCATCGGCCAGGACACGCCATGGTCGCGTCTTTTTGATCTTTCATTCACGAAGACCTACCGAGAGGTGGTCGTCGAGTTTCTTTCGACGTTCATCTACTTAGAGGTTGGGTTAGAGCCTCTTCCCGGGGAAGCGCGGGATATGGAGTCGGATCAGGTTTCATTCAGTATTTTTGGGACCGTTTACCGTCAGACCCTCCATGAGTGGGTCGTCACGATGGGCTTGTACCATGAGCCTGAGAAGGTCACGCCACTTTACACCGAGGCGGTGACGGAGGTGCACAAGGAGGAACTCCTTGTTTTTTGGGGTTTGATTTCAGATAGTCCTTGGTTAGGTAACAAGGGGAGGGTCTCGGGGATTAGAGACCCTTTGTATAGATATCTGCAAGCCGTGAGTGGTGCACTGATAGAAACCTCTTCTGTCTCTATTGCCTGCTTACTGGCAGGCGGTGCGCCATATCCATATGCATGGCGCTTTATTTTGCATCTGCCTATATGCGGCAGAAGCTCGGGCTTTTGTATAGCGGCGCTTTCATCACTCAGATCATGCGGTCGGTTACACCATTTCATGCGCATGATCCTGCGATGTTACCGGCCATTCCCCCTGTCCGATTAGACCGTCGCGCGGCATGCGCATCACGCACCGATTCCCGCAGGGCCTTCGGTTCGTAGGGGCCGTCCAGGACCAGGTTTGGGTCCTGGTGTCGTTGCCGCAGATGCCGGGACATGGGGACCTGCCTATGCCTCATCCGCAACAGGGTGTGGCGATGGGGGACACGCACGTCGATGACATCCACGTCCATCCGCCATAGCATCCCCGACACGTACGTCGATTTGTTAGGCTGGACAGGCTACCCAGGCATTGCTTGATGGGCTTGTTGCCGACTCACGGCGACAGGGTCGTCAAGTCGATCGTATGGCGGTTGGACAGCTCGTGGATCTGTCACGAGCCGCCGGCATCGAGCCACGACCACTACACCGCCACGTCATTATCGGGACAACCCCGTTCAGGATGAGGGCGGGACGGGTCAGGATGAGGGCGGAGCCGGTCAGGTTTAGTTGTTTTATTTGTATTTAGTTTCTTTCGTTGTTATGTATGTAAAACATTTTGATGTATATATTTAATTTTTTGATGTAATGTATATAATGTTTAGTTTATTTGTTTGGTTGTAATGTTTAGTTTATTTGTTTGGTTGTAATGTTTAATATTTTGTTTGGTTGTAATGTTTAATATTTTGTTTGGTTGTAATGTAAAAATATAATAAATGTTTAATAAAAATATAAAATATATAAAATTTATAAATAGATAACAAACTTATATTAACAAAATTATATAAATTAAATTAAAAAAGATAATTAAATAAAAAAAAACAAAACATAAATTAAAAAAAATAATTAAATAAAAAAACCTATACGTGGAGTATAGGGCAATACGCCACGTATAGGATTCATAAATTCCCAAATCTTCCAACTTTTGAAGCAAAAATATAACCCGTGCCTCATACGCTGTGTATAGCTCAATACGCCACGTATTGGACCAGCCGCCAGACAGAGAATGACACGTGGCATTCTGTTGTCAGTGACTGAACCCTATACGCCCTCGTATTGCCCTATACGAGGGCGTATAAGGCGGCAGCGTGTCCAATTAGCAATATTACGTGTGGTTAGAATTCCCCAAAAAATATTGGCAAATAAACAAGGGGGTGTTTTGGGATTGCTTGTTTCAACAGCTTATTGTGTTTCAAAAGCAGCATTAAGAGAAAGTATTGTTGCTTAACTGCATGAAATAAGCTCAAGAAGCTGTTTTAAGGGTATTTGTGTTGCTTATTAAAGGGGCTTGTCAGCTTAATATATTAATAAAACATGATAACTTTATCCAAACACTTCTTGAAAAGTGTTCTTTACACCTTATTAAAAGGTTTTAAAGGTGCATTGAAGATTCAAAAATTACAACTTTACCCTTGATCACATATATAAAGAGTTCCTAGATCTACCATAACCACTAAGAAACATCATAAATTAGTAAAAGATTTGACCAGAAGATGAAACTAACCTTCATAATTAACACCAGAAGGAGAAAGAGTTGCAGAGGAAACATTCACCCATATCAAAACCACCAACCCGATTACCACAAACACATGTTCTCTCTTCTTCATGCTTGAAAAAACTTCAAATTTTGTTAACCAACATAAAATTCAATAAATTTGTTGAATGAATTTCACCATTGTAATTGATAGCTCTTCTTGTCCTTTGAAAATCTGAAAAGACAGAAATAAAATCAGAATCCTGTAAATAGTAAAATGCACTCCACCAGTTCGATGAAATTCCCCAGCTAAAAAAATGAAGTTTTTGCCTTAAAAGATGAGATCTGGGCAGTGTGCAATCTTCTATTTTCTTCAATTTTGGATTCTATGACTGGTAACATCAACATCGTTGAATTTGAATGTACAGGTGAGAGAGGGTCTATAATGGCGGATATAGGAAAGATACAAAAAGAATTGAGTAAAATAATAATAATAATAATAATAATAATAATAATAATAATGTGAATGAAAAGGGATCAAATAATTGTTTTATGCTTTTGATTCAGTGATCGGACTAAGAGCATTCAGAGCCGGTTTTATATAATTGTGTGAGTGAGTTTGTATATTTTATAGAGTGTTTAAAATGGTTGTGAGTGGAGAAGAGAGAAAAGATATAAATTTTTTGTAAATATAAGGAAAAATGTAGTTTTTAGAGCATTCCCAGCCCGTTTTTTATATTCCATATCCTTATAATTACACTAAAAACACTATTTTTCTACCTTTTATCTCTACTTTTCTCTCTCATTATCCTTATAATTATACTAAAAATCACTAATTTTATCCTTATATTTACACAAACCTTATATATTTTCCCTCTCTTCCACTCACAACCACTTTAAACCACTCCATAAAATATATAAAACTCACTCACATAATTATAAGGAATGGGCTGTGAATGCTCTTAGTGTAATTATAAGGATAATGATAAGAATAAGAAGAGAGAAAAGAAGAGAAAAAGGGTAGATAAAATAGTAATTTTTAATGTAATTATAAGAATAAAATAAAAAATATAAGAATCTCTAAAGGGTGTGCGAGATAAAGAACGAGATAAAGAACAAAGGGAAAGTTAAAAAATTGTACAGGTAAAAATAAAATGTTGCAGATCACGTGCTTGGCTTGTCATCTCCTTTATTGGATTTTGCCTTTCAGATTTTTAGATTAAAAAAATAAATAAATATGATGTTATAATCGGTAAAATGTGTTATAGAACAACCACCTAATAACAACATATAGTATGTATATGATAATAGAGAGAGTAGAGAGACATGAGAAATATAGAAGAATGATACAACTCTAGTTATGTATATTATCAATAAACAATTAGACCACACATATATATAGTCTTTAGTAACTAATACAATGAATACATATTTATGGATAAAATAGTAATCACTATAAGTATTAATCCATATTTAATTATATTGTATCATAATCAATAATATTTATAACACTCCCCCTTGATTATCATATATCATACTTAATACGCTTGGATATACTCCCCCTCATTTTTATAACCTTTAATTGATGAGTTTCGATCTTCTGTGCGAGTTGCTCAAAATTTTTGTAGTCAATGATTTGTCGCTTGATCTTTAATGTGCAACTCTTTATGTCGAGCAATAATGTATTTTCTTCATATAAGACTCCTAGTGTCTACTCCCATAACCAAATACCACAAGAACCATGATCGTGTTGTGTTACATTCCCTGCATGTACAAAACTAACCAAACTTATTTTGATAGGTTAGTAAAATATATTCAATACATTTTGTACCTTCATGGTTATTTGTTTTACTCATTCCAATTTCTCATTTTCGAACATGGCTAGCACGAAACAAAATGTATCGGTTGCATTTAATTATTGTATTTATGGATAACACATTTCTCATTCTTTGATAAGAGATTATAAGAGACAATGATTGTCTAATATTTAACGTACTTAGATGGTAAGCTTTATCCATATTAAATGTTCCAACATCTTCTAGATGTATTTGATTAATGGATAAAATTATTATTATACAAATGTTCGACATTCCGACCAAGACATAAATTGTAATACCATCTTTCATTTCAGGTTCGTTCTTGAACTAATTGAATTCTTTTCAATCTCTCGATGAGATATAATTATATTATCAACATATACTATAATACTTGTAAACCTCGTATTGTTCTTTTAATAAAAACACATGGATCAATTATATCATATATTTCTCTCTTTTCGAGATAATCACTGTGTCGACTATACACATTCGACATGACTATTTTTGTCCATATAACTTCATATGATATATTTCTTGAGGTTTTGTTATTAATGATTATTTATGTTCATACATTCATAAAGAGTTTTAACACATAAACTTCCTTGTTTATCACATCAATTTCTATATCATACGTCAAGAAATTGTTTCATTTCCAAAATCTTTATTGTATCATTTCATAGTTTCGTACTCAAAATTACATCATTAAGATGTTTCAAATATTCTTTTTAAGCACTCAATTGATTTAAAAACTCATGTAGAGTTCCAACTATATTCATTTCATGAGTGTATACAACAAACATAACGTTGTTTCACCCGACTTAGTTTACATGATTTTGACAATTTAAATCCTTCAGGGATTTCATGTAAATTTCATTGTCAAGTGAAATATATATTTAGGATATCATAATATCCATTAGACGCATGCTACTTCTCTCTTTTATTACCAGACTAATAAGATACTGAAAAGACGTTTGCATCCACTGTCAGAGAACATATCTCCTCATAATCAAATCTAGGTCTTTACGAAAATCTTGTGCCTCCAATTTTGCCATATATCGCTTAATTTCATTTTTACATAATAGTTACGCACAAAAGACCCACTTTAACATATTTTACAACTTCAGATTTATGAACTACCGGTCCATGAGAGAATTTAATTCTACCACATTTGCGTCTTTACATTTGGCCAATCATTTCTATATTTTCATTCATAGGTAGATACATTCTTGATCCTCATTATTTCGATTATTTCAAGCGCTGTTATATACAGAAGTATTATCGACGTCGATCTTGTTTCGATTCCATATTGTTTCTAGACATGATACAATTGACCGAGATCTCATTATTTTCAGGTACCTGAGGTTCTTCCGGAACCATTATGTCTAATGTCTCTTTAAAGGACCCTTTTACTTTTACCTCGACTTGACCATATTCATTATAACTTGCTCCATTTTTTGAGGAATTTTTTTTCTTTGGAATCGAATGGTTTATCACATTTCAAACATGCCTTAGACTACCAATATGTAATCGTCCTTCCGGGACATTAATCTAAATTGGAGCACCAATAGTTGGTATATGTGACTTAGTCACTCTTTTAAGGTCAGTGAATGTGTCTGGTAATTTATTTGCTAATCTTATGAATTATCTTTTGAACATCTGGTTCATACCTAGTTTGTGGATCAAGATAATATAGAGATAATTCATTCCAAATTTCATTTTTCAACTGCTTTTAATCTCCCCCTCATGCAGGGAATGTTTATTCCATAAATTGAGCCGCAATGTTAATGGCTCTAATAACTTATTGTAGATAGTTATTCATTTCCAACATGTATTCGCAACCTCCTTTGAGGTCCCATTTTTGTGCGTTGTGGTGGAGCAATTACAACATATATCGCACAACCAAAAAAACTTAGATGGAAAATACTTGGTTCCTGACCAAAAACCAATTGTAATTGGGGGAAAATACAATAACTTATATGCTTGATGTGAATTACCATTACAATATGTAATAACATGGTCCCAAACAAATAAAATAAATTGTTGCTCTCATAATTATTGGACACGTAGTGCTTGTCTCAACAAAAGCAATTTATGTATGAATATATGATATTCACCACTTATTCCAACAATCCTTAATAATTTGGGATTAACATCACTGTTATTACCAAAATAAATACGTTATCCTGGAATAATGTGCTTGCTATCTTATTAGCTAAGTCACATATTACGCAAACTTCTAGTTGCAAATTGATAACCATTTAGATGATGCATCGATTTAAAACACTAAATGGTATGCTCATTATGATATATATCTTTTATCATTTTCCAGAATATTTTGGGATTTAAATCTTACTTTAGTTGGTAATAATTGAAATCCCTTGAGAGCAAACAATACATACTAATTATTAGTTTGAAGAATCTTCTGGTTCTTCAATATATTTCACATCATTATTGACTCGGGCTGGTCTAACCGGTTATGTCAATTTGTTCAATAATCTCGATCAATAAACTTTTAGTTTATGATCCTATATGTTTTAGTTGCACCCTTGCTTTTTTTTAACACAAATAAAATAAAAGATAAAACATTGTTGTTGTAACACTTTTCCAAATTTAGTTCTCGTATAATCACTCCCTTAGTGTGCCACTTCTTGTGGCTGATTTCATTATTAACATGGTTGATCTTATTATTAATATGGGTATTCCTTAGTTATATACATTATTATCACATTCACTTCAGGAAATTGATTAAAACCATATACTATCATGGTGGTCGTTTCAAACCTTATATATATATATTCTTTAATAATACTGCTACTTTAAGAGCATATTTGAGATTTAAAAATGGAAATTGCTTTATTCAACCTTTGTTTATAAATAACCTTCTCATCACATAATATCAACCAGGAAGTAATTGTGATCGTCTTATGCTCATTATCTTTCTAAAATCTTATAACTTTTTATAGATCTGTAATGAGCTTTAGGGAGTATGACACTTCGGGTGTCATGTCTTTACCTTAAATGTTTCAAACAAGCGGATCTTTTAAACGTGCTTACACTCTTTAAAGAGAATGAAAATAGTACATAACTTTGGTCTTTTAGTTACTTTAAATTCAAGACTGATTATATAAATACTTTATAGCCTTTAGAAGACACATATCAAGTTAAATCATATGATTACCAAAGTTATAACATATAACATACAATCATACAAACAAGTCATATTTATTATTATAAAGTCCATAATAAAATTGCAAGATCTTTAGAAATTATTTTCTATTTTATTAAAATCAAGTAAGTGATTTTCAAAGCATTCTTGTTTCCTAAATGACAAATCTGATATATGATGAGGTACCATGAAATCATATATCTTGAGTCACACATTGTGACATTACAGTTATATAGAATTCATACTTAATCTTAACTAGTTTTTTTTAGCAAATAATGTTGATCTAAATGCAAGCAAATTTCATATCAATAGTTGATCTAAAGTTCCAACTTTTATCAAACAAAACGGTACTGAACTTTTAGTTGTAAAGCCCCTTTCCCGGGTAACCTCACTTGTTGGAATTACTCATAAACATAGTCATAAATATTGAACTTAAATTAAAAACATTCAGAAGTAGCGGAAGCAAACATCATTCGAATACATAACATAACAGCGGAAGTCTTAACAAATAAAAATATAATATTTTCTTAACGTATATAAAAGTGGGATGTCAGTCTCGTGCCGGGTAACCATCACGCCTTCGCACGACCCTTCCTTTTTTACCTGAAATGTATACTAAAAGTCAGCTAACGTCGGTGAGTTCTAGTTTAAAGACAATCATACATAGCATTTATCTTATCATGAGTATTATATGTATATATAAATAATATACGTAACATTCGTGCTTTTGCATAATCTTTGCTTTACTGTTCTCACATAACATTCATACAGAGTATATACATATGTACATACATACTTACTTTGGGGAGAACATTCATTGGCCATACACATAGGGGTGATCAACCTGTCATACTTGTCGCGAATGTCACAAAGACAACGCAGTGAGAACTACCGTCGTAGCCCTTTTCATAAACCGTCCGGCTCTAGAAAACCGTCCGTCGAAACATAAATCCGTCCGGCAACCTTTGTCCGTCCGCTCTTAAACCGTCCTACCGTCGTAGTCCGTTCATTCGCCCGTCTGCCCTAGGGCATCTGTTTCCCACGTGGCTATTATATATGCAACCGTTCTACATGTAATAAGGCATTTGCTTCGACCGCCCATGAGTACCTTTTATACGTCCTAGCTTGCGAAGGAATGTTTTTGTCTCGGTTGCAAAATAGTCACGTGGTCGTCCGTCTACCGAAGTAGCCATTGTCATCGTAGCGTCCATAACGTATTCGTACATTCATAACATGCAATATATAAAATATAAAGCAATATTTTATTCATTCACGTTATGTCATTTCTTTCATTCATTCATTATAATCATACGTTTCATACTTTGTTCATAATTCATTTTCATATATATAATATACTTATTTGTATATCACGTATGATCACATTGGCATTCATATCATTTATTCATTTAGTGTATACAGTTCAGCCCCAAACATTTAAAATGATTTGCACATAACATAGAAGGGGGCACGTAGAACTCACCTGATAAGCTAGTCTTGGTTGTCCTAAACAAAGGCCCAACAACGTCACGTACAATCTGAATTAGGTAGTTAAATACACATCAGACCCAATCCCGACTCTAACGGTTTAATCATACTGAATTAGGCGAACATACTGACTTCACTATCTAGCATGGTGCCTGCGCACTTAGCAAGTGCGTAGGGCCTGGTTCATGCGTACTTGACAAGTGTGCAGAACATTCTTCTTGCGTACTTGATAAGCATGCAGGATCTTCCTCTTGCGTACTTGATAAGTACGCACCTCCTGCGTACTTGATAAGTACGCAGGATCTTCCTCATGCGTACTTGATAAGTACGCAAGACCTGTTTCCTGAACAAGTCCGAAATTCTTGCATGCTAACCCGATCATGCCAATCTTATAATTTTCTTTGATCAAAATGTGCGGTTTTCATTCTAGATGCTAGTTCTAAGCTTATTTTAAAGTTTCATCCATAAAAATGTCTCCTATTTAGCTAAAACCCGAAAAACCCCAAAATGAACAAAAACTCAGTTTAAGGTCGAATCGTTACCTTGATTGTGATTCTGATTCGGAGGTTTTGCTCACGAGCTCAGCAGTAACGTGCTCCTTCAATTCTGGGTCGATCCGTCAACTTTCTCTCTCTAGGCCCGAGCTCTCCTTTCTCTCTCTAGATTGCAAGTTGTGAAAGAAATGAGAGTCTAATGCTGTCTAGACCTTTATATACTTGGGCTTCCCCCGGCCCGTTGGAGCCGAGCCGAAGCCCATCCATTTTCCTTTCATTTTTGACCGTTAAATCCCTATTGCGTTATTATCATTTATTTACTATTTTTTTGATGTTACATTAGTTAAACCAAATACTGATCAAAAGTATGTGAGTACTCTGATTAACCAAGTGTAAGTAATAAAAAAAACTACTATTGTTAATGACATTTATTACCATCTTAACCAAATTGTTAATGTCATTTATTACCATCTTAACCAAATTCCTTACAACTTGAAATTAATTAGAATTTTTATTTCTGTCTTGAAACAATCACCATAATAATATATACAGTATGAATAATAATCATTGGTTATGCTAATTAAAATTTAACTTAATGGTTTTATAGAACTCAAATTACACTAAAAGGGTCAAAATAGGATAATCCATGCTTTATAGTGAAAATTTTATGATCCCTTTTCAGTTTCGTTCCGAGGAAATCGTTATGTTATTATTCCAATTTAATTCCTTTAACGACATTATTAGTACTCATCATCTTCCCCGTCCCTAACCCTAGCCGGCTCAAAGTTGTACCCAAAAATTCAAAATCACAGGTTCTAAATTTTGATTAGTTCTATTTTGCTCATACAACAAAATACTCATTTAACGGCGAGCGGTTTTAGATGTTTACCTGAATAGCGACGGAGCCAAATCTTAATAGCAGTTACCACAAGAAACTTTTTACGGTTTTTGGACGGATAGCAGTATGCGACATCGATGGATTCTTTAGGAGGCGATAATGTACTTCGGTGCAATAATCTTTCCCTTGGAGGTCGATCAGAGAACGGAAGCAACAGATATGGGGTCGCCACCAAAGAACAGTCGGTATGAAACTGTTTTGTAGTGGTGCTATTGAGTAGAATCACGATGATGTTTTTGATTTGGATACCGAGTGGTATATGCGAGAGCAACGAGCGAACTCGTTGATAACGTGTTGTAGAACAACGGCCTAATAGCAACATATATTATGTATATGACAATAGAGAGAGTAGAGAGACATGAGAAGAGTAGAAGAATGATAGAACTCTAGTCATGTATATCATCAATAAACAATTATACCATATATATATATATAGTCTTTGGTAACTAATACAATGAATACATATTTATGGATAAAATAGTAATCACTATAAGTATTAATCCATATTTACTTATATTGATAACCATAATCAATAATATTTATAACAAAATGTTAAATGAGAGCGTGTTTTAGTATAGATAAAATAAAAGTGTATATATAAATAAATATATTTTTAGTAATGGCTTTAAAAACTTGATATCAGATACGAGAGATATAATATATATCTTTTTAACTAGGTTTGATTTTCGTGTATTACACGGGTTAAAAAAATATAATGTTATATACTTAGTAATAAAAAATACGTTTATAAAAGCCCGTGTATTACACGGGTTGAATAAAATATAATGTAATCTCTTAACACATTCACTCGTCAAAATATGTCTATTTTAACGTGACAGTTTTAACTTGGTATTAAAAAAAATTTATGTAATTGGTAAATGCTAATCCATATTAAATTCATTTATTTATTGATATAACAACAATCCATAATTAAATAAAAAATATTCATAGTTAGATTGATATTAATTATTTAAAAATATATTCTTTTAATATTAGTATTTATTAGGAGAGAGAAACAGGAAAATCATCTTAAGAATGCATTGGAAGGTGACACGTGTCCCATAATTTACTTGTTTACTAGGTAGTCTAGATATAGATATAGATGTTCGGTTTAAAATTACACAAAATCGGGTTTTAAATTTATAAATTAAAATGATAAATACTTTAACTAAACACACACATAATAGGCAACTGTACCTATCGCAACGTATTATAGTCCGGGTAAAAACCAAGTATCGAACTATGGATACGGATTCCGTACTCAATCCTTGCTATTGTATGACTAGGATAATAAGTTTGAAAATAGAGGGTTTTGTTTAAAAGAAAGGAAAAGAAAAGTAATTAGGAATATTATCTCATTTAAGGTGTTACTCCGGTTGTTATCAGTTGTTAATTAACGTTGTATTTTACTAAGGTTGGTCAGAATTACTATTACTAACCCTTTCGATGAGGAGTTGGTAGTTTGTAACGGAACAGTGGATATTGTCGGCTAATTGTTCCTAATAATTCCTTGGATTCTAACGGGGTCTCAAGTCCTTCGGTTGTCACGTGATTTATTATCCGGACTAAGATTATCCTGTAGACTAGCGTACACCAAGTCGTGTAACTTTTTTTGAGAAGTCTAAATGTGCAACATCCTCCAAAGTTACTTTATGAACGCTCGGACCTAATATTTTATATTCTTAAAATAGTTGTCTTACTTATAATAATATTTTAAATAAATATAACTTTCATTCTCAAGATCAAGCCTCATGGTTTCCGCTATAAATCATGTAACATCCCGAATATGCAAAAGTTAATGGTTCGGGTTAGTGGACGACCCGAATCTTTAATGATTATAATAATGAGCAAGGTTTATATTGAGGGGGGACGTTTTAACATCGTGAATTAACAAAGTTAGTCCATTAAAGGGAGTTTGAGGTCAAAACGCGTAAGAAAAAGGAGGGACCTATATGCAACCTTTAAACATTTATATACCAAGTAAAGGGAAACCCTAGGCCATTCGGCCTAGGTAGCGTGCGACGACAGGAGATGGGAGCGAGGGAGAACCGGCATGAGGCGGTTTTCGGCAATGCTTAACGCGTTAAGGTAAATCTTGATCTCATTCTTCTACCTTTACGTATTCGTTTTGCAATGTTACCCGAGTACAGTTTTAGCGCCATGTATGGTGTTCGGTGGTCGAAGAAGAAGGAAAGGGTTGTTGCTCGGTGACCGTGCTTGGCGCACGAAAGTGGGAAACAAAGACGGAAAGCGGTGGTGATCATAACTAGCGACATCAGTGAAGGGAGAGGGCGGTCGTGTGTGAGGGTGGACACGGTGATAGTAAGCAGCGGCGATGACATGGATGTGATGTGTGATGGTGACAGCCGGCAAGAGAGGGGTGTGGTGGTGAAGGGTGGAAGCTCGTCAGCCAAAGAAGTAAAATGGGGATGACGGGCTGTAAGCGTTCAGCAAGGAGGCGGCAGTGGGGTTCGGCGGCTGCTGGTGCCGGCGATGTCAGTGTTTTGCAGCGGCAATGGTGGAGACCAGGAGAGTATTGTATCCGAAGAACAAGGGGCCACAAGGGACAATGGCTATGGTGCACGACGGGTAAGACTTGGCTAGGGTATTAGCCCAACAAGGAAGGCGACGACGAGGCATGTGGTGGTACACGGTGGTGAGCATGGGTGTCAGTGGCGTCGGCAAGTGAAGGTTTGCATGAGTGCACATGCACACGTGCATGCCTAGGGGGCAGATTGGACACGCGTGTGGTCGTGGAGCTAGGGTTCTTGCATGGCCTCAAGTACGTACAAGCATGCGGGGGGTTCGAGTTTGGATGCTTAAGACGGGGACTATATTTGCGTGAGCCGGTGAGACTAAGTTCTCGTGGAAAAATAATATCGAGCGGACGAGACGAGCCTTGGGTTTTAATGATAATTATATGTTATCCAACATAATCTAGTGCGGGATCTAATCGGATAACCGTACGTTTGACAGGTTTTGGATATGAGCGTGTGGTTGAGTTTCCAAACAAAGACTTGGACTCAGCATACCCGGTGAGTTTCTAATCCCCCGCCTCTTTTAAACGTTTTTATTACTTTAGGGGCTATCGGACATACACATAAGAGATGTTTACATATAGAGTAAAATGCGATGCTTTGGGGTTTAACTGAACATGTTATTGAGTTATAATATTCATTAATGAGATAAAGGGTTTCGGGTGTTTAAGTTGATTAGGTGAGTGAGAGATAAGGGTTATTAATGAGAGTCGTGTTAAGAGTTAGTCAGGTTGTGTTGAGACATAATCTAAACGATTATGATGGCATGTAGACCACGCAATTCGGGGGATTTGTGCGGGGTGCGGTAGTAGTTAAGGAGTCACATGCGTGTAGATTGATATTACATGTTTATATTTGAGTTGTGTGTCTGTATGTCATTGTCCTTGTGACACGACGGGTGATGCGTTTGCGTAGTCATGTTTATGACACGACAAACGGGAATTGTGAAGGACGAGGTCCGTCGGGAAGTCACCAACGATGACATTTATTTACAGGTTAATGATGAGCTCAGCCCTAATGAAGGTAACCTTGACGAGGGTGCAATGATAAGGTATGTGTTTGCATGCTTATATATGTGTTAATTTGCATGCTAGTAATGAGTTATATTTATTGTGTGTGAGATAGTGTTAATGTGATGTGTTGATGATAGTAATGTGACGGTTAGAGTTAGATTGACCGTTGTGTCAGGATTGCGAAGCGGTGTTGTTAACCGTTGTGTCAGCTGATTGGTAAGAGCCTTAGTTAAGGCTGGGTAAGTCAAGGTCTAGGGTTTGGTTGTGGTCAACCAAGTGTCGAGTTAATACATGTGCTAGAGTACGAATTATTAGTGTAGTAAGTTCGACCTACGTCAATGAAACTGTGAAATTATTATTACTATGAATGAGTCTCAGGTAGTGAATGGTTATGGGATATTGAGTGATAACAGGGGTTATCCATTGTTAATGAGTTGTGAAACTATTATAAAAGGACCAAGAGTTCTGAGTAAAGCTATAAATAATTATTGTTATAAGTTGATTTTTGATTAAATTAAACTATTAGAACTCACTCAGCGTAGCTGACTTTGTGTGTACGTTAGATTGTTTTGCAGGTGAGCTTTGCGTTGACGTATCTTGGCTGGGGATCGGTGTTACTCAGATTGGTGTGCAGGCATTCGTGAGATAAACTTAATGACATTAAATAGTAATGAATGATTTTTAGAAAGACTTCCGATGTAGTTTGATTAATAATAAATGCGTATTAAAGATAATGACCCGTTATGAGAACCAATTGTATGATGCACGGGTCGGGGTCTTACAAGTGACTCCACTAACCCTTAGACAATGTGTGGAAGTATTCCAACACAAGGGAGAGTGAGTATAGGTTGTCTTTTGTTTACTCGAACGAGAAGAATCATTTCATATTACAAGACTTTGAAAAGAAAAATAAATAAAGAATAGCTAAAAACGAACGAGAGATTTTTGGCCCTAACAAAGCACTAGGGCTTCCACAACTCTCAATCTTGGACACCTAAATGGGAGACTTGATCTTGCTATTTATAGGCAAAGAGTTGGGGTTTGCATGGGCATACATTCAAATGCATGGTTGTGTATTTGGTCCACTGGTACTCTTGTAATGGAATGTTTTACTTTTGGGGGACACAAGTACAATGGAAGAATCTCTTGATTTTATGGTGCACACGGGTATAATGCATGACCTTGTTTCTGACTTCCACATTTTCTTCAATTTCTTGGTCTTTTTCGCTTGTTTTTGTTCGGGAAGTCGTTTAACCTGCAAAAATAAAATATATGTGAATTAAGTAGTATTTGCAATGTTTTTTATTCAATAAGTACCATAATATGAGTATTATTATGCATATAAAATATGTTTAGTTTTGGACATATCATTAATGCATGTTTCTTATGATGTTACTCACAATAAACATTCATATCCTCAGTGATTCTGATACTAAACATGAAACTGTAGTTGTTTCTACTTAGAATAGAATCAAAGGCTTACGATCTCGCTTACACTTTATTAATACTTATTTCCATGTCTTTCTTCTTTCTTAATCTTTGCTCACACTCTTTAATCGCTAATGGTATGATTCGAATTTTCTGCCTTTCGATTTTGTTCTACTTTCTGTCACTGCTGTTTGTGAATTTCTTTGTTAATATGGTTTCCGTGTCCTGTAGTTGGGATGGAAAACAAAAGGTGAACAATGCAACAACTTTGGCTTGTAATTGCTTTGATTGTTGAAGATATCATATCAAGAGCTTCGTTTTTTACTGCGTTTTCATTTCTATAGGTATGCCTTTGTTTTTGTTTTTGCGTCGCAAACCTTTTTTTTCGGAATAAATGCTTTTTATTTTATCTTTTGGTGTATGTTAATGGTTGTGAAATAATGTAAAGAAAGAGAGAATGATGATGATGGTGTGTGTGTGTGAGAGAGAGAGAGAGATATATGAAGAAAAAAAATAGAATATAGATGTTCTATACTTTTTTGCTTCTTAGTAGGGCTGACATATCGTGTATACACGTACACGATAAGACACGAACACGAAATATGTATACAGGAACACGACACGATAACTTATCGTGTACTTTTTTTCAAACACAAACACGAACCTGTTTATACATGTTTAACACGATAAAACTTGTTTAGAAACACATGTTTAAGATCGTGTTTAGTTAACCAGGTATTTTACCTGTTTAGTGAAACTGGTATTTTACCTGTTTAGACAGGTACTTAAAAGGTAAACAGGTACATATGTTTAAGAACCTATCTAGTGAAACTGGTAAAAACCTACATATAATATCATATTTTAATAACTTTTATTTAAAAAAAATCTTAACAGGTAAACAGGTATTTTACCTGTTTAGACACGAAAATTAACAGGTAGATTCGTGTCTACCTGTTTAGGACACGAAACACCATAAGGCTATACACGATACCCGTTAAGATCGTGTAGGTTCGTGTCGTGTACGTGTCTAAAATTGTCAGCCCTACTTAGTTCCGTTTATGTAATTTTGTTATCAACTGTTGGGACTCTTATATAGGATTTGTTTGTGTTCTGCATTTTTCAGTTGTTTATCTGTTTTTTTGTTCAAAATTTTCTTCTTGAGATATGTAGGATGCTTTTTTGCTTGTGTATTGTCACAGTTTGAATTGCTTCCTTTTGAGTGCATCAAATTTATTCCTACTTTTTTTCCCTTTTCCACTTTTTATTACTGCAATATTTTTATTTTTGCATGCCAATCTCTGATGATAATTTATCTGATACCAAACTCTGATGATAACTATAAAAAGGTGATCTAGGTTTCTTGTTTCAGTGGTTGATAATATTTTAATGAAAATTGTTTGCCAACGGAATCATTCGGTTTGAATTGTTTGAATGAAACCATTTGTTTCTTAGGCCATTTGAGGATGCTTCTCGCATGCTTCATCCGGTATCAGAACTTTGATTTTTCAAATGGTTCGGTGTGAAAACTAGTGTCTTCCTGTTCGTAGATTCGCCAGAAGAGAGCAGAAGCGTTGGTAGTCACATACCTAATGGAAGAGACAGGTTGCCTACTGTAGATTTACCAAAAGCAGGTTGTGATTCATTAAGGAACCATGAGTCAAGTAGGAGAGTCTAGAGATCAAGAGATACCATGGGACGTGGAAACGTTTGTCGGTGTTGGTCGAGACTTCCTCTTAGACAACAGTTGGATATGGTGGTTCATCATGGGTGTAGGGTGAAGACAAATGAGTCTGTTCTGACTAATGGGAACCGGGAAGAGATGGATTCTCTATTTGCAGATCCACCGAACGAGACAACAAAACAGTCCATTCCGACTTACGGGATGCATACATTTAAGAAAACCGAACAAGAGTGTTCCATGTCCGGGACTAAAGCTTTTTTTGGACGTGCATGATTATTAGGTGCACTAACTTGTCCAACCCAAGCGCTCTTGCATGGAGATTTGGATGTGCATGATAGATCGGTTTTCGGATCAAGAGAATATAATTGATGCTTCACCTGGGTTGACCGTGCATCAAGTTCATGAAAAGACGGTTAAGCTTATTGCTAATCCTAGGGGTATCGATTGGTTGAAGCTTTTGAGGAAAGAGACAAGAGGGGATGAAATTTCGGTTCTGGTTGAAGCTTATTTAACTCCTCAAAAAGTGATTTTAGTTAAAAATGATTATTAGCTTTTGACTTTTTGAAAATGAGTTTTTAAAAAAGTGTTTGGATTAGCTTTTGTAATGGGAAAAGCCAATAAATTATTTTTTAAAAATTGTTTTGACTTAGGTTTTTCATGTAAAATAACCAAAAAAGACATTTTTATATTTTATATATGTATTTGTTAGAAATTGTTAGGGGTAGATTGATAATATTTTATTGTAAAAGCCATAAGCCATTTGAAAAGTCAAGAATTTGTGACTTCTTAAAAAACAACTTTTTAGCTTTATCAAAAAATTAAAAAAAAAGTGCTTTTATGTTTATCATAACACTTTTTTTTAACTTATTGGCTTTTCCAACCCTCTAAGATTGGTGGTATGCATTAGTTGGGTAACCCTAATGTAGGAGAGTCTATTGGACTAGTATGCCCGAGTAATAACATTAGACAATACTCTAACGAGGTAAGATTCAAAGGGTTACACTTTTGGCAATGATTAAAATCATTGGATATATTAACGGTTAATATAATCCATTACACGAATATATAAAGAGAAGAGATGTTTATTTATGAAATAAGTTATCTAGACGAACGAAGGGATAGACGCGATAACTATTTATGAAATAATTATCTTTATTATTAATTAGATTACTAATAAGCCGGTGGAAATATGTTTGGATCATATTCATTATTTACGATATTGTTTTAATTGTGATTATAATTATATTGTGTGAAAAACATAGAGATGTATAAAGCTAAGGTATGTTCAAACTCATAATCTGGTTTACATTATATAGTATAATACAAATGAAACTGAAAATCTATATCATGAATGTGGGTTAATACCTAGTCAAAGTAACTGAAACTGGGTTAAAGGTGGTAATAAATGGTTGCGTTTATAGCACTCCCCCTTGGACATATTACCACTCATCATACACTATTAACAACACACTCTAGAATGATGTTAAATTAGTACTTGTTGGATATTAGATGTCCGATCATCGATAATATTAGCGTTGCTATCGAGGTGTAACATCTCTGATTTTCTGACCCTATTTTAATTTATTTTAACTAATAAAATAACAACACGACATTGAACCATATACTTGTTCAAACCTACACCTAATTAATCGTTAGCCGATCGTATTCAATTCAAAGTTTTAGAACTCATAATCATGTGGTAACACCTCTTAGAGTTAATCCAGTTAGTAATCCCGTTAGGTGTTCTGTTAAATCCTAACCAAGCTAATTCTGTCAAAGCAGAAGTTGCAAGGGCTGATTTTGTAAATAACCAGAAACCCTAGTAGGCACGGTCGCGCTACGTTTTGGCACGGTCGTGCCTCGTCTGGCACGGTCGCGCCTCTTATAGGCACGGTCGCACCTCACATCAGTTGAAACATAAAAACAGTCTTTAATTCTAAATTCGTTCGATCCGTAACCGTTCTACACGTCTCAACTATTAACGACCATTATTGAGGTCTTAATCACCCGCATTATCTCGAATTAAACTCCATTATGAGTATTCTTTTCAAAACCGCCGACCTCATTATCATACCACTCGAATCCATCATTTGGAATTATCTCTGCGCAAACAAACTACTCCCACACATCGTACGAACCTCTGTCAAGCTCTCGCGTATTCCATTTTGGCCGGAGACGAAGTCGGAGTCGCCGGATTTCAAGCCGGAACCCATCACAGTCGAGCACTATCAATCCGTCATCTATCCTGGTAATTGAAACCTCCAACACTTTCACTTCAGCCTATAGATCAAAAGCCCTCACTTGATTCGGGCTTGCAATAGCGATTTTAACATGAACCCGAATCTAGGGCTCATGCGTTTTCAGTTTAATCGATAACCATGCTAGACCCTATTATAATTCAATTAGTTTATATGGTTAAATTCGCAACAGATTACTCATCAAAAGCCCTATGATTTCTAACTTTAATTTTATAAGAATCGAACGATTTTGTTCTGAACTTGACCGAACACGGTCGCGCTAATCTCATAGCGCGGTCGTGCTAAATGTAGACACGGTCGTGCCACTCTAAGACACGGTCGTGCCTATCCGAGCACAGTCGTGCCCCATACATGACCTGGTCGTGCCTGCTAGCCAGACAAGGTCATGTCTAGAGAACCTTAGACACGGTCGTGCCCGACACAAGCACGGTCGTGCCTGATGACCAGACTTGTTGTGCCTTCTGTTTTGATGAACACGGTCACGCCCCCGACCAGCACGGTCGCGTCCGTGATCTTAACACGGTCGTGCTTTGTCTTAGGCACGGTCGTGTGTGTGAGAAAATTTTTGACAGAATGCTTAATTTTATATTTTAAAAACAATGAGTATTCCAAATTAAATTTCAAATAAAAATAATTAATTTTATAAAGATTTATATTAACGTTATTTAAAAAGATCAAATTCTTATTTCTAAAATAAATAGAAGTATTTATTTTAACCTACAAAGTTATGTTTATATTTATCATTAAACTCTACACATAAATATTATTTATACAACTCATTTACACATCTTTATAAAAATAGCGTAAAGATTAATTATTAAATTTATATTTAATATAATACGCCCGATACATTTTTATAACTAAAAGAATAAATAATAATTATTTAATTTATTTAGTTATTCAAACGCAAACCCTAATCAAAAGGTTCTAAAAGTATCCATTTCAAATCTTTCATTTTATACAACACCTTTCAAATACAAACCACTAACATCTACAACTTCAACTCCTTATACACACACTCAATTCAACCCTAGACTTAGACATAGACTATTGTGCACATTATTAATTCAATATACATTACACTCTAGGTTAACGTCGTGCATTACAAGGATCACGTTACTATCTAGTCTCTCGTGTTAGCCACGCCCTTTGAATCAAGTGAGTATTGCATAGCCCCTTTTACTCTTTTACACTTTTTGGGGTGGAACATGAACATTATACAATACTATTGTTTACATTACACAGACTACACAAATACAAATCCCCTTTACATTCATGTGTGCAATTTGAGCTTTATGCCCGAGTGCTAGTTGTGCTAACTTTTGTATGCGATTATGTGCAATCATTAACTATTCAAGCCGACGGTAAACAATGATAGATCTATTGAGTCTGACAAACCCACCCAGGTAGGGTGATTGTTACCGACAACACAATTTTTGCATGCTAGTTACAAAGGTTTGATTGTACTTGGTTACACAATAGCCGCTCCCCATAAATGCCTTATTTTATCATGACATGCAAGGATTTGTTTATTTACAAACTATATGCTATCTATATACAAACCTGTGTATGCTCACCAACTTTTTATTTGACCTTATTTTATTCATGTTTCAGGTACTAATGTGTGAGTTTGATCAAGATGTGCTACACATAGGCTTTGGACTTAGCTAATTTAAATAAAGAAGTATATGTATTGCAATTATGTTTCTTTCTTTGATTTGGTTTTGTTTGAATATTTGAAATGAAATTTGATGATTAATATATTTCAATTTAGTCAACCTTGTGCTCATGAACAGTCAACATATCCCGCCCCGATGATTCCGCCATCGGTCGGGGTGTGACAGATTGGTATCAGAGCCTTGGTTATAGGGAACTAGGTTATTAGACACCCTTGACCTAGACTATAACTTTAGGACACCCATACAATGCCATGCTACTACATGTTACATTATTAGTTCTGGTGTAAATATTTTTACATGCTAACATAAGTATTTACACTACGTGATACAATGCATAATGACTTATGTGTCACACTACTCGATAACTTTTGTGCTTACACTCATTACTATTTACATGCTATATGATTAATTTTTTTATGTGAATATTCTTACATGTTATACTATATAACTACATCATATGATACAATACTTAATAATCTATATGTCACATTACAATTCAACTTTTTATCCTATTCATTGCTACCTATTTAATTTATTTAAAAGTGCTATCCTAAGTTTCTCACACACACTCATACACACTTAGTTATTCATGCACCCCTAAACTCACATACATAATACCACACCTCTTGTGAATAACAAAATTTTAAACTATTGGGCCTAATGTCAATCAATAATAAACTAAGAAGCCCATCTATTCTCCAAGAAGCAAAAGCCCACTGAAATGCATAAACCTTACTTTTGGGCCACAAGGCCCAGTTCACAACAATTCTCATCATGACCATGAGCCCAACAATAGTGTTACTAATACATGATGGCTGGAAGAGTGTGTAGGCCATAAGGGATTCTGGCTAAGGAAAGATAGGGTACTTAAGTGTGTCCTAGTGACCCACCCCTCTTTCCTGGGAATTCTCCTCAGGGATACACTACTTATAGGTCAAGTGTACTCCTAAAATACTATTATGAAGACTCGGCGTTATGACTAGTCAAACTCTAAACCTATGAGAACTCCTATATTTGACACTCAGTATTTTATTATCGCTTACAACCTTTCCATTATTTTCCTGCTAAGCATGGACTCCTACTCTCCTACCTCCCCGGTACACCGTCCCGAAGAAGAGTCTGATTGGGAAGAAGACATCGGATCACCCGTGCATCGATCACCAACACCCGCAGCTGCTAGACCAATGTTTGATGTAAGGGCAGATTGAATTAGGAACACCGACCCAAGACTTTGAACACCTGGATCACCCGCACCCAGAAACCCGTATCAGACACCCCATCTCCACAATCAGTTACCACCCCCAATAAGAGACCCATATCTAATGCCCAACACGTACCATCCTAACCCTTGGATAAGGCATACCACGGCACCCACTAATGTTATGGGAATTCCAGCCAATGACATTCACCAATATGTAAGGACCTCAGAATTTGAGAGACAAAGGATGGAGCAGGGAGTAATGCACGACTTGCAAGGACAAAGAATGGATAGCATAGCGAACCAATTAGGGTACCAAAAGGAGTTAATTTCCAGCCTTGAAAAAGAAATGCTTGAGAATCGCACGGAGACAGCTAGAGCTGAAGCAAGATCAGCTACTCGAGTGACCATAGCGGTGCTCATCTTGGTGATTATCTTCTTCCTAGTGGAAAGCTACCAGAGACGTTAGGAGAAATTTCTAATTATTGTCCTTAAATTTTCGATTTGAGAACCATTTCCCTATGTTTTGAGTAATGTTTAACATTTCAGCATCTAATTAATTTTATATGTTTCAATTCTAAAGGTTATTGTTCACTGATTTGACCCGTTGAGCGCGAATTACACTCGTCATTTTTTTTATATTTTTATTTAATTTTTATTCAAATTTTCTCAAGTTTCACCTTTTTCATTCAATACGATTTAGTACACTACCAACAATCTCCTTCGTAAACAAATTATCCTACTATTTGATTTAAACAAACCTCGTTATTTTGTTCAAACAAAATGTTTATCAAACTTTTAGATAGTATCAAAAACATAAATTTTTCATAAAACTTCTCACCTAATAGGAAAACTTAATACAATCTATTTTATAAAAATATTATTTCGAATCGATAAATAATTATGATTTTTCCTCATTAAAGAAAAATATTTATAAACCTTGTTTAAATTAGTATACGACTACTTGTTTAGCTAATAATTCCGCTTAAAAAAATATTCACTTATTAATAGCTGAAAATTTAAATTAAAAGATTTTTCCCATAAATTGTCTATTTATTTAAATTATGTGACTAAATGGATTCACTACGTTATATATCTACAATCAAGGACGACTTACCACTTTCAAATTTCAAACAAAGATCCGTATTTGTAAACACATTTCCCCGAACTTTTTCAGAACCTTCTCATTACCTTTCACTTGTCGCTTCAAGAGACGATCCATACCGCGTAGACGTTAACCCTATCCATCAACCTCAATGAGAATTAAGAGCTAGAACCTAACTACCACATTATACAAGAACGCCAAACAACCCGCTCGTCCGCAACGCACAATCACATACAAAACCCGTTAGTATACAACACACTCGAAGTTCAATAACTTACATATGCACGTTCACAATATACCCAACGCAACCACATGGTACATGAAATCCAATTATTCTCAATATACCCAATGCTACCCAAATTACATAATACATGAAACTAGTTTGCCTATAAATCACAATTTACGGGGTGATCACATAACACACGAAACATGCTTAATTTCAATACACATGCTACTAGATTGAGCACATAATACACGAAACTTAGTTGTTTGCAATATACATGACACATAACCGTTGTTTGTTTGATACATAACTCTAGATTGACCACATTAACATGAAACTCATTTGGTTAGAAAGTGCATCATACTAAACTGTACACATTATGCAATATACATGATACTAAACTGTTTATATTACACATGATACTATATTCCACATGAGAGCTTCTGATCTACAAAATACATGATGCTAAGTTGTCAACACCATACATGAAATTCGTTTCCTACAATACATGTGATACTAGGTTGTTTACATTACACGTGAGAACTTGTTGACTTACAAAATACATGATGCTAAGTTATCGACACTATACATGAACTTCATCTCCTACAATACACATGATACTATGTTGCTTACATCCCACATGGGAGCTTAATGGTTTACAAAAATATATGACGCTAAACTGTTCACGCTACACATGAGACCTATTTGATTACGAGCCACGTGATACTAGATCATACATGAGACTTGTGTGTTTACTTTATACACGAAACAAAATTTGCTTACAATTATTGCAATTGATTGATTTCATTATACACAAGACATGGTCATGCACTTTTGTTCGCCAAAAGTTAAAGACCAAAATACATGGAAATGACTCGGGGTTTGACGTATTCTTGTTCAAACACGAGCAAACTAAGAAACTTTAAGTTATACTACTCTTTAGTTGTGAACTTACAGCGACTTTTATGTGAAAACAATGGACATGATCAGAGTGAAATTGTGCACCCTTACCCGCACTCAACGAAATGATCTATACGGACCGTACGATGATTTGAGTAATTACGGGTGCACACGGAATTATGAAAATCAGAGTATGGAAAGCATAGTGAAACTTTATCGTGTGTTGTGACCAAAAACTTATCATGATATGTAACAACGAAACTTATGTGATATGACAAGGGCATGGTGGATACGCCGATGGTACTTCCTATATATAAGTGTCCTATAATATTATAAGAAGTAGCGTTGTTCGTGTCACGTGAAGTTTTGACCTAGACCAATGTTTATGAAATCTTTTACCCACTGACAGTTTTAAAGTATATTATACTACATCTTACACAAACCCTAATTATCAAGATTCCATCAAATCCATTCCAAATAATACATCTCATATTTAGAATTCAGAATTATTATTCGACAATCTCCTCCTTAAATTCATTTCAAAACAAAATTCATTATCACCCTTCATATTCAACTTTGAGTATCAGGCCTAAGCGATGTCAAGGGTTACACTTCCCAGAATCCAACAATCAAAACTCACCAAGAACCCAAAACTCCCACCTGTTTTTTGATTTTTAGTAGCCTCCATTAGTTAAATTTCGAGACGAAATTTCCTTAACATGGGGAGACTGTAACATCTCTGATTTTCCGACCCTATTTTAATTTATTTTAATTAATAAAATAACAACACGACATTGAACCATATACTTGTTCAAACCTACACCTCATTAATCGTTAGCCGATCGTATTCAATTCAAAGATTTAGAACTCATAATCATGTGGTAACACCTCTTAGAGTTAATCCAGTTAGTAATCCCGTTAGGTGTTCTGTTAAATCCTAACCAAGCTAATTCTGTTAAAGCTGAAGTTGCAAGGGCTGATTTTGTAAATAACCAGAAACCCTAGTAGGCACGGTCGAGCCACGTTTTGGCATGGTCGCGCCTCGTCTGGCACGGTCGCGCCTCTTATAGGCACGGTCGCGCCTCACATCAGTTGAAACGTAAAAACAGTCTTTAATTCTAAATTCGTTCGATCCGTAACCGTTCTACACGTCTCAACTATTAACGACCATTATTGAGGTCTTAATCACCCGCATTACCTCGAATTAAACTCCATTATGAGTATTCTTTTCAAAACCGCCGACCTCATTATCATACCACTCGAATCCATCATTTGGAATTATCTCTGTGCAAACAAACTACTCCCACACCTCGTACGAACCTCTGTCAAGCTCTCGCGTATTCCATTTTGGCCGGAGACGAAGTCAGAGTCGCCGGATTTCAAGCCGAAACCCATCATAGTCGAGCACTATCAATCCGTCATCTATCCTGGTAATTGAAACCTCCTACACTTTCATTTCAGCCTATAGATCAAAAGCCCTCACTTGATTCGGGCTTGCAATAGCGATTTTAACATGAACCCGAATCTAGGGCTCATGCGTTTTCAGTTTAATCGATAACCATGCTAGACCCTATTATAATTCAATTAGTTTATATGGTTAAATTCGCAACATATTACTCATCAAAAGCCCTATGATTTCTAACTTTAATTTTATAAGAATCGAACGATTTTGTTCTGAACTTGACCGAACAGGGTCGCGCTAATCTCATAGCGCGGTCATGCTAAATGTAGACACGGTCGTGCCTATCCGAGCACAGTCGTGCCCCATACATGACCTGGTCGTGCCTGCTAGCCAAGCAAGGTCATGTCTAGAGAACCCTAGACACGGTCGTGCCCGACACAAGCACGGTCGTGCCTGATGACCAGACTTGTTGTGCCTTCTGTTTTGATCAACACGGTCACGCCCCCGACCAGCACGGTCGCGTCCGTGATCTTAACACGGTCGTGCTTTGTCTTAGGCACGGTCGTGTGTGTGAGAAAATTTTGACAGAATGCTTAATTTTATATTTTAAAAACAATGAGTATTTCAAATAAAAATAATTGATTTTATAAAGATTTATATTAACGTTATTTAAAAAGATCAAATTCTTATTTCTAAAATAAATAGAAGTATTTATTTTAACCTACAAAGTTATGTTTATATTTATCATTAAACTCTACACATAAATATTATTTATACAACTCATTTACACATCTTTATAAAAATAGCGTAAAGATTAATTATTAAATTTATATTTAATATAATACGCCCGATACATTTTTATAACTAAAAGAATAAATAATAATTATTTAATTTATTTAGTTATTCAAACGCAAACCCTAATCAAAAGGTTCTAAAAGTATCCATTTCAAATATTTCATTTTATACAACACCTTTCAAATACAAACCACTAACATCTACAACTTCAACTCCTTATACACACACCCAATTCAACCCTAGACTTAGACATAGACTATTGTGCACATTATTAATTCAATATACATTACATTATAGGTTAACGTTGTGCATTACAAGGATCACGTTACTATCTAGTCTCTCGTGTTAGCCACGCCCTTTGAATCAAGTGAGTATTACATAGCCCCTTTACTCTTTTACATTTTTTGGGGTGGAACATGAATATTATACAATACTATTGTTTACATTACACAGACTACACAAATACAAATCCCCTTTACATTCATGTGTGCAATTTGAGCTTTATGCCCAAGTGCTAGTTGTGCTAACTTTTGTATGCGATTATGTGCAATCATTAACTATTCAAGCCGACGGTAAACAATGATAGATCTATTGAGTCAGACAAGCCCACCCAGGTAGGGTGATTGTTACCGACAACATAATTTTTGCATGCTAGTTACAAAGGTTTGATTGTACTTGGTTACACAATAGCTGCTTCCCATAAATGCCTTATTTTATCATGACATGTAAGGATTTGTTTATTTACAAACTATATGTTATCTATATACAAACCTGTGTATGCTCACCAACTTTTTAGTTGACCTTATTTTATTCATGTTTCAGGTACCAATGTGTGAGTTTGATCAAGATGTGTTACACATAGGCTTTGGATTTAGCTAATTTAAATAAAGAAGTTTATGTATTACAATTATGTTTCTTTCTTTGATTTGGTTTTGTTTGAATATTTGAAATGAAATTTGACGATTAATATATTTCAATTTAGTCAACATTGTGCTCATGAACAGTCAAATGTCCCGCCCCGATGATTCCGCCATCGGTCGGGGTGTGACACGAGGTACGATCCGAAGAATAACACTTTGGGCAAAGAAAAATATATATGGTTTAATTGTTAAACGTCATTACACGAAACAAGAATTTAGAATTCGGTGGATTAAATATCTAAAGAGATATTTATTGTTGTATTTAATTATTGAGAATAACTAAAACTAACGAATTTATATATATATATATAAATATATATATATACACATATACTAGTTGAAAACCCGCGCTATGCGACGGGAGCGACAACGTGATACTCATTTTAGTTTATCAGCCCGGGTTTTACAAAATAATAACACTAAAACTGGACCCAAATGTTCATCCTAAAAAAAAAATACTAGATGACTGGAAAATAACAAATATAACAGTGATACAAAAAAAAACCTCCATTTGTTCGTCGGATGAAAAGGGGTTGGGGGGAGAAGCCGATGGTTGGGGGGAGAGGCTGTAGGGCTTCAATTTTGGGGGGAGCGAGAGAAAGAGCAGACATTTTGAATTTTGAAAGTGATATAGGGTTTCATACCTTCATGCCTGGTGTTGAAGGGTAAACTTTGTGAGTTATACCCATGTTAAAAGAAGTTGTACAACTCTTAAATTTAAGACTTTTGTGTGAAATTACTTTGTTGTCCTTCTAATATGTATATTATATATAGTATAGATATAGGGAGGGTTCCAGAGAAAACCACATAGTTAGGCGAAAACCGAGAAAGCCACTAAAAAAACCAATTTTAACCAATAATATAATAATATTTATTTTTTATTTTATTATTTTTTTTATAAGAGTACCAATGTAATATTACACATTTTTATCAAAAAATAATTTAAAAATTGGCTTACGTATATGTAACACATAGTGTAACAAAAAAATTGCGGTTACGTATACGTAACCCGTAGTATTACACATTGTTTTAGTGGTTTTCTCGGTTTTCGTCTAACTTTGTGGTTTTCTCTTGATCCTTTATTATTTTTTTTATAAGAGTACCAATGTAATATTACACATTTTTAACAAAAAATAATTTAAAAATTAGCTTACGTATACGTAACCCATAGTGTTACGTATACGTAAACAGAAAACAAAAAAATTATATATATATTAGTGATATATATATATATAGTCGGGATTTTATATTTACCTGTTAAATATAAAGTGATCGTTTTTTACGTAAGTTTTATTTATGATTAATGTAATCATAAACTACGAGGATTAGAGTTGATTAATTGTTACTTAGGGTTTGAATGATAATATGTTTTACTATAAATATATCATTAAGATGAAACCCTAATAAGAGTTCTAGCCTCACCAAGTTTGCACAAAAGAAGAAGGAGCCACCACCCCCCTGTGCGCCGTCCACCACCGCCGCAACCCTGCTGCCGCCTCCGGCAACCACCTCCTGTCGCCGTTGCCATCATCGCGCAGCCATCAGGAACTGACAAACCCACCACCATATCCTTCTCCGCGAGCCAAACTGGAACGAGTCGTAAACCGGGTTTGCGAGTAAGTATGTTTCGTGTGACGAGTTCGTTGTAGTCATCTAGTGTGACGTTCTTTATACCCGAGTGTTACAATCCTGTTTATTCGTCAAAGGTATAAACCCTAAACACCTTATGGTTGTGTTTATTTATTTAATATTATTGTCTAAACGTTGTGTAATCGGATCACTGTCGGATAAAGATCTGACTACTTTTATAAACGCTTCCGCTATTGTAAATATGATTTTATAAAGTTTCGTTTTAAATGTTAAAACCGGTGCACGATATCCCAACAATGGTATCAGAGCCACCTTTACGTGCGTTTAGACATAATTATTTATTTTTTGATATCCGTTTTATTTGTTAACACTTTTGGTTAACAAAAGATCAAGCCATTATCGTTTTGGTTGTGATTGTATTTGATACATTGATCCCTAGTGACTCGTAGTTTTTGTTTGTCATGGTTGTTTTTATATTCTTTGTATTTGTATTTTTATTTTTTGGGTTATTTGGAACCCGGATGTAATAGTAAGATTTCTTTTGTTTATTTATTTTATTGTACAATGTAAATATTGTAAACCTAACAAGACGAAGAATCGAAGACAGAAGATTGACAAAGAGGGGATTTGAAGATAGAGATATTGTGTTAAAAAAAATGGGAGGCAACAAGTTTATATATATTATTTGTTATCCCTTAGACAGGTTCGATTACTCGTTTGATGGCTCGAACGAAACCGAACAAACTTACTAGTGGCTCGCTGGTTGTTTTATATTTTGTGGTTGCTTCAATTATTTAGGATAATAATTTAACTGTAAATATTTTTACAAAAGTATTAACACGATCTTATAAAACGACGAGAAAATTAAAAAGGTTTAAAATTTCTAGAAAAGGTAATTAAATAAAAGTAGTTTTTATTTATAAGTAAAACGAGTTTTTAAATTTAATTGTTTTATTTAAAAACATATTTAAACTAATTAAAGGTTAATTAGTTTAAAATTTAAGTTCGCGACTAACGACCAATTTAATTTAATAAATAAGGTATTTAAAATTGGACCATGTCGAGTGTTGAAAGCGTTTCACGAACTTATATAGTAAAATTGGTTTACTAAAATTTGCACGACATGATTCATGCTACCCGTCGTCCAAAATATTTTTGACCCTTAACTGGTTAATTATTAGTTTTGTTCGTTGTAGACATTGTAGATTGGTTGCGTTGACAAGTAGGGAATTTTTGAATTGCTCAAGAAGATGCGGTAGTCTAATCTTTTTATATTTGAAAAAACCCTCACTCGGTGTAAAATCCATCAAATTCTGAATTTTTAATATGACGTCTGTATGTGGTGAACTTTTATCTACACCACTAACAACATTACCATAATTGGTAAACCCCACAAAACTTGTACGTCTTATAGAGTTACCGTGCCTTCTCCAATTGAGAAATGAAAAGAGTGTGTTTCCAGACGCCAACTTTCAACAAGCGAGGAAATCAGATGACGGTCAAGTCAGCGACTACCACAAAATATTACACCCGCAAAACCTGCCTCGTTTATGTAATGCATAACATTCTCGGGGATGGGATTATCTTGGATATGTGTCCAAAATTTCTCTTCACCGTGTGTAATTCTTAAAACCGCGTTATTGTTTGTAGGATCTTGAAAATAGTGATCTGCCCTATGATCTCCACTTAAAAACAATAAGTCACCGATCAATGGACCTGATGTAAAACCAACAGTCATAGTTCACGAAATGATGGGTGAAAGGAATATATAAGATGGTTCTTACTGCAACACACTACCTCATTCAAATCATTTACACCACTTCACATGGCTTTTAAATTCGAATCTCTGCAGAGTCCTAATTCAAAACATTTTCATCTAATAATTGTACGTGTAATTGAATGTAGTTGTAGCCTACCTAAACCTCTCGCCGTTTCAAAGGGCGACGACTTTGAAATTTTGTACTATTCTGCCAAGTGTAAGGAGAGTGGTTGAGTGTTGTTTGAAAGTATTAAAAGCTATCGTCATTCCAAAGAGAGACAGCTTTGCTTTTTTGGTAAAATGTGCAACACGTATCTTCACTGGATTCAATCTTTTTTGTGTTTGTTTATTTTGGTTCAAATGATGTCACAAATAATATGTTTTTGTTGTGTGATTGACTAATAATAATAGGAACCCAAGGACTATAAGTGCAAAAAGAATGGAAGTTGAAGCAATGAAAAAGATGGAGCTCATCCATCCCCTGTTCAAATCTTGCCTGTGATTAATGAAGAAAACATAGTAATAGGAGGGTGGTTGAGTGTTGTTCAAAAAATATAAATACAAACATCATGCCAAGTGTTTGAATTCATTTGTACTATTCCGGTAAGTGTAAGGAGGGTGGTTGAGTGTTGTTTAAAATCATTAAAAGCTATCGCCTATCCAAATGGCGAAAACTTTGGCTTGTACGATTACAAGCTTTTTTTTCCAGGGAGTGACTCGACGATTAACAAAGCTGCTGCCATTCCAAGGGGCGAGAGCTTTGACAAGGATATCATCTTGAACAGATGAGATGAAGGTATGACTGGAGGTAGAGGTGCACAAAAGGCGGTTTTTGAACCGAACCGGTTTCGAACCGGCCCGAACCGGTTTGGTCAACGCAAACACCAAACCGGTTTTGACCCAAACCGGTTCGGGTTAAACCGGTTTTGCAAGTATAAAATGTCGAACCTATTGAACCGGTTCAGGTCGGTTCTGGACCGGTTCGGGTTGGTGAACCGGTTTAAACCGGTTTTTTTTTATAAAAAAAAATTTTTAAAATAAATTAAAAAATATTACAACATTACAATACGAGAAAAAGAAAAACATATAGTTCAACGTTTATTCATATTGTAGGGGTTCGGAAATCACAAAACATTACAATATTAAACATTACAATACGAGAAAAAAAAATATATATTTTTATTTTTTGGAGTTTTTTTGTTTAATATTAGCCGTCATTCTCGGAGTTACTAGTGGATCCTCGTAGTCTATCATCTTCGGCGAGTTCTTCATTTGTAAGTGGGCTCGCCAATCCTTGGTTAACCTCAGATTCGTGTATGAGTTCTTCAACTTCAATTTCTTCTTCAAGCGAAGCCCTATCTTGTCTCCTATCAACCGCATCCAAATGGTCTTTCAAGCAAATGCACATTTCCATTGCCGCGGGAGTGAGTCTAGTTCTTCGAATAGATAAAACCCTGCCACTAAGAGAAAAAACGGATTCCGAAGCTACCGTGGAAGCTTGGACGGTTAGTAAATCACGGGCCATGGCGGAAAGGACCGGAAAAGTAGATTCGTTTCCTTTCCACCAAGCCAAAATATCAAAGTCCTCAAAAACATCCGGACTCATAAATGATAAAAAGTTTGTTCCCGTATACCTTCCGAGTTCGCTACTCGGGATGGACCCTCTAGCCCGTTTAGTAAATTCATTTCTCATTTCGTTATACAAATTTAAGTTCACATTCCTCGAGCTGCTACTTGATGCGCCCGCGCCCATCGTATCATGTGGGGTTTGTGTTGTACCATATTTATGTAAATAAATATCAAACAAATCTTGCAAACATTTGTTAAAATAAGTTTTTGTTACGGTTGAAAAATGAATATCTTCGGAATTCAAATCCAAATCGTAAGTTATTTTATCAATCAAGGTTTCAACACCGTAAACATTAATTGTAGGGTTTAATGCGGCGGCACAAGTTATAACCGGAGGCATTTCTTTAAAATATTTAACAAATTTTTCTTTCATCGGTTTTATCATTGTCGTAAAAAGAGTATTTTTATTTTCAAGTTCGGCTAATTTGTTACACATTAGAAATATTTGTTTAAGAGCCAAGGGACTTGTGGGGTAATAAACCCCGGATAAAAAAGTAGTGGCGGTTTTGAAAACTTCGAGCAATTCGGTTAAATTTTCAAGAATGTCCCAACTCGTAGACGGAAAACTTTGAATTTTACGACGCGGTTTTGAGGAAAGCATATCATGAAAAATTGATAAAGTATCTTTTTGACGTATAGCACTATGAAACATTTTATAAGTTGAATTCCATCTTGTTGGGAGGTCCCAATTGGGACCTAAGCAAATCAAACCCGTATCGTTACATAATCTAATATATTCATGGTATCTTTTTTTACTACTACTAAAAACGTCTTTAAGCATGACTCGAAATGCATTACTTATTTCAATAACGGGTTCAACCCCAAGCCCGTCTTGCACGGCTAAGTTGATGATGTGTGCAATACATCGATTATGGAAAAAAGCGCCGTTGCAAATCGGATTATATTTTAATATTAATTCTTTTTTTGCTTTTTTCCACATTTTTAGACAATCACGTCTAAGAGTACTACGACTTACTTGATGATAACGTGGTTGAAGGGCTTCTTGAATCATCCTCGTCGTGAGCGGGTTGTCGAAATGGTTGAACGGCAAACCTCTTTGAATAACTAATTTCGCCATTCTATCTCGAACAATATTTGGATCGAAGTTCCAAATTCCACCCTCGCTTGTCATAGATGCTTGACCCTCACCTGGAATATTCTTCAAACTCTGACACGATTTTTCCAGATGAGTTTTTAGAGTAGAATTTGATTCCTTTTTAAAAAAACCACCACATTTTTTGCAACGAGCACGTTCCAACCCGTTAGACAACTCACATAGATCGTAGTTTGACCAAATTGCGGGGTTCCTCGTTGTTGGTATTATTTTCACAACGCTAACTTCGTTAGAGGAAACACCATAACTTGAAGAACCTGCCATTGCGTTTTTTGAAATTTTTTGAGCGTTTTTTGAGCGTTTGAGAAGTGTGATTTAACCAAAACACCCACTACCTATTTATAATGTGTTTGGGGGTTAAAAACGGTCAAAAATTGGTCCCAACGGCTATATAGCCGTTTCCAACGGCTATTTTTTTTTTTTACCGTTAAACCGGTTCAAACCGGTTTACCAAACCGGTTTCTCAAACCGGTTCACAAAAAACCGGTTTTAAACCGCTCGTCGCACAAATAGGTTAAACCGGTTGTAAACTGGCGGTTCGTATCGGTTTGAAACCGGTTCACACAAAACCGGTTATGGGGCGGTTCGGGTTCCGGTTCGGAACCGGTTTGGATTTCCAAACCGGTTTTTTTGTGCACCTCTAACTGGAGGCTGTCACCGTTCCAAATGACGACGACTTTTGGCTCACTGACAGGTCTGGAAAAACAGATGATTGGGATGAAACAAAAGAAAGTTGTCGCTATCCCAAAGGGCGGCAACCTCATATTTATTAAACGAGAGAGAAAAGCCCAAATATGATCACACTATTTTCCTTGGCCGATTTTAGCAACAAAAAAGAATCATCATTTTGTCCTTTTATCGTTAGTTTTCTAATGTTCAAAATAACAACACATCGAAACAAAAACAAACAACACTTCCATTTAAATGCAACAAAGCATAATAAACAGGAAACACAAAAGTCAAGCCGCGGAGGTGATGTACTCAATCGCTTGTTTGCATATTCCGGTCATTGTTGCCTCGGGCCCATACACCTACAAGATACGATTTGAGCTTAAAGTTAACAAAACCACAACACCCGAAATGCAAAGTCATAGAATCACTAAACTCTAACCCTGAACCATATTGTGGAAGTTGTTATTAGTGGCCTACAATTGTTACACATACAGACTTTGAACCTTGTATTTTTGGTTCCTCAAGGGGGTGTTTGGGATTTTACTTATTATTTACTTGTTGTTTTTAGGGTTGAAATAAGCAATCTCAAACTACTAAGAAGTTTGGATAGACCCACTTTTCCTTTTTGATAATGACAAGTTTGCCCTTGATGTTAGGACGTTAATTTTGAGAAAATAAATGATGAAAAATTCTTCACCTCAATTGGGATGCCAATTTCCTCCCCAAGGGCGCGCATCTTTGCTAGTCCTTTTTGGTAATTTGGACCTCCTCTCCGTACATAGATGTGCATGTTAGCAGCTTTCAACTTTGACTCCTATAACAATTGTCAAAATCCGTTTTCATCATTTGAAAAAAAATAATACAACTTTCGTGATGGATTCAGGGTTTTTAATAAACCGCTGGAATCGACAAAAACACCCAAACCAAAGCAGTTCGGCCCAGAATTTTCATCAAAACCGGCTAAATCATACTGTTAACACCCCTAGATTCAATGCAAATGAATAAAGAATTAACCTTCTCTTTCATTGCACGAATGATGCCATTGAATGTGGCTGCTACATCAGTGAAGTTAGCGATTCCACCTCCTACAACAAGAGCTCGCCTTTGACCATCTGGGTCAGCAGTTGCACACTGTACATAGTGTCGTAATATTTTTTATAAGAATTATATCCATATCACAAAGACTAAAAAAAAAAAACCAAACTAGTGGTAGCAATTTCGGCCCAGTTACTTAACGGGTCGATACAGATTATGTTACATCTCAAACGGGTCCGTAAAGCCAAAAAAAATGGTTTAAATGAAAATGGGTGGAAAGTAGCCCAAATCCCCAATGTATATTTTTAATGCATAAACCCTCCTAAATCAAATTTTTAGAAAAAAATATATTTTTATTGAAACAAAATTTTTGCAATCATATCCAACGCACTAGTTTATGCATTATGTTTCAGTTCAACTCAATTTGATCAAGCTGATCGACCCGTTACCCAACCCACTCGACAAGTCTGTTTGCCGCCTCATGTTTTGACCCATTCTAATATATGAACATAACATGAAGTCTTATGAAAATTGACGATTCTACCCTTGTTTCTAACATCATTGCACCATCATAGAGAGTGAGTTAGCTTACATCAATGACAACTCGAGCATACTGCAAAACCTCCTCTTCATTTGGTGCACCACTGTATTCAGCATAGTTTCCAAGCTCAGATGCATAACCAAGATCTCCAACCTGGTTTTAAATGTAAGAGAAAGAAATGGTTATTCATCAAAGCGTATATAACTTTGATTGGCTTGGATTGAGCCGAAAGCTTGTCGAATATTTTCTAAAAAGATTAGTGTGCATTTCAATAATAATCTAAATTGTTGAATAAAATGACTAGGGAGGTTATACGCATCAAAAATAGGATAAACTACGCAAAATAGAAACGAACTTTACATATTTTTACCAAGTTGGCAATAAACTTTAAACTAGGCACAATATATAAATTAACTAACATTTTATTAATGATTTTAGCAACCAAAGTTACCTTTTATTACCACTTGTAGCAAAGAAGGTGCTCTTCAACAAGTGGCACGCCATTTTTAGTTGTTCCTAAAAAAGTTGCTAATGAACATCTTGAGTAGTCATTTTAGTGTATATGTATATTCCATATGTCACCTGATGTGACTTTTTAAATATAAGTTTTTTACATGTGAAAATAAATTTTGTATTCTTTTCTTCACATGACATTTTTTTGTATAAGTGGTATCCTATGTGGAGCTGCCACATCAGCAAAATCAGCTACAACAAAGTTGGTTGTTAAAATTGGTTATTTCGCACCTATTTAAAGTTGGTTTCTAGTTTTGGGCAGTGCTGTAAAAATCGCGCCTAGGCGGCGATAAATCTCTAGGCGGTCGGGTAAGGAGGAAATTTGACCTAGTCGGTCCAAAAATCGCTAGACGGTCCAAATCGCGCCTAGGCGGTCCTGGGTGGGCCTAGGCGGCCAGATTCCGGCAAAAACCTGAAATTTCCGGCCAAGTTCCGGCGAAAACCTTAGATTCTTGTTATGAGTGTGTTCTTCAAGGTTCTTGAGAGAGAGATAAAGGTGAGGGTTGGTGAAGATAGGTGTAGAGGGGAAGAATTATTACTTCCAGAGAAGAAGAGAGAGAGTCGTTCAAAAAAAAGAGAAGAAAAGAGAGAAAGGAAGATGAAAGTAAAAGGGCAGGGGCTGCCTTGAGTTATGTAGAGAGGAAGAAGACAATATATGTCTGTGATCTAGGAGTCTAGGACTGTGAAATAAGAGTCTTTCAAGATAAACCCGTGACACACACACTCTCTCTCACACAGTTTCCATCTCACACAGTAAAATAAGTCTTTCAAGATAAATCATTTTCCAGCCAAACCCTTCAAATTCCAGCCAAATATGTGTATAAATATTTAAAAATGAACATTTTTATAAAAATTACATATAAAAATGTGTGTATATATATAAAAAACTGAAAATTACATATAAAAATTCCAATCCGATTAATCCCGCCTAGGACTAGGCCCTACCCCGCCGCCCGACTAGCGCCTAGCGATTTTTACAACACTGGTTTTGGGGAAATACACTTTGGGAACTTTCAACCCATTCGACACATTTCCCTTTTAGCTAATTTTTTCGATTTTACTCAACGTGCTATCAATCAAACATAACCTGAAACAACCCGTTTACAGGTAAATGGGTCGAAATTTCAAGCTATAATGAGAGATTTGGCATAGATTTGCATAAAATCAAATTGAAAGGACGAGAAACATACTGTATCAGCATATATAACACTAGCACCACCACCAGCAACCATGGTCCAAATTCGTCCTTTTGGATTAAGAACTGTAAACTTCAAAGATGCACTAGTCTACAACATTTAAACATAAAAAAAATTATCATGTAAGTATTACTGTAAGAGTATAAACTGGCATTTATCAATTCAGGTGAAAGAAAAGAAATATATAAAAGCTGATGTTTGAAAGTCACTTTCATAAGGTACAAATGAGGATGCAATTTGACAATTTATCTATAAATGGGTTCATTAGGATTATGTTCTATCTATAAACGATCAAATGAGATAAGCTAAAAGATTTAACTAAAAAAGAAAAGGGTCGAAAGAGCTGAGGGTCATCCAAAGAGTAATGAATAGCATAACAAGCACCTAAATCGCTTTATTAACAAAGTTAAATTATCTTGGTGATAGTACAAGTTGTATACATATTTAGCACATAAAGTATTCATAAATTTCAAAAAGTGAATAAAGAAGTGTTTGTGGGTCACATCTTGGCCTGTGTCGATCTGCATTTAAACAATACATGTTTTGACCTATTATCCAACCCAGCCTTTAGTAACATAGATTTTGTGATCCTATCTAGCACATGAAGTACTTGTAAAATTCAAAAAATGGCTAATAATTTCTACCTTTTCGTCTAGTCCATGAATAAAGCCTTCAGTAGCACTCATAACTCTTCCAAAAGGCAATGGGAACTCAAGGTTGCCCCACCTGGAAAATTAGAATAAATGTAAGATAACACTTGAAGAAGGCTTTTATGTGTTTAAGTCTATAAAAAAGGACCAAACTGCATGAAATAGAACACCATTTTCCAATTTTAGCCACCAACTTTAAATTAAGCACAAAACAGAAACCAACTTATAATTTATTACTATAACAATAACTGATTTTAATCTATAAATTAATGAAAAATGCTTATGTGGGAAAGTATAAAAAAATATATTAACAAGTTTGAAAAATAATCTTTTCCTAAAATTAATTATTAAATGTCACATCAGATGTCACATATGCAAAAAATGCTTATGAGAAAAAAAATTTAAAAAATATTTACAAGTTTGAAACCATCTTTTTTTTTAGTTAATATTTAAAATTAATTATGAAATGTTACAATAGACGCCACATGGCATATACATATACGCTAGAAATGAGTCAAATGACAAACAAGATTCCACGTCAACGATTTTGCAAAATGAACAAAAGAATAACCTTCTACAGTTCTACATGTTGACTAGTCATTCATTGCTACAGTCAATATTAAAATCGGCAATAAAATGTAGGTTGGTTTTTATTTTGTGCCTAATTTAAAGTTGGTTGCAAAAAGAAACTGTAAAATTTGTTTCTTTTTTCTGCTGTTTGCATTAGAAAAACGATAAAAAGATCATACTTTTTGAAGTTCTTGAAAGCAGCAGTGTCATCAAGCTCTCCTCTCATATCAAGAGGATAGGGCTTTCCATCAATCAGGGTAAAAGGATTCATTTCTAAGAAAGTGAAGTCAAGATCTGAAACACACAAAATGAAAGATCGATATTTTTAGTGGCAATTATGAGATGTGTTGCTTAGGTAAGTAATAAGAGTAGAGATTTTAGAATAATTTGTAACTTTACCTATGAATAAAGCATATATAGCTCTGATGAACTCCTCAATTACAGGTTTGATCTACATCATTGAAGAAATAAGTATTATATATCCAAAACACACAAACAATTATCAGTGCAATTGTGTGTTGGCTTGCTATATAAGAACCATGATGTTGCATGATTCCAATTATAGAGAATTACAATAACTTTGAGAGGTGAAGGCCGGTCAACTTATTGGATTGGGAGGAATGTTTTTTTATACCAAAGGTGGCAAAATACGTGGGTTGGGCAACGAGTCACAAAGGGTATTTTATATGTGTGGGGTCAACTCTAAACACTTTTTGCCCTGATTTTTAAAACTCTATAAACAATTCATGTGCCCTATAAAAAAATATTATTTCAGTAATAATTAAACTTTTTGAATAAGAATGATTTAGGTGGTTTAATGCATTAAAAACAATTTTCCTTTTTAGCTAGTTTTTTTACTTGTTTGACCCACCAATTATAGATAAACTTCACCTGAAACGACCCATTTATAAGTAAATGGATGAACTACTTCCCTCTAGTTACAAATGAAAAGACTTAACGAATTATCCAGGGCTTTTCCTCAAATTGATTTTTTTGTACTGTATGTAGACTCTTTTAGGGAAAATTGTAATAAGCTCACCTCCAATGGAAGAGTAGCAACAAGTGGAGCGCATATCTCTTGATTCAAGGACACCCCAGTCGGCAAAAAGATTGTCTTGACCTGGAAATTGGGGGGATATGTGAAGTTGTGAGAAAAAATAGAGTGAAATTGGAATATTGTATAAAACTATTAACACAAACATTGGGTTAACCTACAAAAACTTCTATGTCCACCTTTAAAATCTTTTATAAATAGCTAATGTGTTAATTATGATTACGAAAACAATGTTATTACATTAGTAAAGTAAATCTTTGAATAATAGAATATAATAGGTTGTATGCATTAAAAAAAATAGACTATGGGTTGACTTTCAGCCCATTTAACTTGTTTGAACAAGTTGATTCGCTCCTTTTTTGGCTATTTTCTATGACCGTTAGAGATAAAACTGAACAAATTGACCCACTCATAAGTAAATGGGTCAATTTTTTGTTCACTTTCCTCGCAAACATAAAATAAGAAAAGCGGTGTACCTTGTCCCAATTCTCTTCGATATCAATTCCTCCACATTCTGAAAAGCTAATGCTACATCCTAATCGCTCAGAAACAATGTTAATATAAAACTCTTCATTGTGTGGAACAAATGGTTCAACAATGAATGTGGTTATGGGTCCTTTGCATCCTCCCATCTCAACCTATTGAGTCAATACAACCTTTTAACAAAGCATATTAAAAAAATTCCAAAATGTAAACGAAGGAAAATTACAGCTCAATACTAGAGATGGCAAGATGAAAAAAAATGTCAAAACGGGTTCAAGTTGAAAAGGTTCATTTTCATAATGGGTCGTGTTAGCTTGACTATAAATACTTCGTTGTCCAAATTTTAATTTTTATATGAACTATTATGTGTTAATTATGATTACCAAATGATATCAATACAATAATCATTAGAATCTTTAATCAAAAAGATTTAGGAGGTTGTGAGATTTAAAAATAGACCTAGGGCGACTTTCAGCCCGTTTGGCACACTCCCTTTTAGCTATTTCTTTATTTGACCGATTTGAGATAAAACATAACCAAAATTGACCCATTCATAACTAAATGGATCGAAATTGCCACCTCTACTCAACACACATACAACAAAGTATGAGCACACATGTAAACAATGAATTGTCCCACTAGCATTACACTTGCATATAAAACACAGTGTGATTTTTCCCATTTATTCACACACATAACATATACGAACTTCGATTGAGAAAATAAAAGGTAAACATTGACTATAAAACTTAAACCTAGTACTATTTAGATTTAGAAATGATGCATAAGCAATAACATATGTGTGACTATACACAAACACATGTGTAAATCATAGTTTTCGACCCGAGATTTGGAATCCTAAAATCTTGTGAATCGACTCATAAGAACCAGGTACCAAAAAGTATATATATTATGTGTAAAACAATATATATATATATAGAAGACATTTATTAGAATACGGGAAGGATCATGAGAAAACTCTTTGTTCATGAGAAAACTCGAGAAAACTGACCCAAACGAACTCCGAATGAACTCATTTTGGTGGCGTTGGAACCGGTTCGATTTTTAGGTTTTTGGGGGTGGGGTAGGGGGTTTAGGTTTTTGGGGGGTGGGGTGGGGTTAGGTTTTTAGGGGGTGGGGGTTTAGGTTTTTTTGGGGGGGGGTGGGGTGGGGTTAGGTTTTTGGGGGGTGGGGGGTTTAGGTTTTTGGGGGTGGGGTTTAGCTTTTAGGGTTTAGCTTTAGGCTTTAGATCGAGTTTGACGAGCCGGTTCTAACGCCGCTAGAATGAGTTCAATCGGAGTTTTTTTGGGTCGGTTTTCGCGAGTTTTCTCACGAAGAGGAGTTTTCTCATGAACTCAACCCTATTAGAATAAGCAATTGCATATATTAAAACTATTACCAAAATATATAATATTATTATTCTAATTGTATAATTGTAATACTCAATTATAATAGAAAATTGGTGTATTTAAGATGTGCAATTGCAAGGTGAAAATGGTGTCATCAGTAAGCTTCGTTAAAAGAAAAAAAAAGGAGTAAGCAAAGTAGGTGGTGGACATTTATTGCAATTTAATGCACAATTATTATGTCACAACCAGCAGCCAACCATTCAAGGGGAAGGTCTATCATAGAAGACAAAATAAAAAAAAGACTTGATGGGAACAGCCTCCTGCACAAAGTGAGGGTGAGGTTTCGAACAACAGATCGCTATACGACCCCTCCCCAGACCCTACGCAAATGGGAGAGCTAAGTCAAGCACCGGGGGGCCCTTTACTTGATGGAAGCATGATGTGGATTGATTGGAGTCATATCCATTTTATTGTTTCTTTTATGTCAGGCATTTATCTTACTTTATTGTTTTATTTAGGATAAAGTGGGAGTAGCCACATTTATCATGTTGCTATCAGTTAGGAATAGTTATCTATGGATCACCACTACATCAATACAACACTAGCACTTTAGTTTAGTTTAGTTCTTTGTTGAAAATGGGAAGCGACGCCATTCACAGATGAATTGATGCAACCTTAGGTCTCAATTTCATAAAGAACTGCTCCTTAAAACGTCCAGCATTTTTCTTAAACTCTGACGCGAACGAGTTACGAGTCTCTAATCGGACCATATAAACTTGGTAATGAATTGTATTGAATTGTGATTGTAAAGGTAATACAATATGACCTATATATAGAACTATACATCAAATACTAGGGCCGGCTGACTAATACAATATGGGCCAGAACTGTAACTAACATATCGACTAATATTCCCCCTCAAGCTAAGGCCGGGGACCAACTCTTAGCTTGGACTTCAAGAAGAGAAAACGTTCTGATGGCAGCGGTTTTGTGAATACATCAGCAATTTGGTCATGTGTAGAAATAAACTGAACCGATAACTTCTTTTGAGCAACCTTCTCTCGAACAAAGTGAAAATCGACTTCCACGTGTTTTGTTCTGGCATGGAAGACCGGATTAGCAGATAGGTATGTGGCTCCCAAGTTATCACACCACAAGATAGGGGCTGAAGTCATTGGGACACGAAGTTCGTGCAGTAACGTTTCAAGCCAGGTCAATTCAGCAACAGTATCGGCCAAGGCCTTGTACTCGGATTCGGTAGATGACCGAGAGACGGTCTTTTGTTTTCTGGCAGACCATGAAATAAGATTTGATCCAAGGTAAATCGCATAGCCCCCCGTGGATCGACGGTCATCTAGGCACCCAGCCCAGTCAGCATCAGAGTAAGCAGTAAAGTGGGCTACATCCGTATAGGCATGCAAAACAGGAGAGGATGAGCTGGAAATCAGGAGACCATGATTGGCAGATCTATGTAGATATCGAAGAATACGTTTGACAGCCGACCAATGATTTTCAGTAGGAGAGTGCATAAACTGGCAAACTTTATTAACGGCAAAGGTGATATCTGGTCGGGAAAGTGTAACATACTGTAAAGCCCCAACCATTTGTCTATATTTGACCGGATCATCAAAAAGAGGGGTGTCCCCAAGAGAGAGGGGAGTGCTGGTGGTGCATGGTGATGGAACCGGTTTAGACTGAGAAAGGTTTGCACGGTCCAACAATTCATGTATATATTTCCGTTGTGAAAGAACTATAGAGGATCCTTGTCTAGCCACCTCAATGCCCAGAAAATATGATAAGGGCCCCATGTCTTGGATTGCAAAAGACTGACTGAGACGATGCACCACGTGATTAATATCCTGGTTATTATTACCTGTCAAAACAATGTCATCGACATACACTAGCATATACATCAGTGTTCCATTCTTGGAATAAATAAACAAAGAGGGATCTGTTTTGGATCCCCGAAACCCGAGAGCGGTTAAGGCAGAAGAGAGCCGTTCAAACCATGCCCGAGGTGCTTGTTTGAGACCATATAGAGACTTGTGCAATCGGCATACGTGGTTTGGTTTATGGGGATCCACAAACCCTTGTGGTTGTTTTAGATAGACCGTTTCCTTTAAATCCCCGTGTAGGAAGGCATTTTGAACATCGAGTTGTCTTAGAGACCATTGTTTGGTGACGGCTAGAGAGAGAACAACTCTGATTGTGGTAGACTTCACCACTGGACTAAAGGTTTCTGTGTAGTCTATACCAGGTTGCTGATTGAAACCTTTAGCAACAAGACGCGCCTTGTAGCGCTTAATAGCCCCGTGTTGATCTCGTTTAACTTTATAGACCCATTTGCAATCAACCACATTTGTATTTGGAACACGAGGAACCAAGGTCCAAGTACCATTACGGATAAGAGCCGAGTATTCATCTGCCATAGCCTTACGCCAGTGAGCATCCTTGTTGGCAATGGTAAAGGTGGAAGGTTTGGTGTCTTGTGTGCAGATATGAAAAGAGGAAGGATTGTATGGGTGAGATGGTTTGGGGTTAGGGCGGAGGTTGGCATGTCTTTGGCGTTGTGGAGGTGGTGGGGGTGGGGTCGGGATTGGAGCTGTGGTTGAGGGCGTTTGCTGGTCTGATGGTAGGGTAGAGAATGGTAGCGGATTAGGTGGGCTGGTTGGGATAGGTGGCTGGTCAGGTTGTGGGCTGGTTGTAGTTGAAGGAGTAGGGAGTTGGGTATATCGGTCAAAGGCAGGGACATGAGGGGTCGGTTGAGTGGAGGACCGACGGGAGTAGGTGAATGCCGGAGGAATGAGTGGGTCTGGTGATGTTGGTGTGTTTTGTTGAGGTTCCAGGTTGGTAGATACAGGAATAGAAGCCGTAGGATAAGAAGAGACATAAGGGTCGGGAGATGGAGAGGGTGAGGGTTCGGTAGGTTTGGGCAGAAATGGAAAGGTGGTTTCATGGAACCGAACATGACGGGCAATATAAATGCGTTCGGAGACGGGATCAAAGCAACGATATCCATGATGAGAGGTGCTATAGCCGAGGAAGACACAAGGTGTAGATCGAAAATCCATTTTGTGTGGATTATAGGGACGGAGATGAGGGAAACATTGGCAACCGAAGACACGAAGAAAAGAAAAATCTGGTTTGTGTTTAAACACGTGTTCAAAGGGAGAGGTGGTGGAGTTTGTACGAGTGGGCATACGATTGATTAAATAAACGGCAGTTGCAAATGCATAATGCCAAAATCGTTGAGGAACATGGGATTGTGCCATTAGGGTGAGACCTGTTTCAACAACGTGGCGATGGCGTCTCTCAACAGCACCGTTTTGTTCGCTGGTGTGAGGACAAGAGAGACGATGGATAATGCCAATAGAGGCAAAAAAGGATGAACGGTTTCTGAATTCCCCGCCCCAATCAGTTTGTACGGTTTTAAGTGTAGTGGAGAATTGCCGTTCAACCATAGTGACGAATTGTTTAAAAACAACAAACACATCAGATTTTCGCTTTAAAGGAAACAACCACATAAATTTTGAAAAATGATCAACACATAGAAGAAAATAATTATCACCATCAAATGAAGTCACAGGGGCTGGTCCCCAAACATCACAAAACATTAAATCCAAAACATGAGTAGTTTTATAATCAGATGAAAATAAATTAAGTTTGGATGATTTTCCAACAGAACAGGAAGCACAATTGAAATCAAAAGTCTTATTAGAAATAGGTAAGCAATATGTAGAAAGCATAGTCTTGAACAACTGGGAATGTGGATGTCCCAATCGTTGATGCCATGTGGTTGTTGTAGCACGAGTTGTTGAAAAGGCGACTTTTGAAATTGGTTGATTGACTGGAAGTTTGATAGAGTAGAGTCCACCGTCACTTGGACCCATGAGGAGGGTATTGTGTGTAGACGTGTCCTTCACAGCAAAAAAAGTTGCGTGAAATTCAAAATAAACATGATTATCTTGACAAAATTTTTGTACAGAAAGAAGGTGTCTTTTGATAGTAGGGACATGGAGAATATTATTTAGGTAAAAGGTTTTTTTAGGTGAGAAAAGTTTGGATGAGCCAATATGTAAAATGGGGAGGGCCTTACCATTACCAACACGTAGATTATCATCACCGTAGTAGGGCTCAGCAGAATCAAAACCTGACATATCCGGTGCTACATGGCTATTGGAGCCCGTGTCTGGGAGCCATGAAGTAGATGCTTGTGAGCGATAATCGGCATAATTAGCAGACGGTTGTCTCGTCCGGAAAGTGGATGGGTCTCGGTTCGGACATTGAGACGGAACATGTCCAATTCCACACCTGTTACAAGTGCCATAAACGGTGTTTTGGTTAGAAGCCCAACTAAACTGACCTGTGTTGCGATTGTTCCCCCCTTGATTACGGCTGTAGGTGTTGTCGCGACCACCACGACCACCACGGTAGGGTCCGCGGCCTCGGCTGGATTGACCAGACCGATTGGTATAAAAAACTTGAGATGTATTGACTTGAGATGATCCTGTGGATGGTTGCAACTGGAAGCCTAGACGAGCAACAAGTTGCTGAAGAGCTTGAATGGAATCAGTTGGGACAGGGGAAGAGCCGGTTGCTGTGGCAGCTATGAAAGCTTGGGCTGGGGAGGTGTCAGCAACAGGTTTCTGGATCAAGAATTCATGGTCTGCAAGGAGACCAGGAAGTTCAGAAAAAGCAGTTGTAAATTGTCCTGCAAGGAGGCTTTGTTTGACTCCGTTGTACTCTTCACGGAGCCCTGCGATGACTAACATAACATCTTCTTCAGGCATTGGTCGTCCAATATTTGCAAGGGCAATGGAATACTCTTGTGCCCGGACAAGGTTGTTAGGTGTGGAGTCTCGTTTAGAGGCGGCCGGCCCTAATTAGGGTTAGCCGGCCCTAATGGGCCTATCTCTACGGTTTGGGCCTAACTTGGAGAACAAGTTAGGAACCCTAGTTTTAATCTATAAATACCCTATATTGTAACTGTAATCTGTGTGCCTAGAGCTCAATGAAAAAACCTAGTTGCAGCCCGTGGACGTAGGTCCCCCACTGGGACCGAACCACGTAAAATTCTTGTGTCGTTTATTTTTCTGTACCGCGTGATTATCGTTTGTGCATGTGTGTGTGTTGATTCCGCTGCGCCACGTTGTTCCTAACAAGTGGTATCAGAGCTTTGGCTCGTTATTTACACACGGTCTGCACGGTTTTCGATCGAGAAAAAGGGTAGAGGCTGATCGAGGGTTGATTCAGATCTGCTGCTACAGTACCGCCGCCGCTGCTACAGTACTGCCGCCGCCGTGAACAGTGTTTTCCGGCATGAACAGTGTTTTCCGGAGTGAACAGTGTTTCCATAAAAATTTTCGTTTTTTTGCTGCTGCTGTTCCAGGACTGATTCGCAGCCTGGTTTCTTGTTTTTTGGGTCGCCGGAATTAGGGTTTTTTCAAACCTTAGGTTACGCAAAAGGGGAAAGAAAACAGGGTTGTTTTGGAGGAAAACATGGCTGTTTCAGGAGAAAACACGGCTGTTCGGGACTGATTTAGAGTGATTTTGCAATTAGAGTTTCTGTTGTGGATCTCTTGGAGTTGCTGGTTTCACTCGGGTTTGCAGGTGAAGCGTCGGGTCGGGTGTTTCGGGTTTGTGTTGCGGGTTAACGGTTTGATTGTTTCGGGTACCGGGTTAAACTCTTTGAAGCCGCCGATTAGGGTTTGGTTATAAAGCTCTTGGATTCATCGGGTAAAGGTTAGAGTTTTGTTTAGTTCTGTTTGACTGTTTATTATCAGCTATTTGGGAACCGAGTTATGTGAAATTCAGTATTCGGGTTTAGATTTGTCTGCGAGGTTTATTGCAAGGGCAGATCGGTTTATTGACGGTGTTTGGTAGAACAACTGTCAAGTTCAGGCCCGTGACATTACTGTGTTTATTTCACTGTTTCGATATGTTTTCTATTTGCTATTGTTATGGCTGAAGACGGGATGGTTATTATCCAAAGGTTTGACGGTTTAGAGGTTGGTTGGTTTTGTCAAAAGAACTTGTGTGGTACTGCGGGATAAAACCGGTGAAAATGGAACCAGCAGGTTTGGAATGCTTTGGGTTTTAAGTATTCCGGTTCTGGTGTGCTGGTGACGACATAAGTGAAAATAAAAAGGAAGTCAGGTGATATTGCTCGGTTGAAAGATTTTTCGGTTAGGGTTAGCCGATCGGGTGTACGGTCGCGGAATCCTTGGTACCGTTTGCTTTCATGAAAGCTCTGCTGCTATTATAATTGTTTGCCGGTTAGCTGGTCTATAACTGTGAAGTTGTTTCTTGTTCGGTGGTGATCAGTGGTACGACATTTGGCATGGGTTGGGATAACAGGGACAGTGGGAGCTGAGCATAGTTGACTTGGTGGAGCTGCGTGGAGGTATGTGGGACATTCTTTAGAGTCGATGTCAAAGATAGTAAATTTTGCTTCTGAGAATGTGTTTGGGTTGATGCATTGGGACTCAGTGAAGGCAGTGAAGACTCTTGGGTTCAAGATTCTGGTATGCTTCATTACTCATTTTTGTGAAGCATTGGTGAATCTATTGTTTGAAGACTTTGGGAAGATACAGGTTTATGTATCGCTGGAAGAAGGGAACCAACTTCCGAGTATTAAAGTCTTGGCTCGCTGCATCGGGTAGAGCTAAGTGGATTCATTTTGCAAGTGTGAATCCTAGAGCCACGGAGATGTTAGCTGAGTGCATTCGGAGGTTTAAACCAGGTCAGGGGTTTTGGGAATAGTGGGAGCATGGGACGTGTTCTGGGTACAGTTCAAAACACCGTTGGGTTTTGAAGACCGGAATTCCGAATGGGAAAATCTCTCCATGGTACTTGCAGGTTTTGGAGAGTGGTGTTTCCTCTGGAAGTCGCTGGAGTCGGTAGTTCGAGTGAGTAAGTGCCGGTTGAGATTGAGGATGAGTCAATGGCGGGTTTTGCCATGGCTGGGTCAGTGATGACTGCTGGGTTGGAGCTCGGGGGAGCTTCAACGGGCTCTTCTGGTAATTGAGGAGTTGACTGCTGCAACTAGGAGGATTGGATTGAAGTCTTAGCTTGTTTATGGGAGCTGAAGGCTTGGAGGACTTTTGTTATTTGAAATCTTAGCTTGTTCTTGGGAGCTGGAGGCTTAGAAACTTTTAATAGTGAAGTGTTAGCTTGTTCTTAGAACTGGAGGCTTGGAGGATTTCTGTTATTGAAGATTACTGGAGTTAATGGTATAGGGTCTGCTTGGATGGTGGATTGAGGATTGCTCGAGCCTCCAAGTGGGAGATTGTTAGGTGTGGAGTCTCGTTTAGAGGCGGCCGGCCCTAATTAGGGTTAGCCGGCCCTAATGGGCCTATCTCTACGGTTTGGGCCTAACTTGGAGAACAAGTTAGGAACCCTAGTTTTAATCTATAAATACCCTATATTGTAACTGTAATCTGTGTGCCTAGAGCTCAATGAAATAACCTAGTTGCAGCCCGTGGACGTAGGTCCCCCACTGGGACCGAACCACGTAAAATTCTTGTGTCGTTTATTTTTCTGTACCGCGTGATTATCGTTTGAGGTTGCTGTGGCAGCTATGAAAGCTTGGGCTGGGGAGGTGTCAGCAACAGGTTTCTGGATCAAGAATTCATGGTCTGCAAGGAGACCAGGAAGTTCAGAAAAAGCAATTGTAAATTGTCCTGCAAGGAGGCTTTGTTTGACTCCGTTGTACTCTTCACGAAGCCCTGCGATGACTAACATAACAACATCTTCTTCAGGCATTGGTCGTCCAATATTTGCAAGGGCAGTGGCATACTCTTGTGCCCGGACAAGGTATGCAGCAGAGGTCTCATCACCCTGCATCTGGATCCGCAGCAGTTTTGTTTTTAGAGTGAATTCTCTAGAGGATGTATGTGGAGCATAGGCACGTTCCAGACCAAGCCAAAGGTCACGTGAAGTGGTACCCTGAACGTGCTGAAAAGAAGCCTCAGAGATGGTTGAGATAATTAACATGCGGACATGGGCATCATTACATAGCCATATCGTGTGATTGGGATTGGGTCTGGTGATGACAGCAGCACCTTCCGATGTTCCTGGAGAGGAGATCGTTGAGGGAGGACAGGGAATACTCCCGTCTACATAGCCGAATAAACCATGAGTGGTCAGAAAGGGCTGTATCATAAGCTTCCAGTGCCCGTAGTTTGTAGGAGACAGAGTAAAACTAAATTTGTGAGAGTTGTGTGCGGTTTTCTCGGTTGTGGTGAGGGCTGTGATGTGATTTGCCATAAGTTTGTTGCTGTTGGAAGGCTGCAAAAGACAGAAAAGAAAAAAAAAATTTGTGAAGATCAGAACAGACCAGAAAGAAGATAGGTCTGGTGGCTTCAGCAGAGATGTTGTGTCAGCAGAGAGAGCAGGTCAGAACCCTAAGCTCTGATACCAAGATAAACTTGGTAATGAATTGTATTGAATTGTGATTGTAAAGGTAATACAATATGACCTATATATAGAACTATACATCAAATACTAGGGCCGGCTGACTAATACAATATGGGCCAGAACTGTAACTAACATATCGACTAATAGGACCGAGTCAATCCAGAACGTGCTAGTCGTGAACGAGTCACCATTTTTAACGCTAAACTGATAGACCCGTGACTCATACGCTAAACAAATTCATCATATTAGTTAAGTTTTTTTCTAATTTATATGAACGAAATCACATCAATATTGAAGTTGGAAATAGCTTATTTAACTAGGTCTGAAACTGTACTCTTTTTATCAAGTTTTCCATTAGATGTTTACCTCTTTGCCAAGGCGTGCCTTTACAAATTCAGAAACTTGGGCCAAATCAAGATTTAGAGCAACGAGCCCACTTTTCCCACGTTTACCGAACAGCATATCAGGTTTCACAACCAGTTTTGATGAAGAAAGCCAAGGTTCCTCTTTTATTAGCTCATTCAAGTCTGTTGATTCTGTAACCTGATGTACCAAAAAAAGATACATAAATCAATAATCTCACCTCAAAATCATGTTTGGGCCATGCTAATAAATAGACAATCAACAATCATCAAGTGTTCGAAAAACCGTACTATAAACATTATTAATACAAAAATCTACACTTGACCATAGGAAAGTAATTCATTTGAGTAAAAAAAATTCTTATTGCCAGTATTTATAACCATTAATGAACTAGTGCTTCTAAGATCATATGGAACAAAATGGTTCCTATTCAGTTCTATTTCTTATATTTACAGAAATTGTATCTAACAATAGTTGGCCAAACTACAAATAAAAATTAAAAAAAAATTGTGCTCTAACTACATCGGGGCTTTTGGATTCAAAGTGTTGATGGTGATCTGAGAAACTATAATCAAGTGGTTGGTAATTGATTAAAGGTAACAGACTAAATAATCAGAAAATCAAGATAGTATTGGTTTTTGCCAAATACTTTTATCACTTTAGACAAACACCTAATCACCCCCTAAAATCTGTTTAAGCTTGGAGGCTACAGATTTAGAATAGGATAACCAGAAATTAGAGTTGAGAGATTTGGATTTGTGTTTGGAAGTGATTCGGTAACTTGAAAAATCGCTATTAGAATAAGATAAGCAGCAATTAGAGCTAATGATTGGGAATCGACTATACATTTATCAAACGCACATCCAAACACCCCTAAAAGCCCAAAAAGTACAGATCGGATGAAACAAACACTTCCAGCTGCAGTATATAAGATCCAGTAGTGCTCAGTTGCCAATTAGTTTCGAGATCTAGTTAATACATTGCTCAATCGAAGTGAAGTTGAATCGATCGCTAGAAGAATTAGGGCACGAAATCAACCCTAGGAATCTAATAAAACACTTAATCAGCTTACCTGTGCTGATTTAATAGCCAATTCGGAACCATAAATCCTCTTGAAATGCTCCTTCACCAGCCTCTTTGAATCATACTCTCTGATCTTCTTGCGTGCCATTTCGTTCCTTGAAAACCTGTTCTTCCCCAAAATGAAACAACAAAAACACTTCAGATCTCAACTCAAGTGCACATAACAAGTACCAGATCAGATCAGATCAGATCAGATCACTAAATTTCTTCGCATTTCAAACCAAATTAACAAACAATCAGATGATATGTTCGCTTGAGTTTGTGAGAATTTGGGAACTTACAGATGTGAGTTTGGTTGAAGGCTGTTTGAGATTAGATGCGGAGCAGATATTGACTGAGAATACTTGGAGATTTATAGTTGAAAAAAATTAATTTTTTTACGATTTTGTTTTTTTTTTCTTTATTTTTTTCCCGGCGGGAATAAAAGGGTGCCATAATTTGGAGTTTATTGCAATTTACAGTGAACTGAGTTGATGGTTTTTTATTTTTTATTTTAATTTAATGGTATTTACTGTTTTTAACATCAATCTCAAATATACAGGTCTTGGATAACAAAACAATAGCATATAATGAAAAATCAGTGGCGGAGATATCGAGGCGTACACACTTTTTTATAGGTTATTTAGAACGTATAACTATCGATTTTCAAACGATCCTAATCTTTTTTTCACGCTTGATCCCATTGATTTTATGAAAAAAAAAATTGACCCCGTATTTTTTTAATTAAATAGGCTAAAAATAAATAAACATATTTTAATATGATAGGCTTATTATAATTGTTTATTTGATAAACACAAAAACAAATACTCATTTAAAGAGGCTATTATGTACATAACTCATTTACTAAATTACCTAATTTCTTATTTCTTGAAAATCCCCAATTTGTTTAACCGAAAAAAACATTCGGACCATTATGTGATAAAACTTGCGGACTTGGCATTGGCGATTGAACGAGAGAAAGCGGTTGAAATTCAGACGACTGAACGGGAGTCGAGAGAAGGTAGGACTCAGAACAATCGGTCCCCTTTCCATCCGACTTGACGACTTCCATCCAAGTTCAACATGAGCCAAGGTTAGTTTTTCTTGTTTATATGAAAATTAGATATGTTTATATGAAAAAAAATTTGTAGACTTGATTTTAATTCGTTTATTAAATGAAGAAAAAACAAGTATACTAATTTTATATATCTATACGTCAGTTTTAATGGCAAATACATTTTTTTACCTCCACAAGCGCAAAACACATAAAAATGTGATACTTTCTATCGTTATTGTAGGGGGAACCCTCGGCTCAAGACAAAAGGACGGAGCAGGAGCAATGCCCGCATCCCATTAAATGCAGCGTGACAAACGCATTTAATGAGATGGACAAAGACAAAAGGAAGATCCTTTTATCCAAAGGATCAGGGTCGTTGATAGGTTTATTCCCGTAAACTCCACATCCTGAGCATTAAATGCAAAAGGCTCCTCCCCGGCTATATGAAGAAGGAAGAAACCCACCATACAGGTATCACAACAACAACTCTCTCATACTCATTTACATCAGATAAGATCATCCTTCCATGGTGATCAAACCTTCTTACGATCCGACACTTACTCTCACATAGGAGGCTGGTCGCAGAGACACCCTTCAGGGCCCCTGCGGCGAGACTAATGGTCCTTTGTTTTGTAGGAAATCTCCCGGAATACTAGAAATGAGTAACTTCTGTCCAATACCCTTCGGTGTGAATACTATATAATTGTTTTCGAATGTAGAAAAAACATGACCCATAAGTGGAGAAACAACTTCAAGTACACACTTTATTTTCACGTTTTGTCATAACGTACAACATCATGCTCCTGGTCCTATACTTGAATTTATATAATAAACACACATCACATATTTTATATAATAAAGTTTTATAATTCAAATTTTCTCTCTTTCTCATTTTCATATATTGTTTGTCCAAAAAGTGGAATATTATGGATTGCTAGAGAAGTTGGGTAACCATCTTAATCAATACATTTACTTCTTAATTTCCACTAACGGCATCTCTTTATTTGCCAATATATATATTTTTTAACGAATAACTTATAGTCCTCTGAAAGTTACTGGTAAAGTTTTTCTCATCAGAATTCGAACACATAACCTCCGTAGAAGGAAACCCTTTTACATAAAAACAGCATAACCACCAGACCATATGTTTGATTACAGGGCTGGCCCTGGGTAGGCGTGTCGGACCTCCGACCAGGACCTTTTTTTTAAGAGGCCTAAAATTTTATATATATTATATGTATATATGTGTGTGTGTGTTTTTTTTATAAAATTACGGTTTTATATATTGAAACCTTTTTATAAAAACTTAAAAAGATATTGGGCCCTCTTTAATCTTTATAATGGTTGGGCATCTTTAATTTTTATAATGTAATGTCGGACCATAATCCGTTTAATCTTTATAATCTTTATTTATTTGCCAATATAATATATTAATTTTATGACAATTATTAAATTGTTATTTAAGTTTCCGTTGCAAGTAATGAAGCATTACATCGGCTCAAGTTTTAAAGTAAAGCGATCTTGATTAGGTTTCAATCTCTTTCATATTTATTTATATATTGTTTTTGAAATCCAGCCGTAACTTATAAGTTATAACATTAATGTCATTTCTTTTTGGTCCTCTTGTGTGTCCCCTTCACCTTTATGATATCTTTTTGTATTTAATAAATGTCCATAAGCCCATCACAATAAGAAGCTTTTAAAAAAACTTCATGTAAACACTTCTCCACCCAACCGGGTTTTGCCCCTCACGGCCAAAATCAACTCCAAAGCCTAAAAACGCACCTCATCTCTTCTCCATCTCTCGTGTGATAATAAGTCTTAATAAAGTCAAGTTTAATTGAAGTCAAAGATGGAATAGTCATAAGTGGTTAAAGTCAAACTTGAGGGGTTATTATTGTTAACTTGAAAGTAAAGGGACTAAAGCTGCCATTCTTGATTCTCAGTTTGTTACTACTGGTTAACTAACCATTTGGAGATTAGGGTTCGATTAGTTCTTGCATGCTTCATTCCTGTAATTCCAAATCATCAATTTAGTTCTTGTAATTCGATTGTAATCGTTGTTGATTAATATGAAGGAATCGTTTGGTTTTGTTGAATCTCTGGTGTTAACAATCACAATTGGTATAAGATCTTGGCCTAAGCTCGATTGAGAGAGAGGGGTGTAATTAAAGCGATTTAGTGTTTGATCATGGTGTCAACGAAGTTCGATCATGAGAAGTTTGACGACAAGAACGATTTTAGCCTTTGACGATTGAAGATGAGAGTCCTCCTAGTTTGTCAGGGGGTTAGTGATGCTTTATTGGGCGAAGCTAATTTTCCAATTGCAATGATTGATAAGGAGAAGAAGTAAACACTCGAAAGAGCTCATAGTGCTACCATCCTAAGTCTAGGAGATAAGGTATTGAGAGAGGTATCGAATGAGTCTTTTGTTGTTGGTATATGGTCAAAATTGAGTCATTGTATATGACCAAGTCTCTTGCAAACCGATTTTATCTCAAGAAGCGCTTGCATACGTTTCAAATGAATTCAGGGAAGTCCACTGAAGATCACACAAACGAATTTAACAAATTGGTCTTAGATCTTGAGAATATTGACGTCGAATTGGAGGATGAAGATCAAGCTATTATCTTTTTAACCTCACTACCACAGATCTATGATCATTTCGTAGATACCATGATGTATGGAAGAGAGACACTTACCATGGAAGAGGTATTGGTTGCTCTTAACTCTAAAGAGTTGAAGAAAAGATATGATTCTAAAGAAGATGGTGGAGAAGGATTGATAGTAAGAGGAAGGCCTGATAAATAAAAGTCAAAAGTTCAGGAACACTTCAAGGTCCAAATCAAGATTTAAGAGGTAGTGTTTTGTGTGTGGATTTGAAAAACATGTGAAAAGAGAGTGCCCATAATGGAAGAAGAGGGGTGAATCAAATATGCAAAAGAAACACAATGATGATAGCACAATAAATTCAGTAGGAGTATTCAGTAGAAGTAAGCATGCTACTCTGGGAACTTGATTATGTGCATGCTGACCTATGGGGGCTTTTGAATTCTTAGAGCACTCACAGCAGGTTCCCTGTATTTATGTGAGTGAGTTCCTTATATTTTAGTGGATGGTTTAAAGTGGTTATTAGTGGAGGAGAGAGAAAATGTATAAATTTTCTGTATATTTGGGGAAAACACTGTTCACCTGCATATTTTTTTTAATATGTTTTGAAAGTGGTTGTAAGTGGAGGAGAGAGAAAAGGTCAAGGTATAAAAAATATTATTTAATTAAAAATGAAAAAATAAAATGTAGTAATTTTAGTGTAATTATTAGGATGGGGATACGGATACTACCGTGAATGCTCTTAGGTAAGGCTATATATTTGATGTCTTTAATGGTTGATCACACTAGAAGGGTATGAGTGTATGTCATCAGGAATAAGAGTGACACCTTCAGCAAGTTAAAAAAAATGAAGGTTCTTGTGAAGAATTAAACATGCAGAAAAATAAAAAACTAAGAACAAATGTTAGAGTTCTGCTGTAAATAAAAAACTAAGAACAAATGTTAAGAGTTCTGATGTAACACCCTGATAATAATAATAATAATAATAATAACTTATAAATCATGAATACTATTTAGTGAATTAATGCAAAAGAAAATGATAAGTATAAACTTAATTAGAGAATTCATTATAATAAAGTCTTGATTTTACAACAAATGCGTGTGAAATAAATGAATAACCTATTAGTAAATTAAGAGTTAAAAAGAAATAATCTATACTATATAATAAATAAAGCTTTTTCATGCCACGTGTCGCCTCCATATTCATTCTCATTATTTTTTTCTCGCTTCTCTCTCTTATTAAATTCACATCCATCTTTTAATAATAATATATATTTAAAGAAAATATTAATTATACTAATAAAATACATCTATTTTAAATTATCCCTTATTAAATTTTGAAATCTAATTATGTAACTTTTATTTTCAATCAAATAATAAATGAAAATCAAATTACATTAAATAGTATTTAATGTGTTTTCGAAACTCAATTATATATGAGTATTTACATATTTTGAGTTTTGCTTTCTATACTTAGTATATGATACATTTTTACACATGTAAAATATATACATAAAAATTTTAAAAAAAATTTATTAATATTTTTCACCTCGTGTGTATACACGGGATCTAAACTAGTTATCATTAAAAGGTTTAGGTTGCATATTAATGAAATAAATAATTTGAGAAAATTGGTTTAACGAATATGGATTCAATTAGTAACAGATGAACAAATTTAACGGACGAAGGCTCCTTCAAATCATATATACCTGTTTGACGGTCTCCCAAACCTATCTCCGTTTCTTGATTTCTGTCCATGTTTTCCTTTTGTTGATTTGTATTTTCTGTGACCACGGGTAATTTTACCAAACATTTTTTTGAACGTCTTGGACTCAACTGACACGCCCCATCAGGGGAGGCTCGTACATCAGTATACCTGTACAACCCCCAAGGAATTCGAATCTGCAGAGGGTGTTAATAGTTTTTATGAAGTGCAACTTACAATATTCGAACTCATGACCTCCACAGAGGCTAAATCCTTTGGGAAAACCCCCCTGACCACCAAGGCAGAACCTTGATGGCTTACCAAACAATTATTTAAATATAATTACTTAAGATTGTACATATTAGACTAATTAGTTATTTATTTAGTCTAACTCGGTCTAGTAGATTCCAACCACTATACAACTACGAAGGAAATATTAGGTATTTCCGAGACACATCTAACCTCGTATCGCGTTGATGATAAACTGAAAAATAAAATTAAAGCCCTCGACAGGGCCGGCCCTTGGCATGTGCAGCCTGGGAAGCTGCACAGGGCCCAAAATGAAAAGGGGGGGGGGAGATTGGTTATGTTAATTATTGATAGTAATTTCCACAAATTGAGGGCACGATGAATTGTTGGTGATTATTATTTATGCTTTGTTATCTATATATTTTCTTAAAACATGTACATATATATAGTTGTTCCCGCAAACATGTTATGTTGTCACAATTTCTTATATTAACATATAAGTAATGTCGTTCGGGATGATTTATTTTAATACGTCCATCGGGTGTTTGTCCAAATATATCATATCCAACTCTTGATTCTTTTCAAAACGTTCTTATAAAATATATATTATTAATTTTATTAATAATATATTTAAAGTCATCAAACCGCCATTTTAATGAAAGTCATTTTTACGTAACAACAGTTGCGTTTTATATTTATACAATCGTTTTAAATATAATAATAAGTCCATCATTTTTTTTTTCAAATCGTTGATTATATGTACGTATAGATGCTCATATATTTATACGTACTTTTACAATATTCTTGAATATTAGTTTATATCTTGAACTTTGATAATAGTTTTTATCAATTTATAATCATGTAGATACATTATTTGTACCGGGTTGTATAACTCTTTTAAGATCTACCCATTTTATTAGGTAACTCAACTTAAGGTTTATATATTCCACGCATGTTAACTATGTTTGACCAAAAATCATATTTTCTAATGTGCGAACACACCCATATATACACATTTACAAATGATCCTCACCCACAACTATATAAATATATATATATATATATATATATATATATATATCTAGGGAGAAAACCCATATGAGTTGTGAAAACCAATGAAAACTCTATGTAACAACTTTATTTTATTTTTTTGAAAAAAATAGGGTAGTTTTGTTATATATTTTTGTCACTTTTTATACAAAAAAATACAAAAAGCGCTGAAGGGATTAAAAAAAAATGTAACAATTGTAAAAAAAAATTACGTTACAGTGTTGTTATTGATGTAGTGCAAAGCACACATCTTTATTCCATCGTTTTCGTATCGTTTTACTTAGTTTTGTATTTGTTTTGAGTCGTTTTTGTTATATATTGAGTCTACTTTATGTTTACAGGTGCTCGTGGTAATAATGAGAGAAAACCCAAAGAAACCGAGCACGAGAATGAAGTCCAAGAAAAAAAGGAGAAAAATATGAAATTCCTTCCCTTCGCGGTACGCGAAGACCATATCAAAATCCATCGCGGTACGCGAGGGAATCCAGAAGTTGCCCCGATTGTTTTGGCCCTCGTGGTACGTGAGGGGCTTTCCTAATTATCTCGCGGTACACGAGAGAGTCAAGTTCCGAGAAAAAAAAACCTAATTTTGATTTTAATAAAATTGTAATCCCATAATCAAGGGAGTTCGATTTCTTGCCGTCTGGAGCATTAGGAGAGGCGATTTTGGGAGTTGGAAGAAGAATTGAAGCTAAAGATTAAAGCTTTGGACTCCGGGTTTGTTAGATTAACTTGTTCGGTTTTCCAAGATTGAATCTTTGTGTTTGTTTTCTGAGTTTGAACCCATGGTTTGTGTTTATTACTTCTGTTTAGATGTTCTAAGTATGATCCTAGGCTAAAACTATAATACTGCCTAGGTTAACGATGAATGCTTGTTAAAGTATGGATTTTTACTGGTTTTGGATTTGTGTGATGATTTAATGATTTTGTAAACAATCCTAGTATGATAATTGTGATGTATATGCATGTTTAATTCTGGTCTTGTGATTAATTATTGATTACTTGCATTGATTGTGGTTGTCTGCCAGTCTGATTAGCGTATCTAGGTCATAGATCTTAGGGTTTGTGATTTCGGTGGTTTACTATACGTAGTAGCCATAGGAGTTGTGATTGATTACTGATTAGAATTGTGTGTGTGTCCTATTTCAATACCTGAGAGGTGAGAAGTAGTCGGTTAGTCTTCGTCATTAGGAATCCGAGTGTCAACTGTCTGAGAGGAAGTTAGTTTAGGTGTCTAGTGATTGTTGCTAGTCTGAATCATAATTGTTATTCTAGGATTACCCCGTGCATTCCTTGAATGTATGGTGGGTGGTGAGACTGAGAGGTAATCCGTTCATTAGGGTACTTGATCATAGTTGCAAATACCTGAGAAGTGATTCAACAATCTAGTGAGTTTAGTACACTTTAGGTAGCTTAGTTGGTGACACCCTGAGAGTGATTAGGGATCCACTAGGTTGTCTTTAGCAGTTATCCTTAGAAACCCAGATCCATCATAGTTTCCAGAACCGGTAGAAGTTGTGCTTTGCAAGTAGGATTCTGACCTAGGTAGTATTCTTCTTAATCTTGATTTCACCTTAGCTTTTGTCTCTTGATAGTTTGAGTCGATATTAGTTTATTGCATTCGTAGTGATAATCAGTAGTGTAGTAAACCCCCCAAACCAAATCATCTTTAGTCCGAGTCAGAGTCTAGTTTTGTTATTCGTAGTGTCTCTAGGGTTCGATAACTCGGTTTACCATTAAGTTGTGCTACACTCGATAGGTACACTTGCCTGTCAGTGCGGTTTAGTTAGAGGGTATTCCATTTATTACTTAGAAGTCTAAGTTAGGTTTATTAGTTATTTTTCAGACCGTCTGGATGACATCAAGTTTTTGGCGCCGTTGCGGGATCGATGCCAGGATGACCGAGGAGCAGATAGACGAGGAGATAGTAGTTGAGGTGCCTGCCGAGAAGGAAGAGGAGAAGAAGAAGGGTGTGGTGATGAAGACCCCCAAGATTGACCTGACGCATATTTCCAACCCATCACGTTTGCTGCCATTTAAGCAAGCTAGGGAACAAAGTCACTTCCTTGATTTGTTTAAACAACTAAAGGTCAATCTTCCACAGATAGAGACCCTCCGGCAAACGCCAAAGTGTGGCAAGTTCCTAAAGATCTTCTTTCCAACAAGAAGAAGCTGCTAGAGAAACTGGGAGATTCGGGTCGTTTCACAATTCCATGTCACCTTGGCAGTTTGCATGTGCACCACGCGTTGGTCGACCTAGGTGCTAGCATCAATCGGATGCCTTATTCCTTATATAAGCAGCTAGACCTAGGCAAACCACAGCCGACGTGCATGAGCATTTCCTTGGCTGACCGTTCAGTCAAGTATCCATGGGGAATTGTGGAGAATCTGTTAGTGAAAGTAGGCAAATTTGTCTTTCTCGTGGATTTCGTCATTCTGGATATGGAAGTAGATGATGGAATTCTTGCGCACCGCCAAGGCAGTGATTGATGTCTTTGACGGTAAACTCACACTTCGTGTGGGGGATGAGTCGGTTATATTCGACGCCACACCGTATGTGAAGGATGTTGGTGAGCATAGCCACTCCGTGTGCATGCTTGATGCCTCCATAGACGATTATTGGAAATCTAATCCGTTAAAGGATGATGTTGTTGATGGAGATGTAGGAAGGATGAAGGAGGAGCCCCTAGACCGGTTAGAGGAGTTTGAGAAGAAATTAGTAGGGTCCTCATTCCTAAGTGCTAGTGATGATGAGTTCAATTTAAATGACATATTAGCACAGGTAGAGATTATAGTATGTGAGACACCAAGGGTTAAAATATTAGAGTCCACACTTGTAGAACCACCCTTATCTGAGCCTCTACCAGTCACAGTTGTCCATTCTGAGAGGGTGAGTGTTGAGTTAACCCCTAGTTCCGACCACCCTAAGTCTAGGCCACCTCGTGAGAAAACCCGAGAGTTAATCGATTTAGGTAACCTATATAGAGTGTAAACCCCAAGTGTGGGACGTCGAGGGGTGAAAAATCACTTGGTTATTTGATGCATATTACATTTGGACCGGGTAGGTATAAACTGTGGTGGAAGGATGGGGGTGATAGCAAAAAGGGATTTTCGGTGTTTGTTTGGGTGCTGGTAGTATGGGTAACCGGTGGACCGCGGAGGATGAAGGCGGTTCCGGTTAGAATCAAAGAGAAGTCTCCTGATTGGCGTGTTTGAGTCTTGGGCAAGTGCCCGGGATGTAGAGTTTGTATGCTTTTAGTGGTATGAGTTTGTGTCTTTTCAGTGTTTCGGTATTGTGTTTTGTGTGTATCGTGTCTTGCAGGGATTCGCGCTTGATTCGGTGAGGAAAATCGTTGGGAACGACGTTCCAGGTATGTTTTGCATTGGTTTTTATCATTAGAACGAGTTTTGGAAAAATTGAGTGAACAAAAAATTTTAAAGGATAAAAAATTTTCTAAGTATAAAAATTGAAAATTTTCTAAACTTTGTGTGATGGACAACTACTCGCGGTACGCGAAGCCTAAGTCCAAGTCTCTCACGGTACGCGAGAGACAAACATCTCAGCCGGATTGAGTTTCAACTCCTCGCGGTACGCGAGGAGTGGCCCCCTATTCTTCACGGTACGCGAGGCCAGCCTGGAGTTGTTCTTCTTCCTTTGTTTTCCCATGGTCACCCGTACCCACCACCATGAACCGACATACCATCACTCAACACCATCTAATATCCACCATCATTCACCACCCTCCACATCATCATCTCTCATCCTCCATCCATAATATCATTTACCGATCATTATCCATTACCATATTATTCACCATTTCCATCCACCATCATCATCTACCATCCATCATCCATATCATATCCTTTATTCACTCACCACCGACCATGGGAAACTCGGGAACCAATTCGTAACCGATGATGCACCTTGTCGTGGCATTCATGTCTATGTGTTTGTCACACATCGGGTACGTGTCCTTGCATATCTATCCAGAGTCTTAGTGAGAAAGTTTGAGTCTTTTATTTGTGTCAGTTTAATGTTGCGGGTTGTTGTGAGGTTTATTTTGCAAGTATTCTTCGTCCTGTCCGTACTCAATCTACATTCGGACGTGACGAATGCTTCTATCACTATGTGTAAAGCAACCCAGTAGTGTGTGCAACCGCGACCGAAATGCTATATGGTGCACACGAGGAAGAACGAAGCTGGATACATTTGTTTGCATCTACATTACCATCTAAGTCGCTTTCTGTTTTTATCTTTGCTTTTTTATTTTTAGTGTGTCTTGCTTCACATTGAGGACAATGTGTCTTTCAAGTGTGGGGATGTGAGTGAGTGTCTTAGTTGTGTTAGTTTGTGTCTTTATAAAAATCCAAAAATACAAAAAAAAAATTAAATTTTTTTTTGAAAAAATGTCATTTGAAAGTAAAAGTTTTTTGCATAATAAATGAAAAATGATAGTACAACTGGATCTATTTGTTTGAGTTTAAATGAAATAAATAATAGAAAACGCGTCTAATTAGTGATGTTTTGGTAGCACCAGCCAGCTTGAATAGCTTAAATATTATGTGAGTGTTACTTAGGATTAATCATGTAATAAATCATGATATCTTGTGGGTACTTATCTTAGGGTAATGGTAATACTGAAACTGTCAACATAGGGTGATAGGTACCACGTTAAGTTAATATTTAGAGGTTTTTGAAAACTTTCATGGCACACCACTCTCTTTTTATGAGAATACATCTGAGTTTCGGTGGCGCCCATTCCATAAATCCATAATTTCCATAATTATGAGCTTAATTAATTTGAAAACTGAGTCTTACTTATGTGTTTCCCTCTCGGATGGTGACTTGGAGAATACACCCATAAGTGAGATTTATGTGCTTAAATGTTTAGAATCTAGTCTATGTGTTAGATTCTGGGATAGTGACTCGGTTGAGACGCCTCTGGACGAAATTTCTTATGCTTTAATTAACGATCATTACCATCCATTCATTCCATTTTCAATTGATTTCTAAAAATCTATAAATCTTAGTTTAACGTGGTGGGTAAATCTACATGGTTTAACCCGTGCCTAAACATGACCTTGAGACGGGATTATGTAGAGCTGTAACTTCTAAGTGTGAGTCACATAGGTTGATTGATTGTTGTATAAATTGGAATTAAAACACATTAAGGGGGCTAGATAGTTGGAGGTTGGGTTTAATCGGACATAAATATTGATTATTGTTTTTTTAACGCGTGAGTATGTTTAATTGATTGGTAATTGATTGTTAAGTTAGATCTCAGTTATGATTCTATTGCAGACTTTTTCGAGGACGAAAAAAAGGTTAAGTGTGGGGATGTTTGATGTAGTGCAAAGCACACATCTTTATTCCATCGTTTTCGTGTCGTTTTACTTAGTTTTGTATTTGTTTTGAGTCGTTTTTGTTATATATTGAGTCTACTTTATGTTTACAGGTGCTCGTGGTAATAATGAGAGAAAACCCGATGAAACCGAGCACGAGAATGAAGTCCAAGAAATAAAGGAGAAAAATATGAAATTCCTTCCCTTCGCGGTACGCGAAGACCATATCAAAATCCCTCGCGGAGGGAATCCAGAAGTTGCCCCGATTGTTTTGGCCTTCGCGGTACACGAGAGAGTCAAGTTCCGAGAAAAAAAACCTAATTTTGATTTTAATAGAATTGTAATCCCATAATCAAGGGAGTTCGATTTCTTGCCATCTGGAGCATTAGGAGAGGCGATTTTGGGAGTTGGAAGAAGAATTGAAGCTAAAGATTAAAGCTTCGGACTCCGGGTTTGTTAGATTAACTTGTTCGGTTTTCCAAGATTGAATCTTTGTGTTTGTTTTCTGAGTTTGAACCCATGGTTTGTGTTTATTACTCTATTTGGATATTCTAAGTATAAACCTTAGGTTGAGTTACCTAATAAAATGGGTAGATCTTAAAAGAGTTATACATCGCACTACGAATAATATATCTACATAATTACAAATTGATAAAAACTATTATCAAAGTTCAAGATATAAACTAATATTCAAGAATATTGTAAAAGTACGTATAAATATATGAGCATCTATACGTACATATAATCAACGATTTGAAAAATAAAAACGATTGAATTATTATTATATTTAAAACGATTGTATAAATATAAAACGCAACTGTTATTATGTAAAAATGACTTTCATTAAAATGACGGTTTGACGACTTTAAATATATTATTAATAATATATAATTTATAAGGACGTTTTGAAAAGAATCAAGAGTTGGATATGATATATTTGGACAAACACCCGATGGACGTATTAAAATAAATCATCCAGAACGACATTACTTATATGTTAATATAAGAAATTGTGACAATATAACATGTTTGTGGGAACAACTATATATATGTACATGTTTTAAGAAAATATATAGATAAAAAAGCATATATAATAATCACCAACGGGTCGCAACACAAAACATCTTTTTATAAAATTAACACACGCTTAACGACATTATCATGTCGGGTGAACAATTTGGACATAAGACGTTCGGTCTTAACATGAATTATATTTTTTGTAATTAGGGTACGAGTAAACAAGTTTGACTAGAACAATTATCGTTTGCTAGCATATACAAACTCGAGGTGAGTTTCACGGCCCGTTTTTACTGTTTTCTATATTTGGGGGATGAGCATACTTACCACTATTTTTCATGTGATAACAAGAGAATAAGACTCGACATTTATGTTTGCATGAGTTGAACACATTTTAGGCCGCTAACGTCCCCTGGAATAATTTAGTAACCATTAACTGTAGCCTAGGGTCCTATGAATAATACTATGGGGAGTGACGTCCCCTAGTCATGGTTAGTCACGCTAACCGCAATATGAGGATTTATGGCCGTGATGTAGTGCAAAGCATACATCTTTATTCCTATTTTTTTCGTGTGTTTCTAATTAGTTTTGTGTTTGTTTTGAGTCATTTTTGTTATGTATTGAGTCTATGTTGTGTTTACAGGTGCTCGTGATAATTACAAGTCAAAACCCGAAGAAACCGAGCATGGGAAGAAAGTCCAGGGTTCAAAGTGCAAAAAGTTGAAATTCCATTGTCTCGCGGTACGCGAAGGAATCTAGAAACCGGCCCCGACTATTTTGTTCCTCGCGGTACGCGAGAGACATAAAATCCGTTAAAAACCCTAAATCGACTTTTAAATAGAACTGTAATGTCATTATGTGAGGGGTTCGTATTATTGCCGTCCACAGAGAAGCTTAGGGCGATTTTGGGGCTAAGAAAGTGGAATCAAGTGTCAAGTTGAAGACTTTGATCATCGGGTTCATTTATTTAAGTGTTTTTTTATTTCTAGATTCGATCTTTGGTGTTTGAATTCTGTGATTGAACCATGAACGTATTTAATTCTTCTGTTATGAATGCTTTGAACATGTTTCTAGGCTAAATTATACTGCCCGGGTCATATGATGAATATTTGTTAAAGTTCTCGTTTTTATTCGGTTTTAGATTTTAATTGATGGTTTAATGATTTTGTAAACAATCTTTGGATAATAATTGTGATGTTATAGCATGCTTAAGTCTGATTGTGTGATTGATTATAATTCCATATGTTAATTGTGGTTGTCTGCCAGTTTGATTAGCGTATCGAAGTCATAGATCTTAGGGTTTATGATTGTGTGTGGGTTACTAGACATAGTAGCCATAGGAGTTGTGGTTGACTACCGGTTAGAATTGGTTGTTCTTCCTAGTTCAATACCCGAGAGGTGAGAATCAGTCGTTTAGTCCTCGTCATTAGGAATTCGAGTGTCAATTATCTGAGAGGAAGTCGGTGTAGGTGTCTAATGATTGTTGCTATTCTGAATCATAGTTGCTATCTTGAGATTACCCGGTGCATTCCTAGAATGTATTGTGGATAGTGAAACTGAGAGGTGATCTGTCTATTCGGGTACATTATCATAGTTGGAAATATCCAAGAGGTGATCTAACCATCTGGGGAGTTTAGTACACTTTAGGTTCCTTAGTTGGTGACACCCTGAGAGTGATTAAGGATCAACTAGGTAGTCTTTAGTTGACATCTTTAGAAACCCATATCCATCTTAGTTTCCAGAACTGGTAGGAGTTGAGCTTTGCAAGTAGGATTCCGACCTAGGTGGTATTCTTCCCATTCTTGATTTCACCTTAATTATTTGTCTTGGTAGTTTGAGTCGATCTTAGTTTTCTAAATTAATTAGCTTAATTAGTAGTGTAGTAAATCCCCCAAACCAATTCACTCTTTAGTCCTAGTCAGAGTCTAGTATTGTTTCGTAGTGTCTCTAGGATTCGATAATCCGGTTTACCGTTAAGTTATGCTACACTCGATAGGTACACTTGCCTGTCAGTGCGGTTTAGTTCGAAGGTATTCCTTTTATTACTTAGGATTCTAGGTTAGGTTTTGTTGTTTTATATAGTCCATATGGACGACATCAGGCTGCATAGCATCTGATAAGAAATGAGAGGGGCAAAAGAACACTAGTCATGGTTTGGTTACGCCTCATGTATGAACATATTATTTGTATTCCTAGCTAGTTTAAAGATGGTCACACTTTACTTATTCTGATTATCACATGCACATGGAACTATTTGCGAACAATTGAACTTTCAGAACTATTTGATTTAAACTTGTGAACTTACCAACCTAGTGTTGACACATTTTAAGTATGTTTTTCAGGAAACTAGAACGTGAAACCCAAGTATGTCACTGTAGGAAGCATGCATGCATTTGGATACTTCTTTTAGGGATTTTTCTTGTACAACTCATCATCAATGGGTCATATTTGCAAAATCTCAAAACTTTTGTATTTTTAAACAAGTATTTTGGTTGTAACCTTAACTTAATTTAAGTATCCATTTTGTGTGTATGTGTTTGCAATATTCATATGCTTTGAGAAACCTTGAACGTTACGCCTAGCGTTTCCGCCTTGGCGGGGTGTGACGTTGCCCTTATACTCGCATGAGCTTGCCTCTTGGATGTCACTGCCATCCTCTCTAGTATGTCCCAATCATCATCCACATGGTTGGAGAAGAATGACCCGTTAATGGTGGAGTTCACATCTCTAACATACTCAGGCAGCACACAATCATAGAATGCTAGACCATCATTGAATGCCTGGATCAATTCCCACTTCTCTATATCATGATGTAGCAATTTCTCAACAACTCTTTAAACCTCTTGAACTCCCACTTCTCTATACCCTGATTGTTGCCTAAAATCTCTAATTGCAGCTCTGGCCTCATTAGTCTTGTGTGGTGGGAAGTACTCATCCAAAAATTGTTGATGTAGCTCTGCCAAAGTGGCAATACTAGCAGATGGTAGATAAAATAACTATTTTTTTGCTCTATCCTTTAGTGAAAACCGGAAGAGCACCAGTTTCACCTCGTCTGTAGTGAATCCCTAGTCGCCTATGGTCCCGCAAGTAGCCTCATAATCTAATAAGTATGTGTAGGGCTCCTCAATAGCTCTCTGAAAGAAGTGTGGGAGGATCCCTAAACAACCAGGTCTGATCTCGAATGTGTTCGCCCTACGAACAGGTGGAATCACGGGGGAAGCATTTAGGGTTAAGACAGGGCGGAAGTGACTATCCATCCTTTGTTCATGCCTAGGTAGGTTTCTGTTTTAGGTGGTTCCTCTTGATAGTTCGGTCTGTTCACTTGAGGTGCCTATACATGTTCTCTCTATCAATGTTGCCCGGATTTCTCGGTTAGTACCCATACTCAGCTCTTGGTGGTGGTTGTACCCAACTGTCCACTCCATCAACTCTTTGATTCCTGGGAGGGAATGTCTCTTGGTGGTTTAGGTCGTACCACGCTTCTTTTTCATTCCAATTCTTATGCTGAGAACCTTGCTCTGGCCTATGATTTCGTCATGGTGACAAATGTTCATTATCTCCAAAATCTGAATAGCTCGGAAAGCTGTTGTATTGATGGTATTGGTGATCATGGAAGGGTGGTAGTGGGTGTTGTTGGTTTTGTGGAATTAGTTGGTTTTGTGGAGGTTGTTGTGCTGGTGGTTGCTGTGGAATTGGTGGGTTTTGTGTTTGGTTTTGGAAGAGGAGGTCGGGAAGGGGTGGAATAGGTGGGATTGTTCCCCACCTTGAATTGGATCAGGGTTTGGTGGTTGATTTTGTGACATTCTTGGACTGTCAAGTTTCTATAGAATTTGTTGAACCGTTCCTTGAAGCTTTCTGTTGGCTCTAGCAGCCTTTTCTATTTTCGGATCGAACAAAAGTGATGACCTTCTTCCTGAATTTCGAGTATGCATAAACCTGTGGACTGCACAAGTAAGCACACGATTAGTAGCACTGAACTAAACAAATTAAGCAAAAACACTAAGCGCACAAATTCCCCGGCAACAGAGCCATTTTGATCGCATTGTCAAGTTCAATAAAAAACAATATTAAACTTAATCCCTAGCTACCTTAAACTATAGTATAGTGAAGTAAGGTGTCATATCCACATGGAATTGGTGAAAAGTGTTTATTATAAAATCCATTTGATTCAGATTAAAAAGCAACAACTTATAAAACTTTTGAAAACAATAATGAGAAAAAGATCGCTTCCGGGTTCAGATTGCAAGTTCGGTGATTACTGATTTGCACTAATTGGAAATCACATAGACATGATTCGTTTAATTCGGTTTGATAAATAATTAATCAATCGGATAGTGAATGCGTTGAGCAACGATTTTAAAACTGGATACTTGACACAAGTTGATTACCCAATTGTCAATTACCAAATTAACATACCAAGCATAGCACACAATGGTTCAAGAATTAAAACCGAAAAACTGATGCATGTATTAACTTAATAAATCAAAGTGTTCAATCAAACAAAACAAACTATAAATTTCAAACGATTACAAGAATCATATACTAAATCAAGTATGAATCAGATTATCACCTTACAAAGCATATCATACACCCGGAAACAACCACAGGAGAACTAGCCGCTCATCGACGATTTTTCAATGATTGGTATAACTTGATCTAGCATCCAAAACTCAAAAATATTGAAACTTTAACTCTGGAAATCGCCTAGAAGAAACTCTGGGACGGATGAAAGCAGTTAATTCGACAATGGACTCCCACATGGCTTATAATTGCAATTAGGTTTACTTTGCCGAAATTCTTGTTTTTCGCGTACCGCGAAGCAAATCAAGACATCCTTCAAGTACCGCGAAGGCCAAAATAGTCGCGGCCCATATTCTGCTTTCTCGCATACCGTGAACATTCGCTCCCAGATCTTCGCGTACTGCGAAGAACCTAAATTCCATGGATTTTGACTTTTCTTGACTTTGACTTCTCCAGGGCCCCTGTATGCTATTAGCCTCTTGATTTATGATTCGTATCTCCCACTCACTTAGCACCTTAAACCTGTAAGACTCAAGAACACCAAATGCATGTAAAACAGACTCGATATACAAAGTTAAACGCTTAAACTATACGAATTAGACTCTTATACACGAGGTATTTAGCAACACATCAACGACGACGTCTAAACTATTACCGGAGAGTTGTGTATGGGAAAACAGGAAGTTGGAACGGCTGAAACGGGCTGCATTTGGTGTCAGCGTAGCTAGGTTAGGTTTTTGGCTGAGAAAGGGTGGGAGGTTAGATCGCCAGCAGTGGTTTCCTATTGGAGTGTTTCCGAAGTGTTTGTTGATGATGCCAATGGAGGTTTTGGTTGAGTAAGGGTGGGAGATTTGGGGGTGAAGAAAGGGGGTGTTTGGGTGTGTTTTATAATTTTTGTTTTTTAAATGGGTCCCACCATTTTAATTTTATTTTACTTTAAATGCAAGGGGTATTTTAGACATTATATACCCACTTAACGGATATCCAACCAGGGGTCATCTATGTTACAAATGTGCAAATTATTGGTCTAAACCTGTAATTTACCATTCCTAGTGGCGATAAGTGAAATCCGTGTAAACCACAGAGGCCATTCGTGTAATTAGTTCTTAAATAATTGATAATAGGTTTATATTTCAATATTTTTTTAGGTTTTTATTTATGAGCCTCTCAACAAAATTTGCATCTACTTATTTTTGTTCTAATTTTAAAAAAATATTATTTATAATATATACACATCAATTTTCTTTAAATTTGGGCCCCCCTACAAAAACAGACTCCAAGCGACCGCTCGGAGACACCTATGCTTGAAATATAAACATTTTAGAATTCAAATATTTTTAGCTTCAGAGTCGCTTATTCAACAATAGACAGTCCAGAGTCCAGACCGCTGCTTTCCCTCGCATCGCAACTACCACTTTTTTTTAATATTTTCTATATTTGTCTAAAATTAGGGATGATAAATATATTTCATTAACCTGTCTTTTAAATATATATTTAAATTTGTTCAACTTTTGGAAAACAAAAACAAACCTGGCTATCTTTTATACGATGTAAACTAGAAGTCATCAAACACTTAAAAAGTTTAAAGAAAACTTCATCATCAGAATCTGAACAAGTTTGTATTAACATGTTCAACCTATTAAATGGTTTTAATAATCTATACTATATAATAAATAAAGATTTTTGTATGTCACATGTCGCTACCATATTCAATCTCATCATTTTTTTCCCGTCTCTCTCTCTTATTAAATGCACTCATATCTTTTAATAAATTATTAATTATACTAATAAAACACATTTAATTTAAATTATCCTTTATTATAAAAAACTTTGAAATCTAATTATGTAATTTTTATTTTCAATCCAATAGTAAATGAAAGTCAAATTACATTAAATAGTAATTGATAAATAAAATTTGAGAAATTTATGTATTGATATTTTTCACCCCGTGTGTATTACACGGGGTCTAAGCTAGTTAACGTATATGATAGAGTTTGTTAGATTAATTATTGAATCAAACACAATATTCTTTTGCATGAAATAAAAATCCACTCATACTCGATTGTTACCCAAGGCAGGGTGAATAAACGTTTTTTTTACATGCTGAGTCTCACTGCTCCACATTTCATCTTGGTTTCACGTTTTAAACATGTGGCCCCACCCCACCTTCAGTAAACCGACCTAATCATATAAACATATCCCGGTCCGGGACGTTTCAGATCCAAACGGTTTAGTTTTCTGGTGGTGGTTTAACGTCTGGAGCAATTTGAAACTTGAAACCGACCGTGTAAATCGAACAAACATTTACTGTTTAGAATATAATGTATGTATCATCTTTCTCAAATTTTAATACAAACTAATGATTTTGAAAAAAAAATAATTTAACAAATTGGATCAGATCATCAAATCGCCAAAATTGTTTGCAGCCTGTGATTTTTATCAACACCGACAGACGACATAATTGAAATCACTTATATGTGTTTAAAATATGAAAGCCTATAAAAAAAATCTATATAGGGCAATTCCGTCTTTTTACTATTATATACATGCTAAATCATAAGATATGGAATCAACTTCATCATACCACTCATTTTACCAACCAAACACGATGAAAGAATTTTAAATCTTCACGTATTTCAAATCATTTAAAAACATTTTGTCAAGTGATGCATCAAGGGACAAAGTTGGACCACCTTGGTTATTATGGCTTACATTCATCGATTCTAATTTCTTTACAAATTTTTTCATCACCAAAATAAATTACAAATTCAAATTTATTTTGATAGATTCCAATTCCTTTAAATTTCGAATCTTTTTAGGCAAATTTCAATTCTTTCAAAAAAAAAAATTCCACAAACTAAACGCACCTAAATTCTTGATATTTCCAGTCAATCGATACAACCAAAAATATTTTGAAACGACCAATTGCAACCCAAATGAGATGTGTTAGAACCGTATTGAACGGGCCAAAAAGCTCGTTCTAGTGTGTCAAACATAGCTTTTATTGACCTGGTTCGATTAGGTTTTCGGATTATACGAGTGTAATTTTCAATTGATTGTTTTGTATCCCCTTCAGAAAACCTGGATTCCAACAACCTGTCATGCCCACACCACTGTGAACCATGCAAACTGTGTGTTCTAATTTGTTCTTCATGGTAGATGTTTTATGCAAATTTATCATCTTGATAAGGCCATTCTTTAACGGTTTGAACCCGACCCATCGAAAAAAATTTAAAAAAGGAAAATGATCAAAACAGATCAAATAGAACAAACTGCAAAGGGGACAAAATCCTTAAAAGTTCTCCAGACTTTCAAGAATTTTGGTTTGTAAGTTAATTTCTCGAAATAAAATTTATTCATATTATTGTACATTTACTTTCTTCTGAGTGTGTCATAAAACGTGTAACATGGTATAAATTTCACAACAAATAGTTTATTTTTAGCTAAGAGTTATTCTTACCTCGTGCTCCAGGATTTTCAGGAAATTTTGACAAAAGAAGCTGCTTGCACTTAACAATGAGTGCAAAGAGGCCAAATGCAGGGAGGAGAATTAATCCTACTCCCAGGTACCTGAAACAAGTCACTAATCCATTGAAAAATGTTTGAATAAAAATATTTATATATATATATATAACTACTGAGGCAAAGATGTCAAATGCATCTAAAAACATCGCCTCCACCTCCAAAAATACAGAAGAATAAAAAACAAGAAACTAGGGGTGGCAATTTCTAACATAACCCGAAATGCCACACAAACACGACACGGTAATCAAGTTCTGGGTTGTCATATCTAACTTGTTTAATAAATGGGCCATGACCGGGTTGACCTGTTTAATTAAACAGGTTGTGTGTGGTTGACTTTTTGAACATATTTAATTAAACTGGTCGACCTGCCAGACTGTTTAACCCACGCATTACAACCCACCATATCGTTAGCACGTTCACAATTTGATGACAACCCGCCAGTCCATCAACACGTTTGATTAGTTTAGGTAACTGGGTTAAACGAGTCGTGTTTGGGTTGCACTATTTTAAGTGTGTCCATATCTTTGACACAAATAAATATACGGGTCGTGTTCAGGTTCAACCATTCAACACGACAACTCGACACAATTGACACCCCTACAAGAAATAGATAAAAGGCTATGATTTCATAGATTTTCAATTATATGTTTGAATTAAATAAACTAACATAAATGGCCAATTTGGGACAACAGGACAAGGGAATAAATAACTTAACAGTAATTCATCTTAACCGCTTAAAATTGAAAACACATGGTTATGTTAACTAATTATATCTAACTTTCCAATCAAAAACTAAGGTAAAGGTAATGCAGTTTTACTATATAATATAGCCAAGAAAAGTAAATGAAAAGAAAGAAACAAACTTTTTTAATTGTCTACTCGTAATAAGAAGATACTTGTGTGCCACTTAGTGCTCTCAAGGAGGACAATCTATTTACATAATCAACAACCAGCATAAAAGTTTCTAGTATAATAGCAAAAACAACTAGCATCTCATTACCTTAAACATAATCAACAAAATGTTCATTTTTAGGTATTTTTTCTTAGCCAACCGATTATTATGTATATTAGGAATAGATTATGTTTAGTTATTTAGAGATAATCATTTGTATTTATTGTGTATATCTTTTCCTTATTTATTGGTTGTATTCTTCCCTATATATATAGGGTGATTATTTTCTCAATAAAGATCATCAAAGATTTCAACCATATTTGCTTTCATGGTATCAAAGCCTTCTCCTTAATTTTTCTGTTTTTTTTCCGATCACAACCTTCCCAGATACGTCCGGCCATCGTCATCATGACGAAAACCGATTCAGCTGAATCATCGATCACCAAACTCGAACCCCTTCATCCTGCCTACTCCGTATCGAATATTCAATCCAAGATCCGGACTTTGGACGGAATCAAGGTTACTTATTCGGCATGGGTCCGACTGTTTCGCCTTCATGCTGTTGCATATAAGGTATCCAACCACATCGATGATTCAGCCCCTCCAGCCGAAACCTCACCCGAATACGCCCAATGGAAAGAACTCGATGCATTAGTTCTTCAATGGATTTACAGCACCGTTTCGGATGATCTTCTGAAACGCCTTATCAATACGACTGTAGCTCGGGCGGCTTGTACAAAGCTCGAAAAGATTTTCTTGAGCAACAAAAAGGCTCGCGCGGCGGCGCTCGAGACGAAGTTTTGCACTCTCACACTGGCAGCCTGTTCTTCTGTTGAAGACTACTGTCAACAGCTGTCAGATTTAGCAAACCAACTGGCCGATGTTGATCAGCCCGTTTCTGACTCCCGACTCGTTCTTCAGCTTGTTCGCGGCCTTCCGGTCAAATATAACACCACTGCATCTCTGATTAATCAGCAGGGTGTTGATTGGGACCAGGCTATCACCATGCTTCAGGACGAAGTTATCCGGATCGAGGCTCAGAAAGGATCTCAGAACACTGTTTTGGCTGCTACTGCAGCAACACCCTCTGCCGGCTCCATTCACCAACAAACGGACGCCTCCTACTCCTCCAACAATCGACGTGGCAACAGAGGCAGAGGCGGGGCTTCAAACCGTCGGGGCAGAGGCAGGGGTCGCTTTCAGCAGCAGCAGCCCTGGACTGCATATCAGGGACAGCAGCCTACGTTTCCTCCGTGGGCTTGGTGGACACCTCCACCATGTCCGTACCCGACCCAGCAGCAGCAGTGGTCTGCCAACAAGCAGCCTGACCCTCCCTCGGCTCCCCAGGGTCAATTCACAGGGTTTACTTCGGCTGCCGGGTACTCTCCGGCTCAGTTCACCCCACCCGGCTTTAACCAGCCCGTGTATAACCCCCTCTGCCCAACAGATTTGAGCGCAGCAATGGCTAATCTGCAGGTTAACTCTCCTAATATGGCCTGGAACGCAGATGTTATGGATACAGGAGCCGAGACCCACGTCACTAAAGACCAAGGTAAAATTGTTATCCCTGACTCTACTCCTGTGTGTCGTAATATTTTGGTAGGTAATGGTATGTTTTTACCAATTAACGGATCAGGTACGGGCTTCCACTCTTTACCAAACCGAACTTACATCCTCTCACATATCCTTTATAGCCCTCAAATAATTAAAAATCATATTTCCGTTAGACGTTTTACTCGTGATAATCAAGTGTCTGTCGAATTTGACCCGTTTGGTTTTTCTTTGAAGGACCTCAAAACTAAGAAGACACTATCTCGCCACAATAGTACCGGGAATCTTTATACATTCACGCCGCCTCAACTGCCGCCTCAAGCCACCTTTATTGCTTCTCACCACCTACCTTGGCATGATCGTTTAGGACATCCCGGGGTGCAAGTTTTAGATATTTTGAATCGCAAGTTTAATTTTCGATGTAATAAAAGTTACAATCTTTGCAACTCCTGTCAACTTTCAAATAATAAAAGATTGCCTTTTTATTCATCTAATACATTTACTTTTGCACCGTTTGATATTATTCATTGCGATTTATGGACTTCGCCAATCACGAGTAAAACAGGATATAAGTATTATATGGTGCTAATTGACAATTTTTCACATTTTGTGTGGGTTTACCCCCTAAAATACAAATCCGAAACCTTCCAAACTTTTGCCCGATTTCATCAATTAATCTTCACACAATTTAACCGCAAAATAAAAACCTTTCAATGCGATTTAGGGGGTGAATTTGACAATTTAGCATTTAAAATGTTTGCCCAACAAAACGGTTTGCTTTTCCGGTTTTCTTGCCCTCAAACATCCTCTCAAAATGGAAGGGCAGAACGTATGATTCGACGCCTAAATGACATTATTCGGGCTCTGTTAATTCATGCGAATCTCCCTCCTTCATTTTGGGTTGAAGCCTTACACACAGCCACTTATCTTCATAATATATTACCAACCAAACGCCTAAATTTCTACACACCCACCTTTGCCCTTTATCTTCGTCACCCAGATTACGAACACTTACGTGTGTTCGGATGTGCATGTTACCCTAATACATCCGCTACCCAGCCTCACAAACTTCACCATCGGTCCATCCGATGTATTTTCCTCGGTTACCCACCCGACTTTCGTGGTTACCGTTGCTTTGACCCCACCACAGGCAAGGTTCACATCTCCCGCCATGTGACTTTTGATGAGCACGTGTTCCCGTTTACACTCCCTCATCCCCCTACCTCTTACAATTTTTTGGATGACCCCACCCCACCAGGTTTCACCTTTTATAGGCCCATTACTCAGCCCACTTCTAACCCGGTCACGGCCCCATACACATTCACATACTCGCGTCGTCCTCGTCCTGCCCCACCATCGACCACCCAATCTACCGGCCCATCCATACCACCACCTGCCCCCACACCCATTCCGGCCCAAGCCCAGCCTACCCAACCACTCCAGCCCACCGTTCCAATTCTTAACCAACACCCCATGACCACTCGTTCCAAAGCTCGCTCCAATCCTTCAGCCATACATAACACCATTTCCCTTTCTCCGGTTCCTACCTCTTATGCCAAAGCTCTAACTGATCCTAATTGGTTGCATGCCATGCAAACCGAGTATACGGCACTACAGGATAATGAGACATGGGAGCTTGTTCCCCGTCCACATGACCGTCCCGTGATACGTTGCATGTGGCTTTTTCGGCATAAATTTAAATCAGATGGCTCATTGGAACGTTATAAGGCAAGGATGGTGGTTAATGGAAATTCACAAACAGTTGGTGTAGATTGTGACGAGACATTTAGTCCTGTGGTCAAACCGGCCACTATTCGCACGGTTTTGTCTCTTGCTGTGTCACGGGTTTGGTCTATTCATCAACTAGATGTCAAGAATGCTTTTTTGCATGGGGAACTACATGAGACGGTATTTATGCATCAACCACCGGGTTTTTATGATAAACGCTACCCTCACCACGTGTGCCGTTTGAAGAAATCATTGTACGGTCTTAAACAGGCACCAAGGGCATGGTACACTCGTTTTGCTAATTTTATTACCTCAAAGGGGTTTCGTAGCAGCACATGTGATCAGTCTTTATTTGTTTATCAACAAGACCCGTCTAATATTGCCTACTTATTATTATATGTTGATGATATAGTTCTCACAGCCTCTAATGACCGTCTGTTAAACAACATTATTGATACACTCTCGAGGGAATTTGCCATGACTGATTTGGGCCGTTTACATCATTTTTTAGGAATTAAGGTTACTCAGCAGAAGAATGGTATTTTCTTGTCACAGACTCAATATGCCAAGGACATCATCGCCCGTGCTTCCATGTCCTCGTGCAAACCATGCTCAACCCCGGTTGATCTTTCATCTAAATTAAGTGCTACAGATGGAGATGTATTCTCGGATCCGACGTTATATCGGAGTTTGGAGGGTGCATTGCAATATTTAACTTTTACTCGTCCAGATTTGACTTATGCAGTTCAACAGGTGTGTCTCTTCATGCATGAGCCCCGAGATCCTCACTTTGCTTTTATGAAACGCATCATCCGTTATTTACAAGGCACGGTCGATTAGGGTATAAGGATCATGAAATCCGCGTCACGTGACTTAATTGCTTATTCCGATGCTGATTGGGGCGGTTGCCCAGATTCGAGACGCTCCACCTCGGGTTATTGTGTTTTTCTCGGTGACAACCTCATATCATGGTCTGCTAAACGACAGCCTACTGTCTCGCGATCTAGTGCCGAAGCTGAGTATAGGGGAGTTGCAAATGCCGTTGCAGAAACAACTTGGATTCGGAATCTGCTACTTGAACTTCACACTCCCTTAACGCGCGCATCAGTTGTTTTTTGTGACAATGTTTCAGCGGTATATTTGTCCAATAACCCGGTTCAACATCAAAGGACAAAACACATCGAGATTGACATACACTTCGTGCGAGAGAAGGTGCGTCTTGGGCACATTAAAGTTCTTCATGTGCCATCTTCTATGCAGTATGCGGATATATTTACAAAGGGATTATCTCGTGAACTATTCCAATCATTTCGGTCCAGCTTGAGCGTCTGTCCTCCGCCCGCTCAAACTGAGGGGGTGTCTTAGCCAACCGATTATTATGTATATAAATAGATTATGTTTAGTTATTTAGAGATAATCATTTGTATTTATTGTGTATATCTTTTCCTTATTTATTGGTTGTATTCTTCCCTATATATATAGGGTGATTATTTTCTCAATAAAGATCATCAAAGATTTCAACCATATTTGCTTTCATTTTTTAGTAACTGTACTGCAAACTGACCAATGTCCGTGTAATCATGTTATCATATAACTATTGAGAATTGCCTAATATTTCCCACTCCTTTACAGTTTATTATTGATTTTAGCAACCGAGTTACAGTTTATCACAGATTCTAGCAACCAAGTTACATTAAGTTACTGATTGTAGCAAGCAATGGCATCTTCATGTTCAGACGGTAGCATGCTACTTTTTTCTGATATTTCGAAAGTTACAACGTGGCATCTTATTTTCCATTAGTGATATTTAAAAACTAATGATATTTATATACCACATGCCATCTAATCTAATACTTAATAACTATTTTTAGATATAGAAATTAAAAAATGATTATTTCTTCAAGCTTGTAAATATACTTTTTTTTTTCAAATTAACATTTTTGCATATGTGGCATTTGACATGGCACCTGTCAGGGCATAACCAAGAACAATCAGAAAGTGGATTGCTAAAACCAGTAATAAACTGTAAGTCCGTTTATTTTGTCTGATTTAAAGTTGGTTGTTGAAATCGGGAAAACTGTCTGTCTATTCCGCACAGTTTACTCTAAAATACAGTCATAAACCAGGCCCACATTTCAGATGTTGAGACCCAGGTTGACCCGGACAGGGCCTCTACTGCAAGGGACTAGGACCAGGCCAAAGTATTAAGGGTGTGTTTAGTTGGAGAAAACTGGGGTGTTTTCTGGAAAATATTTCATGGAAAACAGAAAACGTGTTCAAAAATGTATTTTCCAGTAAAAAAAAATCATAAAAAATGGAAAACGCATTTTTTTTACTTTACAAGTATAATTTGGAAACAACCCAACATTGTTTTCCGGACTTTTTGTTTAAAAGTTTGGTCCGTGTTTCCAAAGTTTTTCAGAGTAAAAAAAGAATAGAAAAGTTTACATCCACTGAATCATACCAAATGGGAGCATATGGAGATGACAAGTCAAGGAAGATATATGGCCACCTGCAACAACAAGAACCATGTCAATGTTAACTACTTGGCTCAATAAGCTACATGGGAACAACTTGTTGGCTGTAAGGATCAGAAATCACACACACACACACACAAGGATTAGGAAATGGAAAGACAAACATGCAAAATTTATTTGGTTTAGCAATTTGGCTACATCAATGGTCTTTGCTAGGTTTTTTAATATATAATTCATGAATTCATTAGTAATTCATGGTTTAGCAAAAGGTATTTGTACGTTTATGTACTTTTGGTAGTAAAATCCCATATTGTGTGGAGGATCATTTTGGGTTAGGCTATACATACCCCCCACTCCTACTTGTCGTACCTCCTCCCTGAAAAAATAACTTTTAAACTTCTCATTTTACCCCTTCGAAAAATCATTATTTCTAAAACCTTTCTTTTTAAGTTTAAAAACACTTTCTATAAAATAAAACGTATATTTCTTCCCCCTCCTACTTGTCGTACCCCCTCCTTGTCATACCCCCCCCCCCCCCTTATTTTACCCCGTTCGAATAATCATTATTTATAAAACCGTTTTTTTTTTAAGTTTAAAAAATTTCTATAAAATAAAAACGGGTTAGGCCATACATATCCCACCTTCTACTTCTTGCACCCCCTGAAAAAATAACTTTTAAACTTGTCTTTTACTCCATTTGAAACATTTTTATTTCTAAAACCGTTCTTTTAAGTTTAAAAACATTTTCCATAAAATAAAACGTATACCCCTCCTATTTGTCGTTTCCCCCCTCCTACTTGTCGTACCCCCTCCCCATTTTACCCCATTCAAATAATCATTATTCATAAAACTGTTATTTAAGTTTAAAAGCACTTTCTATAAAATAAAAACGGGTTTAGCTATTCATACCCCCCTGAAAAAATAACTTTTAACCAACAATGAATAATTAACAAAAAGACAAAAGTAAAAAAAAAGAAACAAAAAGGTTTGAATTGTATTTATTTGAAAACTTAAAGGAGGGGGTGCAACAAGTAAAAATCAATGAAAAGGGGGTACATATAGCACGACCAATTTTGATTATACCAATATAATAAAATTAAGAACATAATATAATGATCAGAATTATATAAGAAAAAAAGTTTATGGTTTACCGCATTGATACACAAGCATGGAGAATCCACTGGAAAATGACAAATACAGATGTCCATAAAACAAAGTAGGCTGTACGAAAGAATGGAAATCTCTGGAAAAAGATAAAAAAGAAAAAGAAGACGGACATAAGGCATAATGTCATATGTATGAAAACACAAACACCCTTAGTAGTTTTACCTCTTTTTGGGTTTTACTGATAAATGTGTGATGTTCATTACTTACCATTACTACTACTTTTATGCTATTATTATAAACTTTGTTTGTTGTCTTTGTGGGAATCCTTTTGTCTCTTTGACAGTGTCCTTTTCCGGACTTAGGAGTGTTTGGGATTGCTTATTAGAACTGCTTATTGTTTTTTTAAGTAAGCAACTTCAAACTGCTAATTCAAAACAACTTATTTCGCTCACATATAATCAGATAAGCAGTTTGGATAGGCAATCCCAAACACCCTCCAAACAACTTATAGAGTTATAGATGTATCAAAAAGCAATAAACATGTAAGACATTTTAATAAGCACTCCTAAACAATCCTTTTGTAGGCTTCAAATTGGTTTCAAGAGGTAACGGATTTATACTAATATCGGAGTGTTAGTTTGCATAAATCGCATTTCTTGAGTTGCATTATTCTCAGTTAGTATATTCATTGTTCATAACTCTTACTTCTAGCAGAATCTAATTTCAATCACATGATAGTACCAAGTGCAATACAAATGCTTTAAAGATGTTGGATGAAAACAATGAGGAGATTATAACTTACTAAGCGATTCAGAATCACATCAATGAGGAGGAAAACAATGTTGACTGAATGCAAGCTAACATTTAACTGTAACAAACAAGAATAACCTCAAATATATATAAAATAAAATAGATAATCAATCTATAAACTTTAATAAAATTAATAAATCAGTAACATGAAGCTTAGTAGTTAAATAGGGTGAAGAAAACACTTACATAACTCAATTTGTAAGTTGCAGGAGTAAGAAATGGATAGATTATGAACCAAAAGACACTATCAGTGAGTCCCACAGCACCTGCGCATATCTGCATATTAAGAGAGATCACAAGTGAAATGGGAATTTAATGAACATTGCAACATGGAAATAAACAAACAGTTAAAGAACAACATTATTTAAAAGTGTTAAGTTCATTAAAAGATAACCAGCTTTGTTCAAATCTATGTTTTGGATAACCAACGTTTTTGCTAGGAAAAAACCCATTAAACTTCCAAATAAATTGATAGAAATCCTTTTTCTTAAAAATCTTAATTCAAGGTAACCCGTAAAATAACTTTAACCAAGTTTGACCTTTTCTGACAGGGTGCTGATGTGGATGCTAAAAACTTTCCTTGCATGGAATAGAAATTTGACCAAAGTTAATTACTTTTAATGTAACTTGACCTATTTAACGTGCCTGGAAAACTATTTGACAGAAATAACCCCATATGCCAGCGGTCTTGCGAAAATGAATTTCTCCATTGTTATTAGGTTTCATGGGCATACGCTGAGAAACCAAACTCTCTTCTATTAAAGGAGCAGCTGATGTGGCTCGTTCTGCATCTGAATCCACATGATTGATATTATTGTCACCAACTTTTTTCCAATATTGGTAACACCCATAAATGGACAGTGAAGATGCAAGCTACAAACAACAGTTATGCATGAAAATGTCAATACTATAAATTTATAACAAACCAGTTTTAAAACTGATACATAGATTAGCAACATTGCATATTTGCATACCCCAAAATAGAAAGTGACCAAAACAAATGTCCACCTGTTCATCATAAAAAATAACATGTTAATGCTTTTACTTTCTATGCCCACATTTTCATGGTCTTTAGCAGGCTTCTACAGTGTTCAAATTAGAATACGAAACTGATGTAAGACCTGCTTAAGAAAGAATATGACAAAAAATATAACATATGAATATTAAATATTTTAGGTCTCACGGCATGAAAAGGTAAAAGGAAAAATGTATTTCCAAGATGTTTGACTAGTTTAGACTAGGAAAGAGTCGAGGATCATTTTGCCATATTAGATTGGTATGGTGGTTCATGTTAAGAGTATTCAGTATAGCCACTGCCACATCAGCAACAGTAGTTAGTTTTCTGTTATATTCTGTTAGGGGCATTTGGTTGACTTTGTATGTACTTCGACTTTTGAGAATTTTGACTTTGTTGTATTTTTACTATGAATACAAGTCATGTACTGTATTTTCATTTTTCAGCAATAATACAAAATACAGAATTACTATCTCTCTCTATGTGTGTGTGTGTAGTTTCTATTGAATTTCTTTACCCTTCCCTGATCTTTTCCCATGTGGTCCATCTTGAAAAACAATTTCCTAGCAACCTATAAATGTACTTAAAACAAGGGCCACACTGGCAAATATGCTATTGATTAGTCAATTTTTAACCAATTAAGCTTGTTATATGAGAATGTAAAAACTGTATCCAAACACTAATAATAAATATATCATAGATGGTCTTTGATACAACAGTTCAAACGCAACAATCAACGTCTAACAATCACTTCACAGTTCACACTGAAGATTTTGCGTGAATAAACAATGAATCATATAAAATTGAAAAGATCAACTTACTGAGTATAGTAGAAAAGCACCCCAGCTCCACTAATCGCCAGATTAAAGAATAGAATTGTCAATAGCACTCCAAAAGCAATTAATCTGTACACAAGCAGCCATACAGGATGCACTGATTTCAAAGAGGTCCTCCAAGTTTCATCATCATACAAAATCTCAATGGGTTCAGAGTCCAGCCCACTTCTCTTTTTGTTGACCACTTCATATTTTGCTATTAAAATTGCAGCTGCTATAACAGCAATGAGGACCCATAATGCGCAAAGGAAGAACCGCCAATTTAACCAGTAACTCAAAGCAGTCGTATCATCCATTATTTGCCACTACAACTTGAAGCTTCTGTTCAAAAAGCTTTGTGATTATATTATATTGCAAGTTATTGATGAAATTTTCATACAATTTCTTCCACATTGTTATATTAACATGAAAATTAATCCCAGGTTTAGTTATTTTCATAGAATTATATGATTAACAAAACAGCCCGTAATAATTTAATATGACTACCACTTATTGTAATTTTCATGGTTGATAGATATGATTAAGTGATTAACATAACATCCAATAATAACTTCAATATGAATTCCATAACTTGTGTGAGGGAAATACTTTGATCAATGAGACATTTCAATATAAGCTAAAAAAAAGCCAAATTTCTTCAATAGAACTCCCACAGATTTCTTTCACTTAAAAAGCCAAATACATTAAAAAGAAGAAAAAAAACATTTCAATTTTGACACCAAAAGTCAAAATAAACATCAAAATCATTAAATCCACAACTAAGAGCAGGTAAGTAAGCACAAATGTATCAGGAAATCACTGAGTAATTGCGTATTTGTGGATGTGTCTGAGAAAATGAAGAACAAAGGTCGAATTGCAGTTCAACAAGATGAAATTAAAAATTAACTTTGAATTTGAACAGAATATACCATTAACATAGTAAGAGATTACACATATACAATCATACATGAGTTATGAGTATAAATCTATTGATCTACAGCTAGAAACAACGGGAATTGAGAAATCAGGTCAACTTAAGATAGTCAGAAGACTGATCGTTGAAGATAACTGGTGAATCGATTGATCAGTTACCTGTGTTAGTTCATGAAGATTGATCATCCATTGTTATTGTGCGGTCACCTATCAGGAACAGTGGGACTTTACTTGAAGAAAACGTTGGTGCTATTTTGCGAGCAGTTGTTTGATGATACGACTACCGATATGTACTGAATTTCACTTGAGACCCTTACATAAACAAAAATGACAATTTATCACCTTCCAAGTTCTAAGTGTGGAGGCTGTAGCCATTGGGTTCTGTCCTAATGGTCAAGGAGTTTTCCACAATATGGTTTCTTCTTAAGAAGGTTCCGGGTTCGAGTCCGCTATAGTTACAATCCATAGGAAAAGACATGTATGACTCACAGACATTGTTTTAAAAACCAGACCGGACCAGGAACCAGTGGTTTGGCTGGTCCGGTTATGTATATTGAAACGGTCATGCAGCGGTCGGACCGGTTGGCTAACTTTTTTATTATTACTTTTAATCTTTTTTAAGTCTCTTGGATTCATATTTAGTAGCTAATTGTTAGTTTAAGATTATTGGAATTGACTTGTTGGTGGTTTTTTGAAAGATTAATGGTTGTTTAGATTGATATATTTTTATAATATTTATGACGCCGTTCGGTTCTTAAATTTGGTCTGACCAGTGGACCGGTAAGGAGACCGGTTCGACGTCCGGTCTGGTTCTGAAAACATTGCTCACGGGAGCACCCGGGCTGCACCCGAAGGGAGTAGGAGTTTAATAAATTCGTCTTTCAAAAAAATGTGAAGGGTGTAGAAGCGACATGAATGCGAGAACGGAAGAGTGAAAGCTGATGTGGCGCTTTCGAAACGAGAGGGAACACCATCTCCAACTTTGGGACGGGATGAGCGGTTCCACTCTCATCATCCTAATATTTTAGCTTCCTCAACTCTTCAGTTCTGAATTATTATATAAAATACCAAAATAATTTATAAGATTCGATTTATATATGTTGTGTTCAAAATTACACATAAGTTTCTTACAAAAATGAATATTACATTATCACCAAGATTAACCATGCAATTATTTTAAGAGCTATGACTTTTATTTCATTTCAATAACTCTCGTAATTACTATTTCAAAATAGTTTTTAGAATCGAAGAACGACAAGCATGTTTGTAAACCGTTAGCCATTTTGATAACCTCTAAATAGCTAAAAACTCATGAGTTTAAGTATAAATTAGATACACGTCTAATACATCTTTCTCTAATTTTCATCATATTCTGACATCGTTTGAAGATCAAAGATCAAGTAACTATTTAAGAACAAAATAGAAAAATTGTGCTACAACTTCCACCATCTACATCATTCTTGTGCTTGTAATTTTTGTGGTAAAAAATGTGTTACCATTTCATTGAGAGATTTGTTAGTTATCATCACTATATTGATATAGTGTATGATTGGGTTGGGAAACACTATCCTAATATAGTGTTAAGTTATGAGGATTTACACTATCTTAACATAGTATAGAAGTGTGTAAGAAGTGCAAATACCACTATCTGGACATGGTGAATCAAAGAAGGTGATTATTACATTTGTTTAGTGAGAGTTGTACAAAGTGATCACTGCTTTTTATTAGTGACACGTTTAGTATCTCTTATGTTCAAGAGAGACATGTTAGTGGAGCAACCATCGATTGGAGAATTGGGGAGATGGCATATAGTGAATTAGTTAACATCCACTTGAACCTCTATAAATTAAGTTTTGTCATTCTAACCCTTAAACTATTTACTTTATTGTTTGTTAAGTTATCAATTTTTAACAAGTGGTAATCCATACAAGTTAATTTTTAATAAAGTAATATTTTAAGAAAACCTATTCAATCCCCCCCCCCTTAACATCTCGGAAATTCGTAAGTAGATGAGTCGGGTTAATGAAGGAACAAAATCTTTTTCGATCAATTTCGACTATAACGATTCCGCGTGGAGTTCGGTTTATCGAACTTAAGGAACCTAGATAGCCGTTTTTGCAAAGGTTAGGGACGGAAATGCGCCAAGCGAATTAAAGAGGGACTCACGACGTAACATTAGGATGTTCAAAAACCCTCTTTGCGCAAACCCTAGGCCACTTTGGCCTAGGCTTACGGTGAACGATAGCAAGGAGAAAAGGAGCGACGGGGAAGACTTGTATGGGTGTTCCGAGCGGCGCTCGACGACGACGACTAGCTAAAGGGACTCCACTACGAGTAAGGTAACTTCTGTAACTCATCCTTAAATTCCTATATTTGTCCTTGCGTAAAAACCCGACTGGTGTTTGGGTTCGTATCTGTGTGTGTGCGTCGCCGGAAGGATGGGCTGCGGTGGAGACCGACTGAAAGAGGGAAGGGGAGAGGCTGGCACGGCGGTGGTCGACTGTGTCAGTGGTGATGTGTCACACCCCCAAATTCATTTACTTATTTACTAAATAAATAAATACATCTATACTCTATAATAAATAAAGGTTTGGTGAGACAATTTTTCCCGTATCTCTCTTCTATTAATTGCACAAACTTTCTTTAATTGTAGTTTAATAATTTTTTGGTTTTTCGTTTCTCTCTTCTATTAAATAAGAATGATTTCTATAATTATTTTCATAAAACGTCTTTTATTTAAAAAAATTATAGGTTTGTTGATAAAATATTTTTAGAAATTGAACATTTTTTTCATTCTTTTTATAAAACATTTTTAAAAAGTAACTATATGACGTTTCTGAAATTTATATTAAAAAATATGTAATATACCATAAATATGCAATATGTAAATATTTATTATTAAGTATATAATATTGCATTTATTCACACCGTGTAATACACAGAATTTTAACCTAGTAAATAAATAAGGGTTGCAACGATTGGTAACATTACACAATAGCGGAAGCTAAAGTAAAGACTTCTATATATATAACTTCATTACAAATACTAAAATAAGCTAGTACATTATCCTACAACTATGGCTGTAAACGAACTGAACGTTCAGCGAACAGTTCATGAACCGTTCGACGGGAAGTTCGTTTACGTTCGTTCGTTTAATAAATGAACGAACATGAAAAAGAAATTTCATTCGATTTACTAAATGAGCTAACATGAACAAAGGTCTCGTTCGTTCAATTGTGTTCGTGAACGTTCGGTAAGTTGTTCGTGAACGTTCGTTCATTTACGTTCGTTTATGTTTGTTCATTATCGTTTGTTTAAGGTGTTCATTAAGATTTTCGTATATTTTTGTTTTATTTTATCTAAACATTTTATATTCTTTAATTTCTATTTTTTTTTTATTACCCTAACAATTAACTAAGTACAGTAGGAAACCATATTCTCATTTATGCGTCATTTCCCTATCCACTATTACTCGATTAGGGCTTCTAAGTTCTCAGTTCTAAATAATGTAAGCTTCCCCCAATCCTAAATCATGTAAGCATTAGGGTTGACATCAAAATTTCTAAACAACACTTCGTTCGGAAACGTTCGTGAACAAACCCATTTCCTTAATGAACGAACACAAACATGAAATTTCGTTCGGTTAGTGTTCGTGAACAAGTTCAATGCTTAACGAACGAACACGAACAAGGCTTCATTCGGTTCGGTTCGGTTCATTTACAACCCTACCTAGAACCATATAGGTCAAAACCGTCTTGGGGTTTGACAATCGCGCTTCTTTGGCTTCTAGGGTTTAGTCCATATAGCTAACCTATTCTAACCGTGCCATAGCTATGTGTTACCTGAAAAACTTACTTAAAGTGTCAACACAAAGGTTGGTGGGTTCACAGGTTTAATTGTTTCAATGTAAAGTCGTTTTCCTTGAAAAGATTGATATCGTGTAAAGGATATAGTATAAAAGTAAAAAGGGGTCGTGAAACGTATAAAACAAGTATGTTTCTCCCCCAATATTTCTAAAACGTTTAAAAGTAAAAAGGGGTCATGAAACTCACCTGGTGGCGTGTCAGGAGCAGTAATGTCCTTTCTGATAGTAATGAAAATCAATGTCCACATAATAAGATAGTCACAGTTTTATGTCCTACTTGTGTCCTACGATACCTGTAGGTACTTAAAATGCTTCATGGACTAACCTTAATATTATAAACATATTTAAACTCAGTTATTACGCGTGCGGTTGAGCCATGTTGTTGATTCAACGATTGGTAATAAATGTTATTTAGGTCGAGTTGGGATCCTTAACTTGTTTATGTTCCAATGGTCACATTCAAACATATCAGTTTATCGAACTCACGGTTGGGCATAACGATATGTACTCATAATTAATAATCACAATTCTCGTTCATGTGACTCTTAACAGATCGTGTGCAACTCGATGTTTTAATGAAACTATCTCAAAGTTTTATTATATAAACGTGCTAATATAAAAGTATGCATATATATAATTAACTCTAAAATATATTTGTACAGTTCATGTATCTCGCAAGTAAACGTTCGGGTTCATGTAAGATATACTTAACTATACATTTATATATAAATACGATTATATGTATATGTAACATAATATTTGTTCACGCTTAAAAATATTTAAGTTTTCATATTTATTCGAAACATAATCGTTTCGATTTCCAATTGTCCGTGTCTTATAATCAATAATCTTAATGATACGTATATTTACTTTATATTTGAGTACATGAATATACATGTATATGATCGAGAATAAATATCATATTTCAAAATAATCATTTAATTCTATATTAAATGCGAACATTTATATCCATACATGTGCACGTAGGTATATGTATATATATGGTACATTTACATTTATGAAAATATACCTACCTTGTTGTTAAGTAATGCCCGCAGGTCGCGGGAGAACTATGCAATGGTTTATACTTTCTCCCATGTCGCAAGTTCACGTGAAAAAATAAGTAACAAAAAGTATTCGCACCCGATGACGAGTACTTTGAAAAACCACAAATTTTGAAAAAGTGTATACTTTAAGACCGTATACTTCGAATACCGCAAACTTCGAACGTGACTTGTAGGTAAAACAAAGAGGACGAGACACAAACAAATATAAAATAATTTGTATTACTGAATAATCCCTGGAACACATTACAATATCGTTCAATAACTCGTTAACTCGTCTTACCCATCTAACTTGTCTAACCTGAATATTGTTACAAAATAAGTTATTTATAACGAAACCAAAGTATTCTGTGGGCTTGGGCCTATACCGCATATTTCAAGTATGTTGCACCGCATACTTCAAGTATGCTGCTGGTCCTGAAGTATGCGGCCAGATGAAGTATGCCGCCGCATACTTTCTTGCTTCTTTCAAACAACTCGGTGATTCTTTGATGCGTCAGCCTGTTATATTTTTGGTCGTTACATAAACAATAAGGGAAAAGAGAAGCAAAAAAATAATGTTGCTGAATAAGATGCCCAAAAGGCGGAAATTGAGAAACTGATTTCTCAGGGGATAGAGAAGGCTATTCCCAAGATAGTGGATGCTACTAAAGCCACAAAAGCCGCTAAATAAAAAGAACATTATGTACAAGTATCTCATAACGGTCTGTCGCGAAGCTGGAATTTGCCTATAAATAGCAACATTGGTCGTTCAGTTTTACTTAACTCAAAAACGAGTTTCCCATCACAAAAACTGATAAGCCACTTCCTTGTACACACCGCACTCCCGAGAAATACCCGGTACTCGCTTAAACATCGCACGGTTAACGAGAAGTTGAGAAGAACTGACGGACGCTTAGGAATTGACCTAAGGTGATAGAGCTCTAGTACCCCATCTTAGAAAGCTACCAAGCCTAGCCATTACTCTCTTCATTAAGGTGATTATGTTTAATCGCTTTCAAAACTTTGAAACCATTTACTTTTGTGAAAATGGCAAAGTAGGCATTAAATATTTTAATGGGTGAAGGCCTTGGTACTGAATTGACATTCAGGTCATAAATATACATAAAATTTGATCAAGGGATACATATTTTATGGGGAAATTCCCATAAGAGGGTTGGTACCGAATCTGTATGTGATGTAAGACGGAGCGGGTATCCCACGTAGTAAGTCAGCCTAGGGGCAGTGGCCTTAAAAGTCACATTACAGAAGGGTGTTGTTAGTGTATACCGTGGTTGTATGATCAGATTAGTTAAGGTCTAACTAATATGTAGTATTGCTCAATTTGAATATCATGATTAAAGGCTTTAATACTGTTCATGCCAAAATATTTTCGTGTCCCGATCAATGTGATCACCAGCGTTCACGCTAACGTTTAATTTTTTAAAATGTTTTTAGGTAATCAATGAATTGCTTTTAGAGACTTGTCTTGAGAGACAGTCGCCTGTACATATGTAAATGTGTTTTTGACAGGGTTATGTGTTGAAGGAAGTCAATTCCCTAAGCACAGAAGATAGCCCTACGGTTATATTTACAAAGATAGGTGTCAAAAGGTATTTTCTAGGCATGTATACCTACCTTGTTTTTAAGTAATACTCGCCGGTCGCGGGAGAACTATGCAATGGTTTTTGAAACAACGTCTTGTCATTCCCATTCCACAAGGAATGTCATTCCAGATTGGTATACGGGAATGGGAGATGGAATGAAATGGACGATTACGAGGGAATGAAAAATATGATGTTTGGTTGGACGATGGAATGAAATCACCCATTCTACAAGGAAAGTCATTCTCTCTAAATCCCTCAAATTCATTCACTCACTTGACGATGGAATGAAATCACCCACACCATTTTCTTTTCATTCACTCGTAATCGTACATTCTATTCCATCGTGTAACCAAACAACCAGAGACCATAGCCAACAAGAAAAACACTTGATGTTATCTATCTTCACTCCTCTTTTCTTTCTTCATTTTAACCACTCTACAAGGTAATTTGAAGGGTCAACTTTATAAAACCTTTCTCCGTTCATATACTAGTAAACAACAGATATGGCCGGTCGGAGGGTCAAGGGACCCCCTCGACCCCCCTTTGGTTTCGCCGATAGGTTGGCTAGTTAACCCATTTGAAGGTTTTTAAAAAGTTAATATTTATATTTCAAATATGAAATTTGTTAATATTTAAAGTTCAATATTTTGATATTTATTTTCCCCTCCAACTATTAACTTATAAAAGTGAAATTAATTTTCTTTTAAACTCTTTCTTCAACAATTCATTTCTAGCAATTTTATTTTATTAGTTATACCTACACATTTTGCAATCCTTTCCATTCGTTTCTTATAATCACGAGCTAGATATATAAACTCAAGTTTGTTAATTGAGAATGAGAGATGAAGAAACAAAAATAATATAAAAGACACCAGTTACAAAGAAAAAATGTTTCATCTGTCGTAAGAGTTATTATAATTTTTAAATTGTTACTAAGTCACTAGGTATTACCAATATTCACAAATAAACATAAAGCATGCCGACTAGAAACATGACCCGACTTTAAGTGGGTCTGACATGACACGACGCAAATAAGTATATGTGTTGTGTTAGGGTTGAAAATTTCAACCCGACAACCTGACACGATTGACACCCTAAGTTCCTCGGACAGAAATAATCTTTTGTACAATAAACACCCTTGTGTGTGTGTGTGTCTCTCTCTCTCTCTCTCTCTCTCTCTATATATATATATATATATATATATACTTTTTATGTAATATGTGATAAATAATCTACTAAACTAGTAAGTGACGATCAATAAATATCAGTCTTCATCACTTTGGTTGGTAGCCTAGTGTTAAGAGTGAAAGACATTTTAAAGAAGACCAGGGTTCATATCCTGATAACAGGTTGATCGGTAGGCTAGTTGTAAGAGCCAAAGATATTTTGAAAAAGGGAAAATTACCAAAATGGACATTTGACTAGTCAAAGTTACAAAATTGTACAAGGTTTTTCAGCCTTCTTGGGCATCGTCATTTAGGCTATTAGGAGGCTGAAGAAGGCTAGTTCAGCCGGCTTGAATTTTCGTGCCAAGTCAGCTTTTTTCAGAATTTCAACTAACCAGGAATTAACACGTGGAGGTGCATATTCCCAAGACGGCTAAAACCCACTTCCAAGCAGGCTTAGCCGGCGAACTTTTTTTTTACATGGCTCAGCCGGCTTGGTTCGAGATGGCTTCCCCGGCTTGGCTTAGCCGGCGCCGAAAGTGTTATTACACTACTTAGCCGGCTGAAGTGGACTAGTTAGCCTGCTTCGAGTTTTTTTCTCTCACTTATTTAAGTTAGTTTTCCAATTTTCTCTATTTTTTCTTAATTTCTCTTACAATTCTAGTTTTTTTTGCTGAAGTGGACTAGTTTCTAGTCTCTTACAATTTTGAAGAAAATTTCAATGCATTTTGTGAAGTTGTTCCTACTGTCCGCGATACGTTACTAGGTGTTGGTTTGCATAAATGGGCACAAACACATTTTGTTGGTCAACGTTATGGCATTATTACATCAAATAGTGCTGAGTCTACTGACATTTCGGTAAAACTTACACACTAAATTCACATCCAAACATCCCTTTTACAATCTGGATTTTTGATCATCTAGTGTATAGAACATTGTATATCATGAATCATAGCTACTTGATTCTTTTGTCAGATTGTTTTTTGAATCAATGGGTCAAGTTTTGATTCCCTTTTGGGTCAATGGTCTAGTTTTACCCTCAAATTTTGTTTTGGATCAATGGGTCGAGTTCTTTTCTGGTCAATTAACAAGCATAGAGATTGTATTTGTAACTTGAAAACAGAGTGTCAATAGCTTTTCAAATGCTGTCAAATTGGATGCTTTAGATAGTAATGGTTGCACACTTCATTTTCGTAGAGAAATAAGTTTTTTAATAATTTGATCGAGCTTTTCAAACGCTGTCAAAAGATGAATGAATTAAGTGTGTTAAAAGATGCATCAAGTCTGTTTGAATGCCTACATTTTTTCAAACTGAATTTATATTGCAAATGTCTACGGGTCGGCCAACAATCCATTTTGCCGATCTCTAGTTTTGTTTAAATTAGTTTCAGGCATGATCTGTTCATCCTGGTAAGTTTTATAAACATGCCAACTTTCTGAACTTACTTAACCAAGGACATTCAAAATGGCTGCCACCACTGCCTGGTGGCTCTTGTTGTTGCCGGCCCATCTTTATATCTCACAGTCACTTTGCTTTCCTTGGTTTTAAAAAGATTGTTTAGTTATGAGGGTAGTGTTGCAAAAAAAACAGTTCAGAAATAAGCGACCCTTAGGGTGAAGGTAGAACCGGTTGGATTTCTAAACCGGTTTGTTAACCGAACCAATATTGAAACTGGTGTGTAACCTTATCGACTGAAACTGGTTTGACTTGAACCAAATCTGTCAAAGCATCTTCAAGAACTAGTTTTAAACCGTCCAAACCCTTTAAAAGAAACGGTTTGAAACCGAATCATTTTTTCCCATGTTGACCCAAACAAAACTGGTTTTAATTTGAACTGGTTCGGGCCAAAATCCGATTTGTGCATCTCTACCGGTGCTCATTTTACACTAGGTGACGGTGCTCATTTAACTAGGGATGCTAAAAAACTCTGAATAAACCGAACCCAAATTATCAGAATATGAATTATCCAAAGTTTTGTATATTTGAATTAATGAATTCGAAAAGTATTTAAAAATATGGGATATTTTGTATATCCGAAATACTATTTTGATATATATTTTTTTAATTGTTTCTAATTTGAAATATTATATTTATAATGTTTTTATTTTTATTTCTTCACTTGTTTTGGATATCCTTTTCACTATTCGAATCCGTACTCGAAATTCTAGATATCCGATTTCAAACACCCTTTTCATTTAAAATGTAAAAAAGTAGGCCAGGCAAAATGGGTGGGTTGGGTAGGGTGTCGGGTCATGACTGGTTAATGTCAGAACGGGCGAATGGCTTGTTTAAAAAGTGAGAATTTTTGACCGGATCAGAACGGGCAATGCACTCACAAGGCACAATCCAGTAATACAACAACTTAATGTAACCATATTTAATGCAATAAATATCTATAAATATACCTGTCAAGACGGGTTCGGGTCAAAACATGTATTTTTTTCATGTCAGAATTGGTTTTGACAAAATATGGTACGGGTTAAAACTATTGGTATACCATCTTTAAATTGAATTGTAATCCTAGTTAAGCAAAAACATCACTTTGTGCTCATTAAAACTCGCATCCCAAGGTGCACAAACAAACCGGATCCGGATCTGATCCGAAAAATAATCCGAAACCGGATCCGACCCTAACCGGATAAAAAGAACCGGACCGGATTTTTTAGGATCCGCCGGATCCAAAACTGGTTCCAAGGATTTATGCGGACCGGATAAAAATCGGACAAAATGGAACCGGACAAAATCGGACACAAAAAATATCCGGATCCAATCGGATAAAACCGGATAAAATTGGATATTTAGTCGGATCCGGTTCCAAATAGGTTCCAAATCTCATACTTCAAAACCGGATCCGTTCCGGAACCGGTTCCATCGAATCCGGTCATTGACCACGTTTAACTTATCCGATCCGGATCCGGTTAAAAAAAAACCGATTTGTGCATCTCTTCGCATCGAAGGACAACAAAACACAAACTCAATACAGTAAAACCCACATCCATTTTTATTTCAAGTTTTGCCATTTTGGTTCTGTTTCTTGATTTCAGCATTTTGCCCAAACAATATCACCCTTAAGAAAATCATGTACTCCATAAACCCCCTTCTTTTTATCTATGGTTTTATTAATATTATTTCCCAATAAATGCTTCTTCAGACCTGTAGCTAAGTCAGGAAAAACGTGAACGACGAACAACAACACGACCTCGCGAAGATTTTAGTAGGGGAACTTAAACAAAATGTGATTTCATTTCAAACCTATGGCGAACTAGAGACCATATCCAAAACTATTTGAAATCCGACAATAGACAATACAAAAGAGAAGAATCAAATTAGCGCTCTCTAATCGGTAATTTGGGTTTTGAGAAGAAAGACATATGCGGATGAATCGGTTTTCTCTCTACCTTTGCGATGCACCACAAAAACTAAAAGAAAGAAATGTGTTCTTTTTTATAACCGTCCATCTTGACTCTTTCAGGTATTTGTTACGGCTCACCCTGATTCCTAACATCTAAAACATTTATTTCCTTTTTTCAGCCCATGCACACCCATTAGAAAATTACTTGTAGCCCAAAATGACCCAACCTGTCAAAATAGATACCCATAAAAAACAAGATGCACTTTTTATGGTACTCGGATGTATTTGTGCATCAAGATGTTATACATATATGTTATTTAGATCTTAAACCTTGAGCTTAATTATGCCTATTTTTTTTGGTAAATACCACTAGAAACCTAAGAAAATAATAAATAAACTTATATAAATAAATTGTGCTTCAGCCGTCACGTATGAGAAGTGGCACGCTTTGGTTTGGTTCTCTATCATGCGGCTTGTACTTTTTAAAACCAAGCTCCCTGAACTGCCGTTGCTTCTCTGACTGTTTCAAGTTCCGTCGTGGAAATCCATTTTAATCCGAACCAAATTTATAATTTTTTTTTTCAAATGACCCGTTCAACTGAAACAAATTTGACACGAATATTGTTATTTTATTTGACCTGGCTTAGTTTCAGTTTATCAGATTTTTTCTTTTTAAAACTTTAGGCTTGTTTTTTATGTTGGGCCTTGGTTATTGAAATAAGCCTTTTGCAAAAGGTAATAATAAATAATTAAATATCAAACCCGTAACGATGTTTCAGATTTATATCTTGATTCATGTTTCTGTTTCCTAACCAACTAATTTTGGTCAGTAAAGTTTTTAGTTTTTGTTCCGATCTTGTCCAATTGGTTCTAACATAATGAACACATTCTATGACGAGGAAGAAGTTAAGGGTATTTCGAGTATGATACGCGCATATCTTATTGCATGATTTTGGATGCTGGTATACATAGGGGAAGATTCCGTTAATAAGTGAATTTTTGCTAAGAAACCTAAGAAGCAAGGTCAAACGAACTCCAATTGAACTAATTCCAGCGGCGTTGGAACCGGCTCGTCGAAATAAAGTCTAGAGCTAAACCCGAAAGGTAAACACAAAAGCTAAACCCTAAAAGTTAAAACCAAAATAACCACCCCACCCCCAGAAAATCCAAATCCTCCAACCCTCTCCCCCCCCCCCCCTCCCCCACACACACAAAAAACATAAATCCCTCCACTCCCACCTCCTAAAAACCTAAATCCCCCCATCCCCCAAAAACCTCGACGAGCCGGTTTCAATGCCGTTGGAATGAGCTCAATCGGAGTTTGTTTGACCCGGTTTCGGTTACAAAAAATCATTTTTAGGTTTTTTACCGAAATTTCACTTATTATTTGAACATCCTCCGGTATACATGCTTATGAACAAGATCATCCTAAATAGATAAAACCAAAGCAAAAGATATGGCCAATATGAGATTCATACATTTAGTTTTCGTGTTTTAACAATTCAGTCTGGTTTAAAACTTGGAGCCGACCTTGTAATCATAAACTATCTCTTATCATTTTAAAAGTTCTAATATGAACTAATAATTAAAAAAAAAAAGTTTAAACAACTGCATGTTTAACTGTCAAACCAACGGGCCTGAACAATTCACCTAACCTGACCGGTTTAGTTTATCGTTTCTAAGTGAACCGACCTATAGTAAATCGCAAATACTCCTAACCAACGTTGTATAAACATGTATTGAGCTTCACAACGTCTTGCTTTTTCATCTTTATTCAACTTGTAGAATAAAATTATACTATATAATATAGTTTATTATATATTATAAGCAAATTGGTTTTTAATAATCTAAACTATGACTCATTGGCAAATAATAAGCCGCACTAACAGCTTGGCTGGTAATAATCTTAACTTTCACTTTTGTTGTTAATGGCAGTTCCAGTAGCATAATCAACATAGATTTATACTCTATTTACACTTATTTTCGCTCAAAATGACGATCTTAAAATGGAGAAACGTACAATCGAAATCGAGTGGGAATCGAATGTTATTTAGGTGGAAATATATGATAATTATGCTACTAGGACTGTCATTGACAACAAAAGTGAAAGTTGAGATTATCACCAGCCAAACTGTTAGTTTGGATTATTATTTGCCAATGAGTAATAGTGGATTATTAAAAACCAATTTGCCTATATTATAATATAATTCTTTCATCTAGATGGAATAAAATTAGAACACACATTATGGGCATAAATATGGAGACACCATTCCCATATCCTCATATTTAGGTGGGTAGAGTAGAATTTATTCTTAAAAAGACGCAAGTGCATAGTGATAATATTTGGACAAATGATAATTGTTAGGAAACCTCATCACAACTCAACGAATTTAAGTATGTGGGGTGGGTGTACATTACACACCAATTAAGGCCCCACCCCCACCATTTATGCTATACCTTCTAATAAATCTCAATTATTTCTTAATAACTTTAATTATGTTAATTGATCATTTCAATCCACTTGGATAAGCTACCTCATAGTCCATTTTGATTTCTAAATCATTTAATTAAACATATTTATATATTATTTTTGTTTTATATTATTTGTCTTGAAGTTAGATATTGGTAACCGAATAATAATAGTTTAGTAAAATTATTTACTTATGAATTAAGCATCTAAGTTTCTTTTTTCATAGATAATTCCATGCCCTTTGTTAAAACCAAGTAGAAAAAACAATTAACCGTACCATAACCGATTTGATCAAGAAATCTGAATCGAATTCGCCGAACCATTTGAGAAATGAATGTTTTTGGTTATGATGATGTTCATTACATAACTGTAATTTAGTGTGAGAACAAAACTAATCCATTTAATTTCTGGATCAATTGTTCATAATTTTTTATTAATTTTATTCTTCTTACATACGTATGTGCATCTTTATATACATAAAAACCATCAAAACTTATACTTTTATATGTTTTTAATTTTAAAATGTTTACATGCGTAGGCTACGTGGAGATACTAAAACTTACACATGACTTTTACATGTATAGATTATATTCATAAATGAAATTTGTTTATATTGTTTTATTTCAATGGAAACAAACAAACATTACATTTCTATCATTTTCATTTATTTTAAAGCCTTTTAATATCGACAAAATGAACTTTTTATTTGTTACTAGTGTTCTCGCAATATTTAGTGTTATGAATATATTTCTCAACTTTTTTAATAACTGACTATAGTAATGTATTTATGTAATTGAACAAAGTGAACTCAACTGATTAATAAATAACCGGCTTAATTGATATATACAAACGAAAAATCAATTTAACCGAGCAACAAACCAACAGAACAAAAAACCGATTTAACCTAGCAAAAAAATTACATAATTTAAATTTTCAGTTAACTGATTTAGCCAAATAACCATTTGAAAATCGATAACCTATTGGTCTTCTAATTATAGAAACACCCAAAATCAAACGAGCCGATCAAACGGGTTGCTTTAATCAAAGTGAGTACTTTTTAAAAAACACAAGTTAAAAACAGATAAGCCAGTATTAGATTGAAACGCCACCCCTTTTCATTTATTAAATAAATAAAAGGTGGATCAATTTGACCAAATTAAGTTTCTAAACGTGTCACTGTGATTAGCGTGCAACTCCCGTTTTACACTTCTTATGTAATTATAATTTATAACGTCCTGCCATACGGATAGTGGTTATTGCACGGTTAATTCTCCTTCACAATTATTAAGCATCAAGAAAAGTATGTTTTGCTTTTTTTAAATTAGTTGTGATTGTTGTATTAATATTATTTTAACTAATACATCATATCTCACAGCTATAACCTACACGATACGGGTTTTATTTTTGTCGAATTAATATAATTTGACCAACCTTGTTTATAAAATAAATCGTATTATATATAAGAGATTTTTACATACATTGCGTTACTAAGACTATTAATTACATATTTACCTAACCCTTAAAATTAATTACATATTTCCTTTTTTGTATATGTTTTAGGAATGAGAAATATATATTTGACTTATGTGTTAGAAAGGGAAAATATGTAATTGACTTTTTAACTTGGAGAAACATGTAATACATGATTTTAGCAAAGAAAAATATATAATTTCCATATATATAAAAAAAAAGAAATAAGAAAAGGCGATATTTAGATGTAGTTGTGAAAACAAGGAAATTATATGTTTTACCAATATAGTCAGAAAAGGAAAAAGATTATTAATCAAGAGAAAAATTAATGGTTTGATTTATTATCAGTATCGATAAACTTACACATTCATTATAATCTGCATATTCATCATACACATTTATCACTTTGCATATTTGTTCCGCACGTGGGGCGGACGCACTGTCGTATGGGTTAGACACACCATGTATTGGGCGGACGCTTTGAGTTTGACGCATCGTGTAAATTGTTCCTAACATATTGTTGTATGCCCTAATTCATCAACATTAAAAAAAAATTTTAAATACATCAATGTTATACTTAAATTAAAGAAAATAAAATACTCGAATCCAGGGTATAATTTATTTGTAATGTTAATAGAGTATATATAAAAGTTATTTGCATTAAAAATGATGAAAATAGATTAAAAAAAATCAACAACTATGGCTACTTCCTTTTTGTCATCCCAATCATAACTAACTTTTAGTTTACCGTAAAGTTATCCACGTCTCATTTTAAGGCCATCTGTAGTGGTATCACATTCGCGTCCGATAGTCACCGCCACATGAACATAGGGCAATCACTAAGGTGTGTAGTGGTTTCACTATCCACACCCCAATGTTGTGAAACTTGATCTAGGCGGATGAGTACTCGATACTCGGTAGGGTGCCGAGGTGTAACACCTGAAAATCGACAAATTATTAAAGAGATCGGGGACTATACTTGAATAAACAAGACTCGAGAAGCAAGGGTGGAGGGTGCTTAACCCTAGCCGCTTACCCCTTGCTCCTCGTTCAGCTATTTCACTCTTGCAACTCAAAGAAAATTCGTAAAGAGAGAAAGAGGGGTTTTGGACATTCTTGCTCAAGATCTGCTCCATTCTTCTTCTCCACTGTTATAGATCAAGAAAACAATGAGAAACGTCATCTTTAAGGTATGGATCGAACCTGAAATCTCTGTGTTTGCTTAAAAATAGATTTTTGGGTAAAAATAGGGTTTTCATCTTAAGGACTAAGTTTTTACGTGTTAAATGATGAACAAAGCATATATCTAACTTCATGGAAGCTAGATAAACGATTTGGACGTAAAAAGTTATAATTTTGGATTAAAAAAAATCAAGTTGTTAGGGTTTGTGTTCTTGGGGCGACACTCACCACCTTCATCCGGTGACACTAGTCGGGAACGATGATGTGGAGATCCCGAGGTCTGACAATGATTAGGACACATATCATTCTTTGGCGACAGAGTGTCGCCAGTTGTTTGGCGACATTTAGTAAACGACACTGAAAGCACGACACTGAGTTCTTAACGAAAGTTAGGGCGACATTGATCTAACGACATTGTTCCTTGGTGACACTATCACCGAGGGACATTGTCAGACGACACTGATCTGACGTCGCGACACTGTCATACGACATTGAGTGTTAGCGACACTACATGCGACACTAACAAAGTTTAACAAATTTCATGTATTGAATTCGTACAGATCATGTAGCATTTGTCTAGCCCAAAGCTTATTAGTTTCCATAGTAAAACCGTACACCAGGTGAGTTTTAAGTCCCCCATTTTTCTTTAACTTTTGGGCCGGGTGCATACTCGTATGAGTATGAATGTTATATGGTTAGACGTGCTAAATATATATACGAATAACAAAGTATGGAATAGGCTAAATGTGATTATGTGCCTATATGAATGATGATGTGTTATGTGGCTAAATATGTTAAACGTGCCACCATAGACGATAATGTATAAAGGGCTTATGTGTAATATGCCACCATAGATGATAAAAGGGGCATACGTGTAAACGTGCCACTGTAGTTAACAAAGTACAAAGGACTAAACGTGCAAACGTGCCAACATAGTGAATCATGAAACGGTTACCCTTGAGGTAAACAGATGTAAAGAACAAAGGTGTTAAACTTAGTAATACGATTAATTCAGCAATGATGAAACAGTTGTACACGTGACAAATGAATGATAACGAAACAAAGAGGCATACATTAAAAAGTGTTAATGTGACTACTTGTAGCTACTTTGGTAGACATATGCAAAAGCTACTTCGGTAGACGGACAAAACGGCTACTTCGGAGACGGGCTAAAACGGACTACGACAGTAGGACGAATAAAATGGTTACTTTGATAAACGGATGTAAAACAGACTACTTTGGTAGACGAATGAAACGGCTACGATGGTAGACGGATGAACGACTATTATACCGTGTATAGCATACGGATGTTAGACGAATACGACGGTAGACAGTATGTATAATGGACTCCGATGGTAGGACGAATGAAACTGTTACTTCATTTAACGGATGTAAAATGGCTACTACGGTAGACAGATGAAACAGCTACGACGATAGACGGAAGTTATGACAGCTACTACAGTAGACGGACGTTATATGCCTACTACGGTAGACGAATGCTAACGGCTACTTCGGTAGACGGATGTTGTGAAACGGATCATCTTTATGTGCTTAAACTGAATGATTACGATTTATGTTTAAGAAAGTATACAAAGATAACATGACAATTATATGATGAATGTATGATGATTTCTTGAATGATTAAAATATAATTCGCCAGCGTTAGCTGACTTTTAGTATGCATTTCAAGTAAAGGAAAAGAAAAGATATGACGCTTTATAGGTTGGCTGGATTATGATGGTTACACGGTTCAAAGACTGACACCCCGAACTATGTTATGTTTTAGAACAATGTTTGAAAGTTTAGTTGGTTGACAATTTATGATGTATGAACAAGTACTGTAATTCCACTGCCATTGATGTTTGATTATGATATTCCATTAGTTGAGCTATATATTACTGTGTAAATCAAACGAGTGAGGCTTCCCGGTATCGGGGCCTTACACCACATTACTCAAAATCGGTCCAACTCGGGACAGCTCAGTCCAACTCGGTCAAGTTGGATTTTCACTGCTTTTCACCGATTTTATCTGTTTTCACTGATTTTTGTTTGATTTTCGATGTTTTTTCACGGAGATACATTGAAACACGTGAATTAATATGTCTATAATATTAAATAATGAATATCAACTTTTAAAATACTTTAGTATTTGAACATGTATCATTTTGATTTATATTGATATTCATATACTTTTTTATAAATATTAGTAAACTTATAATACTTGACATATATATATATATATAATTCCCTTAATTTTTTTTTGTAATTTACCTTGTCTGAGTACTCGCAACTCACCTGTCGACCGACTTGGCAGCACCTAGCAACTTCTGTAACAATGCCACACATAAACATATACACATATATATACATAACACACACATCACGAGACCCTTTGCCCATGAAATGCCTCACACATGCCCCACGCCCCCTTTCACGTCTATAGGAGCGGTGTTCCACGCCGATGAAAAATGCCACCGGGCTCACGCCCTATGTTTCACGTCTTTGTTACGAAGAGCCTAATTGTTAATTTAACTAAGAGTCGATATTGCTTTACACTTTTACAATTCTCATGATTTTTATTTTATATTTACGTTGTGGTGTGCATGTCCATTAAATAATGTTTATAAATAATTAGGTGATTATATGATGTTGGTCAAGGCTATGAGTAGTAGGAAGTAGGAACGTATGAAAAACTTAAAGTTGACAAGTCATGGTGGAGCCATTTTCAATAAATGGTGGGATGGTGGACCCATGACCGTCAAGATTAGCACAACCATTCCCTAAAACACTATAAGGGAATCGACTACAAAGTTTAATGGTAGGGTTTAGTTTGCTTTCGACGTTTGGTTTTCTAATTATTGGGTTTTAACTCGATTCCACTGTCTCCACGTTATTCATATATATATATATATATATATATATATATATATATATATATATATATATATATATATATATATATATATATATATTAATAACCATAACAAAACAAGGAATAAAATAACATGTCACGACCTGACCTTAAGTTATGTATACACACATGTATTCTTGACATTATGCCTTGTTTGCTTCTGATACTTGGATATAAAATACTTTTTTTATATATTTTTTTGGCAGATAGTATTTGAAACTGATTTACATCACAATTCACAAGTGGGTTTTATTATGTTCAAGTAAATGATGTTAACATATTTCAAACCAATATTGAATTGATCATCTGAAAATTAGGTTCCATAATTATGGTGGTGGATCCGAAATTACATCAATAATCAAGTCAAAACCAGATCAACGATTAGGAACCTTGTGGGTTGTGGAGTGGTGCAAGTGGTAAGGCTCATGCCGATCACATGCATGAGGTATTGGGTTCTAGTCTCTTCATAAGGTCACCTACCTGGTTTAGGCCACGCTTTACTTGTTTTGGACGGTTAGTAGGGTATTGGTCAGGATCCAAGGGTTTACCTCGTAAGCGGGTTGCCCTGGTTATCAAAAAAGATCAACGATTACGTAAAAATAATTTCATTAAATTGTAATTTAAATGAACTTGTTTTTGTCTGCTAACAAAAGTTATATTTTCAATGGGCTGTTTATAAAATCACCAACTCTATACCATATTATTTGAGAAAAAAATACCATTTTAATTGTTAAACCAAAGCAAAGGCTAGCGGGCAGGGCCGGTCCCGAGAATCCTCAAAACGTTTTGGGCCCGGGACATGTTAAAAAAAACGAGCCCCGTAATATAAACTCATAATGGCATAATCAAAAACTACAACAAACGATTAACGATCATACATAACGAATAATGAATTACGATGCTGACTACCGTTCTTGCCTCCTTCGTCTTCTGAGTTCCCTACCCGCTCTAGCCCACTTATTTTGTTACTTTTTAATAAGTTTGAAAATCTAGTGAGCCTTTTTTAATTTATAAGTAGTTTAATAGAATAAATGGGTAATAGAAGTTGGGCCTTTTATAAAAATATATATAATATATAATTTTTTTTTAAACTACTACGGGCCCCTTAGGAGACTGGGCTCCGGACGGTCGCTCTCCCCACCCCTCTAAGGGCCGCCCCTGCTAGCGGGGCATTTTCTGTAGGGGTATAAGCCAGAGCCTGTCTAGTTCGCCTAAGTTCGTGCTTAACTTTGTATAGCCTGAGTTCGCGCTTAACTCGGTTAATACAAGAAAGCTCGAATTCGTCTTGTTTTAAGCTCTATATTTAAAGTTCAAGTTCGGCTCGTTAATAATTTGTCAAGCTCGAGTTTGACTCAGGCTCGACTTGTTATTATATATTAACTATTATTTTTATTTATATGCAGATATAATTATTTATCATATATATTTATAATTATAGTCATATGTATATAACAAAATATATATTATTGGGTTATTTTTACTGTAATTTTATATATAATAATATTTATTATGTAATTACATATTTATTATATAAAATAAAAAATCATTTTACTCATATAATTAATAGACTTGTTTAAGATCATTAGTTCAGTCAAGCTCGATATATAAAATTCTAACTCATTTATTAAGTTCGTTTCAATATAGACTCGAGTTCGGGCTATAACTCGTCAAGCCTTGACTTATATCGAGCTTTTAACGAGTCTATTTTAATCAACACACAAACGACTTGACTCGTTTATCTTAGGACCACCTTCCACTCACAACGACACTTGTCTATTTGTCCGGCCTCTTTGGGAAGTGAAGAGGTAAAATAACTACTTAGAAATACAAGGACTAATATTGTGAATAATAATAGATGAGGGTTAATAGTTTTGTTATTATCCAAAAGGAGGTAAACAGATAAACGTGAAAAGAAAAGACGATGACGGGATGCTCAAGTCAAATTACCCGCGAGGGTGGGGCCCACTGGTCCAGCAAGCCTGCCTTGGCTGCTATTCAACGTTTTGCGTCCGTCTGCAGGCATCGTGGCCTTCTTTAATTGACAAATGCAAGCCTTGGTCATACATCTCAATTAGGTTCCACCTTGCTTTAATGATTTGTCAGCCTTATTATTTCTACTTTTGTTAGACGTTAATTATTATTTTATGTCTGTATATCTATCTTAACAACAATGTTGTAATTATTATAATTTATAATAAAATTAAGTTTGGTTTACATTGATTGTATGTAGTTCTACATACTCTCAACTCACCATACAGTTTAACGAGATTCTTTATTATATGAGAGATAAATCAAGCTTTTTAAGTGACGCATTATTGTAGTTGGTCTAACTTTAGACCTAACAAGAGATTTTCTCGCAATGTGAGGTTTTATTAGGGTATCAAATGTGTTGGGAAAACGACACATATATTTAGTTCTGTTAAAGATATTAACCCTAACCTGAACATATTTAAAATCGTGTAACTCGAACATAGCACGTGTAATTAATTTATTTAAATAAGCCAAACAAGTTGTAAATGAGTTAAGTTGGTCATAAACGGTTAATGGTTGTAATAAATGGGTAAACGGGTGTCAAGTTGACCTTAGGAAATATATAATTTTTATTTTTAGTTCTAGTTTTGAATAAGTTGATGGACCGACAAGTTTAGTTAAACGAGTTAAACAAATTAACCGAGCAATACTCTCTTTTACTTTTGAGAATTAGGATTTCAACCCATACATTGTATATTGCCAAAACCAACTCAACTACACACCCTCGTTACAATGATTAATGTAAGTTACAGTTTATGAGTGTTTTGATGAAATGGATGTAAATTTCAACAATGAATCCTTCTAAGCCTCTAAGGCGAGTACTGAAATAAGAATCGTAAGTGTGTAGAAATTGTGGTTGTATTGATTGATTGATTTGAACTACGGTCACAATGGGGTACATAACAGCCATATTTACATAATACTATCTCATATAGTTGCTAATTATAACTTGATCTAATACTCCCCTCAAAGGCTAAGGGCGGGGAGTTGTCTGTAGCTCGGAGTATAAGAACATAAATCTTTGAGTAGGCAGCGGTTTTATGAGGATGTCTGCAATCTGATCATCTGTCGATATAAGCTGCACTCTGAGTTTTCCTTGTGCTACATTTTTCATGAACAAAGTGAAAATCAATTTCAACATGCTTTGTTCGAGCATTAAAGACCATGTTAGTTGCAAGGTAGGTTGCACCAAGATTATCACACCAGAAGGTAGGAGTAAATTTGTGTCTATCCCGAGTTCTCTAAAGAGAGCTTTTAGTCAGGTTAATTCTGCAACTGTATATGCCATAGCTTTGTATTCTGACTCAGTGGATGACCTGTAAACGATTTTCTGTTTTCGTATGGTCCAAGATATAAAATTAGATCCAAATCCCCCGTGGACCGACGGTTATCCAAGAACCAACCCAATCAACATCAGTTAGGCTTGAAGAATGGATGTGCCAGCTTGCCGGTGAACGTCAGTGAATGTTTGGAGAGTGGCACCATAATGGTGATGAATAAGTAGACCATGGTTAATTTAATGGTGCCCTTTAGATACATGAGAATTCATTTGAACATAGGCCAATGATTGTTTGACGGAGCATGCATGTACTGACACACTTTGCTTACTGCAAAGGCAGTGTCCGGTCTTGAGAGAATAAGATATTGAAGTGCACCAACAAGCTGGTAATACCTGACTGATTTAGAGAAGAGGGGGTTGTCATCCAAGACATAAGACCTAGGAAATGCTCACTGGAGAAGAGACTAGCTTGCAATCTGAAAGGCCAACTTGTTGAAGAACACATGCGATATATTTTCTTTGAGACAGTATGATATCCTGGCCTTGGCGCACAATTTCAAGGCCTAGGAAGAAATCAAGACCGTCAAGGTCTTTGAGTTCAAAAGCATGACTGAGTTGTTTAGTATTGATAGCTTCGGTGTTGTTACCGGTAACAACGATAGCATCAACATAAACAAGGATGTACATGATTGTATTCCAAGACTTGTATGTAAATAGAGAAGGCCAGTTTTGGATCCATTAAAACCGAAATTGTGAAGAGCTTGGTATAAGCGATGAAACAATGGATGTGGGGCTTGTCTGATGCCATATAAAGACTTATGAAGGAAACACACATGATTTGGATGTTTAGGGTCGATAAATGTCACGCCCGTAACACAGGACAGTTATCTAACAAGAGTAGTACCTCCAACAGATATGTTCCCAGGTAAGAGCGACGGGTCTAGGAGAGATTTATACACCGCTCTTTCCTAAACAGAATATTTCGTTTGTCAGATAACTACATACTAGTCAGAAGCTCGCTTTCTAGTTACTGTGCCGTTGATATAAAAAACACACATGTACAACGATGTTTTGTAATAAAATGAAAAGGATATTTAAATCCCTATGTTTATAAAGTAATATAAAACTTTTGTCTTCCAACTAAGTTTTGATATTTACAAATACAACCCTTGGGGGTGAAAGAATGTTGAAACGATCATTTTGAAAAGACTTATGCTGTATTTGTAAAAACTCTGAAATCAAAGCAGGTACCAATCGAGCTCGCACACGTCCAGGGGTGTAGGGATGTCAATGGGTCGGGTTTGGGCCGGGTATCGGTAATCCCAAACCCATACCCTGTTATAAAATTATGTCCCATACCCGACCCATTACCCGTCGGGTATCGGGTATACCCGCGGGTAACGGGCATACCCGTTAGTATCGGATATCGCGCATACTCGCGGGTATCGGCCAATAACCGCCGGGTATGTGTCGTGTACTTTGTTATGAATTTATTTTTTATATTTATAAATACATATTTCAAAAGAAAATTTAATTTTCACATAATACACCTACTAAAACAAAGCATTAATAGGCATGAGTTAAGACAAAATATAATTATAAATTACAAATTTTCGATATGATTCGTGTATATGGTTCGGGTAAACGGGTATGTGATTTTGGGTAATCGGGTCGAGTATCACCTAATCCCATACCCGTCCCATACCCGCGAATTTTTTTAAAATTCATCCCATACTCGGGCCCCGTACCCGTCGGGTTTCGGGTATACCCGCCCCGAATATTTAGGGTTTCAGGTATACCCGCCGGGCTCGGGTTATTTTGCCATTCCTAAGGGGGTGCTTGAGGCGGGGTGTGACAGATTACATCAAAATCGACAACAGCGAACGCTGATCAACAATGATGAGAATAGAGACAGAAGGCTTGTTTATAGCGGTGGCGTTTGCCGAACAACGGTCTGCCATACCGGTTGCAACAACGATGTTCACCGGATTATTTACAACAATAACTTTGTTCTTTTGGCTCTGATACCAAGATAAACTGTATGCATGTGTAAATTGTGGTTGTATTGATTGATTATGTAGAGATAAATACTGATGACTATAAAATTCTCTAAGTATAATTGTTGCGGACTCCACAATTTTAACAATTGATGAAGTTGTTGCGGAACAGGTCTATGGTGCAGATAGTTGAGTTTTGCTGCTGAAGTACAACTATGCTGCGGATAGTCTTTCCTGCTGAAGATCAAAGTTGTTGCTGATAGGCTTCTCAGCAGCATCAAACATTGATGTTGCTGATAGGCAAATCATTGGCAGTTTTGACTTTACTACTGACACCTTCTGCTGCAACACTGACACACCTATCAACAGAAAAATGTTATTGGTGCAGATGACAAAAGACAAAGCTACTACTTCTAAAGTCTCCTGCAAAGATTCATACGAAGACTTTTGTTCTGATCCTTCCTGTTTGCTACAGTTTGTCTTCTTGTTGTCTACCAATTGTAGTGTAACTTGTATCTGTAAAAGATCAACGACTTGTGTTTGATCTTATCCTTAGAATCAAGGGTCTGTCTTGATCCTAAGTTCCTTTATATGTATTGTTTATCATCATTATACATGTATGCTTTCTTAGAGTTTTCTTTGTAACTTGTAATCTTTGAAAAGTAATACAGTCTGTATTTATCAATATTCTCATTGTTACTTGTTGCATAGTATAGTTGTTATTGTTTTCGCCAATCTCAACTAAACAGAACCATATTATAAAACATCGATCCTACATATTAGAATTAGGGTTACAATGTGAGTTATATATAGTAACCATTTTTACGTAATTTTACCTCTTATAATTGCTAATTACAATTTGATATAATAAAACACATGTAATTTCATTTAGCCACATTTAGTGTTTTTCTATATCACATCATCATCATCTACCTAAGTAGAGTTGATGAAGTGTATAAGTTGATATAGTTTCCACATAAATTTAGGGTCCAATTTTTTAAGTTGTTCAGGGCCTTCGAAATCTCAAGGACGACCTATTTGTTTTTATATTTCTTTGCTATGTTATTTGTTGCTATTACAGTTTACTTAGCACTTTATGCTAGCGGTAGTTTACTACTACCATCATTAGTATTTTTGTATGGTTATTACTCTGATTCTAACAATAATATTTTATTTTATTTAAATTACTATGTTGTATATTGTATATGTAAAAGAAAATTTTTAGAACTATGGGTCTCAGTAAGAGCTACCTCTCTATACCGTGAAACAATAAACAAATTAGTTTCAAACAAACTAAACTAGTTAACCCATCAAAAACTACTAGCCATTTATTCCAGTGATAGACCGAGAGCCTTACCATTTAAAAGGTTATTAGTTCAAATCTCGTATAAAACAGAAATGTTCTGGATGGGTTCATGTATGATTTCAGTTTTTAAAATCAACATTCAATAAAAACAGAATACGAATTTCTAATAAAAGGGACCTCCAAAATTAGAATACAAAACGATCCTTATCGGTTAGGCCTCCAAGAAATAAATTAAAAGTCAAACAGTGCGAGGAACGTGATTTCAGAAATTTGCTGGGTCGCGTGTTGGGTGGATCCCACTATCTACGTAGCATTTGGTATTTCCTTTTTCTTATTTTAATAATTAAAAAATTAAAAAAACTCATTATTTCTCAACCTCCATCCATCCATCCATCCATCCATCATCTTCTCCCCGTTTGCGTAACCACCACCGCACCGTTCAATTATTTCTCCCCCATCATCTTTCCCTATGCCATACCACTTCTTCAATCAATTACTCTCTCTCTATATTCATCACTTTCTCTCTCTCTAAACTCCTTCATTTTTGTAAATTATACGCTTCTATCAATCACTCATCGTTTCGAGGTATTGCATCCTCGTTTCTGGATTTATCTTCGATTTGTCTCTGATTTATTGATTTCGTATTGTTATAATTTGTTTATCTAAGTGGTTCAAGTAACAATTCGCCTGTTTTCGCGTGTGATTTTGCAGGATCTTTCGAGGTTTTGCTATCTGAGGTAATTTTTTTACTGTTGATGGACTGATTGATTGACGATTTTGAGTTTCTGATCGTGTTAGATTGTTGCATTTCTTGTAGTTTCATTCTTATGTGATGTGAGTTATCTGTTTTGTTGTTGAGACTCTGGATTTTGGTCAAACAAAGGATTCGGATTTCTGATTTTTCGTCCATGAGTCTCCGATAATGTAGTTTCCGTACTCGGTGGTCATTTTTCCGGCATTGTTGGTTTCTGATTGGCTAATTTTCCGGTTGTAAGGAGAGTTTGATTATGAAGAGTTAGGGGATCTGGTCAGTTGTCACACAATATTACAGTTTAGTTTTTTTTTTCTGATTAATAGCTACTTGAAGAGAGCGTTGCAACTGAGAGGGACAAGTTCAGATCAAGCCTATGGTTAATTTGACATGTTAAGGATAATAACTCAAATTAACCATTTATCAAGGATATGGAATAGGAGTATACAATTTGTTCTCTTTGTTTTGCCTGTACGGTTTAACCGACAAAAAAGGTAGATTTAAGCATTTAAGTTTAGATTTGAGGTTTCATAAATCTTAAGGATAGTTAAAACACAGGCAACAATGTTTCCTTTTATATAAATAACAATAAAATTTTATGTTTTATGCCTAAAAAATATGATCATAAAAAGCACCATAAAAAGGTTTGTCAAAAGTCAAATGCAGGATTGAACACTTGATCTTTAGAACCGTAGTATTTATTGGTTAACACACCAGCAGGTTGGTGATTTATTCCGTATCAGTGTACAGTATAATAGAGTATATAACAAGCACAGTCTTGATACTAGTCTTTAGGTGGTATGCTGCCCATTCAAGTTGTAAATTACTAAATCTATCCAAGAATTATGTTGATGAAACAGATGTTAACATGTAACTCACTTGTTTGTTTTTTCTCTACTTGTTTTTCTTACTAGTATGTAATACATCATAAAATATGAAATATGTTGTGTGCGGATTCCATCTTTGTATTTTTTTTTGTAATATGGAATTCTGCTTTGAAAAATTGTGCATATAAGGATTCATTGGAAGTGTTCAAACACTATTTCTAGGCCTTTCAACATTACCTCAGTTCTACTGTTCTGTTGAGTTGCGACTTCTCTTTGTTTGTTATTATGCTTTTATCTTTTGAATCATAGCATGTATTACTATGGTTTCCTGCTCTGTTTCCAAATTTGCATTTTTTTTTCTTCCATTTCTGGCTTGGCGTCTGATCAAATTCTCAATACATGTGTAGAATTTTAAAACACTAACTGATTTCTTCGATGGTTTTATTGTAAGCAGGCTGTCTGTGTACTGTTAAGTGAAACATGTTGGGAGGAAGTAACACCAATTCTTTAGTCCCTGTCTTCCTTGATGAGAATATCTTCCAATATCCTTCAAACCAATTGCAGCTATTTGGTAATGGTGAGTTTCTATTATTTTATCTCAAAGATTAATATACTTGTGCTATACCTTTAAATTTCCTTGTATTACCATGGTTAAGCTGCTCATAAGGGTTTATATTTACTTTCTTTCAAAAATTTTATGCTACAACGTGTCTTTGCTATGTAGTTGATCTATTGATTTAAATTTGATATTTTGGGTTGCAAGTTGAGTCTCTTATTAGTTTACAGAGTTTGTAGTCTTATTTAGCATTCTGAACCCTGAAACATTAAATTTAGTTAATCTTGCACATTTTGCCTGTTTATGGAATTAGTTTCATAACACATGATTGTGGCATGGTTATATGCTTGTAGATATCATATCTTAATCTATTGCTTGATTTAGTATGCTGCGTGCTTCATTATAATGAACCTGAAACATAAAATTTATTTTATATTGCACATTTATGTTTTTGTAGATGAAGTTAGATTGAGAAGATGTGGTTATTCTCTGTTAATACTGATTACTCTTATTGCCATCTGTTTTTAACACATTGATTATGAAGTTAGATTGAGAAGATGTGGTCATTGTACGTTTTTAACATGTCTTCTTAGGTTATGTCTTAAGATCACAACAGTTCTAGGAAATGCCCATGAATGATGCGGAGCTTTATTTTTAGGGTTACTTATGAAAAAAACCCTACATACTTACAAGTTGCAAGTGATTAAGTCCCGATTAAGTCCCTCAACTTTTTTTTGTGTGGTTGATTAAGCACTCAAAAGTTTGTTTTGGGTCAAACATATATATAACTGACTTTTATTTACTTGAAGAGCAACCTGTAATTATTTTGTCTGTCACATCATGAGCAAATATAGCATGTTGGTCAAACTAAAGATGGGAAAATTCCGAAAATGAACATTTGACTTTTCCTTTTCCCCCAGAAAAAAACACGGACTTTTCAACTCCTACACACAATACATGCCAAAATCGCCGGAACATTCACCAAATGGTGCGAACATTTAAATTAAGTTAATTAATTTGCTAGCGAAATCAAGACAACAATTACAAAACAATGTCATCAATCTAAAACAATACAAAACACATGCAAAAACATTCATGAATCCCATCCAGAAAAAAAATGTCATCAATCTAAAATAATACAAAACAACCAAAGTTCTCATTTCGGTGAAAAACACATGCAAAATCATCCATTAAGTTTCAACGTCTATGTTTTTGGTTCTGGATTCAGGTGGTTTAGACAATAATTACATCTTACGGGCGTTATTTTATCTTTTGGTGAAACTTGTTTAGTTGCCTTTTTTGTTCGGGAGAATTAATATGATTTTTCATTTTGTTTCGGCGAAACATTATTTAATTTGTCGGTGAAATACCGAAATCACTTAAAATTCCATGAACGAAATAAAGTTTTTAATATGTCGGCTGAACACCAAATTATTGAGTTTTTTTTTTTGAATTCAAGTTTCTCAGCTAAACGCTACCCGCCGAGAAAAAGAATGTAAATCGGCGAAACACTACCGCCGAGAAAAAAAAATGTAAATGGGTGAAAATGGACAAAAATGTACACGCGTCAGGTCTCTGCAACTCTTACGTGTCCGGCGATTTCACACCATTTGATGAGTGTTCCGGCTATGTTGGCATGCATAGTCCGTGGGAGTCGAAAAGTCAATGTTTATTTTGGGGAAAAAGAAAAGTCAAATGTTCATTTTTGGAATTTTCCCCAAAAGAAAATTAATAATGAGCAAATTTCATTGTCAGGATTAGGCATCTTTCAATTTTTGGTTTGACAGCTCCGCTGTGTCTGTTTGTAATGAGTCCTCTTTTGCTAAGTTAACTGTTCTGCTCGGATCTTAAGGTTACTTTAGTCACTTCAGGCTATAGTGTTGTTTCTTTTCCCATTTAGGTATTATTTGCTACTGCCTTATTATTACATAGCCATAAATGATTAATTTTGCTTTTTGATTATTGGTTATGATTCTTTTTGGTTGAAACATTGTTTGTTTCTTTAAAGTTCATTTCTTTTAATGTTATTAATAATGTTAATGGGTATGAGGTGTGTAAAACTCCACCAAAATGTTGAAACTGGCAACCGGACTGAAAACGTTTTCGACCCATGGCTTGAGAAAACTTCAGTTTGTGTTCCAGTCTGGTTCGGTTCTAGACAGGTCCGGTACAGAACTATATATATATATATGTGTGTGTGTATATATATAATGAAATGACAGCATTTAGGTAAGGAACTAGGCTTGAATCACAAGCCCAAAAGCTTAACTCCGGTTTAGGACCGAACAGTTACTATACTGTCCGAACTTGCTTCCAATATTTTCAAATTTTCAGTGTTCGGTCTGTTTTTGGACCGTTGCACACTGTCCAAAACTGTACCGTACTGAAACTGAAACTTTGAAAATATTCGAACTTAAAACCGGTGTATCGGTTCGGTTACAAAATGGTCCATCCACTGGATTCAAACTTTTGGGCTAGTGATTCAAGCTTAATTCCGTGCCTAAACGTTGTCATATACTACAATGAAAGAAAAATATCCTGTTTTGGATTGGACTGGACCGAAACTGAACTGCGCGTGTACTGGACTGAAACTGAACTACACGTGTACTGGACCGAAACTGAATTGCACGTGTACTGGACCGGACCAATAACCAAACTTTGTTCATACCATGGACCGAGAACCGAACTGTACATAATCGAACTTTACATAACCAGTCTCGGTATGGTCTGGTCCGGTTTGTTGGTCTTTATGATTTACTCTTTACCGTGTTATCTGACCTTTGATTTTCCGTGTTAACAATGCTATAGGAGTACCAGCCACCCATAATGTTGAGCAAGTAAATTATTCTGGTAAAGACCACAATACCCCTGCATTTCGGTCCCATAAAAGGCCGAGAGAAGTTGAAGCTAATTTAATGCAGAAGAAGCTTCAAATATCATTGAACCATAATTTTTATAATGAAGAATCTGATCGGCCATCAACCATTCCAAACCCACATCATGTATCTACTGGTTTAAAATTATCGTACGATGATGAGGAACGCAACTCTTCAATTACATCCGCAAGTGGAAGCATACCAGCAGCACCATCGATTATGTCTTCTTTTGGTGATAGTGTCACAACTGAACTTGATCAACAGAATGAAGAACTTGAAAGATACATCATGCTTCAGGTATTAATTTGACTCTTCTTTCTCAAATGATATATTATTTTTAGTACACATGAGAAAAGCATATAGTGATATGAAAACCGCGAAAACCAAGTCAATCAAATAATTTATAGATTTTTTAAATTTCTTTCTAAGGGTATTAATATAATATTACACATTTTATGAAAAAGTCATTTTACGTATTGTGTTTTACGTATGCGTAACTGCAATTTTTTTGTTTTCAGTTAACGTATATCACAGTATGTGTTACGTATACGTAACTCAATACTTAAAATATTTTTTTAGTAAAAATATGTGATATTACATTGATATACTTTTATAAATAAAATAAAATAAAAAAATTATTATTATTATTATTATATGATTGGTTAGAATTGGTTTTCTTAGTGGTTTTCACATAACTATGTGGTTTTCTCATGAACCCTCCCAATATATATATATATATATATATAGGGGAGGGTTCCAGAGAAAACCACAAGTTAGACGAAAACCGAGAAAACCAATAAAAAAACTAATTTTACCCAATCATATAATAATATATTTTTTTTGTTTTATTTTATTTTTATTTATTTATAAGAGTATCAATGTAATATTAAACATTTTTACCAAAAAACATTTTTACACATAGTGTTACGTATACGTAAACATAAAACAAAAAAGTTATGGTTACGTAAACGTAAATCAAAAAAATTGTTTTTGAATACGTATACGTAAATAAAAAAAATTGCCTAAAATGATGTGGTTTTCTCAGTTTTTGCCTAACTTTGTGGTTTTCTCTTGATCCCTCCCCTATATATATATATATATATATATATATATATATATATAGGGGCATGTTCTTTTGAGAACCAACTATATGTTAAGAACCGAAAGAACCGCACAAAACGTGTACATAACGCTTTAGTGAAAAAAGTAAAATTCAACAAAAATGTTTTATTTATCTCTTCCCACTCTTAGTTTGAGTTTATCTCCTCTCTCCTGAATTTTTTTAAGAAAGTATAAAAATATGCATATATGCATTCATTTGTGCATATAGTGTGAGTGTATATATGCATTTAAAAAAACGACTATAAATTCGAGGTCTTTTAAACCAAACCTTAAACATATTAAAATGTACATGAATTCTAGTCAATTTATATTATAAATAGAGCAAGAGTTAATGCGGTTCTCACGGTTCTTAACATTTTGTTGGTTCTCAAAAGAACATACCCCTATATATATATATATATGATAATATGTATTATTATATTAGATTTATAGAGCTCGTTTAAGCGTGGCTTGATTTGATTCGAGCTTTTAATGAACCAATCTCAAGTAGTTCACGAGCAGCAACTCCACCTGTTTACACTAGCAATAAGTAGTTTAAAAAGCAATCCCAAAGGCTTAACTTACCTATACGGCTATATTGATGCTTAACAGGGAGATATTATGGTGAAAGGAGTAAAGGACATAAGACAGAGACACATGGCTTCATTTCTGGCTTCTATAGGTAAAACTATAGACAAGAAGGTGCGAGAAAAAGATCTCGAAATAGAAACAATAAACCGTAAAAACAAGGAACTTGTGGAGAGAATAAAACAAGTGGCAAACGAAGCCCAAAATTGGCACTACAGAGCAAAATACAATGAGTCAATAGTCAACATGTTGAGATCGAACCTCCAACAGGCATTAGCACAAGGAGTTGACCAAGCCAAAGAAGGGTTCGGTGATACAGATTTAGAAAATGATGCCGTTTCGTCTGTAGACCCTAACAATTACCTTGGGTTGGCCAATGGCGGGCCCCGAAAAGAGCATAATAACCGTATGATATGCAAAGCGTGCAATGTGAATGAGGTGTCGATTCTGGTGATGCCGTGCAGGCATTTGAGTCTGTGTAAAGATTGTGATAGGGGTATGAGTGTTTGTCCCGTATGCCAAATTGTGAAAAGCATCGGTGTTGAAGTGTACATGTCGTAAAATATAAACATCGCGGTTTGTGGTGTCCCTTAAAGTTTTAACTTGTGAAATACATTGTGGTTACTCATATAAGTTTTAAGTCATCTGAGGGGATTATAATTTATGCATTAAGTGGCTTATTGTGAAACCAACAAGATTTGACGAATTTGAAAAGCAGATATTGGTTCGAATTTGATCTCACTGGTTTCACAAAAAACATTTTTGTTTTGATATTGTATACTCATAACACATGTAATATAGCATTTAAAAGTGCGCCATTAAAATGCTACAGTGTAGGCATCGGTTAAGATCATGACATGTGCGTGTTGGACTCTTTTAAGCCACCACTTGTTTCTTACTGTGAAATAAGTAATGATATTTTCAACTTCCCATTTATATCTTTTTTTCTGCTGAAACATGCACATGAATTAATCTGCTAAACTTTCTCTACACACATCCTACATATATAGAAAAGTTCATATGATGAACTTATCCTACACGTATGAATTTTATTTGCTGAAATCAATTCTACACAAATCCTACATCAATGAATTTCATTACCGAAATTTATCCTACAAATATCTTTCACTGTGTGTTATAACAACATTATAATACATCAGACACAAACATATGTAGGTACCAAGAATAGGAAGATTCAACCCCAAAGCTTGCACATGCAAGTCATATGCCATTTTTCCCACTTTTTTAAAACGTCTATAACTTTTTTATACGTCATTATTTTTTAAAAAAAATTTCACCATAAAATCGAACGTTTTTTTATCTTTCCAACGAGTATGGTATTGCTAATATATATATATATATATATATATATATATATTCTTTTAAATTGTTTTTGTGTAAATTACATTAAAGTGGGTTTTTTTCAACATGGTGTTTTACATCTGTGGTGTTTTACATCTATGGTGTTTTCAACTGGGTATTTTTTAACATTGAGTTTTTTTTCTAGTCATGGTGTTTTTCAACAAACATCTGTGGTGTTTTACATCTATGGTGTTATATATTCTTTTAAATCGTTTTTGTTTAAATTAAATTAAAGTGAGTTTTTTCAACATGGTGTTTTACATATGTGGTGTTTTACATCTATGGTGTTTTATATCTATGGTGTTTTACATCTATGGTGTTTTACATCTATGGTGTTTTCAATTGGGTATTTTTTAACATTGAGTTTTTTTTCTAGTCATGGTGTTTTTCAACATGAGTTTTAAAGGTAATGGTGTTTTACACCTGGGGCCAATTTGAACATGGTGTTTTAGTTTTTTTGGTCATGGTGTTTTCACAATGGAAAATTTCAACATGGTCTTTTTTGACTTTTTTGGTCATGGTGTTTTGACGTGTTTATGTTTATGGCGTTTTGATTCAGTCATGGTGTTTTACACTTTTAGCTTAAAATTTCAACACCATAAACATAAACTTGGTTAAGGTTGTGTTCGAATTAAAGTGAGTTTTTTTCAACATGATGTTTTTAACCGAGTGTTTTTTAACATTAAGTTTTTGTAGTCATGGTGCTTTTCAACATTGAGTTTTTCTAGTCATGATATTTTTCACCCGTGGGCCAATTTGAACATGACATTTTAGCTTTTTTGGTAATGGCTTTTTCACAAAAGACAAATTTCAACATGTTCTTTTTTTGCTTTTTTGGTCATGGTGTTTTGACGTGTTTATGGCGTTTTTGCTTCTGTCATGGTGTTTCACACTTTTAGCTTAAAATTTCAATACCATAAACATAAACTTGGTTAAACATGTGTTCAAATTAAAGTGAGTTTTCAACATGGTGTTTTACATCTATGGTGTTTTCAACCGGGTGTTTTTCAACATTGAGTTTTTCTAGTCGTGGTGCTTTTCAACAAAGAGTTTTTTAGGTCATGGTGTTTTACACCTAGATGCCAATTTGAATATGGCGTTTTAGTTTTTTTTTGTCATGGCGTTTTCACAATAACAAATTTCAATATGGTAATTTTTGGCTTTTTTAGTCATGTTGTTTTGACGTGTTTATGTTTATGGCGTTTTGTTTCGGTTATGGTGTTTTACACTTAAGCTTAAAATTTCAACACCATAAACATAAAACACCATAAAAACTCCCAATTTCAAACAACACACATCTATAGTGTTTTCAACCGGGTGTTTTTCAACATTGAGTTTTTCTATTCATGGTGTTTTTCAACAAAGAGTTTTTTGGGTAATGGTGTTTTACACCTAGATGCCAATTTGAATA